>CM030043.1:30257333-30943870 GCA_017639485.1 Pluvialis apricaria | reverse complement strand
CAGGGTTGCTGCTTGGCTCGCGTTTGGCCAGCACCAGGTCTGTCTTGGAGCCGGCTGATCTGACATGGGGGAAGCTTCTGGCATCTTCTCATAGAAGCCACCCCTGCAGCCCCCCTCCCCTCTGCTACCAAAACCTTGCCATGCAAACCCAATACAGTAGGTTATCAAAACACAGCTCTACTGCAAGAATCACTATTTGCACATAATTCTTTTTATATCCCTTTCCAATCTAAGAGAATTCTTTCAGATCAGACTTGCTCTGTTTGCATCTGTAGTTTGTGAAGTGCTTTTATGGAGAAAGGAAGTGTTGCTAATCCCTCCTCCTAAGTCAAAGTATGGAGGACTGGAGTGGTTTGCTGAAGGTTGTCTGAAAGGAATAGAACCGGCTAGAGCATGAGTCCTCTTTCCACTAGACAGGACTACCTCAGTTTTCTTTTCTGGGCTACTAGCTTTATAAACTCATCAAGAATTGAAATTTCTTTCTTGAAATAAGTTGGGTTTTTTTATAGGTTTGGTTTCATTGTGGAGATTTGAGGAAAAAATTTGGTTGTGTCGGGGTTTGGGCCGGATTGGCCACTGGGCAGAACGACAGATGCTCTCCCCTACATCTCTTCAAAGAGAGGCAGGAGACAGAGAGCGAGACTTATGAGTATAGAAGGAACTAAACTAATTCAATGAAATATTAATAATAAAATAAAAAGAAAATAATGAAATAGATACAAAACCATATCAAGCTCCCAGGATGACAATCACAATGCTGGCTGGCACTGGGGAAGTCCCAGGCTGGACTCAGTGATGGACGGGAACTGGATGCCGGATCTGCATTTAGGATCGGGACCAAAGGCAGATGAACAGACAGAGCCCTCCTCAGACATCGGCCATTGAAGAAAGAGAGAGAGACTGATCCTTTGATCCCTCAGCTTTTATACTGAGCATGAGGCAGATGGGATGGAATACCCTGTGGGTCAGTTTTGGGTCACCTGTCCGCTCCTCCCCGCAGGTGGGACCCCACTGCACTTTTCCGCTTCCGACCCTCCAACAGGGCAAATAATAAAGTTGGTTGGCCTTGGGTGTTATAGCAATAAGTATAAGCAAGAGCCTCCCTGCATGACATGTCTGGACATCAGCTATAAACATAGGTCTTATCACTCTGAGAGAGTCAACATTGTCTGCACAATCTGCTGTTAATTGCAGTAGTTAGAAGAGGCCCAGCTAAGAAGCGAAGTTACTGAACAAAATTGGTCCTGTTTTACCTCAAACCAGGACATTCCACCCCTTATTCCATACCATTTGCATCTTGCTCAGATCACCATTACTTTTATCTATCAAATCTATATACACACAGATACATATACGGATATATGCAGGTCACTCATCTATGATTTATGTTTATATCACAGCATCACAGAATGGTCAGGGTTGGAAGGGACCTCTGGAGATCATCTAGTCCAACCCCCCTGCCAGAGCAGGGTTACCTACAGCAGTTGCACAGGACGGCGTCCAGGCGGGTTTTGAATGCCTCCAGTGTGGGAGACTCCACAACCTCTCTGGGCAGCCTGTTCAGAGTTTAAGTCCATTTAGTTCACGATTACTGGATCTCATCTCAGGGCAGGAAAGATGATACGAAATCCATTGTGGTTTGTGCCCACGGGTAGTATGTTCATCTTGAAGAGCTTGCCGGATGCCATTTAATGAAGCTAGCTCAGGTTTCCTCACCACTGTGTTATCCTGAAAAACACTTATTGAACACTGTCAGTATTATGTAGTGATCAGCATCATACAGCTCAGGATTGAGTATTTTCATCAAGGGTTAAATTCCCTTGGGGTACACATTGAACTTCTCCTTTCTTAAGTATCACCCACCAAGTACATCCAGGTCCTTGAGCAAAAACAGTCCCACGAATGGGTTTGCTGTTGCCTGAAGGAGGAAAAACACAAACAGTTTTCCCTAACAGATTCCTTTTGTGCACCACAGGGACTTTGTCCCCTTCTACAGTATGTAAAAGGTCTGATTGAGCAGGACCAGCTCGATTGATGGATCCCCTGGTGTTAACTAACCAGGTAGCTTGCGCTAAATGCTTGTCCCAATTTTTGAAGGTTCCACCCCCCATTTGCTTTCAGGGTGGTTTTTAACAGTCCATTGTATCGCTCAATCTTCCCAGAAGCTGGTGCATGATAGGGGATATGATATATCCATTCAATGCCATGTTCTTTGGCCCAATTACATATAAGATTGTTTTTAAAATTAGTCCCATTGTCTGACTCAATTCTTTCTGGAGTGCCATGTCACCACAAGACTTGCTTTTCAAGGCCCAGGATGGTATTCCGGGCAGTGGCATGGGGCACGGCATAGGTTTCCAACCATCCGGTGCTCACTTCCACCACTATAAGCACATAGCGCTTACCCTGGCGGGTTTGAGGGAGTGTGATGTAGTCAATTTGCCAAGCCTCCCCATATTTATATTTCAGCCATCATCATCCCCCATACCACAAAGGTTTTAACCAATTTGCTCGCTTGATTTTGGCGCATGTTTCACAGTTGTGGATAACCTGTGCAATAGTGTCCATGGTTAAATCCACCCCTCGGTCACGGGCCTGTTTATAGGTTGCATCCCTTCCTTGATGACCTGAAGCGTCATGGGCCCACCGAGCTAAGAATAGTTCACCTTTATGTTCCCAGTCCAAGTCTGTCTGGAAAATTTTAGCAGCCTGATCCACTTGCTGATTGTTTCGATGTTCCTCGGTGGCCCGACTCATGGGTACGTGGGCATCTACATGACGTACCTTTACGACTAGGTTCCCTAGCCTGTCAGCAATGTCTTGCCACAGTTCAGCGGCCCAGATGGGTTTACCTCTGCGCTGCCAGTTGCTCTGCTTCCACTGCTTTAACCACCCCCACAGAGCATTTGCCACCAGTCAGTATAGAGATAGAGTATTGGCCACTTTTCTCATTCAGCAACATCTAAAGCCAGCTGGACGGCTTTTACCTCTGCAAATTGGCTAGATTCACCTTGCCCTTCAGCAGCTTCTGTGACTTGTCGTGTAGGACTCCACACAGCAGCTTTCCACCTTCGATGCTTTCCTACAATATGACAAGATCCATCAGTAAACAGAGCATACTGTTTCTCATTATCTGAGAGTTCGTTATATGGTGGGGCTTCCTCAGCACGTGTCACCGCCTCCTCTGGTGGCATCCCAAAGTCTTTGCCTTCGGGCCAATTTGTGATCACTTCTGCGTTTCCTGGACAATTAGGGATTTCTATTCGAACTCGCTGTGTGATTAAGGCAGCCCACTTACTCCAGGAAGCATCAGTGGCATGATGAGTACAGGGAACTTTACCCTTGAACATCCAGCCCAGTACTGGTAATCGGGGCCAGGAGGGCTGTGCCTCAGTACCAATTACCTCTGAAGCAGCTCTGACTCCTTCATATGCTGCCAAGATTTCTTTCTCCGTTGGAGTATAATTGGCCTCGGAGCCTTTATATCCTCAACTCCAGAATCCTAGGGGTCGACCTCGAGTCTCCCCTGGTGCTTTCTGCCAGAGGCTCCAGGTAGGGCCATTGTCCCCGGCTGCGGTGTAGACCACATTTTTCATGTCCCGTCCACTTCGGACTGGTCCAAGGGCTACTGCATGCACACTCTCTTGTTTAATTTGCTCAAAGGCTTGTCATTGCTCAGGGCCCCACATAAACTCATTTTTCTTTCGAGTCACTTCATAGAGAAGGTTTCACAATCTGGCTATAACCTGGAATATGCATTCTCCAGAAACCCACAACACCTAAAAAGGCTTGTGTTTCCTTTTTGTTAGTAGGTGGGGACATAGATGTTATTTTGTTAATCATGTCCATGGGGATCTGGCGACGCCCATCTTGCCTCTTAATTCCCAAAAACTGGATCTCTCGTGCAGGTCCCTCGAGCTTACCTCTTTTTACAGCAAAACCTGCTTTCAGAAGAATCTTAATTATTTTCCTACCTCTTGAAAACTTCTTCTGCTGTGTTACCCCACACAATGATGTCATCGATGTATTGTAGGTATTCGGAGCTCCACCCTTCTCCAGTGCAGTCTGGATCAGTCCATGGCAAACAGTAGGGCTGTGTTTCCACCCCTGGGGCAGTCGATTCCAGGTGTACTGGACACCCCTCCAGGTGAAAGCAAACTGTGGCCTGCACTCGCTGCTAAAGGAATAGAGAAAAAGGCATTAGCAATGTCAATTGTAGCATACCATTTGGCTGCCTTTGACTCCAGTTCATATGAAGTTCTAGCATGTCTGGCACAGCAGCACTCAGTGGTGTGTGACTTCATTCAGGCCACGGTAGTCTACTGTCAGTCTCCAGTCCCATCAGACTTTCGCACTGGCCATATAGGGCTGTTAAAGGGTGAGCGAGTTTTGCTGATCACTCCTTGGCTCTCTAGCCGTCGAATCAGGTTATGGATGGGAATCGGGAGTCTCGGTTGGTGCGATACTGTCGTCGATGCACCGTGGCAGTAGCAATTGGCACCTGCTGATCTTTAACCCTCAGCAGTCCCACAACAGAAGGGTCATCTGAAAGACCGGGAAGGCAGACAGCTGTGTAACATCCTCAGTCTCTACAGCTGCTATACCAAAAGCCCACCGATACCCTTTGGGTCTTAAAATACCCTCTCTTGAGGTAGTCTATGCCAAGGATGCACGGAGCATCTGGCCAGTCACAATGGGGTGTTTCTCCCATTTATTCCCAGTAGTAGGCTCACTTCAGCCTCTAATACAGTCAGTTCTTGAGATCCGCCTGTCACTCCAGAAATAGTGACAGTTTCTGCCCCTTTATGATTCGATGGCAATAGGGTACACTGTGCACCAGTGTCCACCAGGGCTTTATACTTTTGTGGCTCTAATGTGCCAGGCCATCGAATCCACACAGTCCAATAAATTCGGTTGTCCCTCTCCTCCTCCTGGCTGGAGGCAGGGCACCTCTAACGTTGACCATAGTACCTACGATTAGCAGATGGGTTCCTACCTGGACCGTAGGTTCACCCACTATAGGTCGGAGCAGCCTTCCTCCTGTAAGAATTCTTTCTTCTATCTGCTTTATTGCAACTCAAGCACCCGTGCCTGTAGGGCTGAGGTAGGTTCTCCATCCCACTTCCTCATGTCCTCTCCATATTCACAGAGGCAAAACCACAGGATATCTCATTCGGGTTTGATTTGTCTTGAGTTGGAGGTGTTTTTTCTTAGCAGCTGCAACATGGGTCTGTGCAGGGGAAGAATGGATTTTTCCTCCACCTTGGATAGTTTATCAAACAGTTTCTCAGTTTGCTCAACTATTTTCTTGGTCATTTGCTCAATTTTCTCAGTCATTTTCTCGGTGGTCACAGTCTCAGCTTTTCCACGGCTGCCAGAGAGAGGGACGAGAGAGACTGTCTTCATACTGTCGTACCTTGTTAACCACTTCATTACAGTTGGTGTGTCGGTATCAGATCCTCCCCAGACCATTGTTGACAATGTGTGGGAATATGTTGATGGTGCACTTTGTACAAACTTTTTTAGCATAGATCATTTGCATGGCATCTCATCAGGACCACAATCACTTGCCTGTCACTATAATCACCTCTCGCACAGCCAACTCAGGTACTTAATACCTTTTTCCATGTTGGTCCATTTGCTTGGACGGCATTTGATATCGTCCTTAAAGGGATACCTGTGCCTTATGGCTGACACCAGTCGCCTCCAGAGACTGAGAGTGCGTGTCTTTCTCCCAATCCCTTTATCGATACCTCCATCCCTGGCCAGGTTTCCCAACTGCCTAGCTTCTCTGCCATCTAAGTCTATGGTATCTGCCCCACTATCCCAGCATCGGAGCAACCAGGAGATGAGTGTTTCACCTTTATGACGACTAAAGTCCTTCCTCATATTTCTCAAATCCTTCATAGAGAAGGATTTAACAACTACCTCTACATCTGAGTCCTCCTGTGTTGAGGCTGCCCGAGAAGGACCCTCTCCAGGATCTGCTCTAGAAGGACTCTCTCCTTTATCTGTTTTACAAGGTCTCTTTCCTGTGTCTGGTCTTGAAGGACCCTCTGCTGGGTCTATTTTAGAAGGGCCCTCTCCTGGATATCCGTCAGAACTCTCTCCCAAGCTGTCTGGCTTGAGCTGGTCCTTGTCTCAAGGTACAGGGGAATGAGCGGACTTCTTTTTCTGCCTCCTGGTTACCGGGGCAACTGGTACCGGTTTTGATGGAGTCTGAGTAGCAGCGGTACTCATTGTTGTCGTGGCTGGAGTAGCTTGTGCTGGGACAGGCTTGTGTTGTTGCAGTGGGGGGGGCGGCTGACGGTGGTGCTGGTGCTGCTGCAGGTGGCGGCAGAGGCACTTGTGCCAGGACGGGCGGCGGCGGGGCCTGTGCCGCTGCAGGTCGCGGAGTGGCTGCTGGGGTTTGAGTGGCGGCAGCGCACATTACCCTATAGCTACCGCTGCACCGATAGTTCACAAGAAACCACCCCTGCAATGCATGCAGGAAAACCGACAACAAAATCACTATCTTAAGAAAGTAGCAATACTTATCGTCACAGCCTGGAAGGTTTCCATGCCCTGGCTCTCATGGTGTCATGTTGTTATAATCATCAAAGGGCAAAGTAAACTTTCCCAAGGTAAAACCGCAAGTGTAATTAGTAACAGAATCCATCACAAGATGCCCGAGATATGCAGGTAGAGCCGTTACCCAACTAATCATGTTATACACCTGAATTGCAAACCACACCAAAACAGCACGTTTAAACCTTCACATAAAAACATAAAGAGTAAATAAACTTTGCAATGCATTTGGCAGGTTAAACAGAGTTGACTCAATAAAGTGCAAACAAAGCTAAAGGCACGATACAACATTTCGTTTAAGAACGACATAATGTGAGCTGTCTGTTCTAATTTCTGAACAAGCTGGAATTCAAACTATTCAGGCAGTCTATCACAGCTCTGGTCGAGCCCTGCTCGTGCCCCACGTTGGGCGCCAATAAATCTGTTGTGGTTTAGGCCAAATCAGCTACTGGGGATGTGGGGGACCCCAGATGGGACCGACAGACGCTCCCCTCTATGTCCCTTCAAGGGTTCCATTTGATTCTCAAGTTCCCATTTTATCACAGAGTTTGGCCATGGTGTCTCCACTCTGCTCCATCCTCCGCACTCTTCTTCCTTAGAGTTAGTGCACCAGACTCCCCCAATGTCATTAACATCTAAGGTTGCCTAGGGAACCTTTGTGGAATGTGTCCTTTGCATACCAGCTGCACTCTGTCCCTGGAAGTTTGGAGCAGTTGACTGCAACTCTTTGAGTGTGACCATCCAGCACATTCCTTATCCACCAAGTGGTCCATTGATCAAATCCATGTCTCTCCAATTTAGAGATGAGGATGTCGTGCAAAATGGTGTTAAATGCTTTGCACAAGTCCAAGTAGACGTGCTAATCTGTTACTGATGGTATCTTTGTTAACAGTAATCAGGAGACTCATTTGCAAAATATCTTAGATGGTAACCTAGGTTTTGTATGATCTTCTTTTGTGGATGAAACATCAAACTGAAGGTGTGGTTCTGTTCATACCTTCTCATTCGGAAGTCTTGAGCTTGTACTGAATACTGATGAAGAGACCTGACATTTTTTGCAGCTCTGTTGGGCCTTCAGTGTAGATATGCTTCAGTTAGACAAAAGTGTGGCTCGATATTCATAATAGTCATGCTGGCTGCAAAGAGGTCCCTTTCACATGTGGATCATACACATTCATTATTGTAGGAGTTCTTTTGTGGTCCTGGTACACAGGCTGTTATATTAATTTCTTACTGTAGTGCTCTTTTTACAGATCATCTAATTACCATGGCTGCATGTTAGTAGAGAAGGGAAGTCTATATGCTTTAATACCTGCATATAGGCAATATTAGATACTGTGTGGTTAAGCTCTAGAAGTGTCTTGTTTCCTTAATGGCATGGATAAATAGCTGCTCCTGAAAATGTATAACAAGGTTTAGGATAAAGTAAACAATGTTGATTATACTACTGTATCAGCATTCTTAAGACAACTAAGTTGTAGGAATTCACTGTAACAACCTATTGTGGAAAATACGGTAGTAAATGAGTTTGGATAAATGTCATTACTCTCTGGTCTGGCACAGTATGGTAGTTCTTTATGCATTTACTTTGTACTCGATTATAAAGATTTCTGCTGGCTTTATGTTGCAATGGAATGTGTACTTGTACTGGTTTTGGCTGGGATAGAGTTAAATTTCTTCATAGTAGCTAGTATGGGGCTATGTTTTCAATTTGTGATGAAAACAGTGTTGATAACACAGGGGTGTTTTAGTTATTGCTGAGCAGTACTTACACAGTGTCAAGGCTTTTTCTGCTTCTCACACTTCTTCACAAGAAGTTGGGAGGGGACACAGATGGGGCAGCTGACCCCAACTGACCAAAGGGATATCCCATACCATATGATGTCGTGTGCAGCAATAAATCTGTGGGGAGGAAGGGGGGACGTTTGGAGTTATGGCATTTGTCTTCCCAAGTAATTGTTACAGGTGATGGAGCCCTGCGTTCCTGGAGATGGCCCTAAACACCTGCCTGCCAATGGGAAGTAGTGAACGAATTCCTTATTTTGCTTTGCTTCTGTGCACAGCTTTTGCTTTACCTATTAAACTGTCTTTATCTCAACCCACAAGTTGTCTCACTTTTACTCTTCCAATTCTCTCTCCCATCCCACTGTTGGGGGAGTGAGCCAGCGGCTGTGTGGGGCTTAGCTGCTGGTTGGGGTTAAACCATGACAGTATTCTTAAGAATAATTAACCAGAAAAATGCAGAGCAGGAAGCAACTGCCGATATAATTCCTCTGCAGAAAAGGGTCTAGAGGTTATAGCTGTTAAATGAGTCAACACTCTTAAACTGATATTTTCCCATATGGATTTTCTAACTTATAAATGGGACTATAGCTTGCAAGATGTGGAATTTATCCTTTTGTTCGAAGTGTGGAAAAGAATTCTGTCCTGGTTTGAGGTAAAACAGAACCAATTTTCTGTTCAGTAATTTTACTTTGCATCTAAGCCTCTTCTAACCAACTGAACTCTCTGAAATTAACAGCATATTTTTTCAGAGACTCTCTGCTCCCAGAGTGATAATACTTGATTGTTTATAGTTTATGCCAGGGAATGGTATGCAGACTCTTGCTTATACTTATTGCTATAACACCCAAGGCCAGCTAACTTTGTTATATGCCCCGTTGGAGGGTCGGAAGCAGAAAAGCGTAGAGGGGTCCCACCTGCGGGGAGGAGCGGACAGGACAGGTGACCCAAAACTGACCCACAGGGTATTCCATCCCATCTGCCTCATGCTCAGGATAAAAGCTGAGGGATCAAAGGGTCAGCTCTCTCCTTCTTCAGTGGCCAGCATCCGAGGAGGACTCTGTCTGTTTGTCTGCCTTCGATCCCGATCCGTGCATTCCTGAGTCCAGGTCTCGTCCGTCGCTGAGTCCAGTCTGGGACTTTCCCAGTGCCTGCTGGTGACGTGATCGTCATTCTGGGAACTTGATACGGTTTTGTATATATTGTATGTATTTCATTATTTTCTTTTTATTATTTTATCAATACTTTCATTGAAGTAGTTTAGTTATTTTTAAACTCATAAGTCTCTCTTCTCTCTCATCCTTCTCTCCCTGAAGGGAGACGCTCTCCCTTCTCTGAAGGGGGGAGAATTAAGAGAGAGCATTTGTCATTTGTCTCAGTGGCCAGTCCGGCCCAAACCGCGATAAATTAATATGGAATATTATGGCCAATTTTGAGCCCTACACTTCCAGAAAGATATGGTTGGATTTGAAAATCCAGAGAGCGATTGGAATGATTAGATTAGAAAACACAACCCTCAAGGAAAGATTAGCTGTACTGCAACCGTTTATTCTGAGGAGAACAACAATCTGTTTGCCATGTCCATGGTGGACAGGACAATGAAAAATAGGATAGTGAAGGATGGATAAACGTGTCTGTATTGGGTTTGCGTGGCAAGGTTGGGGGGGGGGGGGCGCTGCAGGGGTGGCTTCTGTGAGAAGATGCCAGAAGTTTCCCCCATGTCCAATAGAGGCAGTGCCAGCCAGCTCCAAGATGGACATGCCACTGGCCAAAGCTGAGCCAAGCAGTGACAGTGGTAGTGCCTCTGTGATAGCATATTTAAGAAGGGGTAAAAAATGCTGCACAACAGCAGTCAGAAGAGAGAGGAATAAGAATATGTGAGAGAGAGAACTCTGCAGGCACCAAGGTCAGTGAAGAGGGAGGAGGAAGAGGTGTTCCAGGTGCAGAGATTCCCCTGCAGCCCATTGAGAAGACCGTGGTGGGGCAGATTGTCCCCCAGCAACCCATGGAGGTTAATGGTGGAGCAGATATCCACCTGTGGCCTGTGGAAGACCCCACACTGGAGCAGGTGGACATGCCCTGAAGGAAGCTGTGACTCCACGGAGAGTCCCTGCTGGAGCAGGTTTTCTGGCAGGACCTGTGGCCCTGCAGGGTGCCCACGCTGGAGCAGTCTGTTCCTGAAGGACTGCACCCTGTGGAAAGGACCCATGCCGGAGCAGTTCATGAAGAACTGCAGCCCATGGGAAGGACTCAATTTGGAGAAGTTTGTGAAGGACTGTCTCCTGTGGGTGGGACTCCATGCTGGAGCAGGGGAAGAGTGTGAGGAGGAAGGAGCGGCAGAGCCTACATGTGATGAACTGACAGCAACCCCCATTCCCTGCCCCCCTGTGCCAGTCGGGAGGGAGGAGTTAGAGAAAATTCAGAGTGAAGTTGAGCCCAGGAAGAAGGGAGGGGTGGGGGGAAGGGGTTTTTTAGATTTGTTCTTATTTTTCATTATCCTACTCTGACTTCTGATTGTCAATAAATGAAATTAATTAGCCCAAGTCAAGTCTTTTTTGCCTGTGGTGGTAATTGATGAGTGACCTCCCTGTCCTTATCTTGACCAATGAGCCTTTCATCATATTTTCTCTCGTCCCCTGTCCAGTTGGAGAGGGGGAGTGATAAAAGCAGCTTGGTGGGTACCTGGTGGCTAGCCAAGGTCAACCCACTACAATGTCTGAATAATTTAGGTAAGTAATCCACTTCAGGTAGGAATGGATTAAATAGCTTCCTAGAATGCTTTCAAGTCTAAATATTAGCAGTATAAAGGTTGACTTAAAAAATGTTTCTCTAAGAACTGGAACCAGTTCTGTGTGAGCAGACTTCTAACTTACCAAATGCTACCTGCTACCCAGGCATAGAGATTTTCCTCTGTTGTGTCTCAGGCTCATGTTTTAGGGATCTGTTTTATATCTTTCTATACTATAAACCTTTTCAATTAGGGACTCGCCTTCAGAGAACAATACAGTGGGGTTTTCCTTTTTTTAGCGCTGCCTCTTATAAAATATAATTATTTAATAATAAGTCATTGCAAGATTAATATTTGGGGTTCCTGTATGAGAGTTCACTAAGATGATTGGAATAGGAGTCTTTTAAAAATCAAGTTGACCATACTACTTGAAAAATGTTAAATATTGTGAACTTCTGGAGGGCTTCCTAACTGCCTAAGATCCTTTCAGAAACATTTAGTCTACTGACTAGTCATGTTGAATAAATTGATTTTGTGTTCTTATATTTACCTTTTTACATTTTGGGAACTAATTGCTTTTTCTGCAAGAATATTTTTCTACAGAATAATAATTCTCAGTCAGAAGTCAGTCAAAGCATAAAATGGTTGTTATTGGTTAAGAAGGCAGGAAGAAATACAATTGCTTTTCCAGGTTCAGTTGTTTTAATGAAGGTATGATTTCACAGTCATGTTGTGGTTTAGGCCAAACCGGCCACTGGACAAGCAACAGATGCTCCCCCCTACCTCTCTTCAAAAAGAGAGGCAGAGGAGGGAAAGAGACTTATGAGTTTAGAAGGAACTAAACTACTTTAATGAAATATTAAAAAAAATAAAATAATGAAATATATACAAAACTGTATCAAGCTCCCAGGATGACAATCCTGTCACCGGCTGGTACCGGGAAAGTCCCAGGCTGGACTCAGTGATGGACGGGAACTGGATGCTGGATCTGCATTCAGGATCGGGACCAAAGGCAGATGAACAGAGTCCTCCTCGGATGCCGGCCATTGAAGAAAGAGGGCTGACCCTTTGATCCCTCAGCTTTTATACTGAGCATGAGGCAGATGGGATGGAATACCCTGTTGGTCAGTTTTGGGTTGCCTGTGCTGTCTGCTCCTCCCTGCAGGTGGGACCCCTCTACGCTTTTCTACTTTCGACTCTACAACGGGGCAAATAACAGTTATCTGACCTTGGTTGTTATAGCAATAAGTATAAGCAAGAACCTCTCTGCATACCATTCCTTGGCATCAGCTATAAACATAGGTCTTATCACTCTGAGAGTGAACATTGTCTGCACAATATGCTGTTAATTTCAGTAGTTAGAAGAGGCCCAGCGAAGAAGTAAAGTTACTGAACAAAATTGGTCCTGTTTTACCTCAAACCAGGACAAGTCAGCTGAAATATATGGCTATTCACCATGCTCTGGGCTGGAAGCACATTTCATGTAGCTGTCATGAGTTGGATTAGAGAGCAGAGCCACCTAAGAAATAATTTTTGACTGTATGGAAAGGATTTCTAGTTTTGACACGTGAAAGGTAGCAGTACTATGTCCATGAAGAAAGGATACTGCTCCTTTCAGTGCCTGCACAAATGTGAACTGAATTAACATAATGTGTTCTTGCATCCTCAGCATGTCAGCAACGGATGGTTTCAATGGCATGTGTACTACTATATATTTTATTGTGTCATGGGTACATGCCTGACTGAAACGATAATATAGTCTTTAATTGGAAGCCAATTTTTGTTATTGCCAACTATATACTTAGTGATCTAGATATGAAACACTTGACTTTAATTGTACGGAAAAAGAATTACTTGATTTCCCATCTTCCTTTGGATAAAAAGGAAAGTTGAAATAACTTAGTGAAGGTTTTTCTAGGTTGTATAAAGCAAAACATATCGTGCAAGTGGATTAATATATTAAATATGAGCAAAATAGTTCTTCCTTAAATTATTAAAAAATTAATAAGTTCAGTATTCAATTGCATGACTATATAGTTAACTTCTTAATTATATAATTAACTTCTGTTTAGTTCAAGGGAAGAAATCTCTAAAGCATTTCAAGTCTCCAACACTGTTCAGCTTGTTTTGATATTTGCTGGAAAAAATTTAAAAGATCAAGATACTTGATTCAGCATGGGATTCACGATGGACTCACTGTTCCCCTGGTCATCAAAACGCAAAACAGGTAACCTGACTGATGAGGCAATCTTCTTTTTACCTCTAAGTAGTAAAAACAGTCTTAATTCCTAGTGTGATAGCTTTCTGGTTGGGCAAACCTAGGCTTGACTAAAATGCATATCAAAAGAAGTACAATACTCTGCTATTGAACAAGAGGAAACACCTAAATTCTGTAAGGTTGTGTCCCTAGATATCATACATATGCCTTTTGAAAGTTAATGTTATCATTCTAAAACTGAGCCATTACTATTAAATCACTTGAATCAGCCCCTTTGTTATAGTTGGTGCAGAACAACAGTCTGAAGATAATCTGAACAGTACCCTTGATCTGTTCACTGCAAGGTAGCACCCATGCTTGTGCCTTGGGTAGACAGTTTGGGTGTAGGCATAACGAAACTGGGCAAGCAGCCTTTAGTGCTTGTGCTAGTTTATGGATGGCATTAACTTTGTGTAACTACATTCTTACTATGCTCTTACAGTCTTAAAGAATATTGAAATTCTGATATTAGTCTTATGATGAAATAAGACTTTAACTTAATTTAACGTTCAGTGGGGTGTCCTACTAAAGGTGTGTATGGAATAAATTCTGTATTATAGATCTGCTAGCCCTTCTCTTCTTTAAGCCCCAGACATGGAATTTAGTACTATATTTGAGGGGATAGGAGTACATCCGGATCCCTAAAGCAAGGTAAGGACTCGGGAAGCAATTCATTGACAGGCATCCCAGGGATAGGATGAAAAGGTGGTAATTGTTGCAGTAATGCCCATCCATTTCCTTAATGTTAGAAACTACTGTTCTGAAGAAGTGATGAGATTATAGATGTCTGAGAATCACGGTATGATTGAGGTTGAAGGGACCCTCCTGGAGGTCATCTGGTCCAACAGCCCTGCTCAAGCAGGGCCACCTAGAGCCGGTTGCCCGGGACCACGTCCAGACAGCTTTTGAACATCTCCAAGGAGGGAGACCCCACAAGCTCCCTGGGCAGTCTGTTCCAGTGCTCAGTCACCCTCACAGAAAAAAAAAAAAAAGTCTTTCCTTATGATCAGACAAGAACCTCCTGTGTTTGTGCCAGTTGCCTCTGGTCCTGTTGCTGGGCACCACTGACAAGAGCCTGGCTCCATCTTCTTTGCACCCTCCCTTCAGGTATTTATATACATTGATGAGATCTCCCCCGATCCTTCTCTTCTCTAGGCTAAATAGTCCCAGCTCTCTCAGCCTTTCCTTATATGAGAGATGTTCCAGTCCTTTCATCATCTTTTTGGCCCTTCGTTGGACTCTCTCCAGTATGTCCATGTCTTGCTTTTACTGGGGAGCCCAGAACTGGACATAGGACTCCAGGTGTGGCCTCACCAGTGCTGAGTAGAGGGGAGGGATCACCTCTCTCGACCTGCTGGCAACATTCCTCCTAATGCAGCCTAGGATACCATTAGCCTTCTTTTGCTGCAAGGGCACATTGCTGGCTCATGTTCAACCTGGTGTCCACCAGGACCCCCAGGGCCTTTTCTGCCAAGCTGCTTTCCAGTTGTGTGGCCCCCAACATATATTGGTGCCTGTGTTTGTTCCTTCCATGTGCAGGACTCTTGCACCACTTCCCCTTGTTGAAATTGCATGAGGTTCCTGTCAGCCCATTTCTGCAGACTGTCAAGTTCCCTCTGGATGCAGCACGGCTCTCTGGCATATCAGCTGTGCCTCCCAGTTCTTAGTCATCAGCAAGGCTTGCTGAGGGTACACTCTGCCCCATCATCCAGATCATTATTGAAGATGTTAAACAGGATTGGACCCCAGTATTGATGCCTGGGGTACACTGCTAGTTCCTGGCCTCCGACCAGACTTTGTTCCACTGATCACCCACCCTCTGGATCTTGCCACTTAGCCAGTCTTCCATTCCCCTCATCCAGCCCCTACTTCATCAGCTGCTCTATGAGGATGCTATGGGAGACAATGTCAAAAGTCTTCCATGAAGTCCAGGTCAGACTATATCCACTCCTCTTCCCTGATCTACTACAGGGCCAGTCATTTCATCACAGAAGGTTATCAGGTTGGTCAAGCATGACTTCCCCTTGGTGAATCCATGGTGACTACTCCTGATGGCTTTCTTGTCCTTCCTGTGCCTGGAAATGGTTTCCAGCATTAGCTGCTCTATCACTTTCCAAGGGATCAAGGTGAGGCTGACTGGCCTGTAGTTCCCCAGGTCCACCTTCTTTGCCCTTCTTGAAGATGGGAGTGACATTTGCTTTCATTCAGTCTTCAGACTCTTCTCTCAGTCACCATGATGGATCAAAGATTATCAAGAGTGGCCTTGCAATGACATCAGCCAGCTCCTTCAGCAGTCATAGGTGCATCCCATCAGCAACTATGGATTTATGTATGTCCCAGTTTGCCTTTAAGTATTCCCTGACCTGATCCTCTTCCACTTTAAGTATTCCCTGACCCGTTCCTCTTCCACAAAGGGTGCGTATTCCTTGCTCCAGCCTTTTTCCCCTGTCTCAGGGCCCTGGTATTCCTGAAAGCCAGTCTTGCTAGTAAAGACTGAGGCAAAGGCAGCATTCAGTACCTCAGCATTTTCCGTGTCCTGTGTAACCAAGTCCCCTGTCTCATTAAGCATCAGTCCCACATTTTTCCTAGTCGTCTTTTTGTCACCTGTGTACTTACAGAAGCCCTTCTTGTTGTCTTTGACATCCCTTGCTAAATTCAATTCCATTTGGGCACTTTGTCTTTCCTAACTTCTGTATAAGAAAGAGAGACTCGGATGATCATAGAATGGTTTATGTTTGAAGGGACCTTGAAGATCATCTAGTTCCAACCCCCCCTGCCATGGGCAGGGAACAGCTCCCACTAGACCAGGTTGCTCAAAGCCCCATCCAACCTGGTGTTAAACACCTCCAGGGATGGAGATTCCACAACTTCTCTGGGCAACCTGTTCCAGTGCCTCACCACCCTCAGAGGGAAAATTTTTTTCCTAATATCTCATCTAAATCTGCCCTCTTTCAGTTTAAAGCTATTTCCCCTCGTCCTATCACTACATGCCCTTGTAAAAATCCCTCTCCAGCTTTCCTGTAGGCCCCCTTTAGGTACTGGAATGGCCGCAATAAGGTCTCCCCGGAGCCTTCTCTTCTCCAGGATGAACAGCCCCAACTCTCTCAGCCTTTCCTCATAGGAGAGATGCTCCAGCCCTCGGATCATCCTTTGTGGCCCTCCCTCTGGACTCGCTCCAACAGGTCCATGTTGTATTCCTATGTGTTTCCTATGTTGGGGACTCCAGAGCTGGATGCAGTACTCCAGGTGGGGTCTCATGAGAGCAGAGTAGAGGGGCAGAATCACCTCCCTCGACCTGCTGGCCACACTTCTTTAGATGCAGCCCAGGATGCGGTTGGCTTTCTGGGCTGTGATCACGCATTGCTGGCTGATGTTGAGCTTCTCATCAATCAGCATCCTCAGGTCCTTCTCCTCAGGGCTGCTCTCAATCCATTCTCCACCCAGCCTGTATTTGTGCATGGGATTGCTCCAACTCACATGCAGAACCTTGCACTTAGCCTTCTTGAACTTCATGAGATTGGCATGGGCCAACCTCTCCGGGCTGTCCAGGTCCCCTCTGGATGGCATCCCTCCCCTCCAGCGTGTTGACCACTATACACAGCTTGGTGTCGTCGGCAAACTTGCTGAGGGTGCACTCGATCCCACTGTCCATGTCACCAACAAAGATGTATAACAGCACGGGTCCCAGTACCGACCCCTGAGGAACACCACTTGTCACTAGTCTCCACTTGAACATCAAGCAGTTGACAGCAACTCTTTGAGTGTGACCATCCAGCCAGTTCTTTATCCACTGAGTGGTCCATCTTTTGAATCTATGTCTCTCCAATGTAGAGACCAGGATATCATGTGGGACAATGTCTTTGTATTCCTCCCAGGTTACCCATCCTTGCTTCCACCTTCTGTATACTTCCTGTTTGAGTTTGGCCGGGGAAGACATCTAGAGATAATAGTTATATTTATTTAGAATCAATAAAAATATAAATAAAGATTCTCAAGTATGAGGCTGTTCCTGTATTAAATGTCATTATTACATTATAGTAAATGCCAGACCTTGTGTACTGGGTCTGGCTTGGATGGACTTTTACTTTCTTCACAGCAGTCTGTATGGTGTGGTATTTTGGATTTTTGACCTAACAGTGTTGATAACACACTGATGTTTTAACTATTGCTGAACAGTGCTCACACAGCATCAAGGCCTTCCTTCCCTCTTTCTCGCTCTGTGCCTTCTCCTCCCCCTCAGTGAGTAGACTAGTGTTGAGAAGGGGACATAGCTGGGACAGTTGAACCAAGCTGACCAAAGATATTGCATACCATATAATGTCATGCTAAGCAATAATACTGGGGGGGGAACTTTTCCAAAGTAGCTGTTGCTCGGAGACAGGCTGGACATTGGCCTGCTGGTGGGAGGTAGTGAGCGATTGCCTTTGCATCACTCTTCTGTTGTTTGTTGTTTGGGTATTTTTCTTCGCTTATTAAACTCTTTTTCTCAACCCATGAGGTTTTTTTCACTTTTGCCCTTCCGATTCTCTCCTCCATCCTGTCTGGGTGGGGGAAAAAAATGACGTTGTAACTGAGTGGGGGTTTAATTGGCTAAGGTCAACCTACCACATCTTGTTCAACTTGTAATTTTTTTAACTTGCTTTTTATAGATCACAAGACCATCCAGGTCAACAAACACACACCACTGGTGGTATTGCTGCCACATCAATATCAAGCAGTAATACCTCAACACCAACTTCAACAAATAGCAACTCTTTTGGCTTGGGTAAGAATATTTGTTAGGTAACATGGTGGGTATTTTGGTTTCAGGTAAGTATTCCTGGAGATTTGTTCTAATGTAATTGGGATTTAAAACAAAAATTATAAAACTACTGATTACAAAAATCTGTGATATTGGTTGTAATAAGTTTCTGATCAGAAAGTTATCAGAGGTAAGTTGTTGCCTTAATTTTTATGTACAGAACTTCAGGCTTGTGCTGTTTCATTTTCAGTAGTAAGGTGCCACTGATCTCGTATTCTGGCACTATAGGTAATTAAACTCCTTCCAGTCTCTTCCTCTTCCTTAACGGTGCTATTTGAATTGGCCTAAAGAGAGTATTGAAGTTGGACCCATAACATCATGACTTGGAACAGAAGTAACAAAGTTACTCCTATCCTACAAACCAGTATTTCTTAGGTTCTGAGTCTGATTTGCATTATTGGTCTTCTCTTTCAGGAACAGAGACATAAGTCTAATGATTTAAAAATATTATCTCTTTCCATAGTTTCTAGGTTTTGTTATTCATGCTCTTTCATTGTTTGCTTTCTTTTTAAAAAACAAAACAAAAACCAAAAAAAAACTATGTTAAGCAATTGCTTTCTTTAGTTCTAAACAGTTTTCGAGACTGACTAATACCTTCTAAAAATGTGAAAATTTTATGTTTGCTGAACTCTGCAAAGGAGGAGAATTTAAAGAGTTATTAGTTCTTGTTTTATCAGCAAAAAGAAGAGCTCTACCTTTTGTTTAGAATAGGGAGTATGCATCATATTAAGAGATTACTCATAGCTGTGGTCTGTCTATGAATGATTATTACAAATGTATTGGAAAGTGTTGGGAATTAACCTGAGGCCCTCAAACTCAAACATCCCTTGTACCTCAGCTATAGTAAAGTAGAAGAAAAGGTGTTAGAGTTGTAACAAGTTATATTTCAGGCGTGGTTTGGATTTCTAGTTGTCTTGTTATATAAAGAAGCAAACTCTTAGTGGATGACTCCTTAACAGCCTTGCAAAGATAGAATTTCCTTTGTGTTTCATTATTTTGAAGTGTGGGTTATGTTTATGTATTTTGTACTTAGAAAGAACCTGGATGTGTTTAGAAATATACTAGAAGCTGAAAGCTTAATTTTTTTTCTTTCCTCTTAAAGGTGGCCTTGGAGGTTTGGCAGGCCTGAGTAGCCTGGGCTTAAATGCATCAAACTTTTCAGAGTTACAAAGTCAGATGCAACGACAACTTATGTCCAACCCAGAAATGATGGTTCAGATAATGGAAAATCCATTTGTTCAGAGCATGCTTTCAAATCCTGACCTGATGAGGCAGTTAATTATGGCTAACCCTCAAATGCAGCAACTGATACAGAGAAATCCAGAAATCAGTCACATGCTGAATAATCCAGATATAATGAGGCAGGTATGTAGAAAGATCTCTAAGTTCATGACCTTTGATTATACTGTAACTGTGAACAAAAGAGCAAGAATTGGACATGCTTAGATGAGTGCTGAAATACTGTTGAGGAATTTAGGCTTGTTAGACAATCTGTAAAAGGTCACTATAGGAAACTGATGGTTTTATTTCTACCTGCTGGTGTCTGAAATAAGCTGATAATTAAAAAAAATGCAGCGTAGTTTTGAAAGATGCTGAAGACTGTATAATCATATTCATTCTGAGTTTAGAGTTGGATGCTGCTTGAAATCTTCTGTTGTCTAGTGAACAGTGAGTTTACTATAGAGTAATAATTCTCCAAAATACTGCTAATTTCCAGTTTATGTAACTGTGGGTACTTCTGATCGCTTCTAAAGTTATGTGTTATGTAAGGTATGCCTTATGTGGCAGAAGGCATCAAGAAACAAATGGAGGCTTTGGAAAATTAAGTATTTATTTTTCAAATTCATGTTATAAGATGCATGCTGTACAGATGTTAGAAATAGTAGAAGTATATTGTGTTGTGAAGAGACAAGAAAGAACAAGATGGTACATTCAAGGGTTTTTTCTTCTGTTTAGTCAATGTTTTCTGTCTTAGTATACTGACAGTTGTGGCGGAATGCTGGCTAAATATCAAATTCTCTTGATTTCCCTCCCACTAAGCTGACATTCTTGATTTGGCTTTAATCCTAATTTCAAATGGAGTTAGACATTAGTAACTGAGATGCCGTTAAATGCTGATGTTTTTCACTTTAGAATGGATTGTTTTATTAATACAAATTAAATGTTTTATTTCATTAGACACTAGAACTTGCTAGAAACCCTGCAATGATGCAGGAAATGATGCGAAACCAAGGACCGAGCCTTGAACAACCTTGAAAGTATACCAGGTGGCTACAATGCCTTGCGACGTATGTACACAGATATTCAGGAGCCAATGTTGAATGCAGCACAGGAACAGGTGAGAAATGATTGTAGGGGCCACTGGAAGTAATTTTTTTTGTTGTTTGTTTTTTAGGTTTTTTTTTTTCTTTCAAAAATGAAAGAAGATAAATAATGTAAATTTTCAAATGTGTACTTGACAAAACTTAATTTCTTGAAGCTTGAAGTCAATGTGTGGCTTGTTCCTATGCTCTTTTAAACTTGAAGAAATAAAGATTGGTTTGTGAGTTTGATAAGCTATTTTAATGTTAATAAATTTTTCTTATATATATATTCTAAATTTATTTTTTTTAATTCTTGGTCTTATAAAATTTCTGAGGTCCAGGAAAAATTAAGAGTGTGTTTAGTAACTTGGAACCTAAGGTGGGAAGAAAAAAGGCTTTGAAATTTTTCTAAGTTGGAAACCACTATGCAAGATATAATCTTACTGTGATCAAAGTACTAGTGCAGTAGCAAACGCTGTGTTTAAAATGAGGTGTGATTAACTTATCTTTTTTGTTGTTGAAGATAATCTCTCTTTCAACATTGGTATCTTTTCAGAATATTTACAATGTCTTATTTTAGGGTGGTGATTATAATTGATTAAGAGCCATCAAGCATTTATCTTCATGTGTAATTTTGGAAAGGTAACTTGCCATTTCTAACAGACTTAAAAATAGTCAACTAATAGATGATGTGTTTGTTTCTTCTTTTGTAGTTTGGAGGTAACCCTTTTGCTTCCTTAGTAAGCAATGCATCATCAGGAGGGGACAGTCATCCATCTCGTACAGAAAATAGAGATCCTTTACCAAATCCCTGGGCTCTTCAGTCCAGCTCTCAGAGTTCCACAAATATCAGCACCAGTGGTGAGAGCAGTGGCAGGAGTAATGTCAGAAATAGCACCTCTGCTAGTACGGGACGGAACTCAACTATACCAAATTTGGGACCTGGAATAGGAGGTGTGTCTGTTATTGCAGTTGTATATATTTGCAAATATTCAGGAGTTTGCTGAAATGATTCTGTTATTAGAAAGATATGTTTCAATTCAAAGTTTGTATTGCTGTTTATTTCTGTAGAACATTTGACTAGTATCAAAGTCCTCTGTAGAAAAACAACCATGAAAAGTAAACCAAGAGTACTAACAATACTTGTGTACTGCCTTAAAATAAAAAAAGTAGGGAGTCTGTAGATGAATGACAATATTTGTTTTCTGTTTGGAGACAAACAGCTAATAAAGTAGATATTTAGCAGGATTGCTTGTTGGATATGACCTCTGGCTTAACTTGTTTCTAGGGTAGATGCATCTGTGTAAGCAGAACCACGTTGAGATGTATTTAAGGGGCTAACCCTCATTTAAAAAAACCCAAACCACAAAAAAAAAACCAAACAAAAAAAAAAAAAAAACCAAAAACCAAACCCCACACAGTTGTATCTCAGTTCTAGGCAGTCTAATTAATTTGATTATAGTCAAGATTTTTACTGAAGTGACCTTTTACTTTTTTTTTTTTTTTTAAGTTGGTATGTTCAACACACCAGGAATGCAGAGCTTGTTACAGCAGATAACGGAAAATCCACAACTTATGCAAAATATGTTGTCTGCACCCTATATGAGAAGCATGATGCAGTCATTAAGCCAGAATCCCGATCTTGCAGTACAGGTACATGCTTTTGGTGTAGCAATGTGTTGTGTGCACTGAAGTGAAAAAAGGAGTTGAATTCATGATTCAGTTACATTTTCAGTACAGATTGATTGTGCCAACTTCTCAACAATAACTTGTCTATTGTGAATGGTCCATTTTTTAAAGTATGTTAATGTCTGACTTATTGAAATCATTACCTAGTTACCTTTAGCAATCTGTTGCAGTGAGTTTCTTCAATTTGTAGTTGGACATCATGTCAGGCATTCTTTTGTAACAGCTTTTAAGTTTGTGTATGTTTCATACAGCCCTATAATTTTGTGGCCTAGGAAAAGAACCAGTTAAACAAAACAAATGCTTTGATTATAATTTAAGGTAGGTCTGCTAGCACAACCCTAGCTTGGGAGAACAGAAGTGGAGGGGAAGGAGTTGGTGCCATATCTAGCTGTAATTCTGACTTTTATTTCTCATCTGTGATCCTTGCTCCCAATAAAACTGTTGATACTTACTGCTGTTTTATGAATGGTATTGTAGAAGTCCTTTTCAATTTTACTTACAGCAATAATATCCAAAGTAAAATCTTGAACTGAGATAATATTATCTTTTACATATTAAACACTTAATTGGAAAATATCCCAGGCTTTTTGCAGACAATGTTTACAGGGAAATCATCACATCTGTAGTGGAGGCTGACCAGAAAAGGCTTTTCTTATTACATAAATGAGGTTGCTTTGGTGAGGATCTGGCAAGAATTCATTACAAAAGTTTAACACACACCCCCCCCAAAAAAAAAAAAAAAAAAACAAAAAACAAAACCAAAAAACACAACAAAAAACACACCCAAAAATACAAAACAAAAAAAAAAACCAACTCCACACCACCAATGATTTCAGTCAATTCTCAGGCTGGGTGGTTCATTGTTTCAGAATAAGTTTTGGCCAAAGGAGAAGCAGGAGACAATTACTCTTAGGTTATTATAAACTATTATCTTGTTATCTGATCAATATGTTATCTGATTCATATGTGGTAAATAGTTGTCTTAAAATCCACTCTAGTATTTACTTTTTGATCTACTGCTTGATCTATGATGTTAAATATTTTTGTCCCATAGATGATGTTGAATAATCCTTTGTTTGCTGGAAATCCTCAACTTCAGGAGCAAATGAGACAACAGCTTCCTACTTTCCTTCAGCAAGTAAGATGAGATACTAAGTGTTATTAATAAATGTCTGAAATTCAGTGAGCAATTTTTGCAATAAACTGGTGCCTTTCCTTGATTTCACTTAAAGCTAGATTCTGTTACATATATTCTCATTAGCTTTACACACTGAGTTCCATTATCCCTTGATAATTAAATGCTTGATTTATCTCTCCATCCCTTTTGAAAGTTAAATCTGGCTTTTAGTGGATCTTTTTGTCTGTGACTAGCACAACTGCTTTGACTTGCTGTTGTGTCTTTGCTTAAAAGAAATTACTTCTTACTGCACACCAAGACAGAGAAAATCTTTTTCCTACGTGCTTTCTTTTGCAAATTAAAGAAAAAAAGATTATTACTTTTCCAACTACTAAGATAAGCTTTTTTGGTATTTTTCTCATACCTCCTTCACCCTGCCCTGATTATTTGGTGTAAAGAGACCTTACAGGCATGCCTTGAAAGAGGCAAGTCATAAGCTAATTCAAAAGAATTGGAGTGGGTTCTGAAGATACTTGCCTGTATAGATTGCCTTACCACCAGCTTTCCCTCTTACACCATTGTGGTTGCAGCCCAGAAATTCCAGAAAAACTACATCCACTGCCTTCCCTTCATCCACTAAGCGTGTGATCATATCGTAGAAGTATATCAAATTAAGTTAGAGAGGACTTTTCCTTCATGAATCCATGTTGATTGTGCCTGATGATTGCATTGTCCTTTAAAAGCCTTTCAGTAGCACCCAGTATGATCTTCTCTATAATTTTTCCAGGTACTGAGGTTAGACTAACAGGTCTAATGAGGAAATCCAAGACTGCCTTGAAATTAAATCTGGCAAGGGATGTCACGGTCAACAGGAAGGGTTTCTTCAAGTACATAGGAGGCAAAAGGAAAACTAGGGAAAATGTGGGCCTGCTGTTGAACGAGACAGGTGCTGTGGTGACAGATGATGCAGAGAAGGCAGAGTTGCTGAATGCCTTCTTTGCTTCTGTCTTCACTACTTGGGCCAGCCCTCAGGAGTCCCAGACTTTGCAAGTAACAGAGTACGTCTGGAGGAAGGAAGACTTTCCCTTGGTTGAAGAAGAACTAGTTAGGGATCAATTAAGTAAACTGGATATCCACAAGTCCATGGGGCCTGATGGGATGCATCCACGAGTGCTGAGGGAGCTGGCAGAAGTCATTGCTGGGCCACTCTCCATCATCTTTGAAAGATCCTGGAGAACAGGGGAGGTGCCTGAGGACTGGAGGAAAGCCAATGTCACTCCAGTCTTCAAAAAGGGCAAGAAGGATGACCCGGGAAACTACAGGCTAGTCAGCCTCACCTCCATCCCTGGCAAGATGGTGGAACAGCTCATTCTGGGCATCATCTCCAAGCATCTGGAGGAGAAGAAGGTTATCAGAAGTAGTCAACATGGATTCACCAAGGGAAAGTCATGTCTGACTAATCTGATAGCCTTCTACGATGGTGTGACTGGATGGGTGGATGAGGGGAGGGCAGTGGATGTTGTCTACCTTGACTTCAGCAAGGCTTTCGACAGTGTCTCCCACATCATCCTCACAGGCAAGCTTAGGAAGTGTGGGTTAGATGAATGGACAGTGGGGTGGATTGAACAGTGGCTGAATGACAGAGCTCAGAGGGTTGTGGTTAGTGGTGCAGAGTCCAGTTGGAGGCCAGTAACTAGTGGTGTCCCTCAGGGGTCAGTACTGGGTCCAGTCCTGCTCAATATATTCATCAATGACCTGGATGAAGGGATAGAGTGTTCCATCAGCAAGTTTGCTGATGATACAAAACTGGGAGGGGTGGCTAACACACCAGAAGGCTGCGCTGCCATTCAGCATGACCTGGACAGGCTGGAGAGTTGGGCAGAGAGAAACCTGATGAAATTCAACAAGGGCAAGTGTAGGGTACTGCACCTGGGGAGGAATAACCCCATGCATCAGTACAGGTTGGGGGCTGACCTCCTGGAGAGCAGCTCTGTGGAAAGGGACCTGGGAGTCCTGGTGGACAACAGGGTGACCATGAGCCAGCAACACGCCCTGGTGGCCAAGAAGGCCGATGGCATCCTGGGGTGCATCAAGAAGAGTGTGGCCAGCAGGTCGAGGGAGGTCATCCTCCCCCTCTACTCTGCCCTGGGGAGGCCGCAGCTGGAGCACTGTGTGCAGTTCTGGGCTCCCCGGTTCAAGAAGGACAGGGAACTGCTGGAGAGAGTCCAGCAAAGGGCTACTGAGATGATTAGGGGACCGGAGCATCTTTCTTATGAGGAAAGGCTGAGGGACTTGGGTCTTTTTAGTCTGGAGAAAAGAAGACTGAGGGGGGATCTTATCAATACTTATAACTATTTAAAGGGAGGGTGCGAAGGGGATGGGAACAGTCTTTTTTCAGTGGTGTCCAGTGATAGGACAAGAGGTAACGGGCACAAACTCGAACATAGGAAGTTCCATCTCAACATGAGGAGGAACTTCTTTACTTTGAGGGTGGCAGAGCACTGGCACAGGCTGCCCAGAGAGATGGTGGAGTCTCCCACAGTGGAGACATTCAAAACCCGCCTGGATGCCATCCTTTGCAACCTGCTGTAGGTGTCCCTGCTGTGGCAGGGGGGTTGGACGAGATTACCTCCAGAGATCCCTTCCAACCCTGACCATTCTGTGATTCTGTCTGTAGTTTCTTAGGTCTCCCTCATGGCCGCCTTGTAAATTGGAGTAACGTTTATTAGTTTCCAGTCAGCAGGGACCTCCCAAGACCTTTGGTGGATGATCGAGAGGGGTCCTGCTGTAAGATTTGCTAGCTCCTTCAGTACTGTGTGATGAATCCCACCAGGCCCCATGGACTTGTGAACGTTCAGCTGGTCCCCTACAATTTCAGTGTCCACAAATGGAAAGTCACTATTCCCGCACTTGTGGTCCTCCAACTCAGAGGACCGGGCAGCACAAGATCTATCAGTATTATTAAAGACTGAGGCAAAAAAAGCATTGACTGCCTCTGCTTTTTCTTCATCCCTATTTGTCAGGTGACCATCTTCAACAGTATCAGTCTAGTGTTTTCCTTAGACCTCCTCTTGCTGTTAACATAGTTTAAAAAAGCCTTTCTTGTTGTCTGACACAACACTGGCCAGTTTCAATTCTAGTTGAGCTTTGGCCTTTCGTGTCTTCTCCCTGCATATACAAACCAGGGTTCTCTAATTTTCTTGCAAAGCCTGACCTTGTTTCCAGAGATCGTACAATTTCTTTTTCCTCTTGAGTTCCAAGAGGAGCTCCCTGTTCAGCCAAGCTGGTCTTCTGCCCTGCTTGCTTGACTTACGACACAATAGGATTGCCTCCTCCTGTGCTTTTAAAAGGTTGTTCTTAAAATCTGACCAGCACTTGTGCACTCTTAAGCCCTCAAAAGCAGGTATTCCCTGTGTACTCTGCTAAGTAGCTCCCTGAGTAGCTTAAAGTTTGCTCTCTTGAAATCCAGGGTAGCAACTCTGCTGTCCTTTTTTCTCATTAAACTGAAAATTTTAATCACGTGATCACTGTGGCCAAGACAGCCACCTACCATCACATCTCACACGAGTCCTTCTCTATACACAAACACCAAGTCTAGGAGGGTGTCTTTCCTCGTTTGCTCACTGTGTACTTGTGTCAAGAAATTATCATCTTCCACAAACTTCAGGAATTTCCCAGACTTGCTCATCACAGCAGTATGATATTCCCAGTTGATGTCTGGGAAGTTGAAATCTCCTATAGGTCAAGAGCTACTGATCCAGAGATTTCTCCTAATTGCCTATAGAATAACTCATCAGTGCTATCATCCTGGCTGGGCGATCATAGACACCCACTATGACATCTGCTTTGTTTTCCATCCCCCTAATCTTTACCCAGATGCTCTTAATGCTTTTGTATCTCTTTCTGTCAGTATCACCTTGGGGTTTATCTGCACAGCTGGCTCTCTGCTGTCTTCTCCATGTTAGGTCAGAGGATCAGCAACATTAACAGATGAAGTAAACTGGAGAAATACCTGGATGTTCTCAGAATGTTGACAGTATCACAGCCCATACTTCCTCAGCCATCTGTTGTCATTATATTATGGGACTGGGTGATGGAAACTATGAAATGTTCCTCTGTATAGTAGAAAGCACTTGCAATAAATGGCCAGTTGCTCAGCACAACTAGGAAAACACATCTGTGAGCTACTCCTACTGCTTTTACATAAGTTTTACCCAGAATTGCTGCTACTGTACAGCTGAAATTAAAAACTTTAATTGAGATCTAGGTCACCTAAGTGCTCAAAGGATCATTTGGTCAGTTTTCTGTAAAAACAACTCTAAATATCAGACAGTAAGTCATGGCTTAAAGGTTATTTTCTTAAACAAAGTAATCACAGCAGCTTACTTCAATGAACCTAAAATGCTTTTCTCCTTTAAAGATTTGGATTAACTTCACTAGCTATACATTTAGTTATTCTCTGACTTTTAGCTATCACAAAGATACAAATCCAAGAGACAATTGGAGAGTGTTTAAAAACTTGCTGTGCTCAAGTCTCATTACACACCCATATTTCAGGACAGAATCAACATTTGATCTTTGTACCCTATTCTCCTCTTCTGTTTTGCACCAGAGGAAGCTTCACCTTAATTTGTGTAGTTCTTTGAATCAAAAAATGTTTTTGCAGCAGAAGGAATTTGGTCTAGTTACCAAGTGAAGGCTGCTGAGATTAATCAGCCTGTCTGCTGTTTGAAGTGGGTCTGGCTACCAAGACTTCTAACTGAAACAAATAACTTGTCACTTACATGTGGCATCTATAAGCAGAGGTGAGCGTAAGTCATTAGTTTTGGGTTTGTATCTAAAATAGTCCTGGTTTTAGACTTTTAATTTCAGAAATCAAAAGTATGTCTTTTATTTGTGGATCCAAAAGCCAGTTTTTAGTTGAATTTGCAGTAGAATGAGGGTCCTTGAATATTAGATGTCTGCTAGTATGTTTTGCAGAGTATTTGTATGTCTGTAGGTGTTGATGGCACTACAGATATGAACACAAGCACAAATTATCATGATCGAATAGCTGTAGTCTGAATTTAGCTAGAAAAAGATATTTTATAACTTTCTATATTAGATACCTACTAGTCAGGTTTCACTGTATTTAGCCCTGTTGCTTACCAGTAGTATGATATAGGAGACTAATTTAGAATTACGTTGAACTAATAAACTCCTATGGCTTTGGAAGATGATAAAGTCTACTAGAAGAAGTAATGAGAAACACTTTTCCTTATGTTCTCCTTATTTAAAAGGAGTCTAGAGAGCTTGTTGATCATCTCCTGTGAAAGTTTTCTCAAAAAAAAAAATCTGAAGGATTTAATGTAAATACGCAAATACAAAGTTGAGAAACAGCAAGTTCCGAAAGGATATCAGATTCTATAAAACATCTAGTGATAAAGATCAACTTTGAATGTCTGTATGTTATTCAATTATGAGTTTCTCTCCTGGTTTTAGATGCAGAATCCTGACACATTATCAGCTATGTCAAACCCTAGAGCAATGCAAGCTTTGCTACAGATTCAACAGGGCTTGCAGACACTAGCAACAGAAGCACCAGGACTTATACCAGGGTAAGAATTGGTCATACGAGAACTTTCTCTTGTGTTTGGTTTTTTTTCAGCTTTGTGTCTTTCTTTTTAACGTGTAGAGGTTTATCTAGTTTTTACAGACTGTTCCTCTTGCATTTTTTAGTTTCACTAAACTTGTTTTAGAATCTGTCACACTTTTGTCTGCAACGCGCTTTTAAGCAATGATGACTATGGTCTTTATTTTGGTGCTTTACTTAAGTTGTCATCCATTTTTTATTTGACAGAATTTTTACTTAGTAATTACATATAATGCGAAGAGATGTTATAACTAAGCCATTATCTATGTTAGTGTTGTATTTCTCTGTCATTTGTGCAGATTTAATCCTGGTTTAGGTGGATTGGGAAGCACTGGAGCTCCTACAGGGTCCACTGTACCTAGTTCTGTTCCCAGTGAAAATACAAGTCCAACATCAGGGGCTGCTGAACCTGGTCACCAGCAGTTTGTCCAACAAATGTTGCAGGCACTTGCTGGTGCAAATGCTCAGGTAAAGTAGATCACTGTATTCTAGTGGGTGGGGTGGTGGTTGTTGGTTTTGGGTGGTTGGTGGTTTGTTTGTTTGTTTTAAATATCCAGGCACCCCTCCACCCAGTGTAAACCAGCAGAATGCTTCTGGTCAAAGGAGAGCAGAGGAAGCTTAAAAGTGATGTTCTAGCTGTGCAAATAAATGCTGGGAAAAAATCGCATTTGGGTAAAAGTGTCCTCTGAATGGTTGATTGTTGTACACCTATCTTCATACCCTTGAGTTTCTGAAATGCCTGGAAAGAAGCAGATTAAGGTGTTAAAGGGAAGACTGGTTCCCTGGCAAGTGAAATATGGGCTCAGACAAGAAAAGAACTTAAGCATACCAAACATCATTATCTGTACTTTGTATCTGTGCTGCTGGTTGTTACTCTGTAGCTGTGACAGCCTCTGTTCCACGCTTCACAATAGCCATGCTCAGGTTATTTGGGGCCTGAATTTGTAACATGCTTCCTTGACATCCTGCAGATCCAGACTGCACAGTGTACATTGTGTTAACATACCAAGTGGGATTCAGGCTTTCTGGAGAGCTCCAGAAGTCAAGCAAAGGTGGCAGCTTTGCAGGTAAATGTAAGGTGGTGAGCAAGGCTGTCTTTAAAGGGGGCACACCCATAACAGTGGAGAGGTATCTCAAGAGTGCTGTGTGAAACAGCACCGTTACACTGTGGTACATATCCAGTGTAATGGCAGACTTCTGGTAAAAGGGACAGTCCTGCTCTTACCTCCTCTGTTGCCACAGAATAAGGCAGTTCAACTTGATGATCTGACAGAAAAAATGTTATTTTATGTAATCATGAGAAAGTGGTGGTAGGCGTAGCTATAGGAAACCATGTTCCCATATATATTTTTATCCTGCCAGATCTTACGCGACCAATTCAGTATTCTGTTTGGTTTTGCTTGGGGGGAGAGGAATGTTTCAATTTCAGCCAGCATATTTGCATTTTATTGGTTTGGAAGTATATGTAGTTTTTAAATACTGGGAGGAATTTCTCAATGGATGAAACTTTAAATAGAACAAAAGGAAAATTAGCAGTAGCTGCAAAAATCTCATGTTGATAGGTAAACTGTCTCACAAAATTCAAAAAGTGGCTTCTCAGTATTACTCTGACCCTGTATACCTAAAGCATATTATTTTCATATAATTGTTCTGTTTCAAAAATGCCTCCGAGTTGAAGATCATACAACTGAAATTATTGATAATTTTGCCATTAGTTTATGAGCAGTTTATTTGAGCAAGATCAACTCATAAAAAGCACAGCTGTCACTTTGCCTTAGGCTGAAGTTTTTCTAACTAGAATTTTGGTAAATTTAGTCAACAACTACTTGGAGCATTAAAGAAGTGAGGTAACTTTTATGTAAAGGGAAAAAAAAAAAAGCCTACCACATTCACTGTTGCCAACAGTGACATTCTCAAAATCCTGCTGTCCCACATTACTAGATTAGACTTTCATTAAAAAAAAAAAGTCTGCATGCACATCTTTAAGAAACTGTTCTTGGAACAAGAACAATCAAACAAGCATCTGCTCTTGTAGTTCAAAAATGTCACATAAGTGAAGATATTCTTAAAATTTGAGGCTAATCTGACTTGTTTGATCAATAATTCAATTGTGAATGAAATTTGTCATAGCCTAGTTTGGGGAACTTGAAGATGCATTCAGAAATGATTGAAGACAAGAAGTGGTTCAGAACCAACTATGTTTAAATCCTGTACTTTGCTAAATGTGTATTATGCTTTTATAGCTTGAGATTTTTCTTTTTTCAGTTACAAAATCCAGAAGTTAGATTTCAGCAACAACTGGAGCAGCTGAGTGCAATGGGCTTTTTGAACCATGAAGCAAACTTACAAGCTCTAATAGCAACAGGAGGAGATATCAGTGCAGCTATTGAAAGGCTGCTTGGTGCTCAGCCTTCATAGCAGTGTTTCTTTAACTTGAAAAAATGTAATTTATTTTTGATAACAACTCTTAAATCTTTAAAATAGTTGCTTTATTTCATTCTGACTCTTGGGATTGTCTTGTTATAACTAAAATCAGTTATGCATTTTAAGGTCCAGTGCAGTAGTTTTCTTCAAATGGGGAATTGATGCATTTTCACTCAGTTGTTGCATGCATCATGTTTGTTCTTCATTATTTCTTAATTTTTTTGAAACAATATCAGCTTTCATAGTTGGTTGAGCAGGCTTTGTCTAACTTACAACTGTCCAATTTATTTACTACTAAACCATTAGCCTTCAGTAGTAATTTATGTAGGATAAAAATTAAAAAGGAAACAATTGAAGGCTATAATTTGTGGGTATCAGTGCTGCTTATGGTGATTTCGGCATGTATTTTTTTGCTAGCAAAATGCTGTAAGATTTATACCACTTGAGTAATCTATCAATTTTTGCTTTTGAAGTATAAACAGAACATATACAATGGAGACAGCTCATTTCTAGAAATTTACATATTGCAATAGAATGAAATTATAAGTAACCAAAAAGGCCAGGGAAAAAAATAAGTAAAGACATGGTTTTTACAGTAGAATCTTCCAACATCTTTGGTAAACATCTCAGAAAAAATGCTTAGGCAAGTTCATTTAAAATATACTAGAATTGCTGTTCTAGTTATATCTTCACATCTAGCCATAAAGAAACTTGCACTGTAATATTGTCTCATTGCAACATTGTTACAGATTAACTGTAAATTACCTTTGTGCAAATTAAAGGAGCACGGCGTTGTTCTCTGAAACTGTTTCTAAGGCATTTTGGCTTGTCCCGTTGAGTTTCTAACATGCATTATGATTTGTAACTGGAAACATTACTTTCAGCCATTGTCATGTGATATTCTAATTACTTTTAACCACCATGTAAAAACATACTGTATATCTCTTGAGTTTTTATTGGTAGTTACCTCTTGTGCACAGGTAATAAATGAATTAAAAAATATTTCAAGATCTTGTTTCAGTGTGTTTGCAATTGGTGATTATCCAGCATTCAAGATGACTGACCTTTCAGTGTTAGCTCTGGGACTATTTGCAGACTTTGAGCTAAGATTAGCAAACAATATTTGGAGTGTGAAGTGGAGGACAGAGAGGAAGGGTCATATGATACTGACGACTATTTAGATAAAGTGAAAGTAGTGAAATAAAGCATTCTGCTGTGTGTTACTGAATAGCATTTGCTTTTTATTGGTCTTCAGTGTAATTGTGAACATTCTCATTTAATTCCTGTATTGCATTAAACACTTCATCTGAACAATCTTTTATTTTTGTACAAATATAAAGACAGTTTGCTCTAAACCATTTGCAAGCAATGTTTTTTAGACTTAACGGCCTTGACTCAAAATTGTTAATAAGTTAAATGAAACAAATTTATAATGGGATATAAAGGAGGGTGTTGAGCACACTTTCTTTCACATACAATGAAATTAATAAAACTATTGGAAAAAACAAGCATGCAGATTTTACAGGGAGTAAGTCTGTTATATTATTCTCTCAGAAGTTTTTGCTGTCCAGTAAGCTTGTCTCTTACTTCAGCAGTAAGTAAATAGATCCAATACTGCTGATGCACAGTACTGGGTAAAGTTCAAGAAAATCTCTTGTTTGGCAGGCCTCTCTGCCTCTGGATCAAAGTCTCATAGATGCAGCAATATAGAGTATTAAACAAACAAATAAATTAAAATAGAATCTCCTGGTGATTTGAGTTTTATATGATCTCATATGATATGATGTGGTGCTTAGGGACATAGTTTAGTGGTGGACTTGGCAGTGCTAGGTTTACGGTTGGACTTGATCTTAAAGGTCTTTTCCAACCTAAACGATTCTATGATTCTATAAAGCCTTTTAAAATACTTAAAGTTTGGGTAGGAAATTATTATTGCTTTTGTTTCCTATCTGTCCTGGTTTGAGGTAAAACAGGACCAATTTTGTTCAGTAACTTCGCTTCTTAGCTGGGCCTCTTCTAACTACTGGAATTAACAGCATATTGTGCAGACAATGTTGACTCTCTCAGAGTGATCAGACCGATGTTTATAGCTGATGTCCAGACATGGTATGCAGAGAGGCTCTTGCTTATACTTATTGCTATAACACCCAAGGCCAGCCAGCTTTGTTACTTGCCCCGTTGGAGGGTCGGAAGCAGAAAAGCGTAGAGGGGTCCCACCTGCGGGGAGGAGCGGACAGGACAGGTGACCCAAAACTGACCCACAGTGTATTCCATCCCATCTGCCTCATGCTCAGTATAAAAGCTGAGGGATCAAAGGGTCAGTCTCTCTCTCTTTCTTCAATGGCCGATGTCTGAGGAGGGCTCTGTCTGTTCGTCTGCCTTTGGTCCCAATCCTGAATCCAGATCCAGAATCCAGTTCCCGTCCATCACCGAGTCCAGTCCGGGACTTTCCCCGTGCCAGCCGGTGTCGTGATTGTCATCCTGGGATCTTGATATGGTTTTGTATATATTTCATTATTTCCTTTTTTCTTTTATTATTAATATTTCATTAAAGTAGTTTAGTTCCTTCTAAACTCATAAGTCTCTTTTTCCCTCCTCTGCCTCTCTCTTTGAAGAGGGGCAGAGGAAAGTATCTGTTGGTCCCATCTGGGGTCCCCTATGTCCTGTATGGACAACGTTGGACTGGATATGCTGTGGTCAGCCAAGGGCAGGTAATAGAAGCTGAACCTCTCCCAGCAACGAGTGCACAAGGAGCTGAGCTGGTAGCTTTAACGTGCGCAGCACGTCTGGGAAAAGGTAAATGACTTAATATTTATACAGATTCTTGATATGCCTTTGGGGTATGTCATGCAACTGGGATGTTATGGAAAGAACGAGGATTTATCACATCATCAGGAAAAAAGGTATCTAATGTAGAAGAAATATATGACTTGCTGGAATCAATCCAGCTACCTATAGAAATTGCTATCATACACTTCCCCAGCCCATACCAAAGGCACCACAGAAAATAGTAAGGGGAATGACTTAGCTGATGCAGCTGTGAAGCTGCAGCCTGACAACCTCTGAGAGAATGCCTGGTTGCAATTCCAGCAATGGACCAGGGCGAATGGGCCTAATTTAAACAGACCCCCAAAACCATGTATGTAAAAGACTGTTCAGTAGAAGAAAAGGAACAATGGAAAAAATGGGAAGCAAGTCAAGATGATGATGGAATATGGACAATTGGAGGAAAACCAATATTACCAAAGAAATATGTAATTACTGTGGCTAGATGGTTTCACGATAAAAACCCATGGGGGAGCGGAGGCGATTGTTAATCAGGTACAGAAAATATGGACAGCACCAGGAATTTATGCTGCTGCGAAAAGAATCACCAGTAGCTGCCCGACTTGTCAAAAAGTTCTCAAGTACCAGGCTGAGGCTCAGAGTTGGGGGGGGTGACCATGGGCCTACTTCCCCTTTTTCGATGATTGCAAGTAGATTATGCAGATATGCCCCTCGCTTATGAATACAAACATTTGCTTGTAATAGTAGATCAACTGTCAGGCTGGGTGGAAGCCTTCCCAACTAAAAAAGCTGACACAGGGGGGAGTAGTAAAAGCTTTATTGAAAGAGATTATACCAAGATATGGGGTTCCAGAATCAATTGAGTCAGATAGGGGTGCTCATTTTTACAGCAAATATAATTGATCAACTGTACAAATCGCTAGGAACAGAAAGAAACTGCATACCCCCTATCAGCCCACCAGTCTTCAGGACAAGTAGAAAGGATGAATAGAACATTAAAAGAAAGAATAGCAAAGTATGTGCACACACTGGCTTAAAAAGGCCAGAAGCATTAAGCTTAGTCCTATGGGCTGTTCAAAACACTCCACGATAACCCATAGGACTAACACCAGCAGAGATTCTTTTTGGGAGGCACCTAGCTATACCAGGGACTTACAATTTCAGCTAAGACCAGCCTATTGGGATGGAGATGAACGGTAGACCCAGTACATGTTATATATGCAAAAAGTATTTGAAGATAAAAGAAAATATGCCCCACTGGTGCCAGCCCACACCACTTGAAATACAGGTACATGATATACAGCTGGGAGATGAAGTCTTAATTAAAGTGTTTTCCCGAAAATCAAATTTGGAACCCAAAAGGGAGGGACCATATACCTGTTTTATTGTGTTCTTATTTTGCTGTTAAAGCTTTAGGGGAAGAAAATTGGATACACCATTCTCACATCAAGAGAGCGGTGGATAGCCCAAACCAAGCTGACAGGACGACAGCTTCCCTGAAAATCAACAAAGAATTACACAGAAATCACAGAATGGTCAGGGTTGGAAGGGACCTCTGGAGATCATCTAGTCCAACCCCCCCTGCCACAGCAGGGACACCTACAGCACGTTGCACAGGACGGCGTCCAGGCGGGTTTTGAATGCCTCCAGTGTGGGAGACTCCACAACCTCTCTGGGCAGCCTGTTCCAGTGCTCTGCCACCCTCAGAGTAAAGAATTTCCTCCTCATGTGAGATGGAACTTCCTATGTTCAAGTTTGTGCCCGTTACCTCTTGTTCCTATCACTGGGCACCACTGAAAAAAGACTCTTCTCACCTACCTGGCACCCTCCCTTTAAGTAGTTATAAGTATTGATAAGATCCCCCCTCAGTCTTCTTTTTTCTAGACTAAAAAGACCCCAAGTCCCTGAGCCTTTCCTCATAAGAAAGATGCTCCAATCCCCTAATCATCTCAGTAGCCCTTTGCTGGACTCTCTCCAGCAGTTCCCTGTCCTTCTTGAACCGGGGAGCCCAGAACTGGACACAGCACTCCAGATGCAGCCTCACCAGGGCAAAGTAGAGGGGGGGATGACCTCCTCGACCTGCTGGCCACACTCTTTCTTGATGCACCCCAGGATGCCATTGGCCTTCTTGGCCACCAGGGCACATTGCTGGCTCATGGTCATCTTGTCCACCAAGACTCCTAGGTCCCTTTCCACAGAGCTGCTCTCCTGGTTGAGGTAAAACAGGACCAATTTTGTTCAGTAACTTCGCTTCTTAGCTGGGCCTCTTCTAACTACTGAAATTAACAGCAGATTGTGCAGGACAATGTTCGCTCTCTCAGAGTGATAAGACCTATGTTTTATAGCTGATGTCCAGACATGGTATGCAGGGGAGGCTCTTGCTTATACTTATTGCTATAACACCCAAGGCCAACCAACTGTGTTACTTGCCCCCGTTGGAGGGTCGGGAAGCAGAAAAGCGTAGAGGGGTCCCACCTGCGGGGAGGAGCGGGACAGGACAGGTGGACCCAAAACTGACCCACAGTGTATTCCATCCCATCTGCCTCATGCTCAGTATAAAAGCTGAGGGATCAAAGGGTCAGTCTCTCTCTCTTTCCTTCAATGGCCGATGTCTGAGGAGGGCTCTGTCTGTTCGTCTGCCTTTGGTCCCAATCCTGAATCCAGATCCGGAATCCAGTTCCTGTCCATCACCGAGTCCAGCCTGGGACTTCCCCAGTGCCAGCCGGTGTCGTGATTGTCATCCTGGGATCCTGATATGGTTTTGTATATATTTCATTATTTCCTTTTTTCTTTTATTATTAATATTTCATTAAAGTAGTTTAGTTCCTTCTAAACTAAGTCTCTTTTTCCCTCCTCTGCCTCTCTCTTCGAAGAGGGGCAGAGGGGAGCATCTGTCGGTCCCATCTGGGGTCCCCTATGTCCCCAGTAGCCGATTTGGCCTAAACCACGACAGCTGCTCTCCAGCAGGTCAGCCCCCAACCTGTACTGATGCACAGGGTTATTCCTCCACAGATGCAGTACCCTACACTTGCCTTTGTTGAATTTCATCGGGTTTTTCTCCGCCCAACTCTCCAGCCTGTCCAGGTCACGCTGTATGGCGGCGCAGCCTTCGGCGTGTCAGCCACCCCTCCCAGTTTTGTATCAAGCCATTCACACACCATTCGTGGTGTCACATACACACACACTTACTCTCGGGCACGCTTCCTCCTTCTTCAGGCTCAACCCTAGGTTTCCCGCAGCAGAGTTGTCGTGCTTCCTCCAGACATTCTCTGTTACCTGCAAAGTTTGGGACTCCTGAGAGCTCGCCCGAGCAGTGAATACAGAAGCGTATTTCTCCACTCCTGGTACTGTTGACTACAGCATGGCTAAGTATGAAATTAAAGAGAATGGATGATCCAGAATGGTGGAACAGTGGTAAAACAGAAAAGGAAAAAGTCTACAAAAAGTATGGAGGACCCGGTTTCCCAATTTGTAAGGAATCTAAAGAAGGGACTTTTGGTTTTTGTTGTGAATCGGATAAGGCGAAAGATCTAACGGTAACAGAGGTACTCAAAACAATTAAATTTCACTGTCCCAATGGGGAGAATGATCAGGTGACTTGAAAGGATTCACGAACTTTCTTTAGCATATTAGCAGGGATGCTTAATAAAAACAAAGGGAGGAGCTGTTGAGGAATATTAGATGTTTAGCGTAAATAAGTAAGTTTTAATTAGGATTATAATATAGTGATTTGTGCTGTTTGCTTAGCTTCACTAAGCATGAGTAGCTAGATTTGCTGAAGCCTTTGCTGAAGCCTGTAGGCTGCAATACAGTTATTTTTCTTAGTAATTTTCCTAGCAGCTGGTACAGTGCTGTGTTTAGTCTTTTAGTATGGGAAGGATGTTGATATCACACTGATGTTTTGGTAGTGTTTTTCCCAAGTTTGGGACTCTTCGGTTCTCCATGTTCTGCCAGCAAGTGCAGGTGCACAAGGAGTGTAAACCAGAAGATAAGGAGGCTCCAACCCTTGGCTGAAACTGCAAATCAACAAGATAAGCGCCTGCCTGCCGGGACACAGATAAATAATCCAATAAGATGTTAGAAGGCCCCAGATCAAAAATCACCATTGGACTAAAAGACGTGCGGACAGCATGTGAAGAGTGTGTGAGGGGCGGGTGTATAGATCACAAGGGTATAATTGCCCAGGGATTTCTTTGTTTGAGGTTGTGGAATAATTACTAAAATAACCAAAATACAGCATTGTTCACACATTAAGGAAAAAGCTTAAAATCAAAAAGGCTTCTAGGGTAGAATACAGCCGCAGCTGGTATGCGAAGAATCCACTACATCGGTGATTCCCTGCACAATATCGCTCGCAGAGCAACACGGGGATGGAGTGGGGTGGAGATTCCACGGCCAAGCCCTGTGATAATCAGCAGATATGGGAACGAGATGGTCCTATGGAACTGAGAAGCTGCACACTTGCTACCCTGAGCCAACAGTTTGTCAAATTTTGACAAAATGCTGTCCTTTGTGTGAACTTTGCTCATTATAATGTCATTATAATACCTAAACACACCTCCATCCCAAAGGCTACCCGCCTCCAAGGTGCGACCACTCCTCCTTGAGTCTGCGCCCTGAATTTTTGATAAACTATACTGTGGAGGGCTGGCTAGCCGAGTGAGGGCATGTCAACATCGAAATGTTGAGTCATCAGGATGTCAAGAAATACCGAGAGCAGCTCTTGTGAGAACTAATAGATAACAAGTCATCAGGATCTCAAGAAATACCGAGAGCAGCTCTTGTGAGAACCAAGAGATAACAAGGACAGTCTGCCCTTGTTTATTCCAACAAAAGCCAAACAAGGGACTTGTGGTTAAAAGAAATGAGAACTATGTGCAGTGATAAGATGTGTATGCAAAGATAGACCTTGAGATGCCTAACCAATAAGGAGCTTGGCTTTTGCAATATGTATGAGCTAATTAAGACTGTTATAAAAGGTGTAACCGTGCTTTAATAAACGAAGTTTGCTGATCCCTCATATTGAGTGACTGCTTCTTCCCTCCGTTCCGGCGAATGGCACGACACTATACCTTTAAATGTGAAGCGAGAGAATTTTACACCAATCATAATAAAAGTATTTATGACTAAAGTCACTCAAACTCCACCTTGAAGGGAAAAAATAGTATAAAAATAGCCCAAAAAGGGGGGAATATTAGGGAAGACACCATCATGAACAAGTCGAGGAAGACTCCATCAAACTGTTTTCGACTTCCGGGACCAGCCGACGGGCTGAGCCTTTCTTCCCCCCCATAGGGACGCCTTTGGGTAAGACTTAAACTATACCAAGTGTTTCCTCAAAAAACTTATAAATCTCTCTAGAGAGTCTTTTTCCTATGTTTATATCCAGGCTGTACTGTATATAACTTTGTCGCGCGTTTTGTATAACTAACACCACTTTTATTTGCATGTGCTTTGCAGACAGTGTATTTATCACCGGCAATCCATAAGAACTTATGTACTGTTGCTAAAATAAACTGCGCTGCTTAAGTAGCTGGTCGTTTTGGTTTCTCATTGAACGCGACCATAAAAGTGGCCGTGGTAGTTCATGAGCACGACTGGACTGAGGGTGCAGTCCACTATTAGTGTATCCAGAATCGTGATAGTTTAATATATATATTAAACGTGACTGGAGTGATAGTGGTGGATTGGACATCACTCAGAATTTAAACCTGGCCGCACCTAGCCTCCCACCTCGGACAGGCTGGAGAGTTGGGCGGAGAAAAACCCGATGAAATTCAACAAAGGCAAGTGTGGGGTACTCCATCTGTGGAGGAATAACCCCATGCATCAGTACGGGTTGGGGGCTGACCTCCTGGAGAGCAGCGGTCTGGAAAGGGACCTGGGAGTCCTGGTCGACAACAGGGTGACCATGAGCCAGCAATGTGCCCTGGTGGCCAAGAAGGCCGATGGCATCCTGGGGCGCATCAAGAAGAGTGTGGCCAGCAGGTCGAGGGAGGTCATCCTCCCCCTCTACTCTGCCCTGGTGAGGCCGCATCTGGAGCACTGTGTGCAGTTCTGGGCTCCCCGGTTCAAGAAGGACAGGGAACTGCTGGAGAGGGTCCAGCAAAGGGCTACTGAGATGATTACGGGATTGGAGCATCTTTCTTATGAGGAAAGGCTCAGGGACTTGGGTCTTTTTAGTCTAGAAAAAAGAAGACTGAGGGGGGATCTTATCAATACTTATAACTACTTAAAGGGAGGGTGCCAGGTAGATGAGAAGAGTCCTTTTTCAGTGGTGCCCAGTGATAGGACAAGAGGTAATGGGCACAAAGTTGAGCATAGGAAGTTCCATCTGAACATGAGGAGGAACTTCTTTACTCTGAGGGTGGCAGAGCACTGGAACAGGCTGCCCAGAGAGGTTGTGGAGTCTCCCACACTGGAGACATTCAAAACCCGCCTGGATGCCGTCCTGTGCAACGTGCTGTAGGTGTCCCTGCTGTGGCAGGGGGGTTGGACGAGATGATCTCCAGAGGTCCCTTCCAACCCTGACCATTCTGTGATTCTTCAACACTGGTTCACAACCTTTTACTGATATTCTCAATTTGGTTCAACTTGGCTTGAGCCAGATTTTGATGCAAAATATTCTCTGGTCACTGTAAGTTCATTTTCTGGTCACTGCAAGTATGCAGGGTGTGGGGGGTTTGTTTGTTTTGGTTTGTGGGATTTTTTTGCAAATTTAAGTGACTACATTTGATTAAATCAACTGCCTATGGAAAGAAATCGCAAACTGTAAATGTCTAGTCAAAGTTGTGAATTAAGGTGAAATGAAAACTGGTAAGATGCTTGACTCAAAGTGAATCAGATCAGAAGGCAGAATTTTCTTCTTGGATACCTATTAGCAAGAAACAATTAAAGGAAACAATTTTGAAAATTACATTATTTGGAATTATTAGGAGTATAAAGTATTTTAAATTATATGGAAGAATGCTCAGAATTTGACTTCTAATAAACATTTATAGCACCTGGTAGAGTTCACATTAGTGGTCTGATCTAGCTGTTGAAGTTTAGAGACTTCACTGAAAGGAGAGTTGTGCAAGATTTCTGCCTGGCTTGAGTCTTGATCTGTTTATTAATAAGGATTTTGTACTGTATAAAGTTATTCATCTGTACATAAAAAAGCTGAACTGCTGAAGTAAATGCTGTAATTGTAGGTGAGGAAAAGGGAATGGTATAAAAATTAAACTGCTGTCTCTAATATCAAACTTATTCTGAATTATATTCTTTAGGATCAGAATTTGATGCAGAAAAGTTGTGCAATCATAGAATCATAGAATATCTCAAGTTGGAAGGGACCCATAAGGATCATTGAGTCTAACTCCCTGCTCCTTGCAGGACTACCTAAAGCTAAACCATATGACTAAGAGCATCATCCAGATACACCTTGAACTATGACAGACTTGGTGTCCTGACCACTTCTTTGGGGAGCTGTCGTGGATGGAAATATTTGACATGGTTATGATTTGGTAGCAATTTAGAATTTATTAATGATATGAGATAGATCAAGAGGTTAAGTTTTAGCAGCTCTTAATCATTAACTGATTTAAGGATTTACAAGATGATTTAACAAAATAATTGAACAGCGACTTAATTACAGATTCAAAGATGGCAAGATTCACACTAACTTACCATAAGGTATCCTAAATCAATACATATACATATAAGCACGAACATACAAACAAACAACACTTAAGGGGTCGCGCACACACCTACACTCGAGTTTTAACTATTAGGACTAAAGGTCCCTTTGCAACAGGTGACTCCAATGAGCTGACGGGTGACTCTTTTACACATGCATGGACAAATATTTGGATCCAATAAAATATAAGAACATCCACACCTGTAAGAACTAATGTGCATATAGAGAGGTGGATGAAAGAGAGGCTAGCCTGTAGTTAAAATTTTCCCTCTTCAAGTTTAGAGAAAATACTTGCAATGCATCAGTATTCCTCAGCGGGCAATAACTGGGACTCGAGTGGAATTGACTCACCCTGGCCTTCCAGTCCTCAAGGTGTGTCGTGGTTCTAGGCCGAATCGGCTACTGGGGACATAGGGGACCCCAGATCGGGACCCGATACATGCTCCACTCTGCCCCTCTTCGAAGAGAGAGGCAGAGGAGGGAAAAAGAGACTTATGAGTTTAGAAGGAACTAAACTACTTTAATGAAATATTAATATAAAAAATAAAAGGAAATAATGAGAAATATACAAAACCGTATCAAGATCCCAGGATGACAATCATGACACCGGCTGGCACTGGGGACAGTCCCAGGCTGGACTCGGTGATGGGACAGGAACTGGATGCCGGATCTGCATTCAGAATCGAGACCAAAGGCAGACGAACAGACAGAGCCCTCCTCAGACATCGGCCATTGAAGAAAGAGAGAGAGACTGACCCTTTGATCCCTCAGCTTTTATACTGAGCATGAGGCAGATGGGATGGAATACCCTGTGGGTCAGTTTGGGTCACCTGTCCGCTCCTCCCCCGCAGGTGGGACCCCCACTGCACTTTTCCCGCTTCCGACCCTCCAACAGGGCAAATAATAAAGTTGGTTGGCCTTGGGTGTTATAGCAAAAAGTATAAGCAAGAGCCTCCCTGCATGGACATGTCTGGACATCAGCTATAAACATAGGTCTTAACACTCTGAGAGAGGTCAACATTGTCTGCACAATCTGCTGTTAATTGCAGTAGTTAGAAGAGGCCCAGCTAAGAAGCGAAGTTACTGAACAAAATTGGTCCTGGTTCACCTTAAACCAGGACATTCCACCCCTTATTCCATACCATTTGCATCTTGCTCAGATCACCATTACTTTTATCTATCAAATCTATATACACACAGATACATATACGGATATATGCAGGTCACTCATCTATGATTTATGTTTATATCACAGAATAACACAATGGTCAGGGTTGGAAGGGACCTCTGGAGATCATCTAGTCCAACCCCCCTGCCAGAGCAGGGTTACCTACAGCAGGTTGCACAGGACGGCGTCCAGGCGGGTTTTGAATGCCTCCAGTGTGGGAGACTCCACAACCTCTCTGGGCAGCCTGTTCAGAGTTTAAGTCCGTTTAGTTCACGATTGCTGGATATCATCTCAGGGCAGGAAAGATGATACGAAATCCATTGTGGTTTGTGCCCACGGGTAGTATGTTCATCTTGAAGAGCTTGCCAGATGCCATTTAATGAAGCTAGCTCAGGTTTCCTCACCACTGTGTTATCCTGAAAAAACACTTATTGAACACTGTCAGTATTATGTAGTGATCAGCATCATACAGCTCAGGATTGAGTATTTTCATCAAGGGTTAAATTCCCTTGGGGTACACCATTGAACTTCTCCTTTCTTAAGTATCACCCACCAAGTACATCCAGGTCCCTTGAGCAAAAACAGTCCCACCGAATGGGTTTGCTGTTGCCTGAAGGAGGAAAAACACAAACAGTTTTCCCCTAACAGATTCCTTTTGTGCACCACAGGGACTTTGTCCCCTTCTACCAGTATGTAAAAGGTCTGATTGAGCAGGACCAGCTCAATTGATGGATCCCCTGGTGTTAACTAACCAGGTAGCTTGCGCTAAATGCTTGTCCCAAATTTTTGAAGGTTCCACCCCCCATTTGCTTTCAGGGTGGTTTTTAACAGTCCATTGTATCGCTCAATCTTCCCAGAAGCTGGTGCATGATAGGGGATATGATATATCCATTCAATGCCATGTTCTTTGGCCCAATTACATATAAGATTGTTTTTAAAATTAGTCCCATTGTCTGACTCAATTCTTTCTGGAGTGCCATGTCACCACAAGACTTGCTTTTCAAGGCCCAGGATGGTATTCCGGGCAGTGGCATGGGGCATGGCATAGGTTTCCAACCATCCGGTGCTCACTTCCACCACTATAAGCACATAGCGCTTACCCTGGCGGGTTTGAGGGAGTGTGATGTAGTCCAATTTGCCAAGCCTCCCCATATTTATATTTCAGCCATCATCATCCCCCATACCACAAAGGTTTTAACCAATTTGCTCGCTTGATTTTGGTGCATGTTTCACAGTTGTGGATAACCTGCGCAATAGCGTCCATGGTTAAATCCACCCCTCGGTCACGGGCCTGTTTATAGGTTGCATCCCTTCCTTGATGACCTGAAGCGTCATGGGCCCACCAAGCTAAGAATAGTTCACCTTTATGTTCCCAGTCCAAGTCTGTCTGGAAAATTTTAGCAGCCTGATCCACTTGCTGATTGTTTCGATGTTCCTCGGTGGCCCGACTCATGGGTACGTGGGCATCTACATGACGTACCTTTACGACTAGGTTCCCTAGCCTGTCAGCAATGTCTTGCCACAGTTCAGCGGCCCAGATGGGTTTACCTCTGCGCTGCCAGTTGCTCTGCTTCCACTGCTTTAACCACCCCCACAGAGCATTTGCCACCAGTCAGTATAGAGATAGAGTATTGGCCACTTTTCTCATTCAGCAACATCTAAAGCCAGCCTGGACGGCTTTTACCTCTGCAAATTGGCTAGATTCACCTTGCCTTCAGCAGCTTCTGTGACTTGTCGTGTAGGACTCCACACAGCAGCTTTCCACCTTCGATGCTTTCCTACAATATGACAAGATCCATCAGTAAACAGAGCATACTGTTTCTCATTATCTGAGAGTTCGTTATATGGTGGGGCTTCCTCAGCACGTGTCACCGCCTCCTCTGGTGGCATCCCAAAGTCTTTGCCTTCGGGCCAATTTGTGATCACTTCTGCGTTTCCTGGACAATTAGGGATTTCTATTCGAACTCGCTGTGTGATTAAGGCAGCCCACTTACTCCAGGAAGCATCAGTGGCATGATGAGTACAGGGAACTTTACCCTTGAACATCCAGCCCAGTACTGGTAATCGGGGTGCCAGGAGGGGCTGTGCCTCAGTACCAATTACCTCTGAAGCAGCTCTAACTCCTTCATATGCTGCCAAGATTTCTTTCTCCGTTGGAGTATAATTGGCCTCGGAGCCTTTATATCCTCAACTCACAGAATCCTAGGGGTCGACCCTCGAGTCTCCCCTGGTGCTTTCTGCCAGAGGCTCCAGGTAGGGCCATTGTCCCTGGCTGCGGTGTAGACCACATTGTTCATGTCCCGTCCACTTCGGACTGGTCCAAGGGCTACTGCATGCACACTCTCTTGTTTAATTTGCTCAAAGGCTTGTCATTGCTCAGGGCCCCACATAAACTCATTTTTCTTTCGAGTCACTTCATAGAGAGGTTTCACAATCTGGCTATAACCTGGAATATGCATTCTCCAGAAACCCACAACACCTAAAAAGGCTTGTGTTTCCTTTTTGTTAGTAGGTGGGGACATAGATGTTATTTTGTTAATCATGTCCATGGGGATCTGGCGACGCCCATCTTGCCTCTTAATTCCCAAAAACTGGATCTCTCGTGCAGGTCCCTCGAGCTTACCTCTTTTTACAGCAAAACCTGCTTTCAGAAGAATCTTAATTATTTTCCTACCTCTCTTGAAAACTTCTTCTGCTGTATTCCTCCACACAATGACGTCATCGATGTAGATGTTCCGGAGCTCCACCCGTCTCCAGTGCAGTCTGGATCAGTCCATGGCAAAGAGTAGGGCTGTGTTTCCACCCCTGGGGCAGTCGATTCCAGGTGTACTGGACACCCCTCCAGGTGAAAGCAAACTGTGGCCTGCACTCCGCTGCCAAAGGAATAGAGAAAAAGGCATTAGCAATGTCAATTGAAGAATACCACTTGGCTGCCTTTGACTCCGGTTCATATTGAAGTTCTAACATGTCTGGCACAGCAGCACTCAGTGGTGCTGTGACTTCATTCAGGCCACGATAGTCTACTGTCAGTCTCCAGTTCCCGTCAGACTTTCGCACTGGCCATATAGGGCTGTTAAAGGGCGAGCGAGTTTTGCTGATCACTCCTTGGCTCTCTAGCCATCAAATCAGGTTATGGATGGGAATCGGGGAGTCTCGGTTGGTGCGATACTGTCGTCGATGCACCGTGGCAGTAGCAATTGGCACCTGCTGATCTTTAACCCTCAGCAGTCCCACAACAGAAGGGTCATCTGAAAGACCGGGGAAGGCAGACAGCTGTGTAACATCCTCAGTCTCTACAGCTGCTATACCAAAAGCCCACCGATACCCTTTTGGGTCTTCAAAATACCCTCTCTTGAGGTAGTCTATGCCAAGGATGCACGGAGCATCTGGGCCAGTCACAATGGGGTGCTTCTCCCATTTATTCCCAGTTAGGCTCACTTTGGCCTCTAATACAGTCCGTTCTTGAGATCTGCCTGTCACTCCAGAAATAGTGACAGATTCTGCCCCTTTATGATTCGATGGCGATAGGGTACACTGTGCACCAGTGTCCACCAGGGCTTTATACTTTTGTGGCTCTAATGTGCCAGGCCATCGAATCCACACAGTCCAATAAAGTCGGTTGTCCCTCTCCTCCTCCTGGCTGGAGGCAGGGCACCTCTAACGTTGACCATAGTACCTACGATTAGCAGATGGGTTCCTACCTGGACCGTAGGTTCACCCACCATAGGTCAGAGCAGCCTTCCTCCTGTAAGAATTCTTTCTTCTATATGCTTTACCTTGCAACTCACGCACCCGTGCCTGTAGGGCTGAGGTAGGTTCTCCATCCCACTTCCTCATGTCCTCTCCATATTCACAGAGGCAAAACCACAGGATATCTCATATCGGGTTTGATTTGTCTTGAGTTGGAGGGTGTTTTTTCTCTTGAGTAGGAGGGCGTTTTTTCTTAGCACCTGCAACATGGGTCTGTGCAGGCGAAGAATGGAATACCCTGTTATTTACTTTTGGGTCACCTGTCCTGTCCGCTCCTCCCCACCCATGACAGTTCCCCTTTCACAGGTCATCCACGAATGTGAAACGTGCTGAAATTAAGCAAGCTAAATGGTCAAAACATTTATGGTATGGAGAATGGTGACTGTAATATAATTATGGGGAGGCCTGGCAAATTGACTATATCTCCCTTCCACGAACCTGCCAGGGCAAATGCTATGTGCTTACAGTGGTGGAAGCAACCACCGGATGGCTGGAAACATATACTGTGTCTCATGCCACTGCCAGTAACACTATTTTAGGCCTGGAAAGACAAGTGTTGTGGCGACATGGTACTCCAGAGAGAATTGAGTCAGACAATGGGACTCATTTCCAAAATAATCTTATAGACGCCTGGGCTAAAGAGCATGGTATTGAGTGGATATATCACATTTCCTATCACGCACCAGCTGCCGGGAAGGTCGAATGATGCAATGGACTACTGAAGACTACCCTGAAAGCAAAGAGTGCTGGAACATTTAAAAAGTGGGATGAGCATTTAGCTAAAGCCACCTGGTTAGTCAACACCAGGGGAACTGTCAGCCAAGCTGGTCCCGCTCAATCAGAGCTTTTACCTGTTGTAGAAGGGGATAAGGTCCCTGTGGTGCATGTAAAGAATATGTTGGGGAAAACAGTCTGGGTTACCCCGGCCTCAGGTAAAGGCAGGCCCACTCGTGGGGTTGCTTTTGCTGAAGGACCAGGGCATACCTGGTGGGTGATGCAGTAGAATGGAGAAGTTCAATGTGTACCTTTAGGAGATCTGATTTTGGGTGAGAATCCTTAATTTTAAAATGTATGGTGTTAATTGTTACATAACACTAACAGTGGTCAATAAGTGGTTTTCAGGATAACATAGTGGTAATGAAACTGGAGTCAACTTTGTTGAATGGCATCCGGTGACAGGGAGCATGCTAGCTGTGAGCACAACATGTTATATTGCTGCGCCCGACTCCACCTGTCTGTCATCCTGTATTGAGGCCTGGTCCTGATCCGACAACAGAGTGAATGCCGCGTCACTTGTTCCTACCCTAAAAGACTTTTATGATAGATGGAACTCACAGTTTTGAACTAGAGAGACTCAATGGACCTTTTAGAGGAATAGTTCATATCTTTAGAGAATTATATTTGTGTGTGTATGTATATATATTAGAAGACAAATATGACAGTAATTTGAGTGTGACATATATATGGTATGAAATAAGGGGTGGAATGTCCTGGTTTGAGCAACACAGGACTAATTTTTCTTCTAATGCTTGGGAAGACTGGACTTTTAGAAGACTCTAGTGTCTGAATTTGGGAAAATATTTACTTTCTAGCCAACTATGGTGTGTGGGTTTCAAGGTCTCAGTGTTTTCGAGTTCGCCAGGTGCAGGGATGAGGAGGAGCGAGGCCCGGGCACTTGACCCAAGCTGGCCAACAGGATTATTTCCTACCATGAACGTCACATTCAATAAAAATTAGAAAGTTTGCTGTGAAGTGCTCTCTCTCCCTGCTATCCTGAGAACTTCTTGACCTGGTGCCAGACCCCTGAGGCCTTCCCTTCCTCCTGAAGCCATAGTGCTCGCAGTGTCCCACATTTACTGTCCACTGCTGGGAGTGCACAGCTTCCTGCTGATAGAATTGGCTGAGTATAATCCTTGTATATTTTCTATTGCTATTGGGATCAGTATTGGTTCTTTAGTGTTATTAATGTTAATCATCTAATCTTATTCTATTAAATCTGTTTATATTTCAACCCCCAGGTTTCCTTGTTTTTTTCCTGATTCCCCTTCCCAGGCAGGGAGGGGTCATTGGATGAGAGAATAGTTGTCTAAATGATAATAAACTGTTGTGGGTTTTCTCAAACCATAAGAGTCTGACACATGGAGAGCAAGACTGACAGAGAGAAACACTGACACAGGGAGAGAGGAAAACAGAGAGAGAATTAAAGACTGACACAGAGTGACATGGAGAGAGGAACAGAAAGAGCTCGAGAGGGTGCAGGAAAGAGGAAACGCGGGAGACAGGGAGATAAGAAGAGAGAGATACAGTGGGATTCTGAAAGGCCAACAGAGAGAGAGAGAAAAAAGTGATAGAAAGAGAGGCAGAGGGCAGGAGGGCAAGAGACACAGGGAGAGAGAGAGGGCATAGAATGAGATACTGAGTGCAATTGGCAGAGAGGGAGATGTAGATTGACAGAGAGAAGGGGAGCGACTGACAGAGAGAGAGAAATGGACAAAGAGGGAAAAAGAGGCTGACAGGGAGAGAGACAGTGGGAGGGGAGGGAGAGAGAGACAGAGCAACAGATAAACACATAAAGAGAGAATCGGTGATAAGCTCACAGAGAGACTGAGAGAGGCTGACACAGAGAAAGATCTTGGCAGAGGCTGATGATGAGAGAGGAAGATCGACAGAAGGAGAGAGAGATCAGCAAAGAAAGAAATGGACAAGTGGGAAAGGCTGATGGGGCAGGTTGTAACAGAGAAAGACTATGGAACAGAGAGAGAGAAAGAGAGAGAGAGAGAGAGAGACCACAGCCAAGAAGGAAGATCAACACAGAGAAAAAGAGAGGCTGACAATGAGGGAGGGAGACTGTGGGGGCAGGGGGAGAAAACACACAGAGACAAGCAGAGAGAAGATACAGAGACAGAGAGTGAAAGTGAAAGCAAGAGATACAGGGAGGGATGGGGAGAGAGACAGGGAGATGGAGAGAGTAAGGCAGAGGGGAGACAGAGAGATCAAGAGCCTGACAGAAGGGGAGAGATACTGACAAAAGAGGGGGTGAAGAGAGAGAAAGTTAGATAGATGAATAGAGATACAGAGAGCCTGTCACACAGATAGAGGGTCTGACACAGAGAGGGGGTGGGGGAGAGAGACCCTGAGAAAAAGAGAGAGAAAAGAGAGAGATGGACCGACACAGAGAAACTGGCAAACAGATGGGTTGGGAAAGACAAGGAGACACACCATCAGAGAGAGAAACATTGACACAGAGAGAGACTGACACACACATAGAGACACCATGAAACAGAGAGGGAGGCAAAGAGAGACCAAACTGAAAGAGAGATGCCAAGAGAGAAAGGGGGGGGGGGGGGGGGGGGGGGGGGGGGCAGAGAAAGACACAGTGAGAGAGGGGTTGGAGGAGACACAGAGAGAGGGCAGACACACAGGAGAGACACACAAAAGCAGACACAGCAACAGATGGCGACAGAGGCAGTGAGACTGACAGAGACACCCCCCACACAAGAGAGAGCTAGTGACACAGAGAGAATTAATGGCTGACAGAGAGAGAGAGGCCAACAGAGAGTTACAGACAGAGAAAGGGAGAGAGACACCAACAGACAGAGAGATGCCAACACAGAGAGATAGGTGGGGGAGAGGGAGAGACTGGTACAGAGTGTCTCTCTAATATAGAATGGGTGGAGAGACACCAACACAGACACACTGACACAAATAGAGAGGCCCTGAGAGGGAGAGTGAGCAAGAGATGGAAAGAGAGAGAGAGCGAGCATGCGTGAGTCTGTCACCTGACATTAAGGAGACAGACAGGTTCTTTTAGGGATCCTTGGCAGAATGATGATGGCACTAAATCATGGTTACAATTAAAGCTTTATTTTCTTAACAGGATATTATGATTAGTATAGCACAGAATTTATGATTAGAATGGCACAGGATTTCTACAAGCAGAATCAATATTGTACAATCTATGGTAGTGTAATATAGAATTTATAATACAACTTATAATTTCTAATCACCTGGACCCTCTGCAGATCGAGTCAAATCTTAATACATGGTTGGCTGTATCAATATAACAATCATAATCTAGACTCAAAAAACATATAAAAGAATACAAGTCAATCCTCAGTCCTCAGAGGAAGCAGACAATGGTGGAGGTGTGCCAGGCCACCGGGGGGGGTCACAGGTCTCACTGTCCAGCAGCAGTTCTGGGCCAAGTTCCCCACTTAGGACTTGTAACTGCTTGATTTTATAGACAGTGCTTTGTGTGCCGTTATGCTTCCCTGTTCTGTGATGGGGTCATCAACACCACCTGGTTGGCTGGGTGCCTGGGACCTTCAAGGCTGGTAAGGAAGGGAGTAATCGGCCTGGCACCCAGGAATCTTGAGGCTGGTAGGGAGGTGAAGAAGAAATCTGTTTGGTTTGTCTGCTTGGTTCACAGGACCTTCAGGGCCTGAGAATGAGGGGAAAGGGGACTAATACGTGACCCGCTCGGTCACAGAGAATGGCTGCTTGCCTTATAAAATGGCGTTATACTAACCACATTACCAGGGGTTGGGAGCAAGGGGTACCGGTCACAGTGCCACACACTGACAGAGAGGCCGAGAGAATGAGAGAGAGAGATATGCAGAAAGTCACAGGGAGACTGAGAGTGAGCGAGTGAAATGGAGGCAGGCAGAGACAGAGATGGAGGGACACTGGAAGAGAGAGAGAATGTGCGTGACAGAGAAAGAGCCTGAGGCAGACACCAAGAGCCACCAACAGAGAGAGAGAGAACAAGAGAGAGGCACAAAGAGACTGACAAGGATAAACCTGCTGGAGAGACAGATCCAGACAGACCCAGAGACAAGTAAAGGGGCCAAGAAAAAGTGGGACAGAGAAGGACACACAGAGAGAGAAAGATCAAAAGAGAGGAGGCAGCAACACACAGACGCAGCATGAGAGGCCGACAGACCGAGAGAGTGAGAGACAAAGGGGGGGGGGGGGGGGGGGGCGGGGCACTGGCACAGAAAGAGGTAGAGAGTGTGAGAGTCTGCCTGACACAGAGATAGTGTTAGTGAGAGACAGACAGAGAGAGTGAGAGAAACACTGACCAAGGCACAGGGAGATGACAGAATGAAAGAGGGACAGACAGACACAGAGTGAGAGAGTAGGAGCAAGAACGGCACTGAAAGAGAGAGGGATGCTGACACTGTGTGTGCGGGCATGGCACTGAGAGAGACAGGAAGGGAGATAAAACTGGAGAAGAAGGAAAGACAGGGAGAAGAGACACGGGGGGAGAAAGAGACACAGGGGAGAGACAGAGGGAGAGCATAAGCACGGAGAGAGACCTAGACAGAGCATGAGAGAGACACACAGATAGAGCGCTGTCAGAAAGAGAGGTATGTGTTTTTTAAAAAAGCAACTGACAGACCATTGGGTGGAGGAACAGACAGAGGGAGGGGGGAGAGAAAGATGGGCTGACAGAGAGCGACTCTTACAAAGAAAGAGAGGTCAAGGGAGAGAGGTGGATGGGTGGGAGAGGCCCAAGGTGAGGGAGAACAAGAGAGGTGAATATACAGAAACAAAGTAAGACCGACAATGAGAGAGCGCCTGACAGAAAGAAACTGACACGGGGGGAGGGGCGAGTGGGACACCATGACACCATGCTATGCAGAGAAAGGGGACGCTGACACAGAGAGAGAGGGGGACAGAGAGACTAGATATGTGAGAAACATGCTCACTGTATTGAATTTTAGTCAGGGGCAAATTCGGTGGAGCAAAGGATATTTATTACAGCGCTGGGAGCTACACAGGGGATTTCTCCTCCTGTGCCTCAGTTTCCCCATTACAAACGCGGGTTTTTATTCCTTATTCCTCATGCCTATTCATGTTTTTTCTTCGAAAACATTTGCATAATCAATGAGTTTTCAGAACACAACCTACCCCCAATTCCTTAGTCAATGAGCTTTTGGAATGCAACCCACCCCCAAACATGCCCCCTCCCCTCTAGCGGCGCAGGCGCTGTGCTTCTTGGTGGTCCTTGAAGTCTTTATCACCATGTCCTTCTGGTGGCTTCTTTACTCTTCACACTCCTGTGAAGACACACTCCTGTGTTATCTTGGCTAACGACACCACCTTTTGTTTTTCACAACGATCCAGTACTTTCAACTGTTGTTTTCTTTTGATACCCAATCTAACGCTATCCCTTCCCCCAAACGCATAGCAAGCACATACCTATCTTAGCTGAAGCCATAGCAAGCACGTATCTGTTAACTGCATAGCACGCACACACCCATCTTAGCTGAAGCTGTAGGGAACACACATCCATTTTAGCTGAAGCAAAATTCTTTTGCTAAATTACTTATTACAATTCCACCCTTTTTCTTTTTATCATTTAATTTTGCTGAAGTGTTCTACATTCATTCTACAGGATTCTTCCATTTTAGTAAGAATTCGAGTGGCTTCTTCGAGGTCTTCTTTTTTCTTAGGTTTTCTCAATATCATGAGTGTCTGAGGCCCTGATGCTGCCATCCCTGGATCTATAGACGTGGCCATTATCTGCATTCCTTGGATTACACTGCGAATTAATCTTATGAAACAAGGTATTAAACAAGGCAGAAATAAGAAACTTGCTAAGGCACACAGCGAAACCAGTCCCAATTTCTTCCACCAAACAACCCCTAGCAGTCCAGCCCACCAACTGGCATCTGCTATTGATTTCCATTTTTGCACCGGTACATGTGCTATTTTCCGGATATCAGTAGCGATTCCTCGTACTGCTTCTCCATTATCATCAATTTTTAAACAACAATCAGATATGTTGAATTTTCCACACACTGCCCCCCTACTGCTAGCAGATAGTCTAGTGTGAGCCGATTTTGGTAAACTGCCACCCTTGTCTGAGTTTGTTGGTGAGCTAACAGTTCTAGCGACGTGCGGAAATCAGACTCCACAACTGAGAAGGTTGTAAAGTAGGTATGTTTTATTCAGCGCTGGGCAGCATGGGGGGGTCGTCCCACCAAATTCGTGCACACCTAACGCGGCAGCTCGTATCGTATTTATGCAGCAAAGTGTTACATATTCATAAGGTTTCTCAATACGCCTATACATATTAACTATCTATCCCGCTTTGTATGCAAATGAGCCATTTCCGTGATCTCCTCCCCACCGAGCATGCGCGGTTTCTTCTGGTGGTGGTCGTTGAGGGTCGAGAGGATGAAGGCAAACCCACTCTTCTTCATCACCACAAGTGACTCTTTATTCCTGCGTAGGCTCAGTCTCTCTTTTATCAGGCTCCACAACCACAAGGTCAGTTCCAGCCGGTTTCTTTAGCAAGGCCGGCCATGACTGTTCTGTTCTTCTCTGCAACTCCCCTCTGCTAGTTCCTGATTAAACGTCTTACACGATGGCCAAGGTTATAATCATAGATATGGCTTAATCAACGCAATGGCTACAAGGTTATAGATATATGTTTTGCGTTAAGCATGTTTCCTCCTGCTATTAGCCCTTAAGTGTTAGTTCTCTCTATCACTAGTCCTGAAGCCGTTTTGTTAGTTATCAGCATAACTATTGCTTGTAGTCTTATAATCCGATTCAGCATATAGATGGGGGTTGTTATAGTTGAATTGAAACCAATCGAGTCCAAAATGGATTCACTAAATATTTATTAAGGTAGGAAAGCAAAAGCAGCGCTGGGCGGCCGGAGAGTCGCAGCTCCTCCAAGGCTCGCAATTTCAAGCGAGCTGAGCAGCTCCTTTTATCTTCACGGAGGTCGATTTCGACATCTTCGGTACGCCCCTCTGCTTCTTCCTTTATCATGATTTCATCAGATCTGTACTCGCTTGAGGCAGTTTCGATACAATCTATTCTTTACAGGCTTGATTGGTACACACGTTAACAATGTGGTTTAACGTTTGCTCAAGATAACATTGTGGTTATATCTCTTCTTGTCAAAAGGGATGTTCTCAAGACTACCACAATGGGTTCGTTCCCCTTGATTGACTTGATTTGATCAGCAAATCACCCCCAGTTTCTTATTAGAGGGGTTCTATATCCCCAGCTACCATCTTGGGCCCACGTGGCCGGTCCATATGACTCTATGATTTGTTGAGGGGCCCACTCATCTTCTCCCCACCTTTGATGTCCTCCTATTACATTCTGCTTCTGTCTCTTCAAGCTTTCATATACGGGCACTCCTAGCTCGTCACCGTCTTTAGATGGCAGTAAGAAAAATCCTGGTTGAATTATTCCTAAGGTGCAAGTCCCCCCCCAGTTAGGTGGTAATTCTGGGAATGCCCGGTTTCCACATATCCAGAACAACCCATCCAGTGCCTGCCAAAACTCTTTCGTTGTATCCTCTATATTTTCCCAATATTGCGAGATGTCTTTAATTCCTGAGAATGGATTCATACCCTCCTTCTTACATTTAAAGAGACTACTGTTTGTTAACCGGGTGCAATTTTTGGTCTCATTTTGTAGCGCTCGATATGACCTTGTTTTTTGAGGAAACCAAGTTTGGGCGAAATTTGAATCTATTTTAAAGATTTTTTTACATGGGATCTCCCCCATTCGATTTGCAAAGTTCTCTCCTTCCCGGGTCAAACAGACTTTTCCAATTACTGTGGAACTTAACACCCATCCATCAGGTCTCCTTTTTCCTCTCAGGGTGAGAGTATAATTCCATTCCAGGATTTCAATTGGACTCAAACTTGTGCCTCTCCACGGCCATTCTTCAGTCATTAAAGGTCCCCCACAGACCCAGCAGTCAGTCACATTTAATTCTTTAGCTATGTCTGTTGCTAGATTTAAAAACAAGTTTTGCCCAAGAGTGGGGAATCCTAACTCTTTTTGTAGCTGTTTTTGTAGCTTCTGGTATATGCCCTCGTTTTGTACTTTTAATTGTTTTCTTTTCTGTTTTATAACCTTTGTCACGCTCTTCACTAGTTCTTCCTTCACCATATCTTGTACTCCCCCTCCGTCTGAAATATCCCAGTGACCTGCCTTAGTGAAACAGAGCCATTTTTCTCCTCTAGGGCATCCTAGTCCTAATCTTGTTCCGCCTATTCCTGAGTTCTGTCCGACCTAATATTCTTGTCCGCCGTATTTGCACACTCTTAAACTCTCACGGGTATAACATTGGCGATTGATATGCATGTGCACGGACATAGTATAAAGGGATTGTCTACCCCAGGAGATCGTCTGGTAGCACTTCCGGCATTCGTCACCAAATACTAAAGATACCGCTAGTGATAACAACACTAGAAGTGGAGGTCCAGCATGGCTTATACCCCTACCTCTCGTGCCTATTGGGGTGCTTCCAACAGCCGAGAAATACTTCTTCTTGGCAGCGAGTACAGAGGCCAACCTGGTCTTGCCCTCCATCCTCTTTAGTTCGGTATCTCTGGTTCTTGTGGCACGATAGGGTTTTATCTTTGGTCCTGGAACCCGTATTGGAGTTGATATTTCAAGAACCTATAAACATCCTGGTTTGGGTCGGTCCAGATTAAGTAATTCTCTGTGGGTTCTGTAACAATAATATACTCATCTATTGGGGTTGCATACTCACATCAGATATGCTAAAGATCGAGGACTTGGGAGAGGTACTGCTCCGGTCTGCCACGGGGACCTAAAATGACCTTATTACAATTATTACACTTAACCATATATACATGCAACAATTACAATAACAACAAAGTAGGGTCGAAGGGGTTTGGTGCCGCCCTAGTCCAAATGTTAGGAAATACAAGAGTTAAGTAGCAAGTTGTATTGTATATTAGAGTGTGTTTGTAAGGTGCAACCATAATAACTGAACAAAGGTAACCAATGGTGATGGGAAAATGTAATCAACTGTAACGGGAAAGAATATATTCTAAGATCTTTAGGTACCTAAGAGAACAGTGTGACCTGATACCAGGGGAGTCAAGCAGAACCTTGAAAGACTTGGCAGAAAACAGGCACTGGAATCGAGTCAAAAAGGAGTGAGGTGAAAAGTACAAAGCGAGGAAGACGTCTTACTTCATCTGAGGAAGACTTCTTACTTCATCAGGACAACCACCGACGACCACTAGAGGGAAGATGGGCATGCGCAGAGAAGGAGGCTGATGTCGCAATAGGATGAAGTAATCCGTAATGCATATGTATAAGATAATGTAACAATACTTGTTGAATATGTATGAGATTGTGTAACCAAAAGAATATAAAATGGGTACTCGGCAAGGCCGTCTTTGGAGCCAGATTTGGGTGCGTACCCCTGGTTCCCGGCGCCTTGAAATAAAGCACCGCATATAACCGAAGAAAATTGGTTATGTGTTTGTCTCTGCGCTAACAGTTTTGGCGACCCAGATGGGACCTCGCGAGCATTGCTGAGGTGGATCGCGTACTGATCCTGCTCCAGCCGGCGCCGAGGAATTCTCGGGGAGCCATCAGCCGCGACCGACCTCCGCTGCTCACGACGGACCTCTGATAAGGTAAGAAAGGTGCTTTATTTTAGTAACAGGGAACGGTACCGCTGTAAGTAATAGCCTGCCAGTTAGACGCGGCGAAAGCTGTGCGTGGTTGGGCTGAGGAGCTCCGGGTGGTAAGCCTAGGCGCCGTCCGTCAAACAGGGCGAAAGCCCTGCAGGTTCGGCAATTGGTATGGTAATGGGTATGGTATGGTAAAAGTTGCAACTATAAATAACAATTGGAATTGTACGGTAACGTTTGGTTGTATATTTGAAGTCCAGCCTGCGGGGTTGGCAGTTGGTAATATTTAGTCTGCGGGACTAATATTTGCCGATATTAAGAATCCAGTCTGCGGGACTGGTACTTGCTGCTATTATTGTGATTGTTTGGTTGAGCACTGTGGTTGTTAGAGTAATTTCGCTGTAACTAGCTGCAAGACTGAAAATTCTAAAATCCGGTCTGCAGGACTGGTATTTGCTGTTATTACTGTGATTGTTGGATAATACTGTAATTTAACAATGCCAGAAATACCTAAGGCAACTCCGTTAGGCTGTATTTTAAGTCATTGGAAGGAGGGAAAGTTTGAACAAGCCTTTCGGAAAAATAAGTTGATTGAATATTGTAATGATTGGTGGCCTCAATATAAATTAGATGACCAGGAGAAGTGGCCTGAGAATGGGACCTTGAATTATAATACCATTTTGCAGTTGATGTTGTTTTGCAGAAGAGAAGGGAAATGGGATGAAGTGCCTTATGTGGATCTTTTCTTTAGTTTAAGGAATAATCAAGAGTGGCAGAAATCTTGCGGGATAATGACATTACAAGCAGGCAGTAATACTCCTCACTGTCAGGGTTGCAAAACTGAAAAGAAGTGTATGGGATGTTTGGCTATGGACAATAGCAAGCAACATCGGGAAAGCATGGAAAATATAGACCTGATGATTGCCCCGTCGGCCCCACCGGCCAATGGTGATTGCAACACTAACAGTGATAATGATGATCCTACCTCCCCTCCCGTAGCACATAGAACGAGGCGGAGGGATCAAACAGAGACTAGTGCTGTAATTGCTCCTTTGAGACAGGGCGTCGGGACAGAAGGACCTGTGTATGTTAAAGTACCTTTTTCCCCTGGAGATTTGGTTATCTGGAAACAGTCGGCAGGGACGTATAGGGAAAACCCGGACAAGGTGGCTCGTGTAGTTAAAATGATAATGAAGACACAAAATCCAGATTGGGACGATATACAAGTGTTGTTAGATACTTTAATGGATTCAACAGAAAAGGAAATGGTTTTGAGAGCAGCACGAGAAAGAGTTCGGGAGGACGTAAGGCAAGGATTGGTCTAGGGAACTACAGATCAGAACTTTCCTACTGAAGACCCGATGTGGGATTATAACACACCGGGGGGAATGAGAAGTTTACGGAGATATCAGGAGTGGATAGTTGTGGGAATTCGGAATGCTATGCCTAAAGCTGTTAATTGGTCGAAATTGTATAATGTTAGACAGGAAAAGACAGAGTCACCTTCGGCTTTTCTGGAGAGACTTAAAGAAACAGCAAAGAAATATACAGATCTAGATGTAGAAACTGAGCAAGCTAGAGCACAGCTGGCGTTGATCTTTTTGGGACAGTCTCAGGATGATATTAGGAAGAAACTGCAGAAACTAGAAGGAGCAGAATTGCGAGATCTGGACAGATTGTTGGAAGTGGCTTGGAAGGTGTACAATAATAGAGAGAGAGAGGGAGCCCGGAGACAACAGCAAAACTTATTGGCAGTAATACAGGGAAAAGAGCAGAATCATATGAATTCCAGAGGCAGGGGGCAAAGTGGTATGCGAGGAAGAGGGCGAGGAAGAGGATTTACTAACTTTCGATCAGGAATGGGCTATAACAGGTTAGGATATAATCAGTGTGCCAACTGTGGACAGGAGGGTCACTGGAAGAATGAGTGTCCAGTGAGAATGGGGCAACCTCTTTCTCCCCGAAATCCTTTCTTCGGACCAGGGGCAGAAACCGCAAAGACGATGGTGTTGGGGGATTATACGCATCAAAGCTGACTAGATAAAGAGCCTTTGGTGAAAATAGAACTTGAGGGGAAAGAGGTAAAATTTTTAGTCGATACAGGAGCAACATACTCGGTTTTAAACAATTTGTGTGGAAAATTGGGGGGAAAGGAGAATTACAATTTTAAGTGCCACAGGGAAAGAGGAAGAAAAGCCATTCCTACAACCCCTGGATTTAAGGTTTAGAGGAAAAGAATTAACTCATGAGTTCTTATATGTACCAGAATGTCCAATTCCCCTTATGGGACGAGACCTATTGGCAAAATTGAATGCAGAAATAATATTTGAAAATGGAGAATTGATAATGCAGATTCCAGAATCAAAAGTTGGACAGATATTGGTACTTAAGGAACAACCAAAAACGCACATCCCCAAGGAAGTGGAAGAAGCTGTAATACCTATAGTCTGGGAAACAGACATTCCAGGAAAATCAAAATTAGCTTCACCTGTGTTAGTAGAACTGAAGGAGGGGGCGATGCCAGTTAGGGTTAAACAGTACCCACTGAAATTAGAAGCTAGGCAGGGTATTGTGAAAATCATAGAAAAGTTTATGCAATATGGGATCCTAGAAGAATGTGAGTCAGAATATAATACACCTATCTTTCCTGTGAAGAAGCCGAATGGTGAGTAAGATTTAAGAGCAATAAATGAAATTACCAAAGATATCCACCCTGTGGTAGCAAACCCGTATACATTGCTGACATCTGTGGGAGAGAAATATAAATGGTTCACAGTAATCGATCTAAAAGATGCTTTCTTCTGCATTCCACTTGACAAAGATAGTAGGAAACTGTTTGCATTTGAATGGGAGAACCCCTACACCGGACGAAAAACACAACTGACTTGGACTCGGCTTCCTCAAGGATTTAAGAACAGCCCAACGATCTTTGGAAACCAACTAGCTAAGGAGCTAGAGACCTGGACTACCCAAGGAGATATTCAGGTACCCAGATCACAGTATCTGCTATTGCAATATGTTGATGACATTTTCATAGCAACGGAGGATAGATTCCAATGTATAAATGTTACAATAGCAATATTGAATCAATTGGGATTAAACGGATATAAAGTCTCCAAAGAAAAAGCACAGATAGCATGTCAAACAGTATTGTATTTGGGTTGTGAAATTTCACAAGGACAGCGAAGATTGGGGATCAATCGAATTGAGGCCATATGTGCCATTCCAGAGCCTAGGAATTTACATGAATTAAGAACCTTTTTGGGAATGACAGGGTGGTGTCGGTTGTGGATAATGGACTACGGGCTTATTGCTAAACCACTGTATGAAGTTCAGAAATCACCTGTATTTGTTTGGAGTAAAACACAGAAAGAAGCCTTTGAGAAGCTAAAATCAGCACTGAAAACAGCCCCCGCTTTAGGCCTTCCGGACTTGGCCAAGGAATTTCAATTGTACGTTCATGAAAGACAGAGACTGGCTTTAGGGGTACTGACTCAGAAGTTGGGCAGCTGGAAGAGACCTGTGGGTTACTTCTCTAAACAACTGGATTCGGTAAGTGCAGGATGGCCTTCTTGCTTGAGAGCTGTGGCAGCGACTGTGATCTTAATACAGGAGGCCAGGAAGCTGACTTTGGGTAAGCACATAGATGTATTTGTGCCACATATGGTGACAACTGTTTTAGAGCAAAAAGGGGGGCATTGGCTGTCCCCCAGCCGGATGATGAAATATCAGGCAATTTTAACAGAACAGGACGATGTAAGTTTGAAAACTACTAATTTGTTAAATCCAGCAGTTTTTCTTGGAACAGATCCAGAAGAAGGAACACTCGAACATGACTGTATGGAAGTCATCGAGCACACCTATGCGACCAGAGCTGATCTAAAAGATGTACCCCTCGCAAACCCGGATTGGGAATTGTTTACTGATGGAAGCAGTTTCGTAGAGAATGGAACACGATACGCAGGGTATGCCGTGACTACATGGAAGGAAGTTGTAGAGGCACAAGCGCTACCCCCAGGAACATCAGCCCAGCGAGCGGAGCTGATTGCATTAACAAGAGCTTTAGAACTTAGTGACAATAAGAAAGCTAATATCTGGACAGACTCAAAATATGCTTTTGGTGTGGTACATATCCATGGAGCCCTATGGAAGGAATGAAGATTGTTATCCGCACAAGGTACAAATATAAAGTACCAAACAGAGATATTAGAACTAATAGCTGCTGCACAAAAACCAAACCAGGTGGCTATAATGCATTGCAAAGCACATCAAAAGGAACCGTCTAAGATATCTGAAGGGAATGCATTAGCAGATCGCGCAGCTCGACAAGCAGCTCGCCAGGTATGGAGCAACATAATGGCCTTAGTACCCCTAAAGGTGAGTCCACTTCAGACATATCTTACTCAGGATCCTGGTTATTCTAAAGAAGATGAAAAATTAGCAGAGCTATTAAAAGCCCGAAAGAACATGCAAGGCTGGTATGTTACCGCGACTGGGCAAGTAATAGTCCCTCCCGCTGTGATGCGACAAATCTTGCAAACAGAGCATCAGAAATGTCATTGGGGTGCAGAAGCATTAGTAACTTACCTAAAACAAGGTATGATTTCTACACAGATGTTAACAATGGTGAAAGCAATAGGATCTAAGTGTGAAATTTGTTTGAAAAATAATCCAATAGTTAGGAAATCAGTCCAAATGAGGAAAATCAAAGTAGGAATGGAGCCTGGAGATTATTGGCAAATTGATTTTGCAGAATTACCTAAAGCTCAAGGGTATAAATATTTGTTAGTCGGGGTTGATACCTTTTCTGGATGGCCAGAAGCCTTTCCCTGTCGCACAAACCAAGCCAAGGAGGTAGTAAAATATTTGTTGAAAGAAATAACACCCCCTCCGTCATATAAAGATGTAGCTTAAAATTTTGTGAAAATACTTGCATATAATTGAAGTATTTTCAAAGGGGGGAAATGTTAGGAAATACAAGAGTTAAGTAGCAAGTTGTACTGTATATTAGAGCGTGTTTGTAAGGTGCAACCATAATAACTGAACAAAGGTAACCAATGGTGATGGTAAAATGTAATCAACTGTAACGGGAAAGAATATATTCTAAGATCTTTAGGTACCTAAGAGAACAGTGTGACCTGATACCAGGGGAGTCAAGCAGAACCTTGAAAGACTTGGCAGAAAACAGGCACTGGAATCGAGTCAAAAAGGAGTGAGGTGAAAAGTACAAAGCGAGGAAGACGTCTTACTTCATCTGAGGAAGACTTCTTCATCAGGACGACCACCGACGACCACTAGAGGGAAGATGGGCATGCGCAGAGAAGGAGGCTGATGTCGCAATAGGATGAAGTAATCCGTAATGCATATGTATAAGATAATGTAGCAATACTTGTTGAATATGTATGAGATTGTGTAACCAAAAGAATATAAAATGGGTACTCGGCAAGGCCGTCTTTGGAGCCAGATTTGGGTGCGTACCCCTGGTTCCCGGCGCCTTGAAATAAAGCACCGCATATAACCGAAGAAAATTGGTTATGTGTTTGTCTCTGCGCTAACACGAAGGCACCTTTGAGGCTTTCGCTGTCTGTTGCTTACATGCAGCAGTGCTGACTCTTATGTGCCTTCTGAAAGCTCTCCAGGGCTTTTGTCTGTCAAAGCAAAAACACAAGACTTCCTTCTCATGGTTAATTTCAAGGGGTCTGTGTGTGTCTCTACCACCCACTCCTCAGGTGGCTCTACTGGTCCTTTTACTCGCATTATGTGGGTCCACCCTTTTTCTTTTGTTCGAATTGCTGTTTCAGTAGTTAGCAGCACTTGGAAAGGTCCTTCCCAAGTAGGTTTTAAAGTTTCTTCCTTCCATGTTTTCACTAATACCCAATCTCCTACCTGGATATTGTGTATTTTAAAGTCTAATGGGGTGGTTTGTGGGAGTTTCCCCTTCTCTCGGAGTTGCTCCAATGTCCTTACAATGGTCAAAACATACTTGTGAGCATAGGACTCTCCTAGTTCTGGGACTAGAATCCTTTCCCTATTGCCCATGTAGGGGAGCCCGAACATCATTTCATACAGAGAGATCCCCAAGTCTCTTCTTGGGGCCACTCTGATCCTCAGTAGTGCTAGAGACAAGCATTTTGTCGACGGCATCTGTGTCTCTATGGATAATTTAGTCAGGGTTCGTTTTAGCGTCTGGTTCATTCTTTCTACTCGTCCTGAACTCTGGGGATGCCATGGAGTATGTAAGTCCCATTCTATTCCTAACGCGTCTGTCAAGCCCCGTATTATTTTTGATGCAAAGTGAGTCCCTCGATCTGAATCAATCCTTTCACAAATCCCATACCTAGGGATTATTTGTTTGAGCAAAACTTTGGACACATTTTTTGCAGTGGCTTTTAGAACAGGGTATGCTTCAACCCAGTGAGTTAGATGGTCCACTATTACTAGTAAATATTTCCACCGTTGAACTGGCGGTAATTCAGTGAAATCTACCTGTATTGCTTGGAAGGGTCTTAGAGCTAGTTCTCTCCCACCGCTCACCTGTTTCCTCATTACCTTTTTGTTTACTTTCTGACAGATTAAACACCGGTCTACCAATTGTTTAGCTACTGTATATATTCCTATACACCCATAATTCCTCAAAAATTGGTCACATAAAGCTTGGGGTCCCCAATGGGTGCTCTGATGCAGCTGTGTCGTTACTTCTCTAGCTAAAGCTTTATTCAGCATTTGTCTCCCATCTGGGAGTAACCAAATGCCTTCAGAGGTTTCTGTTCCTCCTATTCTTTTTAATTCATCTTTTTCTTTCTGTGTGAACTTTGGAATCTGCTTTGGAGGGTCCTCCGTCGGTATTAAAGCTAACATGGTTATTGGTCCTTTCTGTGCTGCCAATTTTGCCCACTCATCTGCTAATTGGTTCCCCTGTATTTTGAAAGATGTCCACTTCTCATGTCCTTTCATGTGCGCGATAGCAATTTCATTCAGCTTCATCAATGCTTCTAATACTTCAGTGATTAGTTTTTCATGTATTAGCCCCTTCCCTCGGGAATTTATTAGTCCCTTCTCTTTCCAAATTTTTCCAAAGGTATGTACTATTCCATATGCATACTTCGAGTCCGTGTAGATAGTGCCTTCTTTTCCTTGAAGATAATCTAAAGGTCTCTTCAAAGTGTATAGCTCACAACTCTGGGCTGACCAATTTGCTGGTAATTCCCCTTCTTCAATTACTGCCTTTTCTTCTCCATCGATGACAGCATAACCACTTGCTCTCTTTCCATTTATACATCGGGAGGAACCGTCTATAAAAAGTTTTTTTCCCATAGGGCATTGGTGTGTCTATTAGGTCCTCCCTTACCCTGGTTTGGTAATCTATAAAGTCTAAACAATCATGTTCCGGTTCCCCACTTTCCTGTCCATACAAGAATTGTGAGGGATTCAGGTTTCCGTCTACTACGAGGGTCAAATCATTCCTTTCCATTAAAATGGTTTCGTATTTCAAGATTCTGGAATCTGTTAACCACCGGCCAGACTTCTGAGATAAGATAGTTCTTACAGTGTGGGGGGTATGTACGATAAGGGTTCCCCCAAAGGTTAATTTTCGGCTTTCTTCTAATATCGCTGTGGCCGCTACTGCCTGTATGCATGTGGGCCACCCCTGACATACCGGGTCCATCAATTTGGATAGGTATGCCACCGGTTCCCTTTCTCCGCCCCATTCCTGTGTTAGGACTCCATGCGCTATCCCTTCTTCCGTGTTTACAAAAAGATGAAATGTTTTTTCTAGGGAGGGGAGGGCTAAACCTGGGGCTTTTATTAGCTTCTGCTTCAATTCTTTAAATCGCTCCTGCTTGTCTTCTGTCCACTGTGTTGGACCTTCTTTTACTAGTTTGTCATACAGAAATTTTACTCCTTGAGTGTATCCCTCAACCCATAGTCTACAGTACCCTAGTAACCCTAAACTCTTCCTTATTTCTCTCTTTGTTCTTGGGACACTTAATGCTGTAATCCCAGAAATTCGTTCTGGATTGATTTTTCTTTTTCCCTCACTAATCAGATGCCCTAAATACCTTACTTCCTTTTGTACAAATTGCAGTTTTGCCCTTGAGACTCTTAATCCTTGTTGTCCTAAAAAATTCAGCAAACGTATCGATGTCTCCCTGACTTTCTGCTCTCTCTCCCCCAATACCAATAGATCATCCACATATTGCAAGATTCTTACTCCGGGTTCTGCCTGGAACTCCCCTAAAATTTTCTCCAGCGCCTGTCCAAATAGATTTGGGGATTCTGTGAATCCTTGAGGCAGGGAGGTCCAGCAGAGTTGCTGCTTCCTTCCAGTGTCCGGGTCTTCCCATTCAAAGGCAAATAAGTTTCTACTCTCCTCTGCTAGTGGACAGGCCCAAAAGGCATCTTTAAGGTCTATTACACTAAACCATTTATGATTATGCGATATTTTACTCAGGAGGGTATATGGGTTTGAAACCACAGGGTGCCGAGTCTGTACTCGTTTATTGACTTCTCGTAGATCTTGAACTAATCTATATGTCCCATCAGCCTTCTGGACTGGTAGAATTGGACTGTTGTAAGGTGACATACATGGTTCCAACAATCCATCCTTCAACAATGAATCAATTACTGGTTTTAGACCTTTCCTCCCCTCATAAGATATGGGATATTGTCTTATCCTTATTGGCCGGTCCTCTTTAACTTCTGTTTTTATAGGGGGTATCTTTAGGCCCCCTCTATTTCCGTCTTTAACCCACACTTGAGGAATAATTTGCTTTTCATCCTCCTGGGTTAATTCAAAGATTTTGACTACATTCTTTCCATTTTCTGGGGCAGTACCTATCCCTAATTTGACTTGTAAATCTCTACCCAGCAAGTGTACTCCTGCTTCCGGTATAAATAAAACATCTGTTCTTATTGTCCTTTCGTCGTCTCGTATTTCTATTTGTTCTACTATTGGTACTTTAAAACTTTCTCCCTTTGCCCCTACCACAGTGGTTTGTCTTTTACTAACTTCACATCCATAAGGCAATTTCATAATACTCGACTTCTCAGCTCCTGAGTCTACTAAAAAGGTATAAATTTCCTCCTGGGGGCCTAATTTTACATTGATCAAGGGCTCGCCGTTTCTTTCTCCCCCCAGGAGGTGGAGCCCCTGACATCCCTAATCAGTAGCGTATTCTTCTTGTTGATACATTTCAAACACTCGTTGATCTCTCTCTCGCCTGGGGCACTCTCTCTTAAAATGTCCTTCTTGCCCACAATAGTAACACTTTCCGCCGTCCGGGGCTTCTGGTTTCATCGATATGGGCTTTTTGAGCGGTGGCAGATGGGCTCTCTGTATCTTGTATGGTCTCGTTCCCGGCCTTAGATTCTGGGGCAGTCTTTGTTATTTCTTTTACAGTCGCTACCATTAGCTTCACTTTTATCTTCTGCTTCTCCTCATCACGCCTCACATATACTTTTTGTGCTTCTCCTAACAACTCATTGATTCCTCTCTTGTGCCAGTCTTCCATCTTTTCCAATTTCTTCCTTATATCTGGCCAGGCATGGGTGATAAAATTTACTTTTAATAATTCCTGGCCAGCCACAGTCTCTGGGTCTATTTCAGAAAACTGCTGAATATTTCTTCGGAGCTTTTCCAACCATTCCGTCGGAGACTCCTCTTTCCCTTGTTTATCATCAAAGGCTTTGCTCACATTTGACCCCCTCGGGGCTGCCTCTTTAATTCCCCTTATAATTAATGTCCAATAATCAGACATGTTTCTTCCCCCTGTGGGGTCATTTTGATTCCAATCCGGTCTTTGTAGGGGTAACTTTTGGTCTCCCGCCACCCCATGGACGTTTTCCCTTTCCCATATTCTCATCCCTGCTACACGTATCATTTGTCTTTCCTCAGGGGAGAATAACGTTCCCAGGATGGATTGCATTTCTTCCCAAGTATATACATTTGGGCCTAAAAAATGGTCTAATTGTTCTGACAAACCTAGGGGATCTTCCAACAATTTCTTCATTTCTTTTTTAAAGTTCCTGACTTCTGTACTGGTTAGGGGCACATTCACAAATCCCACCCCATTTTGAACTCCTGGCATCGGGACCTCCCGTAAAGGATGCAGCCCGATTGGTTCCGTTATCTCCTCATTTTCTTCCACTATAGACCTCCCCACTTCCCACCTCCATCTCCTCTGACTTTCCCTTCTTACAGGGGCCTGAGGCTCTCTCGCGCCTTCTGGAAGGTCGGGATTATATGGGGGAGGTAAGTATTCAAGAGGATCCCAGACTGGTCTCTGGTCCTCCTCCTTCTCCTTTTGTGTCTCCAATTTAAAAACCCCTACATCTCCTTTCCAACATGCTGCATATTCACTCTCTTCTTGATCGAACGGCTCTTTAGAGTTAACGTGTACATTTAGTGTTTGACACAGCCATCCCTCCATAGATCCATACTTTGGCCAATATAACTTGTCTGGCCTTATGGGCTCTTTGGTCCATTTAAACATACAGTAATTGATCATCTTTGCTTTATCCTTACCCTGGGTGCAGAACTCTCCTTCCTGCCCCCATTGTAACAACATCCTCCCTCATGGACTGTCCAGAGGTATTTCTGGAATTCCCTGATCAGTTTTTCCCTTAAATCGCTTTTTACTTTTTCCTTGTCCCATTTTTCCCCGGGGGATCTCTCAACTCCAGCCTTTCGCTTCGTCTCTTCACCGGCCGGTCTCCTCGCGGAGATACGGAACAGCAGTTAAAAAGACTCCACACTCGCTTCACAGATCTTGTCCGCGTCTCATTCACACCACTCTCAATCCCCCGTCACCCAGCCGCCCGAGTAATACTTAATGGTCAATTTTCTTACCCGGGTCTTGTGCACAAGTAGTATCGGCTGCCGTGGTTATCCCTGGGACCCCTCTTTGGTCCACGAGCCCCTTCGCCAAGCTGTTGCCGTTGGTCCATCACTGTGAGCGGGGAGAACCCGAAGATCGCTGAAATCAGCAGTGGCGCGCCGTCCCGGTCTGCTCACCCATCCAAGGCTCCGAACGTAGGCTTCAGATCTCCCGGACGAGCCCCCAAATTGTGAGAAACACGCTCACTGTATTGAATCTTAGGGGCAAATTCAGTGGAGCAAAGGATATGTATTACAGCGCTGGGAGCTACACAGGGGATTTCTCCTCCTGTGCCTCAGTTTCCCCATTACAAACGCGGGTTTTTATTCCATATTCCTCATGCCTATTCATGTTTTTTCTTCGAAAACATTTGCATAATCAATGAGCTTTTCAGCACACAACCTCCCGCCAATTACATAGTCAATGAGCTCTTGGAATGCAACCCACCCCCAAACATGCCCACTCCCCTCTAGTGGCGCAGGCGCTGTGCTTCTTGGTGGTCCTTGAAGTCCTTCTCACCTTTTCCTCCTGGTGGCTTTACTCTTCACACTCCTGTGGTTATCTTGGCTAACGACACCACCTTTTGTTTTTCACAACGATCCAGTACTTTCAACTGTTGTTTTCTTTTGATATCCTATCTAACGCTATCCCTTCCCCCAAACGCATAGCAAGCACATACCTATCTTAGCTGAAGCCATAGCAAGCACGTATCTGTTAACTGTATAGCACGCACACACCCATCTTAGCTGAAGCTGTAGGGAACACACATCCATTTTAGCTGAAGCAAAATTCTTTTGCTAAATTACTTATTACAGAGGTGCAGAGAGAGACACAGACAGACAAACGTAGTGGGGGAAGAGAGACGCACACACACACAGAGCCAGAGACTGACACAGAGAGAGCTCCCAGAGGCAGCCAACAGATGCAGCAGTTTGCAGATCAGTCTGGGTTCTACTTTGGGAGCTTCTGGACCTTCTGGGGACAAGGTCAAAAATCATTGGGGAATTCTTGGGAACCATCTGAGAAACTTGAGGGTGCCTGCAAGGATGAGGGTGTCAGGCAAGGACGAGGTAAGGGTGTAATAAGTAACTAGGGGTGATTTGCTGATCAAATCAAGTTAATCAAGGGGAACGAACCCATTGTGGTAGTCTTGAGAACATCCCGTTTGACAAGAATAGATATAACCACAATGTTATCTTGAGCAAATGTTAAACCGCTTTGTTAAGGTGTGTACCAATCAAGCCTGTAAAGAATAGATTGTATAAGTTGATTTTGCACATTTTATCGAAACTACCTCAAGCAAGTACAGATCTGATGAAATCAAGATAACGGAAGAAGCAGAGGGGCATACCGAAGATGTTGAAATTGACCTTCGTGAAGATAAAAGGAGCTGCTCAGCTCGCTTGCATTTCCGAGCCTAGGTGGAGCTGCAACTCCCCTGCCGCCCAGCGCTGCTTTTGCTTTCCTACCTTAATAAATATTTAGTGAATCTGTTTTTGATTCAGTTGGTCTTAATTTCAACTATAACAAGGGGAGCCACAACGGTTTGGCCTGGACAGTATCAAAAATGACTACAGAGGGGCTTGACTATGGAGGACTTGAACCACCCAGATATCTGCTGGAGGGACAACACAGCAGGGCATAAGCAATCCAGGAGATCCCTGGAGTGCATCATAGAATGGTTTAGGTTGGAAGGGACCTTGAAGATCACCTAGTTCCAACCCCCCCTGCCATGAGCAGGGACACCTCCTACTAGACCTGGTTGCTCAAAGCCCCATCCAAGCTGGCCTTGAACACTTCCAGGGATGGGGCCTCCACAACTTCCCTGGGCAATTTGTTCCAGTGCCTCACCACCCTCAGAGTGAAAAGTTTCTTCCTAATATCTATTCTAAATCTACCCTCTTCCAGTTTGAAGCCATTGCCCCTTGTCCTATCACTACATGCCCTTGTAAAAAGTCCCTCTCCAGCTTTCTTGTAGGCCCTCTTCAGATACTGGAAAGCTGCTATAAGGTCTCCCCGGAGCCTTCTCTTCTCCAGGCTGAACAGCCCCAACTCTCTCAGCCTCTCCTCATAGGAGAGGTGCTCCAGCCCTTGAATAATCTTTGTGGCCCTCCTCTGGACCCGCTCCAACAAGGTCCATGTCCTTCTTATGTTGAGGGCTCCAGAGCTGGATGCAATATTCCAGGTGTGGCCTCACGAGAGCAGAGTAGAGGGGCAGAATCACCTCCCTCGACCTGCTGGCCACGCTTCTTTTGATACAGCCCAGGATGTGGTTGGCTTTCTGGGCTGCGAGCGCACATTGCTGGCTCATGTTGAGCTTCTCGTCCACCAACACCCCCAAGTCCTTCTCCTCAGGGTTGCTCTCAATCCATTCTCCACCCAGCCTGTATTTGTGCATGGGATTGCCCCAGCCCACGAGCAGTACCTTGCACTTGTCCTTGTTGAACTTCATGAGGTTTGCACAGGCCCACCTCTCCAGCCTGTCCAGGTCCCTCTGGATGGCATCCCTTCCCTCCAGCGTGTCGACCACTCCACACAGCTTGGTGTCATCGGCAAACTTGCTGAGGGTGCACTCAATCCCAACATCCATGTCACCATCAAATATGTTAAATAGTACTGGTCCCAGTACCAATCCCTGAGGAACACCACTTATCACTGGTCGCCACTTGGACAAGGAGCCATGACCGCAACTCTTTGAGTGCGACCATCCAGCCAGTTCTTTATCCACCGAGTGGTCCATTGATCAAATCCATGTCTCTCCAATTTAGAGACAAGGATGTCATGTGGAACAGTGTCAAATGCTTTGCATGCGTCCAGATAGATGACATCGGTTGCTCTTCCCTTATCCACCAACGCTGTAACCCCTTCGTAGAAGGCCACCAAATTTGTCAGGCACGATTTGCCCTTAGTGAAGCCATGCTGGCTGCTACCAATCACCTCCTTATTTTCCATGTGCCTTAGCAGAGTTTCCAGGAGGATCTGCTTCATGATTTTGCCAGGCACAGAGGTGAGACTGACCGGCCTGTAGTTCCCCAGATCTTCTTTTTTACCCTTTTAAAAAATGACAATATCAATGACAATTTCCTCATCCAAGTGATAGAGGAGAGGTGCTCTGCTGAATCTCCTACTGACCAACAAGGAGGGGCTTATTGGGGATGCAAAGGTCAAAGGTGGTAAGACTTTCAATGCAGTAAGCAAAGGGCAGTTCAATCAGATGGCTTCCAGTTGAGTTTATTAAAGCTGGAAACCAGAAAGAAGTGGTGATAGAAAGGTGAAAGTAGTCAGAGATGCTTAGCAGGATAGTGCAAGAGTATGTTATATGAGTTTATTAAATTGGAGAAACAGCCTGAAATTAATAACAGAAGTTTCATTAGGACAAATATAAACTTACTCACGTCAGAAAACAATTTTAATGTTCACATGCTTTCTTTTAATCCTCAGAAACCAATAGTCAAAATTTGGATTTAAGAAAAAGGTATTTCATAGTCTCTATACAGCCAAAATACCCTGTCCATTTAAAGACTGCATCCAGCCAGGCAAGGGCTCCTAAAGGCAGGTTTACTTTATTACTCATTGGTCCAGTTCAGTCAAGGGACTCAAACAGACGTGAACCAAAGAGGAGTCAGTGGTCTCTACCAGAGGCTGGTCTGACACCACCTATGACAAAGACCTCTGTGTCTCTCTGATCGTCTGCATTAGACCAGTCCCAGTCCCAGTGTGCTTTGCTTTGGGCCCTAAGGTCCTCTCCCCATGCACAGTAACCACTTCTCCTCCTGGGCAGAGCCTGTGTGTCACCTGCCACCCTATGGGATGGCAATGGCTACCCCCGGCCCACTTTTTGGCCAGGGGTGCCCTAGCTCAGGGATCCCCCATCCCTGCAGAGCTCCTCAGAGGGCCATGAGCTGCCTCTCCCTCTCTTAAGTTTGTCCAAGAGCAACCAAGAGGTTCAAAATTTATCAGTTGTGGGAAGAGGCAAGCAGAGAGGTGGGTAGGATAGCTGCAGAATTTTTGTCCCCAAGGAAGTGGGGGAGGCTTGTTTGGGAGTGGTTAAGCCTTTCCAAGAAGCTTAAAATATGACTTTCAACTCTTTATTAATAATATAATTTTCAAAGATTTTCCCAAAATATGTAAAGGTACTTTTTCTCAGTGGTGACTGTTTCTTGGCCAAGTCATAATTTAACATTCATGAGCCATTCAAACAGTCTGAAAGATTTTTTAAAAATAAAAATTAAAGTCTCTCTCATGCTCATCATTATGAAAACAACAGTATATACACTCACAGAGTTACAGCTTAAACAAACAAAAGAACAGCTAAAAATGTATACTCAGGACCATGTAAAACTAGAATATAATAGAAATTCAAGTGGCGATCTTACTGCATCAATCAAATTTTAGTACTAGTGCCCTTCTTTTCCCCAGGGGGCTTGACACTTCAAATTTGAAAAAGTTGCTAAAAAGATCACAAGGATAAAATTGGAAGTATATTTAAATTGTGTGAGAACATTAATTTAAATTATGATAATATAACCTATTAAAGAAAGAAATTAAAAGCGCCCAATTGATTATGTCAAAAGAAATTAAATTCCAAAAGGGGCTGAAACACTAGTCATGCCTCAGTTTTGAAGAGGCGGAGAGAATATGAATGTTTAATTCTCTGGCTATTTACAGAGGCAACCTAGTGGTTTTCAACCTTTTCCGATTTGCAGACTCCTAAAAATTTATACCAGAGGATCCCATTAAACAAAACACAAGCCTACTCACAAGAGCCTTGCTTTACTTGGTTACTTTTAGTGATGTCAGAAATAATCTGTGGAAATTAAGGGCCTAAAGAGCAGCAGTCAAACCCCACTGAAGACAGATGCTGCTTCCACAGTTAATCAATACGAAGGCAGCTTGATGTCAGCTTTTGGCATGCCTGAAGTGTGACTTGTATTTGGATTTGCAAGGCACATGCAGGTGCAGGTCCTGGCAAGCCGGTGGATGGAACGAAAAGCTCAGCTGTGCTCACCAGAAGATGTAATTAACAGAAAGCTTTGCCCGTATGAATTGCTTAACAGCAGGATAAGGAGACATGAGCTGCAAGAAGACTTTTGCTAACTAGGAAAAGGACAAATGTGGTAAAAGGTAATGGGGAGACCTGACGATGCTATAGCAGAGCTGAGCTGTAGGCCCGTATTGCCAAATTTCCTCTAGAACCTCTATCCATTTATGTTTGCAAGAACATGTCCCCATATGTCAATGTTTCTTTGGAGAGGGAAGTCCATATCCACTGCACTTTTTGCCCTGCTGCTGACCCTCTGGCGATGGATGGGGCAAGCAGAGCAGAGTCAATAGACCCAGACAGTCTCTTAATCTCACCTAAGCAATTAGTTCTACTTCTTACATGCAGTTAAACATTTCATTATCTCCCTGGCACAAAGCAGCAGAAGCAAGGGAGAGGCAAGGGCCTGTCACTGGGGAATTTGGGGACTCGAGCCCTTCTTTGACCCACCAACTCGCCTCCAGGATGCATGGTCAGTTTGGTCCTTCTCTTCTTTAGCAGGGGGACCAAAACTATTAACTGTTTCTCCCTTTTTACACAAAATCTAAGTTTCGTTCAATTGTGAAATTTATACAACTTCCAAAACCTCCGTAATTCTCACAAATCAGAATTTTTACATTCTGGCCTGACAAGGTCATGCAGATCTTTTGCCACAGGGACCAGGACAAGCAAGGTGACTTCTTTACCATTTTTCTCATCCCTGATAGTCACCTTACCTTTTTAGGATCACCTTATGCATTTATAGCAACATAACACAGCTGAGGACAGTGCATGCATCACTGGGGCAGAATGTCATGTCAATTATCCTTCATCTCTCTTTTACAAAGAATAGGTAGAAAACAGAAAGAATCACAATTGTCTTATTTTTACTCTCACAGCTTCCTGAAACGTACTATTTATTGTTGTATTTTAAAATATTATGTGAGTATCTAAAAACTAGAAGGCCAGAACTGGAAGGTTACATAGACATTAAACAAATAACAAATATAATATCAAATTAATAATTAAGGCTAGTGAAAGTTGCCCAAAACTTGACCTTTAACTGAATAAATAACTATACAAGCCATGGCCCTGCTGTATTGCTGGGAAACACTGTTTATTTCCAGAACACTGATATCAGCGGTGTCCTGTGTGTCCCAAAATTAAAGGAACGTATCCACTGGCATATGACTAGAAATTACAAACTAGGCCTGTGCTACAGAAAGAAAAAAGGGTTATGTAAAGAATTAGATCAGCATGACATCCTGAACATTGGTTTTGAAGAATGTTAATAGTACTATCGTGGTATCAAGCTAGCTACTGCAGTTAAGATTGCACTTGCAATTTCCATTATAAATCCTATTTTCAAGGGTTTATAACTTGGCTGTAGTATAAATTCAAACACAGCTGAAACTCAGCATACAGAGTCTCATCATGTTTTTCAAAGAAAAATCCTTTTGGTTGTTTGAGGTGAAAGGAATGAAAAAAACCAGTAGAATAAATATAATATAATATAATATAATATAATATAATATAATATAATATAATATAATATAATATAATATAATATAATATAATATAATATAATATAATAATTTTAAGAATAAATATAAGGGAGAGTCAACACTTTTCTGCCCTCCAGTAAATTACAAGCTACCTCTGTATTTAAACTCAGGATTTCATAGGTCATTAATCCAGAATGGAGAACGCTATCTCTAGGTATATTGAAACAAAACTCATTAAAAACACTTGAGCTATTACCATGGAAGAGCTACTAGAAGGTATATTCAGCAACTTCTCCAAAGTTTCAGTATAAGATTTGATATTTGGAGGAGAGCTTCCATCAATTACTGACCAAGTAACGACACCACGTTTCCAGCATGGAGTTGTCTCCAAGTACATTCGGCAAAGCCATCTTAATGACACTAAGAGGGATCTTTCAGGGTCAGGCAAGCAATCCAGATTTCCAAAAGTCAGCTCAGGTGCATTTGTGCAGTCAAACTCTGGCTGCACCAGCGTCTTCATGTGATCCCTGTGCTTTCTATGTAGGTCGACAAGACTTAACACAGGTTGATAAGCAGCATTTTAGACATGGTCAGTGTCTCCTAGATATGAAACAGCAGCATATATCCCAATGAGCTATCTTGCTCTATCCACCACTTACCTGGATTCTTGCCCGCTCCTCTTTTCCCCCATATTCACACAGCTGGTTAATAATAAGCATTTAAGCCATCTGTTGATACTATATTTTCAGTTCTCTAAGCACATACTTTGTCTGCCTTAGTTGAGATGTCCAAGTGGAGAGCAGTGACGAGTGGTGTTCCTCAGGGGACGGTACTGGGACCTGTACTGTTCAACATCTTTGTCAGCGACATGGACAGTGAGGTAGAGTGCACCCTCAGCAAGTTTGCTGATGATACCAAGCTGTTTGGCAAGGCAGACACGCTGGAGGGGAGGGATGCCATCCAGAGGGACCTGGAGAGGTGGGCCCAAGCCAATCTCATGCGGTTCAACAAGGCCAAGTGCAAGGTCCTACATCTGGGTCGGGGCAATCCCAAGCACAAATACAGGCTCGGCAGGGAATGGCTGGAGAACAGCCCTGTGGAGAAGGACCTGGGGGTGATGATTGATGAGAAGCTCGACATGAGCCAGCAATGTGCACTCACAGCCCAGAAGGCCAACCGTATCCTGGGCTGCATCAGAAGTGTGGCCAGCAGGTCAAGGGAGGTGATTCTGCCCCTCTACTCCGCTCTCGTGAGACCCCACCTCGAGTACTGCATTCAGCTCTGGAGTCCCCAACATAAGAAGGACATGGACCTGCTGGAGCGTGTCCAGAGGAGAGCCACGAGGATGATCCGAGGGCTGGAGCACCTCTCCTATGAGGAGAGGCTGAGAGAGTTGGGGCTGTTCAGCCTGGAGAAGAGAAGGCTCCGGGGAGATCTTATTGCGGCCTTCCAGTACCTAAAGGGGGCCTACAGGAGAGCTGGGGAAGGACTTTTTACAAGGGCATGTAGTGATAGGACGAGGGGGAATGGCTTTAAGCTGGAAGAGGGCAGGTTTAGATTAAACATTAGGCAGAAGTTTTTCACTTTAAGGGTGGTGAGGCACTGGAACAGGTTGCCCAGAGAGGTTGTTGAAGCCCCGTCCCTGGAGGTGTTCAAGGCCAGGCTGGACGTGGCCTTGGGCAACCTGGTCTAGTGGGAGGTGTCCCTGCCTATGGCAGGGGGGTTGGAACTCGATGATCTTCAAGGTCCTTTCCAACCTAAACCATTCTATGATTCTATGATTCTATGAAACAGATAAGGAGGCTGAATTGGCTAAGCTGCTAGTTGTAAAGGTGTGAGAGCAGACCAGGAGGATGGCTAGCTTGGCAGGTATTTGGTCTCCAAACCATGTGGCCTGGCTATCAAAATAAAACCAAGCATTAGGTTAAACCTAATTGCAGCAACAGATGGTGCAGTTTCAGATGTTGGTACGTCTCTGCCACCTCTGTAGAATGAAAATACAGAGGGATTTCAAAACTGAGAAAAAGGCAAAACACTAAATAGCATCCAATTCATCATCAGTAACAACTGCCTGTGTGTGCCTCCTGGAAGATTGAAATATGAAGACAGTAAAAATAGATCTGTCTGCAGACCTGACAGAGTGCAAGGTCTGTCTGAAAGAAGAGAATGTGCAGATAGGATTCTGCTTTTGAGGTCGAATCTTGGAATTAGCAGAGCTGCGAGTGAAAAGAAAGACAGGCAGTGCAAAGAGCTGATGTCAATCTGTCACCAGACATCACCGCAAGAGAAAGTTTCATGCCTAATCTATTATTGCCTAACACCAAACTAAAACATAAAAGAAAGCAGTTCTATACTTTGTGCTTGATAGCTGGGAGGTGGCTAAATCCTAATAGTAACAACCCTTTCTCACAATATCTTTTAGAGCAGATTTATTTTCACTAATGCAGATTTGGCTTAATGTGTTTATCTCCTAAGATGAATTTTAGATTGTGCTGCCATATGCTTTTAGTTGAAAGCAGAAGATGTCAAGGACAGAGTGCATGGGTAGTGGGGGTGGGGGTTTTTTTTTGGCGGGTGGGGGTGTGTGTTTCTTGGTGGTTTTTTTTTATGGAGCAGTTTCTCAATGCAGAGGAGCAATCAGTACTGTAGCAGAACAGCTGATCATGAAGAATAACTGTGCTTTCTTATAGCTGTGTATTACAAGAAGCAAAACAGAACTGAAGTTTGAGAGTACTAGCAGTTTTTAACTTGGCAGACTGGAAGCCAGGGCAACTGCAGAAAACACACAGAACTCGCAGGGAGCAGCCTAACGCCCTTCACAGCACTCCCATGGTGTGAATCACTTAAACACAAGCATCACACACTCAGGCTTTCTTTTGTGCTGCTCTTCCCATTCAGTAAAAGCAACAGCATTTTAAATTGCTTCATTTCTTAGTGATTAGGTAGGGGAAAGGTTCACAAATACAGGGTCTGCCTCAATGTTATCAAAGCACTCTCATCTAACTACCCATCTTTTTTTTTTTTTAAACTTTGAATATGTATTTTATTTGACTTCCAGGATGTAGGGCAGAAGATTCCTGTTAATGGCAGTGGCTTACCATGTGCATCATCTTATATCAGTAGCACTAGAGTGGGGTGAATAGGGGAGAGACATAGGCTTGTGCAGCATATGTAGCATCATTTACTGTTGCTTAATGGTTATGAACCAGTAAGCAGTTGTCATTCCAGCACTTGAAAGCTCAGTTGCTTCGCCTCTGTGGTTTCCTTTGAGCCTATTCAGTGCTGCCAGTGAGGACTCTTTTCAAATGCCCATCTTAAATCTCAAGCAGCGAATCCAAATACCAGATGGGTAGTGAGAGGGTGCGTGCTAATTGAGTGACCATGTGAAGACACCCCGAGGTGCATGGAGCAGTAAGAATGAGTGACAAGGACTGTCAGGGAACGGACTTGCTTTCTGAGCCCAAGTGACATGTTAAACCAGTGAAGCATCTTTAGGAATGTCTTCCATACCAAATTAACTTTCAAAGCACGATGCTATTTAGCCTCTAAGTGCATTGATAACAATTGTAAGACTAAAACTTTGGGCTTCAGAGGGGATCATACTCCTTGTACTGGTGCCTTTGGGCTTCCTGGTGAGCCTCTTCAGTCAAATTAGATATCAGTGGAATCCCTTCCCCTTGTTTCTGAAAAATGTCTTAGGAAACTTGAAGTACTGCATTTCCTGACCATCATTTTCTGAAAGATCTTATTACTTTCTTGAACATCTATTTTGGTTTAGTTCTTTTGACTTTTTGCTTTTTTTTCCCTAGAAAAATAGACAGTTCAGTTTTTTTTAAACAAACAAACAAACAAAACAAAACAAAACAAAACCCCCCCAACTTCCAGAAGGGATATGGCCAGAAGGGATTGTGTCCAAAACACTGTTTCTCCTAACTCAGTGCTTCAATCTTCCAGTTGGATCAGTGTTCAAAGATGTAGGGTGTTAATGCCAAGCAATTTCTGAAGCAAATCATCGGTGCTGCTGCTTTTTATTTTTGAGCCATGCCTGTCATACGTGACAATTTGTTTCTTGTAATGGGTTTTTGTACTGTTCACTTTATGCGTGAAACATCAGTCACGTTTGATGTAAAATTGTGCACTCTCCTATTTGACACACTCATTTTTGTTGTTCTGACATGCAGGGGGATCTGGGATCCTGGGTTTGTGTGTTAAATTTTGGGATGGTAGATCTGTATGTGATATACCTCACAGAACTTCTAGTTAATATATCAACAAAATAGCAAGCTAATATTACAGGCAGGCAGTGAGTTACCTCCCCTGCTATGCAAGTGGCTGCACACAGACTTAGGACCCAATGACTGACATGTGCTGTGGTAGCTGTCTTTATTATCTGCTTTCATGGGTAAACCATTTCCAAAGGGAACCAGTAGCCGTGTTGTCCATCACAGCACGCTTGGCAAATGCAGTGCGTTTCTTCATCTTTGGTTTATGTGGGGGACCAGAGCTTTCCTCTGCTGGGAACATGGCAGCAGCAAGCTCCTGCAGACCTCAAGTTTTAGGCTGCTCTGAAGAGGCACATTCAAGCTGCCTTTTCTTTTCTTTTTTTTTTCTTTTTTTTTCATAAGTTCAACTGCAAAAAGCTTAGGGCTGTGGTGTTGCCTGTGATGTTGGCCTCCAGGACACTCGGTTGAACTTGAATAGTAGCAAAAATGAAGGCAATTGGATGCCTTGGCAGGAGAAGGTGTTTGGATATCCCTCCGAAAAGGCAATGAGAAATCGTGTGCTCTATTTCTAAAAAATTATTGCTTTGTAAATAGAATATTTGTACCTATGAGTAGATTGAAATATAGTAAAAGAATTTCACATACATTGGAAAAATGTAATGTTTGAAGAATCAGATTGCTAACAAGGCACCACATACCATAAATCTATCAAGAGCTTCCCATGTAAACAGCATCCTCTGTTCTGCCACAGACTTTGATGAAGACTTCAGTGCAAATGGCATTAATATTTTTGACACTAAGAAAAGTCCTAACCCCTTATGCACATAGGTGCTTACATCATTATGTACCTAGGTGCATGTTGCAGAGGAAGTTGGCTTGCAATTCCCAAAGCAATTTTTTCGGAGCCCTGTACTTGAATAGATGCCTTCTGAGACACAGTTTTATCTAGAGGAAACAGCTGCCATCTGCGCCTCTCCCGACACACTACACGGAGTTTGTGCTGCTGTGCATTAAGCAGTGTCCCGTGTGGCTGATGCTCAGAGATGCTGTTGGCAGTTCACAAGATTTGTTGTTGGCTTTTTCTTTGCCTTTTCCTCAGCAAGCCTGGAAACACAGTCCCAGACCCCAAATGCCAGACACAGATTCAGAATTGTTGGAGTGCTTAAAACCTAATTTCCTCATGCTTCGGCCTGTCTTAACTTTTTAAATATCTTCTTAGAAGCTGGAAAACAGTTTCTTCCATAACAATTTTCTTTCTCCTCCTCCCCCATTTATATAACTCCGGATTTTCCCCAGTGTTTCTAAGACAGCCAGTGTTTGTTTCCTTTTTGCATGTTATGCAAACAAACCTCAGATGATATTGGCAGGGGTTTCTGAAATTTTACAAGTTGTCCCGGGGTGCATAACAACACTTTTTCCCCACAAAAATGTCTATTAATTCCTTTCACTTTTACAACAAAAAAGTCTCCAGAGAACTTTTGTATTTCAGGGGGCAGGGGCTCAGCATCCCAGTGCAGGTGAGCTGGTCCGGTGGCAGGGTGCTGCATGAGAGGATGGGGTTAATCCCTCTCCAGTCTCACCCTATCCTTGTGCCAGTGCTGCCCAGGTGACTTTGTGGTGCACCAGAGCAGATGGCACCCTTATTTTTTAATGTGTTACCCAAAAGAATCTCTAGGTAGGTTTTTGGACGATCCCAAATCTACACTTTGACTGTTATTACATGAAAGCAAGCTCCAGTGGAAGTGTATACACAAGTTCCACGAGCATGCTGACTGCCACAAGGTTCAATACCTTTGCAACTCATTTGGTCTCATGTTGTGCAAAATGTAGTACCCAGAGAGTAAAACATACTAAGAGATTGAGCAAAATAATGAAATGAGAAAAACTCAAAAAAGAAATAGCCCAAAGAGGGCAAAGTAAAATAGAAACTGGTACGGTCTCACACTTTTTAGTAGTAATACAATTTAAAAAAGAGTATTTGAACATCACTTTGACAATGTTTCCTTAATGCAATTTAAGAGTAGCTTAGGACGAACAACATTTTATAGAATCATAGAATCATAGAATTGCTGAGGTTGGAAGGGACCTTTAAGATCATCAAGTCCAACCATTAACCTACCCTGACAAAACCCACTTCTAAACCATGTCCCTAAGTACCATGTCTACCCTTTTTTTAAACACCTCCAGAGATGGTGAATCCACCACGTCCCTGGGCAGCCTATTCCAATGTTTAATAAACCTTTCAGTGAAAAAATGTTTCCTAATATCCAGTCTCAACCTCCCCTGACATAACTTAAACCCATTTCCTCTTGTCCTTTCACTTGTCACCCGGGAGAAGAGGTCAGCCCCCACCTCTCTACAACCTCCTTTCAGGTAGTTGTAGAGGGTGATAAGGTCTCCCCTCAGCCTCCTCTTCTCCAGGCTAAACAGCCCCAGTTCCCTCAGTCGTTCCTCATAAGATTTGTCCTCCAGACCCTTCACCAGCTTTGTAGCCCTTCTCTGGACACGCTCCAACACCTCAATGTCCTTCTTGTAGTGAGGGGCCCAAAAGTGAACGCAGTACTCGAGGTGAGGCCTCACCAGTGCCGAGTACAGGGGGATGATCACTTCCCTAGTCCGGCTCACCACACTATTCCTGATACAGGCCAGGATACTGTTGGCCTTCTTGGCCACCTGGGCACGCTGCTGGCTCATATTCAGCCGGCTGTCCACCAACACCCCCAGGGCCTTTCCTGCCGGGCAGCTTTCGAGCCACCCCGCCCCAATCCTGTAGCGCTGCATGGGGTTGTTGTGACCCAAATGCAGGACGCAGCACTTGGCCTTGTTGAACCTCATACCATTGGCCTCAGCCCATCGGTCCAGTCTGTCCAGATCCCTCTGCAGGGCCAGCCTACCCTCAAGCAGATCAACACGCCCGCCTAATTTGGTGTCATCTGCGAACTTACTGAGGGTGCATTCAATCCCCTCATCCAGATCATTGATAAAGATATTAAAGAGAACCGGCCCCAGCACCGAGCCCTGGGGGACACCGCTTGTGACCGGACAACAACTGGATTTAGCTCCATTTACCACCACTCTCTGGGCATGGCCATCCAGCCAGTTTTTTACCCAGCGAAGAGTCCACCTGTCTAGGCCATGAGCAGCCAGTTTCTCCAGGAGAATGCTGTGGGAGACGGTGTCAAAAGCTTTGCTAAAATCCAGGTAGATAACATCCACAGCTTTTCCCTCATCCGCTAAGTGGGTTACCTTATCATAGCAGGAGATCCGGTTTGTCAGGCATGACCTGCCTTTCACAAACCCATGCTGTCTGGGCCTGATCACCCTGTTCTCCTGCATGTGCCGTGTAATGGCACTCAGGATGATCTGTTCATGCTTCATAGCATGTCAGAAAAGTTTGTAAAGCAGGGGATAGCCAAAAAAGAAGATAACTGAATCGACTTGTGTCTGAAAAGCTACCTGAAGGTAACAGTAATTTGAACTTTGAGCCTGTTGTGGCGCACAGAGCAGCAGAGCTGGTGGAGTCATGCAGGTCACCTGAAAAAAACCAAACCACATTGTACTATAATACTGTAACTTTTAAAAGATATACTGTGAACAGCTTCAATGGTTTTTTAGCTCTTTTCATACCATATTTTTTACAGCATAATTTGTTTAGAGATGTTTTTATGTTCTGTTTTTACAAATATTTTAAAGGACTTTTGTTTAATACCAATGAAAATATTGTTTGCCAATTTGAAACGGTCATCTACAGAAATTAGTTTTGAGAATAAATCAATAAATTAAACTGACAAAATAGTCATCCTAACACACTAAATCTAATCAATCATTTCTGTTTGCTGAATGATACTGAAGTTTTCCAGCTTCCAAATCTGTTATTGAAAAAATATTTCTTTCACAACTTAAGCAAAATCATCACAAGGTACTTTAATGAAGTTGTAGCATACCAAGTAAAATTTCTTGTTGATACACTTTGAATCAGTATTTTATTAGCTAAGCAATTAAACAAATGCATGCTTGAAAAAGGAAGCATGGGATCGTGTTGGGGAAATAATATTCCAGTGTGGCAGATGACATTTAAGACTAACCTAACACTAAGATACCAACTTTGCATACATTTTAAACCTGGTTTGCTTGGCTGTTGTAACTCCTGTTGTATTACTCAGGTGTCTAAAACTACGCATGTATTTAACAATTTTACCATAGCATTGCCATGGAATTCAATAAATATATTTTCTTACACTCTTACATGTTTTGATATTCCTTGCTTGCGTGTTTATTTTTAACTGAGTTAAATTCTGCTCATAGTCCAGTACAGAGTTATTTTAACTTTGTGACAGAGTAAATAACCCCAGGATCTGGCAAGCATAGCCTTGGCTTCTTGATCAGCAGAGCGCTTAGTAACACGGGTGTTCTCTGAGCAGCTTCTCCTAAGCACAGCATGCCATAGTACATACATACATGGTTAACTGAAGCCCTCCTGGTTCCTGCCTGTGATGATAGGAAGAAGGCCAATTGACTTTACTTACCCATGTCATCCCCAGCATATATGGCTCTAACACAGCTGGGGTTTTGAGATATGATTTCCTTGCAGGTTTGGGCTGAGGGCTTGCAGAGATGAGCAGCCGGAGGCTCTCTGTGGTGGATGGGTCTGTGCAGTGGCCATCCCTATTCCAGGATGAAGGACATAGCAGCAGGAAGAAGGGGCCCAAGCTGCATGCTGTGGGGTTGGTTTGGGTGATGTAGGACACTTTCTCAGCATGTTTTAGTGAAATGGAGATGATCAGCTTCTATGGTGGCTGTAACATGGGCCTTATGTTTGAGGCCATTTATGTCACAGCACTTATTTGTTGTCCTAGCGACAGCTAAGGAATTTTGTGCTCAGCTAACCACAGCATCTGAACTAGGGAGTGACCCACGGGCTTAGCAGTGTGCAGACAGACAGGTGCCACATCACAGTATATCATATGAAGCCATCGTTGCATGGCAGCACTGTGCTTTCTCCATCTCCTCAGAGGCGGTCTCAAAAGTCGGAGAGTCAATTCCTTGTCTCACAATAACAGGTTGGTGCAGCTTATTGGGATAACACCAGCTAGCCGGGATGCGTAAGCTCCACTGAGCACTGGGGAGGCATGGGATCGAGGGGACTAAGTCCTTTAAGCAGTAAAAAGACTGCAACACGTAGACCTGTGGAAATGAGGAAAGGCTTCGATTATTCCAAAGGTGAAATCCCAATAGCTCTTCTCTCAAGCCCTGTGACTGCTTTGGCCGGTGCAGGAATACCAGGGATGAGTTCAAGACAGGTCTCGCTCCACCATCTGGACCTCAGGTTTAAAAGAAGTGGAAGGATGATGGGTTTGCAATATCTTCTGAAGAGTTCAGCAGTTGTTCAGATATAGCTCATTCAAACCTTGGTAAAATCAGCCTGTTGGTTTTGGTATTTAACACAGCTCAGGGACAACTGGGGCTCACCATGCGTTGGCATGGAGGTACTCATGCAATGGCAGCACCTGAGGAACATGGAAGTAGCAGGTTTCTTTGCAGGGAAAGGGCTGTGCTAAGTCCACAGAGGATGCAGACCAGTTAGCCTGGGCTGTGCTTTGCCACTGCAGAGCAAATGTGCGAGAGCAGCTGAGAGCTTTGGCCCTTGGAGAGACAAGGTTGGTCTGACCCCTCCATGGACACCACTGTCTCTGCCCTTGCGGCGGCAAATGGCACCGCTGCATGCCCACATGCACCGTCTGGGTGCAGGTTACACAGGTGTAACACCTGTGTGGATTTACCCCCAGGGTGGGGCATTTGCTTTCTAGTCACTATGCCAGCACAGAAATCAGTTACTGACAATATCCTGCCATGTCGCATTTAGAAAATACAGTCACTATAGATGAAATACCTCAAGTCAGTTGGGAGCTGGAGCTTTTAATTTTGAGTGCATTTATGGGGTACCTGGGACCTATGAATACAGGTACTCCTACAAAGTAATTAAAATCACAGAGCCAAGAGTAGTCTCAGTTTCACATAGTGTTGCGGCCTTTCGAAGAAAATAAATTGTGCTAAAAAAACCACAGACCGAGTTTGAAGGTTGGTTAATGACAATGTGCTTGGACTACCCCATTTTTCACCATCAGGACGAGGGTGGAGAGAGGGACTCAAACGGTCAGTATTTCCTGGCCTTGTTCCAGCATGTATTGTTATCTTCTGCTTAACTCTCTTTCCTCTGTGCTGGCAACGCTATCTGCTCCTAACACAACACCGACTGTAACATTAGTGTCCAGTGTTTCCTCGCATTTGCAACCGCAAAAAGTTATTCTCAACACATAAATAAAGGTTACAGAGTCCCTGTGTACAAGGCAATTGTTAATGCTTAAAAAAACCCACTGTATTTTAGTAAGAGGAATCAGAAGTTCAAATGAAAACTGCCTAAACATGATGATAAATTGGTGATTGCATTTTTGAATTCTGCTTTGTTGACACCAACATTAAAAGCTGTAGCGAGGAAAAAAATGGAAATGAGAAATTGTAAAGAAAATATTAAATATTGCCTCTGGTGTCTTCAAAAGACAGGAAAATTGAGGAAAATTCAAACGTGTCCAGAAAAATGACCATGTATGCTGTCGCTATTGCCACTAGAAACTATTTGAGGGTCTGCAAATCAAAAAAAAGGTTGGAAAGACACTGTTTTGTGAGCCTGAACTTGGGGTGTCTGTGCTCAGCAGCCCCATTTCTTCCACGCTGTCCCCATACGTCAGGTTTTGTGGCCTTCTGAGCTATACAGCGATTTCTGCAACCTTCCTGCTCACATTTCTGATGTCTCACAGTAATGTAAGTTGCTGGAAAACACAACCTGTGGGGACGACGTTGAAAGAACTGGCACCATTGCTTTCTTGGAAAGGAAGACTGAGGGAAGCTTAAAAAATAAATATGGGGGGCGGGAGGAACAACGTCGTCTCTGTCCTGTGCACAATAAACAAAGAATAATGCTCTGACAGTGAAAGGAAATTTGAGAGAAATAAGGGCAATCAGTCCGCAGCACTGCCAGGCAATCTCTGTTGTATTTTTTTAGTAGACTCAGGAGCCGAGAGGTCAAGTATAATACAAACCCTGTGAGGGTATGAAACAGGAAGACTTACAACTAGCATAGTTGGAATAAAAGGGGAAGGGTTCCCAGTCCCTATTGTGGAACAAGTAATGATCCAGGGGGATAACAAAGAAGTTATAGCCAAATTCTCCAAAGCCTCTGTTGGGAAGGGACTTGCTCGAGAAGCGAGAGGCGGAAATTAAATTTAAAGAAGGAAATATTGAAATTTTAATTCCAGAATCTAAATATGTTGAAGCAGCAGCTTTGTTGTTACAGGATACAGGTCTCAAGGGAAGAACAATACCCCAAGGAGTGGAGGATGCAGTAATTCCTATTGTGTGGGCTGGAGAAGTGCCGGGAAGGTCGAAAAGGGCAGAACCTCTGGAATTCAAATTAGGGAAACAATTGGGGATACACAAATTCTTATATATGCCTAATTCGCCAAGGCCCTTATTAGGGCAAGACCTATTAGAACAATTGGAGGCAGAAATAAGATTCGAAAAAGGGAAAGTAGAACTCCGAGTGAGAAATTATCAGCTAATTGAAATTTTAAGTCTGGCCCTCATAAATACTCCCGATGGCTCGGGAGTACCTGAAGAAGTCCAGAACCAAGTATATCCGGGAGTGTGGGCCTCGGAGATACCAGGGAAAGCGAAAAATGCCTCTCCAATAATAGTCAAACTCAAGCAAGGGGCACGGGCTGTAAGGATTAAATAATACCCCCTCAGAATAGAGGATAGGGAAGGAATCTGACCAATAATCGACCGGTTCATCAAGCATGGGCTATTAGCAGAGTGTGAATCGGAATTTAACACTCCCATTTTACCGGTCAAGAAGCCGGATGGTAGTTATCGAATAGTACAGGATCTCAGAGCTATTAATAAAATTGTTGAAGACCTGCATCCTGTTGTAGCAAACCCATACACATTATTGACCAAGTTAGTACCTGAATTGGCCTGGTTTACCATATTGGACCTAAAAGATGCCTTCTTTTGCCTACCGTTGAGCCCAGAGAGCCAGATGATGTTTGCATTTGAATGGGAAACCCCAGACTCTGGGAGAAAGACACAACTAACATGGACTGTGTTACCACAGGGGTTTAAGAACAGCCCCACTCTTTTTGGGAATCAACTGGCCAAAGATTTGGAACGATGGGAGAGACCACCTGGAGTTGCAGTACTATTACAATATGCAGATGATCTATTGGTAGCCACCGAGACGAAAGAACTGTGTATAGTATGGACAATCAGTCTGCTAAAGTTTCTCGGACTTAATGGTTATCGAGTCTCTCCACAGAAAGCCCAAGTAGCTCAGCGGCAAGTAGTTTACCTCGGATACGAGATAACTGCAGGCCAACAGACCCTGGGGACAGCAAGGAAGGAGGCTATTTGTCAGACCCCTCGACCGCAGACAGCCAAAGAACTCCGCATGTTCTTAGGAATGATGGGATGGTGTCACCTATGGATATATAATTACGGACTCTTAGTGAAGCTGCTTTATGAACTGTTGAAATCTAGCCCAAAAGACCTCATCTGGAATAAGGAAGCAGATAAAGTGTTTCATCAGCTAAAGAATAAATTGATGGACGCCCCTGCTTTGGGGTTCCCAGACACTACTAAGCCCTTCTGGCTGTTCTCTCATGAGAAGCAGGGAATAGCCTTGGGAATCCTAGCCCAAAACCTGGGACCATACCGGAGGGCAGTGGCGTACTTCTCCAAACAACTTGACAAAGTAAGTAAGCGTTGGCCTAGCTGCCTGAGCGCGGTAGCAGCAGTGGTGCTGAATGTTCAAGAAGCACGTAAGTTTACACTAGGCCAAAAGATTACAGTACTGGTATCTCATACTGTATCAGCGGTGTTAGAGGTGAAGGGAGGACACTGGCTCTCACCACAAAGGTTCCTCAAATATCAAGCTGTCTTAGTGGAGCAGGATGATGTTGAAATAGTAGTTACTAACATTGTCAATCCAGCATCTTTTCTTGGTGGAACTACAGGAGAACCGGTGTCACGTGACTGCTTAGAGACGATTGAAGCAGTCTATTCCAGCCGACCCGACCTAATGGAGGAGCCGCTAGAAGACGCTGAAGATTCCTGGTACACGGACGGAAGCAGCTTCGTCTGACACGGCATCCGTAAGGCAGGATACATGGTAACCACTGCAGATCAGGTAATAGAGCCCAAAGCCCTTGCCCCAAACACCTCGGCACAAAAAGCAGAGATAATAGCTTTAACTCGAGCATTGGAGTTAGCCAAAGGCAAGAAAATTAACATCTGGACAGACTCCAAATATGCTTTTGGGGTAGTCCATGCTCATGGAGCTGTATGGAAGGAGAGAGGACTCCTATCTACCCAAGGGGAACATATAAAACACGCTGGAGAGATTCTTAAACTTTTGGAAGCAGTGCAACTGCCCGAAAAGGTGGCTATTATGCATTGTAAAGCTCATCAAAAAGGAAACACTGCTCAGGAATTGGGCAACGCCATGGCAGATCACGAGGCCAAAAGAGTGGCTGAGAAAAGTGATTTAGAGGTACAGTCTTTGGTCCCAGACGGTAAAGTACAAATTGATTGTGAACTCAAGTATTCTAAAGAGGATCAAAAACTAATTGAAGATCTAGGGGGAAAGACAGAAGAAGGTAGATGGGCAAAAACTCCACAAGGTAAAATAATAATACCATTTGCATTGTTATGGGCCATAGTTATGGCAGAGCATAGAAAATCCCATTGGGGAACAGAAGCCCTGTACAAGTATCTGAGCCAGCTGATATTTGCCCGAAACCTGTATACCACTATTAAGCAAGTAACACAGCAGTGTGAGGTTTGTTTGCAGAATAATCCCAAAACAGGACCTAAAGCCCAGCTCGGACAAATTGGGAAAGGAAATTATCCAGGGCAAATTGATTTCTCAGAACTCCCAAGAAAAGGGGGGTTTCGATACCTGTTGGTCTTGACGGATACCTTTTCAGGGTGGCCAGAAGCATTCCCTTGCCGAACTAATAAAGCTAGGGAGGTAACCGAGGTACTGTTACAAGAAATAATACCAAGATTTGGGGTTCCTGCGGTAATCTCATCAGATCGGGGGTCACATTTCATTGCAAAGGTTGTTCAACAAGTTTGTAAACTTCTGGGAATAGATTGGCAGCTACATACCCCATATAATCCTCAATCAAGTGGTCAAGTAGAAAAGATGAATCACCTGATTAAGCTGCAAATTGTAAAATTAGGTCGGGAGGCCAATTTGTCTTGGCCTCAATCATTTCCTCTAGCACTTCTGAGAATTAGAACTAAGCCCCGAACCAAGGAAGGGCTAAGTTCTTTTGAAATAGCGTATGGAAGACCCTATATGATACAGGCTGGAACATCAACTCAAACTGGGGATGAAATATTAACTGATTATGTAATAAGTTTGCAAAAACAGCTTCGAGAGATAGAGAAGCGAGTTTTAGGAACCAGAGCCCGAGGTCTCGATGGGCCAGTACACAATGTTGAGCCTGGGGATTATGTGTATGTTAGATCTTTTTCAGATTCACCTTTGGAACCAAAGTGGGAAGGCCTATTCCAAGTAATGTTGACCTCTCATACGGCAGTCAAGATTAAAGAACAAACATCATGGATACATCACACTAGAGTGAAGAGGGCCCCTAAACCACGATGGGAATCAGCATCTACTGGACCACTGAAACTTCGAATTCGGCGAAAAGATGGACAATATTAGTTGGGTTTGGGGAGAAAAATTTGTTTCTAAAGCAACTCTTTATTGCATTTATTATGGTCATTGTGTTATTATTGTTAATTTGCTGTATGTTGCAGTGCTTCATGTGGATGTGTAAACAAACCAGTAGCACATATGAAGAATGGAAGAAACATAAATTATGGCAGAACATTGAAAGTGGTAAACAGTTTGCCAAAACCCTTAAAGGGAATGGCATCATATAGAAAAAGAATTTGCAAAGGTAAAAGAAAAGGGGGGACTTGATATGGGAAGTAACATCCAGTTAGACATTGCAACATAGCAAATAGCTTAGCAAGATACTGAAACCCTGTCACAAGTGAGAATCGTATAGATAAGAGGCTCCTGAATGATAATACTAGGGCAGCTCACCTTAGAAGTAGCAGAGGAGTGGAGCCATCCGGAGCCATAAAGACAATGGGAACGGCTATTCAAGGCCTATTGTCTGAGAGGAGTAACCATCTGGTAAGAACTGGTCTCCGGGGCTGGGGCTCGGAGCTCAGCCAGATCAGCATTTTTGAGCCAAAGGTTAAAAGTATACTGTGAGAAAGACTATGAGCCTTCCTCCAAAAGACAAAAAGGAGGAGACTTATTATAATTAGTTTCCGGAAATAATTACCATAGGTGTGCATATTCCCAGCCTACACTGATGAATATGTATGCCTTTGCATCATAAATATACGCTTGCTTTATGATACGGTGTGCAAGTTTGGAGGAGTGATCCCCCTTGCACCCAGCGCTGCAATAAACATACCTGCTTTATAATTCTCCGTGAGTTGTAGAGTTTGTTTCCGTGTGTCACAGTCCTACCACAAGGCTTCAAGAACAGTCCAACGATTTTTGGGAACCAGCTAACGAGGGAGCTGGAGATTTGGAGAAAAGACAACGGGCAAGGAGTCATGCTACAGTACGTTGATGACATCCTAATCACAGCAGAGACTAGAGAACAATGTCTCTCCATGACTATAAGCCTTTTGAACTTTCTGGGAATCAGTGGATATCGAGTATCAAAAGAAAAAGCGCAAATTGCCCAAGAAGCAGTTACATACCTGGGGTTCGAGATCCTAAAAGGGCAGAGGCAATTAGGGACTGAGCGGAAAGAAGCTATCTGTCGTCTCCCCAAACCCCAATCAGCTAGGGAGCTGAGGGCATTCCTGGGCATGGAATGGTGGTGTTGTTTGTGGATCACTAATTATGGATTATTGGTAATGATAGAGAGAACTAACACTTAAGGGCTAATAGCAGGAGGAAACATGCTTAACGCAAAACATATATCTATAACCTTGTAGCCATTGCGTTGATTAAGCCATATCTATAATTATAACCTTGGCCATCGTGTAAGACGTTTAATCAGGAACTAGCAGAGGGGAGTTGCAGAGAAGAACAGAACAGTCATGGCCGGCCTTGCTAAAGAAACCGGCTGGAACTGACCTTGTGGTTGTGGAGCCTGATAAAAGAGAGACTGAGCCTACGCAGGAATAAAGAGTCACTTGTGGTGATGAAGAAGAGTGGGTTTGCCTTCATCCTCTCGACCCTCAACGACCACCACCAGAAGAAACCGCGCATGCTCAGTGGGGAGGAGATCACGGAAATGGCTCATTTGCATACAAAGCGGGATAGATAGTTAATATGTATAGGCGTATTGAGAAACCTTATGAATATGTAACACTTTGCTGCATAAATACGATACGAGCTTCCGCGTTAGGTGCGCACGAATTTGGTGGGACGACCCCCCCATGCTGCCCAGCGCTGAATAAAACATACCTACTTTACAACCTTCTCGGTTGTGGAGTCTGATTTCCGCACGTCAGTTTTGGCGAGCCAGCCAGGAGATTCTCTGCTCAGCTGCGGGATCGACTGTGGAGCGGACGCCCCTAAGTGCGCCCTGAGTACTTTCCTCCGAGGAGCCTCCACTCCCAGCCGCTCACCGTGGGAGCAGACAACAACCTCCTGAAGCTGCGGGCAAACGGTATGTTTAATGAGGGGGCCAGTAAGTCGTAGGGGACGCCCATGCGTGGCTGGGGCTGCTGGTAAAGCGCGCAGAGACGTCTGGCGTACAGAACAGTCCCCGTATGGGAGGAGGGTACCCTGTATTGTAGTAAGGGGATTCGCTGACCGATAGAGCGGCCGCTAGCGATCTTGGGAGTAGATCGAGTGAATCCGAGGTTATCTCTGCATCCCGGCATCGGGAGCCAGGACGGACCTGCTAATGATTGTCTAAGAAGCAGGTGAAGGGTAAGCGAGCCTCCGAGGTTATCGCTGCATCCCAGCATTGGGAGCCAGGACGGACCTGCTAATGACTGTCTGAGAAGCAGGAGAAGGGTAAGCGAGCCTCTCACAATTGTGATATGTCAACTGAGTAATATTTGCAGCTGCTGGAGGGATACTAACTGGAGCGATAATTTCGTGTCTCATTTGTAAATGCCCGGGTATTTTGTGTTAAAAGAACTTGTGTGTGTGTGTGTGTGTGTGTGTTTAAGATGCAGCGTTGTTGTAAAGTGAGGGGGGTCCTGAGTTGCGGTTTCGTGACTCTCCGAGGAACTCAGAGATGGACAAAACATCGGACATGAGTGAAAGATCTGTAAAAGTTTTTTCTGATATATGTAAGTTAGGCTGCTGTGGTGTTTAGTCGCTCTCCTATCAGGGGTTTGGCTAATCATCAAAGTGGCAGAACAGAGGAAGTCACTCCTTCGGTGGTTTGGGCTCGAACCTTGGGAATATTTAAACGAAGGAGGAGATTGGATAAGGATGGGGGAGAGTCAGTTTTATTAAAAGGAGTGTATGTAACACTGGGTGGACAAATAGTAGCCCTAGAGTGGGAATGACCTGTCCCAGATACCCTTTTAAACCCCCATGTTGGCAGACAGGTGGGTGTGATCCCTTGTTTTATATGTGGATTAATTTTGACTAATGGGCTGGGCAGGAATTGGCACTCGGCCTGGGTTTTGTTGAAGTGTAAGTCTTGTGGGAAAAAGTGGTATTGTTTATCTAAGAGGCGAAAGGTGGAATGTTTTAAGTGTCTTCCCCAAATCCCTCATTTTTATGACTGGGAAGAGGCTCAACAGGAAGCCGAGATAGTAAAATTTGTATGCAGAAAGGAGAATCTAATCCCAGAGATCTGGGACGTGTGGGAGGAGGACTGGGAAAGAGAACAGTTTGCAAGAAGAGGTTTGCGTGGAAGTTGAAGCACAGCAGAAAGAGAAAATAGTTGGAAAAAATTAATTAAAGAAACTTAAAGATGGGTAATACTCAAGGGGTTTCCTCAAGAAAAGTCCTTTAGGTTGTGTGCTTGCTCATTGGAAAGAAATTGCGGGAAATGGAGGTACAGAAAGTAAGAAAATTCTTGTTAAGTATTGTAATCAGTGGTGGCCGTTATATAAGTTGGAAGGTGGAGCCAAGTGGCCATTGGATGGATCACTAGATTATAATACTATGTTGCAGTTAATGTTATTTTTAAGAAGAGAAGGGAAATGGGATGAGGTATCATATGCAGATATGTTCTTTACCCTCCGAAACCATCCGGAGTGGCAGAGGGATTGTGGAATAGTGCCACCGCAGGACCCTATGGTACTCGCCCTCGAGCGAGAGAATAAAGGATTAAAAGGAAAACTGAGGCGGTGCTGCTCAGCATGTAGTATTGGACAAAGATGCACTAAGATAAATAAAAATTATCAAGTATCAGAACAGGATTTAACTGATCTGTTTAAGTCTCCCCCTCGGTCACAGGAACGATATGTGGACTCGGATAGAACTCCTACTCCTCCGGACAGCCCCGTAGCCTCCCGGACTAGGGGGAAACATATGGTTTTGCAGGCACCGCTTCGAGAGGCAGTGGGACCAGAGGGAGGGACAATGTTGATTAAGGTACCTTTTACCACTACCGATTTGGAGGCGTGGAAAAAGGTTGCCAAGAATTATAGGAATGATCCTGTGGGCGTAACCAAACATTTTCAGTTTATCATAAAGCAACATAACCCTGATTGGAATGATATGCAGCTATTATTAGAATATATGACAGAAACGGAAAACCAACAGATTTTAAAGGTTGCTGGAGATTTAGCTGAAGATCATTATAAGATCACGGGAGGGGACGTTAAAGAATATTTCCCCCTGCGGGATCCACAGTGGGATCCAAATAAATTAGCACATATGGAAAGGTTACAAGCATATCAAGGATGGATTTCAAAAGGAATGGAGAGAGCCATTCCTAAGACCATCAATTGGTCAGCATTATATGCAATTAAACAAGGCCCCTCCGAGTCACCATCTGAGTTCCTGGACCGACTGAGAGATGTAATGCGCCGCCACACACCGCTGGATCCTGGGTCTGAGGTAGGAGTACAGCAACTAGTCTCTCTATTTTTAGGACAGTCTACAGGAGATATTAGACGGAAACTCCAAAAGCTGCGTCCCACAGAAAGTAGAAGTCTGGAAGTGTTACTGGATGAGGCGTGGAGAGTGTTCAGTAATAGAGAAGATGATTATAAACGAGGGCAAAGAAGGGTGGTGGCGGTCATCAGGGAGGGGGAAGAGAGAAAACCCAGACAAGGACTGCCTCGATTAGGCAAGGATCAATGTGCGTGGTGAGAAAGATCTGGACACTGGAAAAACAATTGTCCGGAAAGGTGGAAAAATAAGGAAAAGGCATGGAACAACCAAAAGGGAAGAGTGTTGGCTCACATGAAGGTAGACTGACGGGGACCAGAGCAATCTACCCTAGCGGATCCACTGGTTATAATGAAGCTAGGGAAGGAACAAAAGAAAGTAGAATTTTTGGTTGATACAGGGGCTACGTATTCGGTTTTAAATCAAGCTTTGATGCCCCTGGGAAATGAATATATCATGGTAAAAGGGGCAACTGGCCAAAGTGAAAAGGCGTATTTTTGCGAACCTCTGAGATATAAACTGGGAAAACAATGGGGCATTCACAGGTACATGCCCAACTCCCCGAAGGCACTTTTGGGGAGAGATTTATTGGAACAATTGGGTGCAATAATTAAATTTGAAAAAGGAGAGATTACTCTGGAGGTAAATGACCAACAGTATATTCAGATAATGAGCTTATCCCTAGTTAGTGTCCCCGTGGGAGGAAAAATCAGCGAAGAAATCATGAACGAGGTATATCCCGGGGTATGGGCCACAGATATACCAGGAAGAGCAAAAATGCTACACCTGTTGAGGTCAAAACTTAAAGAGGGACGACAACCGGTAAGAGTCAAACAATATCCCTTAAGGAAGGAGGATAGGGAGGGAATTCAACCAATAATAGAAAAATTTTTACAACTGGGGTTGCTAAGAGAATGTGAATCTGATTTTAACACATATATTACCTATCCGTAAACCTGACGGGTCATACCAGATAGTCCAGGACCTACGAGCTATAAATAAAATAATTGAAGACCTCTACCCAGTAGTGGCGAATCCATACACCCTACTGACTGTATTGACACCTGAACTAGCCTGGTTTACAGTCTTAGATCTGAAGGATGCCTTCTTTTGCCTCCCTCTCCATAAAGCCAGCCAGAAAATATTTGCATTCGAATGGGAAAATCCTAAAAGTGGACGTAAAACTCAGCTCACCTGGATGGTGTTGCCACAAGGGTTCAAAAACAGCCCCACCATATTTGGTAATCAACTCGCAAAAGATTTAGAGCCTTGGGAAGCCCCGCCCGAGGAAGGGAAACTGTTACAATATGTAGATGATCTCTTGATTGCCACCAAGACAGAGGATGCTTGTATAACCTGGACGGTGAGTCTGCTGAATTTTTTAGGACTCCAAGGATACCGGGTATCTAAGAAGAAGGCCCAAGTAGTGCAGTGTAAGGTGATATATTTGGGCTATGAGATCAGTGCCGGACAAAGGACTTTGGGACAGGCCCGAAAAGAGACAACATGCCAAACCCCAAGACCGCAAACAGTGAAGGAGCTACAAACTTTTCTGGGAATGACTAGGTGGTGTCGGCTGTGGATTTATAATTATGGGCTGCTTGTCAAACCCCTGTATACCCTAACGACTACTGAACAGAAACCCCTTAAATGGACTAAAGAGACCATACAGGCCTTCGAGTCGTTAAAAAAGGCCTTGATGTCAGCTCCAGCCTTGGGACTCCCAGACGTGAGTAAACCGTTTATCCTTTTCTCTCACGAAAAACAGGGAATTGCCTTAGGGATATTGGCACAAGATCTAGGCCTGTATCGGCGAACAGTTGCATATTTCTCCAAGCAATTGGATACAACTGCGAAAGGCTGGCCTGGATGCTTGCAAGCAGTTGTGGCCGTAGTATTAAACATCCAGGAAGCCCGAAAGTTCACCCTGGGCCAGAAAATGACTGTGTTAGTGTCCCATACAGTATCCTCAGTACTGGAAGCAAAAGGAGGACACTGGCTGTCCCCACAAAGATTCTTGAGATATCAGGCCATACTGGTGGAACAAGATGATGTGGAAATTGTAATCACTAACATTGTCAATCCAGCTTCTTTCCTCAGTGGGAATACAGGAGAACCAGTGCATCATGATTGTCTGGAAACCATTGAAGCAACATATTCGAGCCGTCTGGACCTGAGAGATAGTCCTATGGAGAACACAGAGAACTGGTTCACGGATGGAAGCAGCTATGTCCTAAATGGTAAAAGGTATGACGGATATACCATCACCACCAGTCAAGAAATAATAGTCAGGACCTTTGCCCATGAATACTTCTGCTCAGAAGGCAGAAATAATTGCTCTGACCCACGCCTTGGAATTGGCCCAAGGCAAAGCTGTGAATATCTATACAGACTCGAAATGTGCCTTTGGAGTTGTACATGCACATGGAGCTATCTGGAAAGAGAGAGGACTATTGAATTCACAGGGCAAAAACATCAAGCATGCAGAGGAGATCCCGAAACTGCTGGAGGCAGTCCAACTCCCTGAGAAAGTGGCAATCATGCACATTAAGGCTCACCAGAAAGTAAACTCGGAACTGGAAAGAGGAAATGAGCTGGCGGACAGAGAGGCAAAACAGGTAGCCAAAACAAAGGTAAAAACAGAAGGGGCTTTGGTCCCTGATAGACAAATTTCCCTAGAAGATAAGCCAGAATATACTAAAGAGGATCAGAAACTTATCATAGACTTAGAAGGGTCATACAACAAAGAGGGGTGGGCTCTCACCCCACAAGGGAAACTAATCGTTCCCTCCCATCTAATATGGTCTCTGGTAAGAGAAGAACACAGAAAGAGGCACTGGGGAGCAGAGGCCTTATATAAACACCTAATTAGAGAAATCGTAGCTAGAAACTTGTACACCACTGTGAGACAAGTGACTCAGCAGTGTGAGCTTTGCCTCCAGACTAATCCTAAGAACACCCCCAAACCAGAAATAGGCCAAATTGGGAGAGGCAACGGGCCTGGGCAACAATGGCAAATTGACTTCACAGAACTCCCAAGAAAAGGGGGGTATCGATACTTATTGGTATTAACTGATACCTTTTCAGGTTGGCCAGAGGCATTCCCTACCAGGACGGCCAAAGCTCGGGAGGTAACCAGAATATTAATACAAGAGATAATACCACGCTTTGGGGTTCCGGCAACCATATCATCTGATAGAGGGCCACATTTCATCTCAAAAGTAGTACAACAAATTAGCCGCTATTTGGGAGTAGATTGGCAGCTTCACACCCCATATAGCCCTCAGTCGAGTGGTCAAGTAGAAAAAATGAACCACCTAATCAAACAGCAAATTGTAAAATTGGGACAGGAAACTAACTTGGCCTGGCCTCAGTCTCTTCCCTTGGCTCTTTTGCGCATACGAACTAGGCCAAGAGCAAAGGAAGGACTGAGCCCTTTTGCCATAGTGTTATATGTTTTAAACTCGCGAATGATAAAACAAATGAGGCATTTGATATATGCTCAACAACTCTGACAACAAATCGAAGTAGGCAAAAAATCTTATAAAGAACCTAGAAAGGAATGGAATAATATAAAAAGCATTAACATAAAGTAAATGAATTTACTTACTTTTTAGAAAAGGGGGTATTGATAGAGAGAAATAACACTTAAGGGCTAATAGCAGGAGGAAACATGCTTAACGCAAAACATATATCTATAACCTTGTAGCCATTGCCTTGATTAAGCCATATCTATAATTATAACCTTGGCCATCGTGTAAGATGTTTAATCAGGAACTAGCAGAGGGGAGTTGCAGAGAAGAACAGAACAGTCATGGCCGGCCTTGCTAAAGAAACCGTCTGGAACTGACCTTGTGGTTGTGGAGCCTGATAAAAGAGAGACTGAGCCTACGCAGGAATAAAGAGTCACTTGTGGTGATGAAGAAGAGTGGGTTTGCCTTCATCCTCTCGACCCTCAACGACCACCACCAGAAGAAACCGCGCATGCTCGGTGGGGAGGAGATCACAGAAATGGCTCATTTGCATACAAAGCGGGATAGATAGTTAATATGTATAGGTGTAATCAGAAACCTTATGAATATGTAACACTTTGCTGCATAAATACGATACGAGCTGCCACGTTAGGTGCGCACGAATTTGGTGGGATGACCCCCCGTGCTGCCCAGTGCTGAATAAAACATACCTACTTTACAACCTTCTCAGTTGTGGAGTCTGATTTCCACACATCAGTAAAGCCTTTGTATGAGTTATTGAAAGCCTCTCAGAAAGGACATCTTGATTGTACTAATGATAGTAGAGCTGCTTTGAAACAATTAAAGCAAGCCTTGATGAAGGCACCAGCCCTCGGACTACCAGATCTCACAAAGCCATTTGAACTTTTCACTTATGAAAGGAAAGGTGTAGCGTTAGATGTGTTGGCACAGTTCCTTGGACAACAACGGTGAGCAGTTGCTTATTTTTCTAAACAGTTGGACAATGTGAGCCAAGAGCGGTCTGGTTGTCTTAAAGCCATGGCAGTGACGGTGCTCCTGATTCAGGAAGCCCAAAAACTTACCCTAGGATAGAAACTCACTGTATATGTGCCTCACATGGTGGTAACAGTATTAGAATAAAAAGGGGGGCATTGGCTGTCCCCTAGTCGTATGTTAAAATATCAGGTGGTGCTGCTAGATCAAGACGTCATTTGCTTGAAAACTACTTCGGTCGTTAACTCTGCTGTTTTCCTCTTGACTGACAATGTGGAAAGCACCCCAGAACACAATTGTGTACAGACAGTTGAAGAAATCTACTCTAGCCGTCCAGATGTCAATGCTGATCACTCCTTGAGTCTCTAGTTGACGAATCAGCTTATGGATGGGAATCAGAGAGTTTCATTTAGTGCGATATTGCCGCTGATGCACTGTTGTGGTAGCAATCGGCACCTGTTGTTCTTTGACCCTCAACAAACCTACCACAGAAGGGTCCTCCGAGAGACCAGGCAATGTAGACAGCTGTTTAATTTCCTCCGTCTCCAAAGCAGCTATGCCAAAAGCCCACTGGTATCCTTTTGGGTCCTTGAAGTACCCTCTCCTAAGAGGAGCCTCTGGGCCAGTCACAATGGGATGCTTTTGCCTCATTTCCAGTTAGGCTCACTTCAGCTTCCAATACAGTCAACTCTTGGGATCCCCCTGTCACTCCAGAAATACAAATGGGTTCTGCCCCTCTGTAACTTGAAGGTATTAAGGTACATTGTGCACCAGTGTCCACTAGAGCCCTATACTCCTGTGGCTCTGATGTGCCAGGCCATCGAATCCACACGTTCCAATAAACCCAGTTGTCCCTTTCCCCCACCTGGCTGGAGGCAGTGCCCCTCTAATCCTGATCATAGTATCCATTACTTGTTGCAGAAATGACTTAGAAGTCCCTTCAAGAGGATCAGAGGTAAGATCAGGCCTTCTACTCTGTCTGGGGGGCTGCCTGCTGGAAACAGGAGCAGCACTTTTCCTCGAGGCATCTCCTTTTGTGATTGTTCTTCCTTGCAACTCGTGTACCTGTGCCCATAGGGTTGAGGTAGGTTGTCCATCCCACCTCCTCATGTCCTCTCCGTGGTCGCGCAAGTAAAACCACAGGGTGCCTCGTGGTGTGTACCCTCTATACTCTCCCTCTTGAGTAGGGAAACGCTTGTTCCTAATAGCTGAGATGCTGGCCTGTACAGGTGGGGAGTAGGACATATTCTCTTCAAGTTGCTGGACCTTCTGGGACAGTTTCTCCACAGCTGAGACGAGGGGGGAAGAGAGACTTGCTTCATATTACCAGAGTCGGACAGCCACCTCATCCACCGTTGGACCCTCTTCGCCTTTCCATTCCATCACTGCCAAGGAGTTGGCATACGATGATGGTGCTCTCTGTACAAACTTCCGCCATATGGGCCTTGTGCATTGGACTTCATCAGGATCTGTGGGTAACTGCGCGTTATCTGGGTCATAGGAAATCATCTCCTGCACGGCTAATTCTCTCAGGTACTGGATACCTTTTTCCATGGTGGTCTACTTGCTTGGACGACATACAACATCTTCACTGAAGGGGTACCTTTCCCTCACACCTGACAGGAGTCGCCTCCAGAGTCTGAGGGCTTGTGTCTTCTTCCCAATCGCCTTGCAATGCCCCCTTCCGTAGACAGGGATCCCAGCTGCCTGGCTTCCCTGCCCTCTAATTCCAAGCTACTGGTCCTGTTATGCCAGCATCGGAGCAGCCAGGTGACAATGTGGGATACCAAAAGAAAACAACAGTTGAAAGTACTGGATCGTTGTGAAAAACAAAAGGTGGTGTCGTTAGCCAAGATAACCACAGGAGTGTGAAGAGTAAAGAAGCCACCAGGAGGAAAAGGTGAGAAGGACTTCAAGGACCACCAAGAAGCACAGCGCCTGCGCCACTAGAGGGGAGTGGGCATGTTTGGGGGTGGGTTGCATTCCAAGAGCTCATTGACTATGTAATTGGCGGGAGGTTGTGTGCTGAAAAGCTCATTGATTATGCAAATGTTTTCGAAGAAAAAACATGAATAGGCATGAGGAATATGGAATAAAAACCCGCGTTTGTAATGGGGAAACTGAGGCACAGGAGGAGAAATCCCCTGTGTAGCTCCCAGCGCTGTAATACATATCCTTTGCTCCACTGAATTTGCCCCTGACTAAGATTCAATACAGTGAGCGTGTTTCTCACAATTTGGGGGCTCGTCCGGGAGATCTGAAGCCTACGTTCGGAGCCTTGGACGGGTGAGCAGACCGGGACGGCGCGCCACTGCTGATTTCAGCGATCCTCGGGTTCTCCCCGCTCACAGTGATGGACCAACGGCAACAGCTTGGCGAAGGGGCTCGTGGACCAAAGAGGGGTCCCAGGGATAACCACGGCAGCCGATACTACTTGTGCACAAGACCCGGGTAAGAAAATTGACCGTTAAGTATTACTTGGGCGGCTGGGTGACGGGGGATTGAGAGTGGTGTGAATGAGACGCGGACAAGATCTGTGAAGCGAGTGTGGAGTCTTTTTAACTGCTGTTCCGTATCTCCGCGAGGAGACCGGCCGGTGAAGAGACGAAGCGAAAGGCTGGAGTTGAGAGATCCCCCGGGGAAAAATGGGACAAGGAAAAAGTAAAAAGCGATTTAAGGGAAAAACTGATCAGGGAATTCCAGAAATACCTCTGGACAGTCCATGAGGGAGGATGTTGTTACAATGGGGGCAGGAAGGAGAGTTCTGCACCCAGGGTAAGGATAAAGCAAAGATGATCAATTACTGTATGTTTAAATGGACCAAAGAGCCCATAAGGCCAGACAAGTTATATTGGCCAAAGTATGGATCTATGGAGGGATGGCTGTGTCAAACACTAAATGTACACGTTAACTCTAAAGAGCCGTTCGATCAAGAAGAGAGTGAATATGCAGCATGTTGGAAAGGAGATGTAGGGGTTTTTAAATTGGAGACACAAAAGGAGAAGGAGGAGGACCAGAGACCAGTCTGGGATCCTCTTGAATACTTACCTCCCCCATATAATCCCGACCTTCCAGAAGGCGCGAGAGAGCCTCAGGCCCCTGTAAGAAGGGAAAGTCAGAGGAGATGGAGGTGGGAAGTGGGGAGGTCTATAGTGGAAGAAAAAGAGGAGATAACGGAACCAATCGGGCTGCATCCTTTACGGGAGGTCCCGATGCCAGGAGTTCAAAATGGGGTGGGATTTGTGAATGTGCCCCTAACCAGTACAGAAGTCAGGAACTTTAAAAAAGAAATGAAGAAATTGTTGGAAGATCCCCTAGGTTTGTCAGAACAATTAGACCATTTTTTAGGCCCAAATGTATATACTTGGGAAGAAATGCAATCCATCCTGGGAACGTTATTCTCCCCTGAGGAAAGACAAATGATACGTGTAGCAGGGATGAGAATATGGGAAAGGGAAAACGTCCATGGGGTGGCGGGAGACCAAAAGTTACCCCTACAAAGACCGGATTGGAATCAAAATGACCCCACAGGGGGAAGAAACATGTCTGATTATTGGACATTAATTATAAGGGGAATTAAAGAGGCAGCCCCGAGGGGGTCAAGTGTGAGCAAAGCCTTTGATGATAAACAAGGGAAAGAGGAGTCTCCGACGGAATGGTTGGAAAAGCTCCGAAGAAATATTCAGCAGTTTTCTGAAATAGACCCAGAGACTGTGGCTGGCCAGGAATTATTAAAAGTAAATTTTATCACCCATGCCTGGCCAGATATAAGGAAGAAATTGGAAAAGATGGAAGACTGGCACAAGAGAGGAATCAATGAGTTGTTAGGAGAAGCACAAAAAGTATATGTGAGGCGTGATGAGGAGAAGCAGAAGATAAAAGCGAAGCTAATGGTAGCGACTGTAAAAGAAATAACAAAGACTGCCCCAGAATCTAAGGCCGGGAACGAGACCATACAAGATACAGAGAGCCCATCTGCCACCGCTCAAAAAGCCCATATCGATGAAACCAGAAGCCCCGGACGGCGGAAAGTGTTACTATTGTGGGCAAGAAGGACATTTTAAGAGAGAGTGCCCCAGGCGAGAGAGAGATCAACGAGTGTTTGAAATGTATCAACAAGAAGAATACGCTACTGATTAGGGATGTCAGGGGCTCCACCTCCTGGGGGGAGAAAGAAACGGCGAGCCCTTGATCAATGTAAAATTAGGCCCCCAGGAGGAAATTTATACCTTTTTAGTAGACTCAGGAGCTGAGAAGTCGAGTATTATGAAATTGCCTTATGGATGTGAAGTTAGTAAAAGACAAACCACTGTGGTAGGGGCAAAGGGAGAAAGTTTTAAAGTACCAATAGTAGAACAAATAGAAATACGAGACGACGAAAGGACAATAAGAACAGATGTTTTATTTATACCGGAAGCAGGAGTACACTTGCTGGGTAGAGATTTACAAGTCAAATTAGGGATAGGTACTGCCCCAGAAAATGGAAAGAATGTAGTCAAAATCTTTGAATTAACCCAGGAGGATGAAAAGCAAATTATTCCTCAAGTGTGGGTTAAAGACGGAAATAGAGGGGGCCTAAAGATACCCCCTATAAAAACAGAAGTTAAAGAGGACCGGCCAATAAGGATAAGACAATATCCCATATCTTATGAGGGGAGGAAAGGTCTAAAACCAGTAATTGATTCATTGTTGAAGGATGGATTGTTGGAACCATGTATGTCACCTTACAACAGTCCAATTCTACCAGTCCAGAAGGCTGATGGGACATATAGATTAGTTCAAGATCTACGAGAAGTCAATAAACGAGTACAGACTCGGCACCCTGTGGTTTCAAACCCATATACCCTCCTGAGTAAAATATCGCATAATCATAAATGGTTTAGTGTAATAGACCTTAAAGATGCCTTTTGGGCCTGTCCACTAGCAGAGGAGAGTAGAAACTTATTTGCCTTTGAATGGGAAGACCCGGACACTGGAAGGAAGCAGCAACTCTGCTGGACCTCCCTGCCTCAAGGATTCACAGAATCCCCAAATCTATTTGGACAGGCGCTGGAGAAAATTTTAGGGGAGTTCCAGGCAGAACCCGGAGTAAGAATCTTGCAATATGTGGATGATCTATTGGTATTGGGGGAGAGAGAGCAGAAAGTCAGGGAGACATCGATACGTTTGCTGAATTTTTTAGGACAACAAGGATTAAGAGTCTCAAGGGCAAAACTGCAATTTGTACAAAAGGAAGTAAGGTATTTAGGGCATCTGATTAGTGAGGGAAAAAGAAAAATCAATCCAGAACGAATTTCTGGGATTACAGCATTAAGTGTCCCAAGAACAAAGAGAGAAATAAGGAAGAGTTTAGGGTTACTAGGGTACTGTAGACTATGGGTTGAGGGATACACTCAAGGAGTAAAATTTCTGTATGACAAACTAGTAAAAGAAGGTCCAACACAGTGGACAGAAGACAAGCAGGAGCGATTTAAAGAATTGAAGCAGAAGCTAATAAAAGCCCCAGGTTTAGCCCTCCCCTCCCTAGAAAAAACATTTCATCTTTTTGTAAACACGGAAGAAGGGATAGCGCATGGAGTCCTAACACAGGAATGGGGCGGAGAAAGGGAACCGGTGGCATACCTATCCAAATTGATGGACCCGGTATGTCAGGGGTGGCCCACATGCATACAGGCAGTAGCGGCCACAGCGATATTAGAAGAAAGCCGAAAATTAACCTTTGGGGGAACCCTTATCGTACATACCCCCCACACTGTAAGAACTATCTTATCTCAGAAGTCTGGCCGGTGGTTAACAGATTCCAGAATCTTGAAATACGAAACCATTTTAATGGAAAGGAATGATTTGACCCTCGTAGTAGACGGAAACCTGAATCCCTCACAATTCTTGTATGGACAGGAAAGTGGGGAACCGGAACATGATTGTTTAGACTTTATAGATTACCAAACCAGGGTAAGGGAGGACCTAATAGACACACCAATGCCCTATGGGAAAAAAACTTTTTATAGACGGTTCCTCCCGATGTATAAATGGAAAGAGAGCAAGTGGTTATGCTGTCATCGATGGAGAAGAAAAGGCAGTAATTGAAGAAGGGGAATTACCAGCAAATTGGTCAGCCCAGAGTTGTGAGCTATACACTTTGAAGAGACCTTTAGATTATCTTCAAGGAAAAGAAGGCACTATCTACACGGACTCGAAGTATGCATATGGAATAGTACATACCTTTGGAAAAATTTGGAAAGAGAAGGGACTAATAAATTCCCGAGGGAAGGGGCTAATACATGAAAAACTAATCACTGAAGTATTAGAAGCATTGATGAAGCTGAATGAAATTGCTATCGCGCACATGAAAGGACATGAGAAGTGGACATCTTTCAAAATACAGGGGAACCAATTAGCAGATGAGTGGGCAAAATTGGCAGCACAGAAAGGACCAATAACCATGTTAGCTTTAATACCGACGGAGGACCCTCCAAAGCAGATTCCAAAGTTCACACAGAAAGAAAAAGATGAATTAAAAAGAATAGGAGGAACAGAAACCTCTGAAGGCATTTGGTTACTCCCAGATGGGAGACAAATGCTGAATAAAGCTTTAGCTAGAGAAGTAACGACACAGCTGCATCAGAGCACCCATTGGGGACCCCAAGCTTTATGTGACCAATTTTTGAGGAATTATGGGTGTATAGGAATATATACAGTAGCTAAACAATTGGTAGACCGGTGTTTAATCTGTCAGAAAGTAAACAAAAAGGTAATGAGGAAACAGGTGAGCGGTGGGAGAGAACTAGCTCTAAGACCCTTCCAAGCAATACAGGTAGATTTCACTGAATTACCGCCAGTTCAACGGTGGAAATATTTACTAGTAATAGTGGACCATCTAACTCACTGGGTTGAAGCATACCCTGTTCTAAAAGCCACTGCAAAAAATGTGTCCAAAGTTTTGCTCAAACAAATAATCCCTAGGTATGGGATTTGTGAAAGGATTGATTCAGATCGAGGGACTCACTTTGCATCAAAAATAATACGGGGCTTGACAGACGCGTTAGGAATAGAATGGGACTTACATACTCCATGGCATCCCCAGAGTTCAGGACGAGTAGAAAGAATGAACCAGACGCTAAAACGAACCCTGACTAAATTATCCATAGAGACACAGATGCCGTCGACAAAATGCTTGTCTCTAGCACTACTGAGGATCAGAGTGGCCCCAAGAAGAGACTTGGGGATCTCTCTGTATGAAATGATGTTCGGGCTCCCTTACATGGGCAATAGGGAAAGGATTCTAGTCCCAGAACTAGGAGAGTCCTATGCTCACAAGTATGTTTTGACCATTGTAAGGACATTGGAGCAACTCCGAGAGAAGGGGAAACTCCCACAAACCACCCCATTAGACTTTAAAATACACAATATCCAGGTAGGAGATTGGGTATTAGTGAAAACATGGAAGGAAGAAACTTTAAAACCTACTTGGGAAGGACCTTTCCAAGTGCTGCTAACTACTGAAACAGCAATTCGAACAAAAGAAAAAGGGTGGACCCACATAATGCGAGTAAAAGGACCAGTAGAGCCACCTGAGGAGTGGGTGGTAGAGACACACACAGACCCCTTGAAATTAACCATGAGAAGGAAGTCTTGTGTTTTTGCTTTGACAGACAAAAGCCCTGGAGAGCTTTCAGAAGGCACATAAGAATCAGCACTGCTGCATGTAAGCAACAGACAGCGAAAGCCTCAAAGGTGCCTTCGGACTAGGGTGGCACCAAACCCCTTCGACCCTACTTTGTTGTTATTGTAATTGTTGCATGTATATATGGTTAAGTGTAATAATTGTAATAAGGTCATTTTAGGTCCCCATGGCAGACGGGAGCAGTACCTCTCCCAAGTCCTCGATCTTTAGCATATCTGATGTGAGTATGCAACCCCAATAGATGAGTGTATTATTGTTACAGAACCCACAGAGAATTACTTAATCTGGACCGACCCAAACCAGGATGTTTATAGGTTCTTGAAATATCAACTCCAATACGGGTTCCAGGACCAAAGATAAAACCCTATCGTGCCACAAGAACCAGAGATACCGAACTAAAGAGGATGGAGGGCAAGACCAGGTTGGCCTCTGTACTCGCTGCCAAGAAGAAGTATTTCTCGGCTGTTGGAAGCACCCCAATAGGCACGAGAGGTAGGGGTATAAGCCATGCTGGACCTCCACTTCTAGTGTTGTTATCACTAGCGGTATCTTTAGTATTTGGTGACGAATGCCGGAAGTGCTACCAGACGATCTCCTGGGGTAGACAATCCCTTTATACTATGTCCGTGCACATGCATATCAATCGCCAATGTTATACCCGTGAGAGTTTAAGAGTGTGCAAATACGGCGGACAAGAATATTAGGTCGGACAGAACTCAGGAATAGGCGGAACAAGATTAGGACTAGGATGCCCTAGAGGAGAAAAATGGCTCTGTTTCACTAAGGCAGGTCACTGGGATATTTCAGACGGAGGGGGAGTACAAGATATGGTAAAGGAAGAACTAGTGAAAAGCGTGACAAAGGTTATAAAACAGAAAAGAAAACAATTAAAAGTACAAAATGAGGGCATATACCAGAAGCTACATAAACAGCTACAAAAAGAGTTAGGATTCCCCACTCTTGGGCAAAACTTGCTTTTAAATCTAGCAACAGACATAGCTAAGGAATTAAATGTGACTGACTGCTGGGTCTGTGGGGGACCTTTAATGACTGAAGAGTGGCCGTGGAGAGGCACAAGTTTGAGTCCAATTGAAATCCTGGAATGGAATTATACTCTCACCATGAGAGGAAAAAAAATTGTCAGAACAATTAGACCAATTTTTAGGCCCAAAGTACAAAGATGGGTACAGTACTCCCACATCATTATCACGTACTAAGACTTCCCATTAGTGTGGGAGGAGAGAAATGCAGCAGTCCTTTCCTAGTTCAAACTTTGCAAGTAACTACATTAACAACATGACAGCTCTAGCGAGCACCTGACAGAAGTTACTCAGTAGCTTGTCCTGTTCCCCCCTGCCACAGAGGTTTGGGATTTTTGGTTTTGGGGTTTTTGTTGTTGTTGTTTGTTTTTTTGGTTTTCTTTTGTTCTGTTTTTTTTTGTTTGTTTGTTTTACAACTGGAGCAGAAGACTCAAAGTTTACAGAAGACTTCTTTACTCACAATAAGTTTTAGAAGTTTAAAAGACTAGATTTAAAATGAGGGTTACCTCACAGATGTTCTTCTGAAACTGCAGTGCCTTACTGTTCTCAGGATTCGGGATTTCTGGATAAAATGTTTCTTTAATCCTTTAAAGAGGAAAGAACAAACAAAAAGTTACCAAGTTACCAAGCCCTAAAACAGATTGCCAATACACTAAAGAAGTCAGGACATTTCCCTTTAGTTCAGAATACTGAAGACATCTGGCATAAAGATTTAGTGCGTTACACTTTCACTGAGTATTAAATAGAAAGAACAGCAAACCCAATTTTTATTTTTAAACTGAGGAACTTGATATGCCATGTTTATGTGAGGTTGAAGATGGGATGTCTATCTGAGTGTTTGTGGATGGCTCACAAATATAATATAATGTCGCCAGCTTATTTCCATTTGGGAACTATTTATAAATGGTTCTCATTGGGAGACAGGCTCCTCCAAAACCTTTTTGCATTCCTCACTCTGACCTCTCTCCAACTCAATTTCTCCCTCACCTTCTACAATGTGTTTTTACCACCCACCTTTACACAAAGGTCTGTAGAATCATAGAATCATTTAGGTTGGAAGGGACCTTTAAGATCATCAAGTTCAACCATCAAACTAACACTGCCAAAAACCACCACTAAACCATGTCCCCAAGCACCACGTCTACATGTCTTTTAAATACCTCCAAGGATGGTGACTCCACCACTTCCCTGGGCAGCTTGTTCCAATGCTTGACAACCCTTTTGGTGAAGAAATTTTTCCTAATATCCAATCTGAAGCTCCCCTGGCACAACTTGAAGCCATTTCCTCTTGTTCTATCGCTTGTTACTTGGGAGAAGAGACTGACCCCCACCTTTCTACAACCTCCTTTCAGGTAGTTGTAGAGAGCGACTTGTAAAAGCCCACTGAAATTTTTAGGTACTTGGAAAAGACAAAGAATAACTAAAAACATGGAAAACTCTAGCACTGAAGCAAACACATTCAGGAAAAGACCAGAACTGAATGCATTTACCATTCCTTCTTTTGGTAGCAAAAGATGCTGGCCACCACTCCAAGCAGCACAACCACTGCCACGGGGATGAGAATTGCAACAAGTAATCCTACAGCTGGGGGACAAAAAAAAAGAAGACAGTAAATATATATCCAAAGTTACCAGCAAGTTTTATGCCTTTTCTAACATTCCCACAGATTAGAGACCGTTTCATTAAACTCATCTAACGGTGGTCTGCAAACAGTGACCTATACCATACACTTCCCCTTTGCTGGAAGGGCAAAAGTCCATCCATAAACAAAGCTGATTCAGTGATAACTACAGAAATCTCTTCTCTGATTGCTCCATTGCAAAAGGCTTCATGTGCAACACAAGACTGATTGCCGCTGCAATTTCTGTTCTCAGTAAGCACTGGAATTACACTTTCAGGTTACTTGAACTGGCCAAATCTCTGGTAATGGCTCTTATAGGCCAACAACTCATTGCACAAACTGTACTGCCTTTTATATGGTTTACAATGCTTCTAATCCCCAGGGTTTAGCTCCAATACATTCCCACTGCCTTCCTCCATTGATGTTAAGTGCCTCAAGTTTAATTTTTTGTGTATTTTAGTTGCACCCCAGTGTTTAGTCTTTCTTCCACATTAAATACTCTTTTTTTTCCCCTCGTTCCTCAAAGTCAATCTCTTCTTTTTTAACTGTCTTTCTGGGTTTGTTTCTGTCAGGGGATCGGTAAAACTGAATTCAAAGCAGAGAGGCATCTGTTTACAATTCTGAAACTAGTAAATATTTACACAATGTCTTTCTTCCCACCACCTATTAGCAGATATTCATCATGGGAAACTTGACAAAAACAACTAGCTGCTTGAGAAGACTAAGTTCAGACTCCACCATATTTATTAGTAGTTTAGAAGTTATTTTTCTTGCATACATTACCATGAACTATAAGGTAGCTGTAACAGAAAAGGATCTTTTCCTCACCCTGAGCTGTACCAATTTTTGTATTGAAAATTAAGCAACTAAATAAATTAAAAATTAGACTGTAGGCCCAAACTACCTAAAGGGACCAGAAAAAACCAAAATAAGCTCAGCTTTATGTACATTGTACAGGCCCTGTGCTAAAGAATATTAATGAAGAAGGTTATTCAACTTACAGTCCTCTTTTGTCACCCCATAGAGGCTGTTTGGAGGGCTCAACCCACCAGCAGTATAGGCTTGTAGGTCCAGTTGGTAACTTGTTCTGCCTTGAAGATCACGTATTTTCAAAGAATTTTTTGTTAAGTCAGTGATATTCTTAACTTTAAGTTCTGGATTCCCTGTTTGTTTGGAAGCAGTAAGAAAAGCATACCTTGTAAGAAAGGATTTACAAAGACATCCTCAGCTTTAGCAAGACTCTCTTGAAGTCAACATATCAAACCTTAAGAACAGTCTGTGTAAAGGAAAACTGAAATAAAGAACCCTAGCAATGTTGCTTGCTTACACAGCACCAAACAGCACAGGAGTGTTTTTGCCTTATATTAAAAAACAACTGTACTACTCGCACAAGGAGCTGATTATTTCAAATGCCTTTGTCACATATCAGGGGCCAATTATACCAGCGAAGTAATGCAACTGAATTATGATAAAAACATTTTTTTTTAAAAGTGTAATTAAATTATTAAATAAAAAAAGAGCTTGAACAAGGAAATTGCAATCTATAGATTTTATTTACCTGATTCTGAACGTCTAGGCTTTAAAACATCTTTATCACCTTTTTCAAAGGAAAGCTGATATCCTTCTAAAAAACCCTGACAATCTTCAATAGGAATGTCTTCCCATTTTACCAATACAGAATCTGAAGACGTTTCTTCTACAGTAAAATTTGGCGCATGTTTTGGAGCTGTAGGGAGAATGATGAAGGAGAAAGCCAGTAAGAAATCACCCTATCATTAAATACTGAATCCTCTTAAGTGCTTCATCAGTTTTATTTCAGGGCTAGCATGTTCAACTTTTTCCTTGACACATTTCCCTCACTCTCAATAACATGTGAAAAGACTGAGCAGGTGATATTACAAAGATACAAGTATGTTCGTCTTATTGCTATTAATTACTGCAGCCTTCTTACAGACCCATACATGTAAATACTCTTCTTCCTGCAACAAACCCCAAAAGACTGCATAAAAATTCAGAGCATACAAATTGCTTAGCTTTTAAAGGTTTTAACTCTGCGATTGCATAGCTTCTCTTCAAATTAAACAAACTCCATATTCCTATCACGGAAATCTGCCTCAGCTTAAAAGAAATAGTATTAGCAGGCATCACATGTCCTTATTCCAATACCTGAACCCCACTGAAAGTGTTACAGCAGATATTGTGTAAGGTCACGTAACAGGACTTAGTCTGACATTTGGCATTGATCTGTAACTACCTACCAGTGCTGAACTCATGCAAGACTGCATCCATTTTGTCTTGATGGTTATCTGTCCAAAGGCAAATTCATAGAATCATAGAATGGTTTAGGTGGGAAGGAACCTTGAAGATCATCGAGTTCCAACCTCCCTGCCATAGGCAGGGACACCTCCCACCAGACCAGGTTGCCCAAGGCCACGTCCAGCCTGGCCTTGAACACCTCCAGGGACGGAGCTTCAACAACCTCTCTGGGCAACCTGTTCCAGTGCCTCACCACCCTTAAAGTGAAAAACTTCTTCCTAATGTTTAATCTAAACCTGCCCTCTTCCAGCTTAAAGCCATTCCCCCTCGTCCTATCACTACATGCCCTAGTATAAAGTCCTTCCCCAGCTCTCCTGTAGGCCCCCTTTAGGTACTGGAAGGCCGCAATAAGATCTCCCCGGAGCCTTCTCTTCTCCAGGCTGAACAGCCCCAACTCTCTCAGCCTCTCCTCATAGGAGAGGTGCTCCAGCCCTCGGATCATCCTCGTGGCTCTCCTCTGGACACGCTCCAGCAGGTCCATGTCCTTCTTATGTTGGGGACTCCAGAGCTGGATGCAGTACTCCAGGTGGGGTCTCATGAGAGCAGAGTAGAGGGGCAGAATCACCTCCCTTGACTGCCGGCCACGCTTCTTTTGATGCAGCCCAGGATACGGTTGGCCTTCTGGGCTGTGATCGCACATTGCTGGCTCATGTCGAGCTTCTCATCAGTCAGCACCCCCAGGTCCTTCTCCACAGGGCTGCTCTCCAGCCATTCCCCGCCCAGCCTGTATTTGTGCTTGGGATTGCCCCGACCCAGATGTAGGACCTTACACTTGGCCTTGTTGAACTGCATGAGGTTGGCTTGGGCCCACCTCTCCAGCCTGTCCAGGTCCCTCTGGATGGCATCCCTCCCCTCCAGCGTGTCTGCTTCGCCAAACAGCTTGGTATCATCAGCAAACTTGCTGAGGGTGCACTCTACCCCACTGTCCATGTCGCTAACAAAGATGTTGAATAGTACAGGTCCCAGTACCGACCCCTGAGGAACGCCACTCGTCACTGGTCTCCACTTGGACACCGAGCCGTTGACCGCAACCCTTTGAGTGCGACCATCCAGCCAGTTCTTTATCCACCGAGTGGTCCATTTATCGAATCCATGTCTCTCCAATTTAGAGACCAGGATATCGTGTGGGACAGTGTCAAACGCTTTGCACAAGTCCAGGTATATGACATCAGTAGATCTTCCCTTGTCCACTGCCGCTGTAACCCCTTCGTAGAAGGCCACCAAATTTGTCAGGCATGACTTGCCCTTGGTGAAGCCATGCTGGCTGTCACTGATCACCTCCTTGTTTTCCATGTGCCATAGCAGAGTTTCCAGGAGGATCTGCTCCATGATCTTGCCAGGCACAGAGGTGAGACTGACTGGCCTGTAGTTCCCCGGGTCTTCCTTGTTTCCCTTTTTGAAAATAGGGGTTATGTTTCCCCTTTTCCAGTAGGCAGGAACCTCGCCAGACTGCCACGACTTCTCAAATATGATGGCTAGTGGCTTCGCGACTTGATCTGCCAGTTCCCTCAGGACCCGCGAATGTATCTCATCAGGTCCCATGGACTTGTGCACCTTCAGGTTCCTCAGGTGGTCTCTCACTTTATCTTCATCTACAGTGGGCGGTGCTCCGTTTTCCCAATCCTCTCCTTTGCAATCTGCGTCTTGGGCAGTGCGGCTGCTGTCCTTGTCAGTGAAGACTGAGGCAAAAAAAGTCATTGAGTACCTCAGCTGTCGCTGTCCCGGGTAACCAGTCCTTGCGTTTCCTTCCGGAGAGAGCCTACATTTTCCCTAGTCTTTCTTTTCTCACTTACATACCTATAGAAGGATTTTTTGTTTGTCTTAATGTCCCTGGCCAGATTTAGTTTGATCTGGGCTTTAGTTTGTCTAACCCGCTCTCTGGCTGCTCGAATGATTCCTCTGTAATCCTCCCAGGCTACCCGCCCCTGTCTTCACTCCCTGTAGGCCTCCTTTTTTCTTTTGGTCACTTCCAGGAGCTCCTTGTTCATCCACGCAGGCCTCCTGGCTTTTCTGCCTGCCTTCCTCTTTGTAGGAATGCATTGCTGCTGTGCTTGGAGGAGGTGGTCCTTGAATATTAACCAACTTTCTTGGACCCCTCTTCCTTCCAGCGCTTCATCCCACGGCACCATAAATTTGAAGTTTTAGAATAAATCTATGCTCTTGTGCAAAGTGAATACATTTCTCAGTTCCTAAAAAGTTTCTTCTGCATGTCCAATGCATTTTTATTCCCCCAAAGTCTTTACCTTTTTACCCTGAAAGCTTCCAATCTGTTGAGAACACATATGGAAAAGCCTTCTGGGAAACTGTTCAGGATTTTTACAGAGATGCAAATGACTGAAATTTGCAAATGACTGAAAGTTGAGTTTCTGGTAAAATTGCCTTAACTTCACCTTCAACCTTAGCTATGAAATAAACAATGGCATTTCCAAGGGCTCAGATTATGTCACTAGCTCAGTTTTCCACGCAAACTATTCTAGCAGAAAACACATTAAACTTCAAAGTGAAATGGGTACTGTAGTTATAATACTCTTCACACAAGAGTTGTGATGTTAAAGGGTAAAGCCATGTTCAGATTCCTGGGAACAGAAAGCATTCAGCCACTAATGCATCTCCAGGCAAGCAAAGCTCAGACCTGGATCAAACTGCAGTTATCTGGATGGGGTGAACTTGGTACAGGAGGGAACACAAGTGCACTTCTCAAAGTGATTTGTACTTTAGGATGTAGTCCTAGTCTAAGAAGTGCTTTTAAACAGTAATGTTGTGGATATCTTTTACATTTGCTGAGCTGTACCAAATGTACTCAGATGTTTACTTTGACTTGACAAATCAAAAACAGTTGCCTCCTCTCCTGTGGAAGTGACCCCATCCCTGTGGTTCAAATTATGCCTGTGCCTTCAACTCTGAAGACCACTGTTTTCAGAGCAAACTTCTGTGGCACCCTGTGCCTCCACGCAAGCTGGAGGACACAGGGTTATTGCATGCTGGGAACTAGAAACGGCTGGAGAAATGTATTACAATTATATGCAGAGAACAAGCAGAAGTCACTAGTACTGCATGGGGATTCTGGTCTCAATCATCTTCTGCCAACACTGAGCTAAAAATAGACACAGTCTAAATTCACTTTGTGAAGATGTTGAACAATAAAGTGCACTTACGCAGCTCTTTCATATACCCAGTTATGTTTTCAATAACTGATATCCACTGGATTTGCAGCCATATAGTGAAAAGTTGTATCGCACACCAGGTCTAAACAGAGCTGCAAGAGAAAATCGCTGTAAGAATATTTCACTTATGAAGAGTGATGCTTTTAGCTTTCACATGATGCAGACATATAAATATGTATTCAAAAATTACAAAGTCATAGACCACAGTGTTCGGTATAAACACTATCTCTACTTGTAATTCCTATAAAAGCTATGCCATCAGATGCAGTTTAGAAGCAGTAAGCAAATCTAGCTCCCGGAGAAATTTTGGTTCTAAAAAATTAGGATTCAAAACAGGCTACTCAAATTGCATAAATTGCTCTTTCCATGAGGAAACACAAACTGAAGTTACCAGAAACAATCCCCTTCCTTTCCTCCCATGGCAGCCATGTAGAACAGCATCACCTTCACAGACCCTGGTCCTCATGGGCGACTTAAACCACCTCGACATCTGTTGGAAGGGTAACACAGCAGGGCATAGGCAATCCAGGAGGTTCTTGGATTGTATTGAGGACAACTTCCTTCTCCAAGTGGTTGAGGAGCCAACGAGGAGAGGAGCCATGCTGGACCTTGTTCTTACCAACAAGGAGGGGCTGGTAGGCAGTGTCAAGCTCAAGGGTAGCCTGGGCTGTAGTGACCATGAAATGGTCAAGTTTGAGATCCTCGAGGCAGCGAGGAAGGTACGCAGCAAGCTGACCACCCTGGACTTCAGGAGAGCTGACTTTGGCCTCTTGAAGACTCTGCTTGGTATGGTGCCGTGGGATGAAGCGCTGGAGGGAAGAAGGGCACAAGAAAGTTGGTTAATATTCAAGGACCACCTCCTCCAAGCTCAGCAGCGATGCATCCCAATAAAGAGGAAGTCAGGCAAAAATGCCAGGAGGCCTGCGTCGATGAATAAGGAGCTCCTGAACATGATCAAAAGTAAAAAGGAGGCCTATAGGGGGTGGAAACAGGGGTGGGTAGCCTGGGAGGAATACAGAGAAATCGTTCAAGCATGCAGGGATCAGGTTAGGCAAGCTAAAGCCCAGATCAAACTAAATCTGGCCAGGGACATTAAGACAAACAAAAAATCCTTCTATAAGTATGTCAGCAAGAAAAGAAAGACTAGGGAAGATGTGGGCCCTCTCTAGAAGGAAATGGAAGAACTGGTGACCCGAGACAGAGACAGAGTTGAGGTACTCAATGACTTTTTTGCCTCGGTCTTCACTGGCACAGACTGCAGCCACACTACCCATGATGCAGAATGCAAAGGTGAGGATTGGGAAAATTAAGAACTGCCCACTGTAGGTGAAGATCAAGTATGAGACCACCTGAGGAACCTGAAGGTGCACAAGTTCATGGGACCTGATGAGATACATTCACGGGTCCTGAGGGAACTGGCAGATCAAGTCGCGAAGCCACTAGCCATCATATTTGAGAAGTCGTGGCAGTCTGGCGAGGTTCCTGCCTACTGGAAAAGGGGAAACATAACCCCTATTTTCAAAAAGGGAAACAAGGAAGACCCGGGGAACTACAGGCCAGTCAGTCTCACCTCTGTGCCTGGCAAGATCATGGAGCAGATCCTCCTGGAAACTCTGCTATGGCACATGGAAAACAAGGAGGTGATCAGTGACAGCCAGCATGGCTTCACCAAGGGCAAGTCATGCCTGAAAAATTTGGTGGCCTTCTACGAAGGGGTTACAGCGGCAGTGGACAAGGGAAGATCTACTGATGTCATCTACTTGGACTTGTGCAAAGCATTTGACACTGTCCCACACGATATCCTGGTCTCTAAATTGGAGAGACATGGATTCGATAAATGGACCACTCGGTGGATAAAGAACTGGCTGGACGGTCGCACTCAAAGAGTTGTGGTCAACGGCTCGGTGTCCAAGTGGAGACCAGTGACGAGTGGCATTCCTCAGGGGTCGGTACTGGGATCCGTGCTCTTCAACATCTTTGTCAGTGACATGTAAAGTGGGATCAAGTGCACCCTCAGCAAGTTTGCCGATGATACCAAGCTGTTTGGCGAGGTAGACACACTGGAGGGGAGGGATGCCATACAGAGAGACCTGGACAGTCTGGAGAGGTGGGCCCAAGCCAACCTCATGCAGTTCAACAAGGCCAAGTGCAAGGTCCTACATCTGGGTCGGGGCAATCCCAAGCACAAATACAGGCTGGGCGGGGAATGGCTGGAGAGCAGCCCTGTGGAGAAGGACCTGGGGGTGATGATTGATGAGAAGCTCGACATGAGTCAGCAATGTGCGATCACAGCCCAGAAGGCCAACCGTATCCCGGGCTGCATCAAAAGTAGCGTGGCCAGCAGGTCAAGGGAGGTGATTCTGCCCCTCTACTCTGCTCTCATGAGACCCCACCTGGAATACTGCATCCAGCTCTGGAGCCCCCAACATAAGAAGGACATGGACCTGCTGGAGTGTGTCCAGAGGAGGGCCACGAGGGTGATCCGAGGGCTGGAGCACCTCTCCATGAGGAAAGGCTGAGAGAGTTGGGGCTGTTCAGCCTGGAGAAGAGAAGGCTCCAGGGAGATCTTATTGCGGCCTTCCAGTACCTAAAGGGGGCCTACAGGAGATCTGGGGAAGGACATTTTACAAGGGCATGTAGTGATAGGACGAGGGGGAATGGCTTTAAGCTGGAAGAGGGCAGGTTTAGATTAATCATTAGGAAGAAGTTTTTCACTTTAAGGGTGGTGAGGCACTGGAACAGGTTGCCCAGAGAAGTTGTATAGGCCCCATTCCTGGAGGTGTTCAAGGCCAGGCTGGACGTGGCCTTGGGCAACCTGGTCTAGTGGGAGGTGTCCCTGCCTATGGCAAGGGGGCTGGAACTAGGTGATCTTCAAGGTCCCTTCCAACCTAAACGATTCTATGATTCTATGATCCTGCCTCCTCCTCCTCAATACAAATGCATTTTGAAATACCCAGGCTTATTACAGTAACAATGCAAAAGAAATTCGGGGAACTCTCAAAAGCGATACTGAAGCACTTTAGCAATGAACTCCAGGACTGAACTGACTCTACAAAACACAGTCAGTAATCAAATTTCCATTTCACATGTCTTTGATGGAGGCATAGGTGTTTGATATAACAACGCCTAAATAATTTACCACTTCCTGGTATTTCCTCAAGTCAGGGGTGTATGCTACTTTCAAGATTTTTGCGAAACAAGATTCCACTGTGATCCTCTACAGAAATCAAGTGGGTTTTGCAAGGGTTCAGGTCCAGCCTGAGAGATTCTCCTGGCAGGATGAAGCGCAGAGTTGAATTTGCCAGCTTGAGCCCAGCCCTAGCAGCCTGGTAACTCCCACAACTTGCTGCAAGAAGCATCCCAGGGAAGAGCTCAGGAGTAGAGCAGTGCATCCTGGGACAGACACAGCATTGTCTGCTTAGAAAAAGCAAGCTCTAGTCAGCACAAATGAAAAAAACATGGACACAGTGTTGCAATTACAGGCAGGAAAGCCTATTGCCCCCTTCCAGGTCCCTCCCCTCTAACTTTCCTGTGTACACAGCTCCAATTTGTTTTCTCTAATGACATAATCATAGAACAGTTTGGGTTAGAAGAGACCTTTAAAGGTCATCTAGTCCAACCTCCCCTGCAATGATCAGGGACACCTTCAACTAGATCAGGTTGCTAGTGAGAGGTGTCCCTGCCTATGGCAGGGGGGTTGGAACTCGATGATCTTCAAGGTCCCTTCCAACCTAAACCATTCTATGATTCTATGCTCAGAGCACTGTCCAACCTGACCTTGAATGTTTCCAGGGATGGCACATCTAAAACCTCTCTGGGCAACCTGTTCCAGTGTTTCACCACCCTCATTGTAAAAAATTTCTTCCTTATATCTAGTCTGAATCTACCCTCTTTTAGTTTAAAGCCATTACTCCTTGTCCTATTGCAACAGGCCCTGCTAAAAAGTTTGTCCCCATCTTTCCCTGTAGGCCCCCTTTAAGTACTGAAAGGCTGCAATAAGGTGTCCCTGGAGCCTTCTCTTCTCCAGGCTGAACAGCCCCAACTCTCTCAGCCTGTCTTCATAGGAGAGGTGCTCCAGCCCTCTGACCATTTTTGTGGCCCTCCTCTGGACGTGCTCCAACAGGTCCATGTCTTTCCTGTGCCAAGGGCTCCAGAGTTGGACGCGGTACTCCAGGTGGGGTCTCACCAGAGCGGAGTAGAGGGGCAGAATCACCTCCCTCGACCTGCTGGCCATGCTTCTTTTGATGCAGCCCAGGATATGGTTGGCTTTCTGGGCTGCGAGTGCATATTGCTGGCTCATGTCCAGCTTTTCATCCTCCAGTACCCCCAAGTCATTCTCCATAGGTCTGCTCTCAATCCCTTCATCCACCAGCCTGTATTGATACTGGGGGTTGGCCTGACCCAGGTGCAGGACCTTGTACTTGGCCTTGTTAAACCTCATGAAGTTCACATGGGCCCACTTCTCGAGCCTGTCCAGGTCCCTCTGGATGGCATCCCATCCCTCAGGCATGTCAACTGTACCATTCAGCTTGGTGTTGTCTGCAAACTTGCTGAGGGTGCACTTGATCCCACTGTCTATGTATCTGATGAAGATATGAAACAGTACTGGTCCCAATACAGACCCCTGAGGGAAGACTCCTAATGGAGACTTTATATACTAAACTCTTCTAAAAAGCAAATATATACCCTTTTAGAGAGCAGAGAAAAATCCTACATCTTTTTTGTGTCCTCTCTTTCCTCTTCTGTTCCTACTAGTCCCACCACAGCTGAGTTTCATTCCCGTGATCTGCCCACCAGCATCTAGAGACCTGGAATGGGCCCTGTTCCAGAAAATTTCAGTTGCTGACAGCTATCCAACACATGGAGGTCACACTTAAAAAAATCTGCCTCATGTAAAAACAATGAATTATTCTTCCCCCACACCCTAAGCAGTACTGTTTATGTTTAGAATCCAAATAAATCTCTAAACCCTAGATTAACCATCATGCATTAGGCTGAGTTAGGAAGTTGTTGGGTGTAGCTAGAAGAGGTAATTTCAAAACAGTTAATAAACATAGGATGATGATAACAGTTAATTCAAGACTGATATTTGGATTTGGTAAGGCTATGTAAGAAATTAAAATAAACACAGTACCAAGAAGGGGTTCATTTTTATACACAAGCACACAGCAATGCAACAATCCTCGATCTATAGCATTGGTGCTGCTCTCATTCCACTTGCTGCTCAGGCTCTCAACCAGAAAGTCTTACAAAAAACAATTTCTGACTTACTTGATTTTATCACTGTATCTATTGTATTTGAAGAAAATTTATGCCAGTCCACACTATAGGGTTCAGACCCAAATGAATGACACCATTTAACTATGTAGCCACAGGTCATGTTGGGGTAAGAATTCCAAGAAATATAAATTCCATTCCCCATTGCCACAGCCCGATCTGTTTTGACATTGCCTGCAACAAAGATGACACAAAAATCTATCAGAGAGCAGACACTTATCTGTAGTCCAAGCTGGAAGAAAGCCTTCCAGCCACAGCAAAAAGGTTTTATAAACTGCAGCCATTTCTAAGAATGAGAGCCGCACTCCTAGTACTGTGAAATTTGAAGTGGTGCACTCATCTGTGCTTTCTGAAGTGCTGGAAATCAGATGTAGCCTGCAGCAAATCCCTCAGCTAGCCTTAAGTAGAAGAGAGGTGCTGCAGTTCACGACTGGCTAAAAAGCACTTTTTCAAGGTAAGGATTTACAGCAGATGTCAGGTTCAAATCTGACTTGACACCAATTTGGCAGGAGCCTCCAGCTATAAATTCCTGCTGTCATTTCATCAAACAGTTTGCTTTTTGTTTCTTTCAGTGTCTTGCTGTCACTCACCCAACCACAGACAACCATTTTTCACTGAGAATCAACAGCAAAAGTCAAGTCCCTGGTGAACTTTACAGAGGCTCCAGTCTACCAAGTGTAAATACCCCCCACCCCCCCGCCGCATTTCCTTTAGTCTATTTTTTTATTTCTGATTATCAAAGGTTTAGCTGCCCTTGGGAATGACTGCTGATTCCTGCAACTTCCCTCCACGGCTGTCTGTCAGATGGGACCCCGCAGAGCTAAAGGATGTTTTCCAAAGGCCACCATTACAGCTGTGGCCTCATGACAGATCTGAAAAAACAAATCTCAGGATTTCAGTTTTTCCTTTTTCAATGTTCTCATTTATGCTCCCTGTTGAGTCTATTATTTCATGTTATTAAAGCCATAAACTATGGAAGGCTGAAGGGCAAGGGCAGTTTTTAAGAAGCAATGTTGTCAAAACTTTACACTCACAGAGGTGCTGTGAATGTTGAAGGACTGTCTATTTCTAAATAATCTTAACACCTGGCTGAGTATACAATCCTTGCTCATGGCAAGACAGACACACATAATTAGAAAGACAAGTCAACTCCAGAAGTCTTTTAATACTTTTCCCTAAAAAACTATTACGCATCCAGTGAAACCACACTTCTATGATGCTGTAAGAGAGCATATTTCTAATTAGACTGCTTTAATTTTCCCATTTACAGGAAAAACATTTTACTGACAGTGAGCACATACTCTCTAAAAAATGCTTAAATACACCACACTCAATTTTATTTCCTGAGCTAGATGACTAGTAATTCACCCAGGGCAGTACTGCTCATTTTGGTGTATTTATAGACACAACCTAGACTAGTAGAAATAACTACTAGCACTACAGTACTACTGTGGTGGGGGAGCCTGTAACAGCCAGATTATACACCCCGACTCTCTGCAGAGCGCTTTTCAGAGACAGTGAAAGATTAATTAAGGCAGAGTACCCTTTGTTTGTGTTTTCACAGCAGATCTCAAGCTTCAGAGCCATTGCTTTCTTATGGACATTAAAAGCACTTACAGACTGTACACAGGAAGCAGCCAGAAAAGATGTTTGGGCAGAAATGTCATCCAGTTCAGTGAATGAGTCATCTTTCATTACTCCAGTCAGTGACTCAGATAATTCCTATACCAACTTGGGAGCAAATCTTCAACAAGTACAAGTTGGGTAACACCAAAGGGAACCTCAGACATCCAAGAGAAAACTATAAATGAATGCAAAGCTCCAGCTACTATCAGCTGTCCCACACTGCAAACCTATTACAGAGACCCCCCAGAGTCTAGTTCTGTGTCTGGTCTCTTACTGCTGAAGGAGAGCTATAAAAGCATTTTCATTCATTCATTCAACTGTCCTGTACAATTACTTTTTCCTCCAAGGAGCAGATTGAGAATATATTTTAGGTATTGGTGTTTTAGAGAAGCACAAGAAACATTAAGAACAATGGTTTTCCTTTGCATAGAAACAAACTCATTTTTTCTCTCAAAGTGAATCTCAGTCAAAGCACATTTTTTCCTGTGAGAGATGGCACTATCTTATCAGAACCTGAGTTGCAAGACAAGCAACTGTGATACCTGTTCTCTGGGTGGGGAAGGAGAAGCAGCACCATATATGTTCCTGGCAAACAAGCAAAGAGGGGCCTCACTGTGTAAATCTGTCCTCCCTGCAGAACATCAGCCAGATCTGGAGCTAAAGGCTTTGAGAGATTACACTCTTCCTGGCTGCAGGGAAGCATGGACTCTCAATAACCACATGCAATATTATCTTCTCTCCAAGCTCAGTGTTAGGAGCAGAAAATCGTTATCTGGCTCAGCTATTTTCCTTTTACAAAAGCCCACAACAAGAATGACAGTGTTTTAATTGGGAAGCTAAAGTCCTACCTCCTTTTCAGACCCCAGCTCCTAGTACAAGGATGCCAACGCTTTACCAACCAGCCCAATTAATATTCTGCAGAGCTCAGAGGCACTGAACTGACAGTTCTCCTCTTAAAAAGCCACACAACACTCCCAAAACTTTATTCATTTAACACTTTTCAACGTCTCAACAAGAACACACAGAAATAAACTGAACTCCCTAAACATCAGAGATCGACACTAATGCTTTGAAGCCTCATCCTTGTTGTCACTGGGAGGTCTCCAGAAAAGTGCAACGTAGTTTTAGAGACTGCACACTATCACCCTCCTTTTTATGCAGAGAGCACAACTAATTGGCAAGATGCTACCCTAAAAGCAAAGCAGCAAATTTTTTCTTCCCCCACCCAGTAGATTTGGGTGAGGAAAAAAACAGAAATCAAACACAAACAAAGCATGTATCATCTTATTTTTCAATAAACAAACTCGCTCGGATATTCCCCAAGCTTTGAAGGTGTTTAGCTCTCTGCTGGAAGCACTCACCACTTGGAAGTTCCATGCTCGTTATCCTTGAAGGAGGAGACAAACCTGCATGGTTTTTGGCTACAACAGTAATTACACAGTCATTTTTTCCAAGTTTTATCTCAGTACTGTTTGAGGGTTTGGTGACTTCTTTATACTCCAGTGGCGTCTCTAGCAGGTAACAGGACACTTCGTGAGACACTATTTTTCCATTGGCTTCAGAAAGGGATAAGGGCTATGAACAGACAAAGAGCACATTAAAACCAAAATGAAATAAACAAAAGAAGATATAGGATAATATGAATTTAATGTCCTGATCTAGTCTGATGAATGTATAGGACTGCAAAGCAGAAAAGACAGTTACTCAAGTGTGACTTTGAGAATTAACACATAAGTTTGTAAGTTTTTCATTTTCAGCTGGAAAGTATTAAAAATTTAATTCTTCATGTGAAATGCTTCTCAATGCAATGTTTAAATTATAAAACTGTTACTAAACATTCTAATTTGGGGAAAAAATATTTGTCTCAATGGATGGTTCTATAAAACATTAAGAAAAGCAATCCGATTTATTGACTGTAAGCTTCACTCAATTATAAATGTGTAAAAACAGGTTTTTTCATAGAGTTAGATATTTTAAAACTTTAAGTATCTACCTTCCAGAAGATTTTTAGACTTTTTCCAGAAGGACTTCTCTCTCTCCAGATATCTGGTCCTCTTGCAGAAGCTAAGGGAAAAAAAAAAAGAAAAGATTTTTAGATGGCTAATTTTAAAATATATGGCTTCACAAGTCCAACATTTTATCATCAAAGAATTAAATAAACTTACGGGCTTCCAGTGTTGTGTGCTTCTCTATCCTGCTCCAGTCACTCCATCTCCAGAAGTGGTCAGCAGCCGAACAGCGCACCCTGAACTGGTATTTGGTATATGGGTGCAATGTGTTCAGCTGAGCCATGTAAGTTAAGAATTTTCCACCAGGCATGGAGACATTGTGCTGTTAAAAATGTATGGAATTTGACACAATACTTATATATTTTTTGCTCCTAGATTATGCTGAAAGTCAACACCTAAAAAGGTGATGTTTTTCCCCAAGAATACTGACAGCATGAAAAAAAGCTGCAGTCAAGCCCTACAAAGAAATTAATGAAAAAGGAAAATATTTCCTATGCAATCACCTAAACAAAGGAAAAATTTTCAGAGGTCTGCCAAATTAAAGTCATATATAGCAAATATCACAGTAGGTAGCACCTTTGAGATGTAAAGCATGAAAAGGAGAGAGAACACAGCTTTCAACAGGATGAGCTCTGCACACAATAGCAGACTGCTGCTTCCCATCTATCCCATCTAGTCCCCCTCTCTCCCATAAGCAGCAAAACTTCTGCTCACATGAGGCAGGCCAGGGTTTCACCTCTGGTATTCAGAACCTGCACTTCCACTGTGCACATGCACATCAAACTGGGTGGACAGAGGCCTTTTTCCTAAGACACATGCACAGAAGCATGCTAAAGACAGTCTGTCTGAACAAGATGCTTATCATTAAGTCTTCTTCCTAGGCAGTCCTTTTTCCTTCAAAAGATAGTATCCAAGTCTTACCCAGGTGATATCTGTTCACAGATCTTATTACAGGACTTGTCTCTCCTGTTATTGTTAAAATGGTGTGAGTCTAGGGAATATTTCAGTTTCATGACTACTTAAAGAAAGCCTAAGCCTGGGAATATTTTTTAATTAATCTAATTATAACACATGTGCATCACAGCTGCCAAAACCTGGACTCCAAGTGACTTTAAGCTGCAACTAATTGTGCATTTCTGAAGCCAAATGACAACTTGAAAAATATCAAAAAAAGCCAACAATCTCTCATACGGATGGAAAAGCTTCTGAAAACATCTTCAAAATGCCATGTAAAACCCCATAACAATTTCACAACTAGTTTTGTTTATTACAGAGAACTCTTGGAGGTTTTTTACTAAGCAGCCAGAGACAACATAACAATGCTGTAAAAGCTTCTACCAAGCTGTTTGCTGTGTTTCAAAGTATCTGTAACTGAGGGCTCTGATACAGGTGCAGTGAATCAAACTGCTGTGGCAGCATAAGACCTTACCATCTCCCACTGCCCTAGATGACTGACCTGGTAGCAGACTTCACAAACAAATGTGTGCCCCAGGCTTCTAGCAGAGTAACTCTGGATAGACAGAAATGTGCAAATCTACTTTTTTAGCAGTTTAAGCTAACTGAGCTGGGGGCAGGTGACACTCGGGTGTTTGTTTCCCCTGCTGACTGCTCCAGAAGCGGTAACTGTTGGGAGCAAAGAAATGTAGACAACTGTGGTTCAGTGTATCTCAGACTACTACACCAAAATCCAACACAGCTCATCTGTCAGAGATGTTGTTTACATCTAAAAGCCAGTTCTTTCTGTTAATTCTCAAGATATCCATGGTTTTCTTTGCAGTGCCTAATCTCTGGGTAATACTTAAACACATCATTACAGATAAAATATAAAAGCTTAAAGCTTCCACACTCTGTAAGTGCTTTAAAAGTATTTTAAAAATACTCTTATAGACCATGCATTAACTACCACCCTATTATTTTAGAAACAATGTATATAATGATTATGTTCAATCTTAGCCGCATCACTTCTGTGGCTTGAGGGACTTTATTCAAGTGCCCAACATGCAACTAAATGCAACTAGGTAATAGTGATACCAAACTGAAGCACATATGGTTCCCTCCCTAGAGCAATACAGCCAAATTTTGGGATGTTTTACGAGCAGATAGGTCAAACGGGTGCTATGCTTGGGTAGATAAAAGGGAGTTTTGAGACACAGTAGCCTTGAATAGAGTAGATAAGGAGTATATGCTAGAATGAGCTAGTTTTGTGTAATTAAGTGTCGTCTAATTAGGCCAAAGGGCAAACTGACCATGCGCGAAGACAGAGTTCAATCAGTGGGCACGGTGAGGAAGACTATCGACAACCACCAGAGAGCCCTGGAAGACCACCAATAGACATAAATGCGCATGTGTCAAGGACATTTACATATATTAATGAGTTATGGAAATAGCATGTTAATCATTTCTCGGAAATCTAATGAATATGTATATTCTGATTGCATATAATCTTTGTAGTTGAGCAAGTGGGCGCACACTAGGTGGAGCGATCCCCTGTGCGCCCAGCGCTGCAATAAAGAATGCCTGCTTTCTGAAACTCCAAACTGAGTCTTAGAGTTATCATTTTGCTGACTTATGGTAACAATAAAATACTCCTGCTAAAAATCAAACTGAGGAACAAGCATTGTGAAAAGTAGCCTCTGAGGTTAATGTGGTCAAATTACAAATTCAGGCTCTGTGCACCAAGACCTGGTAATTCAGCCTGTGTCTACCCGAGCTGATCAGAGATACTCCGTCTGAACGTGCAAACAGAGAATTTGGGGGTCAAGCTCAGGCCAACTGAACATGCAGTTCTGCCATTAGGCTTCCCTAGTGACACCGATCACCCCCACACTAAGTTAGGCAATATGGAAGAAGAGTATATATTCACACCACCTACACTCAGCATCTGATGCTGGTGTCCAAATTAGTAGCCTAAGCTCCTCTGACAGTCAGCAGAGTAAATATGCAGCTCCAGTCAGTGATGCAGAGCACCAAAGCCAGGTAGCAGCTGGAAGCCTGAATGCTGGAAAATCTGAACCCCACCCAGAAATACCACCTTCTCTCCAGCTGCAGAAGTCTTCACTGGGGATTACCTACTGACATGACTACTGGGAGAATCCTTCTCTATCCTGTCTCTTCATCACTGACATACAAACAGGTTTAGCAGCTCCCTATTATAGCCACGTGCGTGTCAGTTGCTGACAGCAAACAAAGGAACTGTTCTTTGAGGGAGGAGAACTCAACTACAGACTGCAAGAGGCAATCCAAAACAACCACTGTGTAAGTCTGCAAGGCAGCAGCACATCCTGGAACAAGCATGTGTTAATACAGTTTGCACCAGGAAGGACAAAGCACAAGGACCATTACCTAAAGGGTCAGCATAAAGCACTATGCACCTTCTCCAAATACCAAATAATACGGTGGGTGATTTGACTTTCCACTAAATTGTTTAAAACTAACAAAAAATAGCAGGCAACAGAGATGAGCAGAACTTTTTCTGATTTTAGTAGATGAACTTCTAGTCATTACCACATGAATAATTTAAAAAGATGATCAGAATGAAGCTCTTAAAGAGAAAAGAATTTGAAATGTGATTAGTTCAGTGAAAAAGATCAACATTTGAGCCCCCAAAAATTCCATTAAAAGCAACACTTACCAGTTTTTGCTGAGAGTGACCACTGCTAATTTCAATTTGACACAGAAGCCTGATCTCAGCAAAGCTGCCATTTATAAATCAAACCAGATGGATGCTTGTAGAGCTGTTCCCAGAAACAGTCAACTTTTATCGAATGGTTTAGGTTGGAAGGGACCTTGAAGATCATCGAGTTCCAACCCCCCTGCCATAGGCAGGGACACCTCTCACTAGACCAGGTTGCCCAAGGCCATGTCCAGCCTGGCCTTGAACACCTCCAGGGACGGGGTTTCAACAACCTCTCTGGGCAACCAAGTTAAGTCCTATTCCTAGGACACTAATAAAACACAAATTCTCTGTAATATAACAGAGAGCTCCGTATCAAGTCTGTAAAGGAGCAACACTTGCATGGGCTTTGGTTAGTATCAGATTAACAGGCATTCCCTTGTCTTTGTCACTTTTATCATAGTGGTAGACCGTGCACTAGTTGTATAATGCAGCTACCCAGTTGTTAAGAGAACATCTCAAAGTGAAAAACTGACTTTTTAACAAAAAATCACATTTCTGAAACCTCCAGTCACCATGAATCAGTATTTCAAAATAAGCAAAATCCAAAAAACCCCAAACCCAACAGTACCTCCCCCTCCCTTTATGTTTCCTTACTCCCTCTCCCTTCATTTCTTCCTAAAGTGATGGCATAAGGGTGCAAAGAGCAGGTTCACACATCTGTGTCCCCATCTCAGAACAAATCTTTTAGCTCCCTTCTGCTGCTCAGCTCGTAGGGAAAGAGCAGAGGGCAGAGGAGAGAATTTCTAAGATCCCAGATGGAAATACAGTCTGCGCATAATGTTTGTGCAGTGCTCAGCACAATGTGATCTGGCCTTTGTCTGGAGGTCATAGATACTTACAGGAAACAATAATGGATGGGTCAAGTCTCTTTGCTCATAATCATTGATATGCAACTGGAAAGGAAAAAAGTTTGGAAAAATCCAGATCTTCCTCTTGGGGGAATGATGGGAGGAAGGAAAGCAAAGAGAACAATGCCAGACTTCCTTCTGAGGGACTGTTACTCACTTATGAACTGGAACAGGACCCTGGAACTCCCATTGGCTGGAGTCAAGAGCTTGGGTTGAACTTTTAAGATTCATCCATAAGACAGGGCTCACGAAGGACAGCTGAGACTTGAGTGCTCAGAAAGGCTATTTGTCTCCTGTACTGAGATATTATTAGAGGATGTTTGGGCAACTGAAAAACAAAATCTCTTTCCCTCAGGGATGTCTGTACTAACCTCAGCTCTCAGCCTCTCTGCTTCAGGGACCCAAGCCTGTTCTGCTTTGCTAAGGAGAAACAGCAGCAGCTACATGGCTGTTCTTATTTAGAGGGCAGTACCTCATGAACTCTGTGCTCTTGAACTCTGGCTGCAATGTCACATATATATGTTGGGTTTTTTTAACAGAAATGATAGCTGGCAATGCAGGAGGAATAACTAGACACAGAAAATCAAGCATGTAGGTGGAAGAAGTGCAGCCAAGTCCTGGGACCACAAGGACAAGTCTGGGCTGCCTGCAGAACTTACAGGAAAAAAGACAGTAAAAATATCTGGATTGTTGGCAGGATCAAGATGCAAAAAGGATTTGAACACATCCCTAGCACGACAAGTATTTGGCAGACCCACAGCATGGGGAATTGCACATGTGGTTCTCATTAATGAAAAACATACTTAAGATTTAAGGGTTTTTTTTAACATTTCATGAAATTTTCAACTTGCATTCACTTCAGAAAAGCTACTGTAATTGTGGAATCTTTTTCATATTTCCTCTAATACAATGCTCTCCAGACAACTTTAAATCCATAAAGGTTATAAAACAGCCACCAAGAGATTTTTCATGCTTTTCCAAATGTGAATGTCCTGGTTTGAGAGACACAGAACTAATTTCTGTTCTAATATTTGGGAAAACTGCACTTTTAGAAGACTCGAGTGTCTGAATTTGGGAAAATATTTACTTTCTAGCCAGCTATGGTGTGTGGGTTTCAAGGTCTCAGTGTTTTCGAGCTCACCAGGTGCAGGGATGAGGAGGAGCGAGACCTGAGGACCTGACCCAAGCTGGCCAACAATATTATTTCCTACCATGAGTGTCACATTCAATATAAATTAGAAAGTTTGCTGCGAAGTGCTCTCTCTCCGTTGATGGCTGCCATCCTGAGAACTTCTTGCCCCGGTGCCAGACCCCTGAGGCCTTCCCTTCCTCCCTAAGCCATAGCGCTCGCAGTGTTCGACATTTGCTGTCCACTGCTGGGAGTGCACAGCTTCCTACTGATATAATTGGTTGAGTATAATCCTTGTATATTTTCTATTGCTATTGGGATCAGTATTGGTTCTTTACTGTTATTAATGTTAATCATCTAATCTTATTCTATTAAATCTGTTTATATTTCAACTCCCGGGTTTCCTTGTTTTTTTCCTGATTCCCCTTCCCAGGTGGGGAGGGGTCATCGGGTGATAGAATGATTGCCTAAATGACAATAAATTGTTGTGGGTTTTCTCAAACCATAAAAGTGAATCTCAACACTTATGTCATGTTCTACCGCTTTGGCCCATAACATCAGGATTTGCTTCTTCCAACTACCATTTCCTTTTGTATTGAACCTGGTATGAAGATGTCCCTTATGAAAACAGTGAGCAAGGGCTCGGCAGACACACAGAGAAGTCTGAGTAAATGAGAGCATCTTCCAGTCCTTTGAAGAGAGCAAGCAGGAGATTTTGGCAGGAGAATTGTTAGCATGAAACAAGACTTTGCCAGAAACCCTGCCATTGCCTCAGTTAACACTGCCTGGAGGGAGCACCATCCAAGGAAAACTGACAGGGAGATGATGGGAAACAGCAGCATCACAAATTCCATGGGCAGTGACTGAGGAATAACGATACTTTCATCATACTTTGGTAGTTTTCAAGCAGGTATACAGGGGACTTACTTGGTAGTGTAGCAAAAGTCGGTTTGCCCATGTCTTCCTTTAGAAGAGACATCCCAAGTACAGGCCATTTTACGTAAATTGTGCGTTACACATTTCAAATTCTGGGGGTCTCCCAGAGAACCTGAAAACATGAGAAATACAGTCACAAACTGCAGGTCAGAAATGACCAACTGTAAAACAACTGCTATTGGTCACATCTATAGTCATTCTTTTTACGTTTTTACTGCATGCATGTCTGGCCAATATTTTAAAACTATTGAATGATTTGTGTGCCTGATTATAGACAACTACAGACTGACAGATTTCTATAAGTACCTAAAATTTGGGTTTATACTTGTGTGCAATGACATAGGCAGCTGTCTCTTTCCACAATAGCCGTTCCTAGCCTAGCCTGAGAAGCAGGCTTTGGGCCAATGGCAAAATCGCAAACTTTGATGATAAACTTAATGAGTTTTTTTGCTCTCCTCCATTGTCCCACATGGAGGGCAATTAATGACAGAAAGGCAATTAATGATAATGTGTGAAATTGTCACAGACAGCCAACATATACAGCAAGAAGGTCTCAATGCGGATATTTACACCAACTGCATATGCAGACTATCACAGCTGCATTATGGAGAATTTAACACCCAACTTTGTGCTGGTTTACAAGATGCTACTGGGTGCTGGAAAGCAGAGACCAGGCCTGGTAGTACCTCCATCCCTAGGATGGTGTGGGACCTCAGAGGTGATGGGTTTTGAATATACATATGGTAGGAAAGCAACGTAATTAAAAGGTGTCAGTACAGAAGCTACAAAGAAAAAGTAATTAGCTAATCACATTGCACTAAACTCACCTAGCTCTTGGCTATATATTAAGCTTCTTAAATATAAAATAGCTAGTGCAAAAAGGCAGCAGAGGCTTGAATTCTTCCACATTCTTCTACTGTTTGTTTTCAGAACAGCAGCTTCCAACAAGCTGGTCAGTTCTAAAATTTAAAAAAAACAAACCCAAAAAAGATTTTGAAATTCCCCAGCTGGTGCTCCACAAATGCCACTTTTTGTTCCATCTACTTTTCTTATTCAGTGCTGCTCCCAGGCATAGCAACTCCTTTCCTTTCTTTGTCTGACAAGTAAACCTTTTTCACTGTCCCAACCACATGCATATATTTTCAGCGACGCATTTCAAAGATAACCTCAAGATTGAGAGACATGTAAAATTCAACTGTCCATGGGCCTCCTTCAGGACTATCTGAGGCCAGAACAGAATAGACATCCCCACCTTGAGTACTGTGTTCAGTTTTGGGCCCCTCACTACAAGAAGGACATTGGGATGTTGGAGCATGTCCAGAGAAGGGCAATAAAGCTGGTGAGGGGTCTGGAGGACGTGTCTTATGAGGAACGACTGAGGGAACTGGGGTTGTTTAGCCTGGAGAAGAGGAGGCTGAGGGGAGACCTTATCGCTCTCTACAACCACCTGAAAGGAGGTTGTAGAGAGGTGGGGGCTGACCTCTTCTCCCGGGTGACAAGTGATAGGACGAGAGGAAATGGGTTCAAGTTATGCCAGGCAAGGTTTAGATTGGATATTAAGAAAAATTTCTTCACCGAAAGAGTTATCAAACATTGGAATAGGCTGCCAAGGGAGGTGGTGGATTCGCCATCCCTGGAGGTGTTTTAAAAAAGCGTAGACATGGTATTTAGGGACATGGTTTAGAAGTGGTTTTGTCAGGTTAGGTTAATTGTTGGACTTGATGATCTTAAAGGTCTCTTCCACCCTCAACAATTCTATCATTCTATGACATGGCAGGGTATTCCCCTAGAAGAGGTCTCTTAAATTTATATGAAATGTCACATTCACAAATGGTCCTGTATACCATGAATAGAAACATCCCCTGCTTTGGATATGGGTTTAAGGGGACCGGAGAGCCCATCTGTTTTTTCTTTCCCATCTGCTCACTCTTCATATTGTTGCCACTCAAAGCTATGGGATGCCCTAGACACTGAAGAACCAGATCTGATTGCCCAGGATCACCGGTTCAATCCAGTGTTAAATAAAAATTTCTGGAGGAAAAAAAGAAAAAAAAAAACAGAGAAAGAGAGCCATTTCTCTACCCAAAGATACTTGTTGCTGTAAATATTTACCTTAGGGTAAAAATGATCTAGAATATTATGTTTAATGTATTCTTTGAAGATTAATGGGTTGCATGTCTTCCAAAGAGAAGTTCACCTGTTCAGTGGGATCTGGGGAACACATTCAATTCCACACACACATCAGCCACCATCAATTTTTGTTCTCAGAAAGAAAACTGCAGGAAAGCTTATCCTAAAGCCCAGCCAATCCCTGTTGCGTTGTTTCTTTGCCACCTGAAAGCTCTGAAGACTTGAACACCCTCCCAGAGACCATAACTCCCAGGCAGCAAGGGGCCTTCTCTCAGTGACAAAAAACAGGAACCAGGCCATTTTCACGTTAAGAAATGTCTTGGTTTGAGGTAAAACAGAACCAATTTTCTGTTCAGTAATTTTACTTTGCAGCTAAGCCTCTTCTAACTACTGAAATTAACAGCGTATTGTGGAGAAACTGCTCTCAGAGTGATAAGACCTATGTTTATAGTTGATGCCAAGGCATGGTATGCAGAGAGGCTCTTACTTATACTTACATATGCTATAACAACCAAGGTCAGCTAACTTTGTTAGTTGCCCTGTTGGAGGGTCGGAAGCGGAAAAGTGTAGAGGGGTCGCACCTGTGGAGAGGAGCAGGCAGGACAGGTGACCCAAAACTGACCAACAGGGTATTCCATCCCATCTGCCTCATACTCAGTATAAAAGCTGAAGGATCAAAGGGTCAACCCTCTTTTCTTCAGTGGTCGAAGTCTGAGGAGGACTCTGTTCGTCTGCTTTTGATCCCGATCCTGAATCCAGATCCAGAATCCAGTTCCTGTCCATCACTTGCCCAGTGCCAGCTGGTGACATGATTGTCATCCTGGGAGTTTGATACAGTTTTGTATATATTTCATTATTTCCTTTTTATTAGTTTATTATTAATATTTCATTAAAGTAGTTTAATTCCTTCTAAACTCATAACTCTCTCCCTCCTCTCCTTGGAGAGAGAGGTGGGGGAGAGCATCTGTCGTTCATCTCAGTGGCCAGTCTGGCCCAAACCATGACAAGAACATAGTTGAGCCAGTCTCTCCTACAGAACAGTTTTCTAAAACTCACATTTTGTCCAGGCTACTTCTTTTAAAAGTCTCAAGTGGAAAGGCTCCTGACCTTGTCTTAGAAGTCTCTTCCAAAGCTAGATGTACATCATTGTCAGAATGACAGACTTTTTCTAAAAGCCTCCGTAATTTTAAAAGAAGCCTCCCTTCACTGAAGTCCTCTGCACCACCGGGAGGATGCTCCCTCATCCTTGCAGTACAACCATATATTTTTAATTACTTTTTTTTTTTTTAGGAAGTCTCCCTCAAGGGACAGCTGCAAATGCCACAAATGCTTTTCTGTCCCTCACCAATCTGTCTGCACTGTGCAAGGAGAGATGTATCGGCACTATGTCAAATAATCCATAGCTGTTCACAAGGGGCCACTTCTCTCCTTTCTCTTGGTCTGCAATAACCAGATGGAGGGAAAAGCCCAGGCAGCACAGGAGCTGTTAGAGATATTATGGTAAAGGTCAGTGTTATATCTGGAGGGAAGAAACACCTTTAACTTAACAATTATTTTCACCATGTTCTCAAGCCACCTGAAGGCCTTGCTAAACACACAATAATTTAAGCTATACTACCCCCAGACACATTCGGTTCTTCTTTTTATATATTCCTAAGCTGTGATATCCATGCTGTGTAACTCGTTAAAGGCCAAATCAAGAGTGAGGGTTGACAAATCCATGTTCAGGTAAATATGAATCAAGAACCTGCCAGCACTTATAATAATCTCAGTGCCAGAAGTCCCCCACTGCATTTTGGCATCTCTCAGGGGCTTCATATCATATTTGTCCATGTTACTAATGAAAAACCGAGATGTTAGCTCCAGGTTTAAACTTTGCTCACAAATCCCTCATCAAAAACATGAAGACCACTCAGGCAGACCTGGGGTTTACATGAACAAAATGACTGATTTTCATTTGATATGTACATGTAAATGATAATTGTTTGTTTGTGAATACTTCAGGTATTTCTTCAAAGGCCATTTCTGGTTTGCAGAAAAGCCCATAATCAAAACTCAAGTTTTACATCAAAATTACCTGTTAGCTATCAAAAGCCAAGGAAAGAATAGAAAAAAGAGAAAGCACTGATGCCACTTGAAGGAGAGAAAACTGCATTGTGAAGTTAATTAAATCTCAAACCTCTCACTTTCTAAACACATTATCTGTACAAGACTGTGCAAAACCTGTTTGGTCATGCCAGGTTTTTGAGGTAGATTCAGCAACTACACGTGTGTGGTTCAAGAAAATTTTCTGATTTTCTGCATAATCTTTCAATACATAGTTTACTGAGTAGTCCCCCAGCAGCAGAAGTTTTAAGAGTAACATTATAGCAGCGAATTACAAGAAATTCAAGTCATACCAAATTCTCCTAACTCAAGCACAGTTTTAGTTTCTGTTTCAGAGTCAGGCACTGAAAGGAACCTATGTACTTTCACACAGAGCATGATGAGTGTCTTGTAAACCACAATCTTTCATAAGAAGTGTAAACAACTCCCTGGCTCTTGTCTTCTCATACACATTTTATAGATTGCTGAAAAGTTGGCAATTCAAAGCCTCATGTCCCATAACTAAATGCCATTGCTCAGGAGAAAAGATCTCCATTTATAGGCTTGTTTTAATTATAAAGTTACAAAATAATTGAAGTAATTTTAAAATAGGAAGTTCACTTTCTTTGGATGAAAGCTGCCTTCCATCAGTTCAAGACTAATTCAAACAAGAGATGGAGGCTTTTCCTTACTCTGGAGAGATATGAAAAGCATGTTATCTTCTAGGCAGATGTACTCTTAAAATGGCATAGGACAATACAGGAGTTAGAGACATTTATTTAGGACAAGAGAGCTCAATGTCAGAGGAATGCAAAACCTTGACCAGGGCTGGCTGGAATGCAACAGGAGCAGTTGCTGTTAAGTGTAAATGTCTTTACATCGTAAGTCTTTATTTTTAAATAAGATCAGCCCAGTCTCTGCACCAGAAAGAGCAACTGTAACTAAATCATTTTTAACAGAAGCCCATCTTAAAAACCATCAGCAAAAGTACATCCCATTGCAATCTCATCTCCCTGGGCAATCTATTTGTGTCACTTCACTGGCACTATCATTAGTGCTCCCAATGTGCTACACAACTATCTTTTGCTCCCTTTTAAGCACATTACTTTGTTCTATTTCCAGCAGACAAAGCAACCTTTTACATAGAAGATGACTGATACCAGGTCTCTACTTAAAAACCTCCAATTTTTTTCACCATTTCCCAGTCCCAGCTTCTAGATTTCTGATCATTCCTGGAACATTTTTCTGTGGACCAAGTCTGCTGTATTGTCAACTTTGAAATATTTCTGCCCCCTGAGGCTTGAACATTATCAAGCACAATGAAGGAACTTTTCTAAGGCAAACCTATGCGTAATATGTGTTTACACAGCCCATGCCATATTTGCTTTTTTTCTCAACATTCAGTCCTTGTTGACTCAATTTCAGCTTGTGATCCAGCCCTGGATTCTACTGTATAAAGCTGCCACGTAGCTGTTTATCTAGTACTTCAGACTCCAATCTCATTCTCAAATGGACTGCAAACCTCCTGACTTAGCATGAGTATATTTGCACAGCAAATTCACCTTAAAGACCTTGCCTGAAAATGTCTTTCACTTTTGAAATTTTAAAATAAGAAAAAAGCCTCCCATAAATCTATGCTAAGGAACGACATCGTGTATGTATCCAAAAAAGTATTCACATGCAAATTCATTCTGTACCGACAGCAAAGGCATAGCAGGCTTCAGTATATAATTGCCTATATTTAAGAGCAGCTGCTAAAAACAGGGTTCCACAATAACTGTTGGAAGCTACAGTACATGGAGATGTCCTGACTTCTGCTCAGGGCTTTATGTTGTGCAGAGGAATTGCCTTTTGTGCTTGTGGTCAGAAAGAAGTAATTTTAAATTGCTTTTTATGCAGATAAGCTAACAAAGGAACAATTAGATTCAGATTCTTTATTACTGAAGCCAATGGATGGTGGCCCTTATTTAAAACAGCTCAATACAAACTGTGGACTTTTAAATGACTTTTAAAGATGTTTTGATGCATACAGTGCACCTACTGGTGGATCAGACAGCTAAGAGAGGAAAAGTACTCCCAAGTCAATAATGTTCACCTGGGAAAATATCTATGGACAACTTTTTCCTTCAGAACCTTGTCAGCTGTAAAGAAGGTAAAGGTTCTGTGACAAGCTGAGAAAACAAGCACACCATCAGCTGTTTGACACTGACATGCTAAGACATATCCAGCCTCTTTAGACTTAACCTCTCAAAGCAAAAACCAGAAGATAACTGGTATCTCTCCTACTGATTGTGTTCCATATTATGTATTTCTTGGCTTAACTGGTTCTGCATATCTTTTTTAAAGCATAGCTGACCAAATGCTCAATTCTCTTTAAAGAAAAAAAAAAAGTATATTCTTAGTCAATTGTAACAGCTCAGTTCCCCAAAGTTCTGTTCTACTTTTGAGTTTTCTGGTCTCCAAATGTATTTCATTGTCAAGTGCTTGGAAGCAACTTTGAAAACAAACAAACCAACCAGATTTAAAAAAAATCAAAAATCTTTCTGGCCTGCTTTCTGCCGGCAGTCTCATCTGCCAGTCACAACCCTCCAGATTTGGTTCTAAAAAAAATAATCTATGAATTGAGGATCAGTGGCCACACTTTTCATGCTTATTTTTGTGTTCCACAAGCAGATACCTAAAAAGAAAAGGTTAAAAAGTCAACTTAAACAAAAGATTTAGGGAAACTGTAAGCAGAGGATACTAGATGAAACCATTAAAAACATACATATTAAACATAATAGAAGAAATTTGTTTGTCAATAAATTTTCTCAAGTTAAAATTTATTTGTTTTTTCCTCCACAATTAAAGGTATCATCAATTTACCACCAAATGGAACATTAAAAGTTCTCAAGGAAAATGATTATATAGCACAACACCAAAAAATTGTAGAGACTGATAGCAGACTATTTTCAGCAATACTGAACAGCCATCATCCCAGGTAGAAATGCAGGTGTTAAGTATGTGCCAAGATCAAAACCTTATTGCTAGAAGAAAAATTATTCTGCTTTGCAGTTGGAGAATGTTCTGCCCAAAGATACTAATTTAAATTTCCTTCAAAGTGAAGTAAAACACTCCTATATCCAGATAAAAATGCATTTATCAAATTACACGTCCTATTATTGCCAACAGAAAGGTTCCAAAAAATTCCCCTATCTGAAAGACCATGCCAGAAGTACACGTTTCTGGGAAACCAAGAAAATTGCCAATGCAGCTGACAGTAAAGACAATGAACACAGAAACAGAAGATGAACTACCTTTCTTTAGAACAGCTTTGCTGTTCCCACAGCCTTCGGTCTTTGACTTTAAATCTAGCTGAGTAATAAAAAAATGGAAGTAGAATTACTAAGATTTATTTGAGGGGCTTGGCTGTTTTTCAACAGAGTACTGTCGTGGTTTAGGCCAAATCGGCCACTGGGGACTTAGGGGACCCCAGATGGGACCGACAGATGCTCCCCTCTACCCCTCTTCAAAGAGAGAGGCAGAGGAGGAAAAAGAGACTTATGAGTTTAGAAGGAACTAAACTACTTTAATGAAATATTAATAATAAAATAAAAGGAAATAATGAGAAATATACAAAACCGTATCAAGCTCCCAAGATGACAATCACGACACCGGCTGGCACTGGGGAAGTCCCAGGCTGGACTCAGTGACGGACGGGAACTGGATTCCGGGTCTGGATTCAGGATCGGGTCCAAAGGCAGACGAACAGACAGAGTCCTCCTCAGATGTCGGCCATTGAAGGAAGAAGGGAAAAAGAAGGGCTGACCCTTTGCTCCGTCAGCTTTTATACTGAGCATGAGGCAGATGGGATGGAACACGCTGTTGGTCAGTTTTGGGTCACCTGTCCTGTCCGCTCCTCCCCGCAGGTGGGACCCCGTTATGCTTTTCTGCTTCCGACCCTCCAATGTGGCAAATAACAAAGTTGGTTGGCCTTGGGTGTTATAGCAATAAGTATAAGCAAGAGCCTCTCTGCGTACCATGCCTGGGCATCAGCTCTAAACATAGGTCTTATCACTCTGAGAGAGCGAACATTGCCTGCACAATATGCTGTTAATTTCAGTAGTTAGAAGAGGCCCAGCTAAGAAGCGAAGTTACTGAACAAAATTGGTCCTGTTTTACCTCAAACCAGGACAAGTACATTCTTCTACCTCCTTAAAAAAAATCCCAAAGTTGAGACAAAAATCTCTCTTTAGTAATCTAAATGCAGGGTTTCCCTCTGTTTTATAAGATGGCAGTATTCCACATTGATTTGCAGGACATGAATCACTAAAACTTGTTTATAAATGAAGACTGAATCCCATTTGGGAATCTGGCTTTCCCCAGTTCTGAGGAATTAATTTAAGAATCTGCTCTTTCTCTTTCTGAAAGCTGATAAAATAATACAAGTTGCCTATCTGCACCAATGCACCCTCCTAATCTGCAGCAGAGGAAAAGATAACAAAGACAGAGTGTTAAGATATTACACAGTAAATGTGCAGGAGTGCACAAGGCCACATTTTCAGTCCTTTGAGACAAACTTTGGTTTTTTGGTTTTTTTCCCTGCCAAGCATAAGGAGCAAAACTCTCTCCTCACTGCTTTCTCTAGCTGCCAAACAGCAGCATCGCTTCTGAGATGCTGGGAAGCCACAGCAGTTACCTTGTGGCCATCTCAGGCTGCTTCTGCTCTGCAGGGTGAAGTGAGATGTCAGGACGCAACACACAAGCTCAAGACAAGAACTGACACTTTCACAAATTCATTTTGAAAGCTCCTGATGACAAGCCCCATCTACAAAGGCAAGCATTTTGGCAAGAAATGTTACCAACAAGAGTAGAGGTGCACCCCAGCTGGAGCAGTAAACATTTCACCTGGCACAGAGTCTAAGGCCAAAGCGCAGCTGCACCTGCTTTCCAGTATTTCCAGTTCTTCCTTTCTTCCAATCCCAGGACTGTTAAACACTATGGAAATACAAATAAGCAAGCTGCAGACTGTGAGAGCTGGTGGGTACTTCCAGGTAGCGATTAGCATGAGAAGCACCCTCACCTGGCAAGGAGATGAGAGAAAACTCTTTGAAAAGGATTTCCTGGCTTGGGGGGTGGGGGGGGTGGTGATGCATGACGACTACATACAGGATAGGGATCACAAGGGTTTGAAGTCATTTGCTTAAGAAGTATGTGAACAAGCATTACAATTTAAGGGCAATTTTACAAAAGCATTTAGTATCCACTGGACAGCACAACACAGTGCACATACACATACAGAAACCGAGACCCTTAAGATCAGAACAGAAGAAACAGATGTCAAACAGTTTAATCATAGCAATGGATACAATCTTGAGAAGGATTTGGGAGTGCAATGTAAGACTCCTTCAGGTTACTCATGTCAACAAAAAAACACCAAACTAGAACAAACCAGGTGGCTCATAGAGAGACTTTGGAAGAATTTTCCTGCTGGGACAGCCAGGCTGGAGAGAAAAAAGAAGCCCAGTGATACTGAAGAGGCAGGGCAGTGGACTGAAAGGCCAGAACAAAGCAATGACATGCTGTAGGAATCAATGATTTATTTTTACTACAAGGAAAACTGAACTTATTAGATGAAATTTTTTGTTTTTTTCAAGCTAAATATACATTTTACACACTTTGCCTTTTGTTCTCACTGAACTATTCCTGTTTTCAATTAATCCGTAGGCTAATTTGGAAACTGTTATTCCTACTGGAGTTATTTGCCACGCATTGCCCAGCGTACAACATGTGAGAGTGGTCCCCAAACCAACCATTGCATTTGATGTTCCCAGAGTGAGATTTTCAGAACGAAGACACTTTCAAAGGAAAATTGGCTAAATCCTGAGTTTGAAAGTCCCTGCCCATATCAATTAGCCACCAAGCACGTAGTTAAACACAAGCACATCCATCACTACTAGGAAAACAGCACTGCTCTCCAGATGTTAACAATAGAAAACAAACTCTTCTGAGAAACACAGTGAATCCTAATACTACCAAAAATAGATTAAATATGTTTTTGGATACCTGCAAGCCTGTTAATGATTTATTGTTGTTACATATCAGCCAAATGTTATTACAGATCGAAGCTTACCCCCTAAGCCTTATTAGACATCAGAGAAGGCACGTTAAAGAGGCCTGGATTGCTGTCCAGTAAAGGTTGACTTCACTCTTCAGCCATTTCCTCAGTAGGGTCTCTCTATTCAGCTGCCGAGTTTCATCAAGCTTGTAAGGACACAGTATGTTGAGACCTCACCTCCTCGTTCTGAGTGAACTGAACCTGGGCAGCTTGTTCAAAGGTTATTGCAGGGGTAAGAGGACAGATAAGCATTATCAGATAAGCCCAACTTCCTTACGAAGTCAGCTCAAATTCACAAGCACATATTCTTCTCACATAGAGGTGCAGATGGAAAACACCTAATCATCTGAACAAAGAACAAAGCAAAGGGGTGAAGGTTAAGGGACACTACTGACCAAAAGAGAAATTTTGATCTTCTAGGCTGTTGTGTTGCACAGAAGGAAACTGCTCAGAGTCATTTACACACTATTATTTTAACCCATTCAAAAATTTTCTTGATACTTACTAAAACTGGCAAATTAATATTGGAAAAAGGTGAAGGATTCAACTTATGCATTTGCATAAATATGATACAGCTACACACATTTCCTGATATGCTTGAATTTGGTGAGCTCATGGTCGACACGCTTCCTTGAATTCTTACACTTCACAACACAGCATGGAACAAGTACGTTGAGCAAAGGCACACAAGTCAGATAATTATGCGTATATAAAAAACACAGCTTATCATGAATGCTATGGCTATTCACTATGCCTTTTCAATACTTCATACAGGTACAAAGCACAGAAACAAATATACCCACATTTTTTTGTACTGTTAGTCTCTGTGTAGTTCTCAAGACAGCATATCTTCAGAGGAAAATGTAATTTGCCCACATTGGCAATTGTGCTTTACTCAATGTGAGGTTCAAGGGCCAGACCACATCACTCAGACTTTACAAAGAGGGCTGCAGAAAAAAATTGCTGCTCCTCAGACAAGTCATGTTATCTACATAATTCTGTCCCTGCCAGTTCTTTTCAGCTCGTACATCCTTATGAGCTAATAATCATAGAATCACAGAACCATAGAATGGTTTAGGTTGGAAGGGACCTTGAAGATCATCGAGTTCCAACCCCCCTGCCATAGGCAGGGACAGCTCCCACTAGACCAGGTTGCCCAAGGCCACGTTCAGCCTGGCCTTGAACACCTCCAGGGATGGGGCCTCAACAACTTCTCTGGGCAACCTGTTCCACTGCCTTACCACCCTCAGAGTGAAAAATTTCTTCCTAACGTTTAATCTAAACCTGCCCTCTTCCAGTTTGAAGCCATTCCCCCTCATCCTATCACTACATGCCCTAGTAAAAAGTCCTTCCCCAGCTCTCCTGTACGCTCCCTTTAGGTACTGGAAGGCCGCAATAAGGTCTCCCCGGAGCCTTCTCTTTTCCAGGCTGAACAGCCCCAACTCTCTCAGCCTCTCCTCATAGGAGAGGAGCTCCAGTCCTCGGATCACCCTCGTGGCCCTCCTCTGGACACGCTCCAGCAGGTCCATGTCCTTCTTATGTTGGGGGCTCCAGAGCTGGATGCAGTACTCAAGGTGGGGTCTCACCAGAGCAGAGTAGAGGGGCAGAATCACCTCCCTTGACCTGCTGGCCACGCTTCTTTTGATGCAGCCAAGGATACAGTTGGCCTTCTGGGCTGTGATCGCACATTGCCAGCTGATGTTGAACTTCTCGTCAATCAGCACCCCCAGGTCCTTCTCCACAGGGCTGCTCTCCAGCCATTCCCCGCCCAGCCTGTATTTGTGCTTGGGATTGCCCTGACCCAGATGTAGGACCTTGCACTTGGCCTTGTTGAACTGCATGAGGTTGGCATGGGCCCACCTCTCCAGACTGTCCAGGTCCCTCTGGATGGCATTCCTCCCCTCCAGCATGTCTACCTCACCAAACAGCTTGGTATCATCGGCAAACTTGCTGAGGGTGCACTTGATCCCACTTTACATGTCACCGACAAAGATGTTGAAGAGCACGGGTCCCAGTACCGACCTCTGAGGAATGCCACTCGTCACTGGCCTCCACTTGGACATCGAGCCGTTGACCACAACTCTTTGAGTGCGACCGTCCAGCCAGTTCTTTATCCACCGAGTGGTCCGTTTGCCAAATCCATGTCTCTCCAATTTAGAGACCAGAATATCATGTGGGACAGTGTCAAACGCTTTGCACAAGTCCATAAACCTTAAAAAACTTGACCTTATTAATGAAAGAGTTTATTTTTCTTAATCTGGCAATGTCCAAAAACTTATTTTGAACTCTGTAACCTTTAATCTTTCCATCACAGGAAAAGCCTATTTAGTTTTATAAGAGAACACTGATAATTATTGAAGCAATTCCAAGTGGTTTTTTTTTAAACAACCGGCAATGACCTGAGGGTTGGAATCCTTCATTTTTTACAATGAAACCTGTGGTATTCAAATTATTTTTAAGGTACAATGAACCAAATCCAAAGAAAATATATTTTCACGTGTACAAACAGCATATAAATAGATCAAATGCTGAAATGTGACTTTCACATTAAATAATATATTGAGAATAACGAGCAACAGTTATGCAATATCCTTTTAGAGTGAATATAAGGAATGAGTCACTTACAAGAAATAAATTGATTTTTTAGTAATCAAGGGAATGAGTGATTCCTGAAACTATAGATCTATATTTTCTAATAAATTCACATTGTATTAATCTTTCTTGTGACTTTAAAAACTCTCACAACTTGCTGTATTTCCACTCTTAATAAGTACAAGATGTGTCACATGAAGACATACTGCAGCATGTTATCATGTGTAGGCTACCCTTCCACTGGGGTAAGCAAATGCTTTCCTCTCTGCTCCACTCCCAAGCAGGCACTCAAGTGCTGCTATTCCCCTTCCAACCTCTCCAGAGAAGGAAGGTCTACAATACAATATGATATTATCAGAACAAATCCGTCCATGCATAATTACATAGCAGTTTGCATTTATTTGTGAGTTCTTGTTCTTTCACATATTGTTTTAATTGTACCTTATTCCCCTCCAGCTTTTCATTTATGTATATACATGCATATCTTCCTTTTAAAGTGGCAAAGTGTAGGAATTAATCTTAAGTACTCAGAAATACAAATATTGACTTCTACAGTTGATATGCATCAGAGTTGGTCTCTTTCCTAATTAACTTTTTGTCCTGGTTTGAGCGACACAGAACTAATTTCTCTTCTAATACTTGGGAAAGCTGCACTTTTAGAAGACTCGAGTGTCTGAATTTGTAAAAATATTTACTTTCTAGCCAGCTGTGGTGTGTGGGTTTCAAGGTCTCAGTGTTTTCAAGTTCGCCAAGTGCAGGGATGAGGAGGAGCGAGACCCAGACACTTGACCCAAGCTGGCCAACAGGATTATTTCATACTATCAACATCACATTCACTATAAATTAGGAAATTTGCTGCGAAGTTCTCTCTCTCCCTTGATGGCTGCCATCCTGAGAACTTCGTGCCCTGGTGCCGGACTCTTGAGGCCTTCCCTTCCTCCTGAAGCTGTAGCACTTGCAGTGTCTGACATTTGCTGTCCACTGCTGGGAGTGCACAGCTTCCTACTGATAGAATTGGCTGAGTATAATCTTTGCATATTCTGTATTGGTATCAGGATCGATATTGGTTCTTTAGCACTATTAATGTTAATTATCTAATCTTACTCTATTAAATCTGTTTATACTTCAACTCCCGGGTTCCCTTGTTTTTCCCAATTCCCTTTCCCGGGTGGGAAGAAGTCATCAGGTGATAGAATGATTGTCTGAATGACAATAAATTGTTATGGGTCTCTCAAACCATAACACTTTTGTAGACCCAAGAGAGATCATTGCCAGGCTATAAAGAATAAATATTAACTCTTGCACTTGTGCATGCATGTAAACGGACACAGCTACTGGAAACCGAGACTCTCTCTCCCACACGCACGCCTTCTCACTCCTTCATGGTACTGGTACCTTCTCATTCTCTTACTGATCACAGCCTTCACTGGAGCTATGGACCCAAAAGACATGCAGGCACACCAAATGCAGCTTTCTGAAGCTAATACTACTCCCCCTTGTCCACTCTGCTGCTCTTACAAAGGTCTCCAGGAGCCTGCAAGGCACTTATGGTCCACTTGTGGATCAGTTCTCATAGCAGCATAGCTAGTAACCTAGTGCCTCAAGATAAAATGATTCAAACTGATTTCAAGAGAGCAAACTTCAAGCTATTCAGGGAGCTACTTAGCATTGTACCATGGGAATCTGCTTTTGAGGCCTTGACAAAAGGCTCGTGGGTCGAGATAAGGACAGGGAGATCACTCACCAATTACCGTCATGAGCAAAACACTCACCTTGGGGATAATTAATTTAATTTATTATCAATCAAATCAGAGTAGGATAATGAGAAAATAAAACCAAATCTTAAAACACCTTCCCCCACCCCTCCCTTCTTCCTGGGCTCAACTTTACTCCTGATTTTCTCTACCTCCTCCCCCAGGGTGGCACAGGGAGATGGGGAATGGGGGTTGCAGTCAGTTCATCACATGTTGTATCTACCGCTCCTTCCTCCTCAGGAGGAGGACTCCTCACACTCTTCCTCTGCTCCAGCGTGGGGTCCCTCCCACGGGAGACATTCTTCCACGAACTTCTCCAACGTGAGTCCTTCCCATGGGATGCAGTTCTTAACAAACTGCTCCAGCGTGGGTCCTTTCCCACGGGGTCACAAGTCCTGAGGGCAAACCTGCTCCAGCGTGAGCTCCTCTCTCCACGGGTCCACAGGTCCTGCCAGAAGCCTGCCCAGTACGGGCAGTCACAGACTCCTTTGGGTGCATCCACCTGCTCCGGCGTGGGGTCCTCCATGGGCTGCACCTGGATATCTGCTCCACCGTTAACCTCCATGGGCTGCAGGGGGACAGCCTGCCTCACCATGGTCTTCACCACAGGCTGCAGGGGAATCTCTGCTCTGGCACCTGGAGCACCTCCTCCCCCTCCTTCTTCACTGACCTTGGTATCTGCAGAGCTCTTTCTTTCACATATTCTCACTCCTCCAGTTGCCGTTATTCCACACAGGTTTGGGTTTTTTTTCATCTACTGTTGGAGTGGGATCAGACCTGGAGTAACGACGCAGTCTCAATGTGAGTATGATCGTTCTCCTTTATTGAATATTTTCACAGAGTATATATAGGCTCTCAGCAAAAGCATGCATAGTCAACAACGCTATGATTGGTCCAGCTCCCTTGTTCACGCACAACGCCCCTCAACCCGATTGGCTAAGGCCCTCTGTCCACGCGCCTCTGTTTCACTCTTCTCCCGGGTTTGGTGATGTCACCTTTCTTGTTTACTTAGATCTTTTCTTCCTCACTCTGGGTGTTTAGTTCAAACCCTGGGTTGCTCAATGGAACCAAGCCATGCCCTTTTTCATTTAGGAATGTCTCCACAATCTACCACCATCGCTGATTGCCTCAGCCTTGGCCAGCAGTGGGTCCATCTTGGAGCCATGTGGCATTGTCTCTATCGAACATGGGGGAAGCTTCTATCAGCTTCTCACAGAAGCCACCCCTGTAGCCCCTGCTACCAAACCCTTGCCACGCAAACCCAAAACAGCAATTCCAGCATGTTGAAACTCAAGCAAGCGGGTCAGAAGACCAGCTTGGCTGAACAGGGAACTCTTCTTGGAACTCAGGAGGAAAAAGAAATTGTATGATCTCTGGAAGCAAGGTCAGGCTTCGCAGGAAAATTAGAGCGCCCTGGTTTGTATATGCAGGGAGTAGACACAAAAGGCCAAAGCTCAACTAGAGTTGAAACTGGCCAGTGTTGTGTCAGACAACAAGAAAGGCTTTTTTAAGTATGTTAATAGCAAGAGGAGGTCCAAGGAAAACATTGGACCGATACTTGTTGAAGATGGTCACCTGACAAATAGGGATGAAGAAAAAGCAGAGGCAGTCAATGCTTTTTTTTCCTCAGTCTTTCATAATACTAATAGATCTTGTGCTGCCCGGTCCTCTGAGTTGGAGGACCACGACTGTGGGAACAGTGACTTTCCATTTGTGGACACTGAAATTGTAAGGGACCAGCTGTATCAGCTGAATGATCACAAGTCCATGGGGCTTGATGGGATTCATCCCAGAGTGCTGAAGGAGCTAGCAGATGTTACGGCAGGACACCTCTCAATCATCTACCAAAGGTCTTGGGAGTCTGGGGAGGTCCCTGCTGACTGGAAGCTAGCCAACATTATTCCAATCTACAAGAAGGGTGTGAGGGAAGACCCAGAAAACTACAGACCTGTTAGTCTAACCTCAGTACCTGAAAAAATTATGGAGAAGAACATACTGGGTGCATTCAAAGGACAATGCAATCACCAGGAACAGTCAACGGGTTCACAAAGGGAAAGTCCTGTCTTACTAATTTGATATCCTTCTACGATAAGGTCACCTACTTAGTGGATGAAGGGAAGGCAGTGGATGTATTTTCTCTGGATTTTAGGAAGGCTTTTGATACTGTCCCTCACAGCATCCTTCTGGACAAGTTGTCCAACTGTGAGATGAGCAGGTACATGGTGCGCCGGGTGAAGAACTGGATGAATGACAGGGCTCAGAGGGTTGTAGTGAATGGGACTACATCTGGCTGGCGATCAGTCACCAGCAGTGTTACTCAGGGTTCAATCATAGGGCCGGTTCTGTTCAATATTTTAATCAGTGATCTGGATGCAGGAGTTGAATGCACCATTAGTAATTTTGCTGATGATACCAAACTGCTGGTGACTCTCACGAGGGACAAGAAGCATTGTAGAGGGATTTAGAAAAATTGGAGCATTGGGCAATCATTAATGACATGAAATTTAAGAAGTCCAAGTGCCGGATTCTGCACCTGGGACCGAGTAGTGCCAGACACAAGTATAAATTGGGAGAGGAGTGGCTGGAGAGCAGCCCTGCAGAAAGGAATCTGGGGGCGCTGGTTGACAGCAGGCTCAATAGGAGTCAGCAGTGTGCCCTGGCAGCCAAGAGGGCAAACAGCATCCTGGGATGCATTAAACACAGCATAACCAGCCAGTCAAAAGAGGTGATTATCCCGCTGTCTTTAGCATTGGTGCGGCCTCACCTTGAGTATTGTGTGCATTTTTGGGCCCCACAATTAAAGAAGGATGTTAAGGTCCTTGAATGCATCCAGAGGAGGGCAACAAATCTGGTGAAAGGGCTGGAAGGAATGTCCTATGAGGAGCAGCTAAGGACTTTGGGTTTGTCTAGTTTGGAGAAAAGGAGACAACTGAGGGGCGAGCTCATTGCTCTCTACAGCTTCTTGAGGAGGGGAAGTGGAGATGAAAGTGCTGATCTCTTCTCCCTGGAATCCAGTGACAGGATGTGTGGGAATGGCTCAAAGCTGCATCAGGGGAGGTTCAGACTTGATATTAGGAAACATTTCTTTACCGAGAGGGTGGTCAAACACTGGAACAGGCTTCCTAGAGAGGTGGTTGATGCTCCAAGCCTGTCAGTGTTTAAGAGGCATTTGGACAATGCCCTTAATAATATGCTGAACTGGTCAGGCAGTTGGACTAGATGATTGTTGGAGGTCCCTTCCAACTGAACAAAACCTATTCTATTCTATTCTATTCATGTTATCCTTTCTATCCCTCTAATAGACTTTGACACCCCCAAAATAGAGATCAGCAATCTAGTTTTAGTGTACTCCTCCATGTCATCATCAGCTCTACAAATATGCAGCACCTCTTAACTGTATTGCCCTAACTGAAATCAGATTGCAGTGCCAAAGAAACAAGATGCAGTTGTTTTACAATTAACACTCAGTTTTCAATCTCAAATATTTTAGGCAGTTTTAAAACAAAACATATAAAAAGTTCAAATTTTGTTTTCCGTTTCTGCTAGATGACTTCAAATCCGATTCAAACATAGACTGAGATTTCCCAGTCCACAAGAGTGAAAAAGATGCTAAAAAATGCTAAACTTTAGAATACTCCAAATGAGAATTTTACATTTTGTTTGTTGATTGGATTTATCTAACTTAGAAAGTTTCTTGATTTTGCATGATGTAAATAAACTAGCAGCTCTTAAGATTTTCATTGAGGATCTCAGAATGGAAAATACTGCTATGAAGTACCTTGCAGGGGTATCAAACAGTTAAGCAAACGCTGCATCACTGAAATAATGCTAAGCAAAAGGAACAAAGCAATGAAGAACTGAATAATTTAAAATAATATGTAAGATGGCTAGGACCCATATGTATCATTTTTATTGCTGTAAAATAAAGCAATGCTTTTCTGTCATTCCTTTTAGAACTTAGCAAAAGCAGTGAATTGAATCCCTGTAAATAACCCACCGCAAATGCAGACAGCAGTGTCTGTAAGGCTAATGATGCCACACCTCATTTAAAACTGAAAGCAGCTCATAGAAAATTGAGACTACTAATAGGACATACAGTGAGTCAGTACCACAAGTCTCTCCTGACACGATTCACACTTAGAATAAGAAAACAGAACAGAAATTTTCAAATCCACATCTGCACTTCATCTCACATCTTCACATCCTTTTCACATGACCATCACTACATCATCTGTAACTTGCATCTGCCTCTTCTCCCTCAATCCTCCCTTGAAAGCAAGATTCTTCTACTGAAGATCTTTTTTTTTTTTTTGCTTTTTCTTCTCAAGGATGAGTATAAAAAAGGGCTGTGGAGAAGGAAAAACAACCTTGGATTTTACACACACAAGTCATTCCAACTTTTCTATCTCTGTTTAACAGGTGTCCTGGTTTGAGGTAAAACAGAATCAATTTTCCATTCAGCAATTTTACTTTGCAGCTAAGCCTCTTCTAACTGAACTCTCTGAAATTAACAGCATATTGTGGAGACACTGTTCGCTCTCAGAATGATAAGACCTCATTAGCTGTAATTTATGCCAAGGAATGGTATGCAGAGAGGATCTTGCTTATACTTATTGCAATAGCAACCAAGGCCAACCAACTTTGTTATTTGCCCTGTTGGAGGCTCAGAAGTGGAAAAGCATAGAGGGGTCCCACCTGCGGGGAGGAGCAGACAGGACAGGTGACCCAAAACTGACCCACAGAGTATTCCATCCCAGCTGCCTCATGCTCAGTATAAAAGCTGAGGGATCAAAGGGTCAGCCCTCTTTCTTCAATGGTCGGCATCCTAGGAGGACTCTCTCTGTTCATATGCCTTTGATCCCGATCCCTGCATTCCTGAATCCAGATCCGGAATCCAGTTCCCATCCATCACTGAGTCCATTTTGGAACTTTCCCAGTGCCTGCCGGTGTTGTGATTGTCATCGTGGGAGTTTGATACGGTTTTGTATATATTTCATTATTTTCTTTTTATTAGTTTATTATTAATATTTCATTAAAGTAGTTTAGTTCCTTCTAAACTCATAAGTCTCTTTTCTCTCTCTCTCTCCCTCCTCTCCTTGGAGAGGGAGGTGGGGGAGAGCACCTGTCGTTCATCTCAGCGGCCAGTCCGGCCCAAACCACAACAACAGGGTTCTTCCTTCCTGCTGTTATTGGTAAATCTCATGGTTTACTACTTGTCTCAGTGTCGAACTGGCAGATGATTTACAAAAGAAGAATTTCTTACTTATTAGCTTCTGTCTCCAAAAAATCCTGTATACCTACACACTGGCACAGAAAAACTTCTTACTGTGGAAGGCTGTTCATCACATTTTTCATCGATTGCTGCTGATATGTTTAATTTCTTTGTTTCACAATTCAGATATGAAGCAGGTATTGTTTCTAAACTGCTGAGCAAGTCCAACTGTGGGAATGAGAGACATGCAACAATTCTCTGTGGTCTCTATGGTGGCTGCAAAGTGAGGTGTCTAGGCACGGGGGGTGAAGGCGGGGGCGAGGGGAAACCTAACTGCAGAGAAGAGAGAGTTAAGTGGACAACTAACCTCTTGGAGCAATTATAAGAATGACATGCTCTGCTTCAGTTTTTTCTTAGTTTCTATTCCAGTCTTTTATTCCTTAGGAAAATTTCTGCTCTTTATGTATCTAATCAAGTCCATCCAGATATACAGTGCATGAATCACAAGGCCAAGCACGTTCTTATAAGCTTACCTGTCTAAATCCAGAGACCTGCAAAACCTCAAATGTAAATTTCATGGTATGAAACACTATCTCACTTTTTCTTCCTTTTGTGAAATCCTCTTCTACAAAAGCTTATGCCAGTCTCACCATGAAGCAAGTCATTAGAACCTACATAGCATTTAAAAAATAACACCACCTCAAATATCTTTGGAGAGTAATCTGTTTTTCCCATTTCTGCGATCTTCCATACTAAAGACCTACACAATGAATCTCTACAAGGATCATATTTGTAAAATGTATTTAGATGACAATGTAAATGCCTCAGGGGCATAAAAAATTGACTTCAGAGCAATATATACTGCATGTCTTTGTAAGCTACAGTAGAAGAGATTAAAAAGACCAGATATGCACTAGGCATGTAACTGACAAATATCTTTTTTTCCCAAATAAGAAAATTTAAAACCCCCATACAATCAACTATCATTAAAGATGGTAAAAACTGATGTACATTATTTCAAAAGAAGAAATCAATTGGAGATAATTATTACCAATGCTTCCTAAATTCTTATTAAAGTGATCAGTTCTAGAGTGCTGCATCAGATGGCTATAAACTCTTCAGAAGAGACAGGCAAGGAAGGAGAGGTGGTGGGGTAGCCCTGTATGTTAGGGAGTGTTTTGATTGTCCAGAGCATAACAATGGTGACAATAGGGTTGAGTGTTCATGGGTAAGAATCAGGGGAAAGGCCAACAAGGCAAATATCATGGTGGAAGTCTGTTACAGATCACCTAACCAGGATGAAGAGGTGAACGAAATATTCTATAAACAGCTGGGAGAAGTCTCACGATCGCTACCACTTGTTCTCATGGGGGACTTCGACTTACCAGATGTCTGCTGGAAATACAGTACAGCAGAGAGGAAACAGTCTAGGAGGTTCCTGTAGTGTGTGGAAGGTAACTTCATGACACAGCTGGTAAGTGAGCCAACAGGGAAGGCACCCCTCTGGACCTGTTGTTTGTGAACAGAGAAGGACTTGTGGGGGATGTGATGGTGGGAGGCTGTCTTGGGCATAGCAATCAGAAAATGATAGTGTTTTCAATTCTTGGAGAAGCAAGAAGGGGGGTCAGCAGAATTGCTACCTTGAATTTCTGGAGGGCAGACTTTGGCCTATTTACGGGCCTGGTTGACAGAGTCCCTTGGGAGGCAGTCCTGAAGGGCAAAGGAGTCCAGGAAGGCTGGACATTCTTCAAGAAGGAAATCTTAAAGGTGCAAGAGCAGGCTGTCCCCATGTGCCAAAAGACGAGCCGGCAGGGAAGAAGAGCGGCCTGGCTAAACTAAGAGCTTTGGCTGGAACTCAGGAAAAAAAGGAGAGTTTATGACCTTTGGAAGAAGGGGCAGGCAACTCAGGAGGAGTACAAGGAGGTCATGAGGTTATGCAGGGAGAAAATTAGAAGGGCCAAAGCCCAACTAGAACTTAATCTGGCTACTGTGGTAAAAGACAATAAAAAATGTTTCTATAAATACATTAACAACAAAAGGAGGGCGAAGGAGAATCTCCATCCTTTATTAGATGAGGGGGAGAAACATAGTGACCAAAGACGAGGAAAAGGCTGAGGTACTAAATGCCTTCTTTGCCTCAGTCTTTAATAGTAAGAGCAGTTGTTCTCAGGGTATCCAGACCGCTGAGCTGAAAGAAAAGAGGTGGGGAGCAGAACAAAGCCCCCATAATCCAAGGGGAAATGGTTAGCAACCTGCTACACCACTTAGACATACACAAGTCTATGGGGCCAGATGGGATCCACCCAAGGGTACTGAGGGAGCTGGTGGAAGTGCTCACCAAGCCAATTCCCATCATTTATCAGCAGTCCTGGCTAACTGGGGAGGACCCAGTTGACTGGACGCCCATCTACAAGAAGGGCCGGAAGGAGAATCTGGGGAACTACAGGCCTGTCAGTCTGACCTCTGTGCCGGGGAAGGTTATGGAGCAGATCATCTTGAGTGCCATCACAAGGCATGTACAGGAAACCCAGGTGATCAGGCTCAGTAATCATGGGTTTATGAAAGGCAGGTCCTGCTTGACTAACCTGATCTCCATCTATGGCAAGGTGACATGCTTAGTGGACGAGGGAAAGGCTGTGGATGTTGTTTACCTGGACTTTAGTAAAGCCTTTGTCACTGTGTCCCACAGCATTCACCTGGAGAAACTGGCTGCTCATGGCTTGGATGGGCATACTCTTCGCTGGGTAAAAAAACTGACTAGATGGCTGGGACCAAAGAGTTGTGGTGAATGGAGGTAGTCGGTCACAAGTGGTGTTCCCCAGGGCTCAGTATTGTGGCCAGTTTTATTTAATATATTTACCAATGATCTGGATGAGGGAATCGATTTCATCCTCAGGAAGTTTGCAGACAACACCAAGTTGGGCAGGACTGTTGATCTGCTTGAGGGTAGGAAGTCTCTACAGAGGGATCTGGACAGGCTGGATTGATGGGCCAAGGCCAATTGTACATAGATTCAACAAGGCTAAGTGCCAGGTCCTGCACTTTGGTCAGAACAACCCCATGCAATGCTATAGGCTTGGGGAAGAGTGGCTGGCGAACTGCCTGGAGGAAAAGGCCCTGGGGGTATTGGTAGACAGCTGGCTGAATATGAGCCAGCTGTTTGCCCAGGTGCCCAAGAAGGCCAACAGCATCCTGGCTTGTAGAAGAAATAGTGTGGCCAGCAGGACTAGGGATGTGATTGACCCCCTATACTCAGCACTGGTGAGGCTGCACCTCGAATACTGTGTTCAGTTTTGGGCCCCTCACTATAGGAAAGACATTGAGGTGCTGGAGCATGTCCAAAGAAGGGCAACAAAGCTGGTGAAGGGTCTAGAGCACGTCTTATGAGGAGTGGCTGAGGGAACTGGGGTTGTTTAGCCTGGAGAATCATAGAATCATAGAATGGTTAGAGTTGGAAGGGACTTGAAAGATCATGTAGTTTCAACTCCCCCTGCCATGGGCAGGGACATCTTCTACTAGACCAGGTTGCTCAAAGCCCCATCCAACTTGGTCTTGAACACTTCCATGGATGGGGCATTCACAACTTCTCTGGGCAACCTGTTCCAGTGTCTCACCACCCTCAGAGTAAAGGAGGCTCAGGGGAGACCTTATTGCTCTCTACAGCTACCTGAAAGGAGGTTGTAGAGAGGTTGCTGATTTATGCAAGATAATAAACCTCAGTAACCACATACATACACACATCGCTCCTGAATTTGCAAACACATAAGTATATGATTAATTATATATTATGAATAAAGGTATGCATAAACTTATATTTGCACCGTTGGCTGGAGCCCAGCTGCAGGAGCTTGTGACAGGCTTGGTCTTTACTCTTCAGTACAGGAGAGCCAAATGCTGAGGTGGGCAGTCACATTACATACCTGAAGTTAAGATTTATATAATCAATTGGGAAGAATGCTCCGCTAGAGGATCACTCAGAAAATATGTGGAATTATAAATATATCTTCTGTTTTGAGTGTGGAGAGAGGAAAATTAATGCTATTTTGCTCAAAGCCTGTTAATGACCTAATTCAGGCAGCTATTGTAATGCTGAGTGCTTGCTCCCATTTCTTTCTGCAGTAATCACTGCCCAAACTGATCTCTAACCCAGTTACCTACTGATTAGCAAGCATGCATACAGCAGGGCAAAAGGATAATAGATAAGAACTTAACGTTTTCAAGGATACATTCTTTGCATATTAACACCAGCTGCACCACTCATTAGTTGAAATCTGGGGAAGCAACTGGAAAACATTCAATTTTCAAAATATGAGTTATTACAGCTTGAGCAAAAAAATACATAAAAGCCACTAAAATTAAAACTTCTCACAAGTTATTCTGTATGGATGAGGCTACCTTACAAAAGTACTCTATCCAACAGTGCAAGAGAAAAACTAGCCATTCATTAGCAATGGAAATGAATTAATCCAGTACAAAGTCAATTTATACACAGAATCAAATGGTTAATTAGAGCAGTTCAGGTCTGGGAGAAAGTCTGTTGTTGCAAAGCCTAAAACAATGCAACTATTTAGTTTAATGAGGTTACCTGATCACAGTTCTCTACTGTGTGAACCTCATGAGGTTCAAGAAGGCCAAATGCAGGGTCCTGTACCTGGGTTGGGGCAACCCCCAGCATCAATACAGGCTGGGGGATGAAGGGATTGAGAGCAGCCCTTGTGGAGAAGGACTTGGGGTACTGGTGGATAAAAAACTGGACAGGAGCCAGCAATGTGCGCTCACAGCCCAGAAGGTCAACCGTATCCTGGGCTGCATCAAAAGAAGCATGGCCAGCAGGTCGAGGGAGGTGATTCTGCCCCTCTGCTCTGCTCTCATGAGACCCCACCTGGAGTACTGCATCCAGCTCTGGAGTGCTCAGCACAGGAAGGACACGGACCTGTTGGAGCACGTCCAGAGGAGGGCGACATGAGGAAAGGCTGAGAGAGTTGGGGTTGTTCAGCCTGGAGAAGAGAAGGCTCCAGGGACACCTTATTGCAGCCTTTCAGTACTTAAAGGGGGCCTACAGGGAAAGATGGGGACAAACTTTTTAGCAGGGCCTGTTGCAATAGGACAAGGAGTAATGGCTTTAAACTAAAAGAGGGTAGATCCAGACTAGATATAAGGAAGAAATTTTTTACAATGAGGGTGGTGAAACACTGGAACAGTTGCCCAGAGAAGTTGTAGATGCGCCATCCCTGGAAACATTCAAGGTCAGGTTGGACAGTGTTCTGAGCAACCTGATCTAGTTGAAGGTGTCCCTGATCATTGCAGAGGGGTTGGACTAGATGACCTTTAAATGTCCCTTCCAACCCAAACTATTCTATGATTCTATGAAATACCTACACAGAAAAAGGATTTAAACATAGCCTGCAATATATGAGATACGAGAGTCAATGCCATGTAGTAGACCTTCACTGAAAAGTGCATATTGTGAAAAGTAAAGCTAATTAAGTATTGGCAAAGTTCTTCAATGATGGGGTGAACTGATCAAAATAAAAAATAAGATTGGATGTATTCCTAAAAAAAAATCTAAATATGGGCTCAATATAACTGTTCCCAGATTAAAGCCTTGGGTTCACATTACACCAATGTTTGACTGGATTAGCATAAATCTTTCATAGATCTTATATTAAAAACTGTTTTAATACTGAAGAAAGATGATATACAGAGGACAAGCTGTCAATTTTGAGGTAAGATTTAAAATAAGGGTCACGTGACAGGCTGCTAGATTTACATCCAGACTGATCCCGTCATTTGAAACACGAGGCAACATTTTGTTAAAAAATATCTTCTTTTGAAAACTGCCTAGCATTTTGGAAAAGAAACAGGCTAATCGCATTTAATTTGGAGGAGAAGGCTGTTCTATACTGGGAATTGTGACAGTGCTGTTCTAGCAGATGAATTATGGGTTACATGCCTGGAAACCTGTATACTAAAGACTTCTCATAGCCATGACCTTTGGGAGAGTATGGAGCAGGGGGAAGGAGGGAAAATGGAAGAGGAACAGGTAGACTCTAGGGAACAGATATTATTATCCTCAGAACCAGCAGAAACCTGAGCTTGTTACACATAACTCAAAACAACACTGAAGTCTACAATATAAATAAATCACAGTTTTGTTTTGTTTTTTCTCTCCCCCCCCCCACCTAGGACTAAACATTAAAAGCTTATCTCCTTAGTTTTAGCTCCACAGTGGCTGTAAAACCTCTGAGGTCAAACATCTCTTTTGCTGCAAGCTTCCCACTGGAAGTGAGGGACCAGAAGCTCCAGGTCCTGCTCCCAAGGATTATTTATATCTTTTTACATTAAAATGTTTATAGATCAAAATACACCAACCAGCCTTGGAGCATAGAGCACAATCACCTTTCAAGCCTCATCTAGAAGAAAGTTATTTATTTTTCTTATTTTTAGACAGAAATTTGATGCTTAACAGTCAAAAAGGATTTGTAACTAAATCTCAGGGAAAAGATGCACCAAAACATGAAATAATTTCAACTAATTCTAGCTAGTTATGGTAACAGGAGTAAAACTGACTTTCATACCTGTTCTTCATGTCTCCCAGCATGTGAATCAATGTCTAACTCAGAGCAACAGCGTCCCCTCTCAAAGAGCCACCAGTATCTCATCTGAGTTCTCAACCCTTTCACCTATGCAAGTATCTTTAAACCTCCCTCATCAGACCTTTCCTTGTACTGCTAATTAGCATCCATTCACTTGAATCATCTCAGATTCAGACTGATGTTGAAATACAAAGATCCCAGTGTTTCTATTATAACTGCATCCTAGATGAATATGTATTATTGAAAATGGACCAAAACTAACTCCAAGATTCCTGATTTATTTTTTCTGTTTTCCCTTCCATTATCTAAAAGCTGCCATTTAACAGACTGAATTAGCTCATTACAAGATAATATAAACCATCATTTAAAAATGTATTAGATCATTTTTATTTTCATCCAACAAATGTATCAACACAACAGGAACCGCTGAATTTAGCATCCTCTGCATTCCTCTGAGCACTAGTACACAGCATAAGTGGAAAAGAAACTCATTTACCTGATCACATCATCTATTGAGTCATTTGCAGAAAAACATAATCCATCTGCATCAGCCTGCACTCTGCAAGATAGAGTCAATATTTATAAAAATCTAGATTGTTTAAGACTGTCAGACACTTTCTTCTTGAGGTACCATTTCATCTTTCAGGTGGAATTCTTACTAACATACTGAGTTTAAATACATCTTCTCACATGGCACAAAACTTGCTGTCAGTTACCCACTGAATTAAACAATGTAATATTCATGCTCTACAGAGCTGCTTCTAATAGATTTACAGACTCTGTTCGAGCATTACATATGGAGATTTATAAATACAGATTTTTTGGGATGTTTACTAAAGCCCTGAGCTGCATGATGTTGAAACAGATGTGCCCTTATAGCCATAGATCGTAACTCATCAAGCACTTGAAAATTAAAGCCCCATGAATTCCATGCTAAAGTAGCAGCAGCAGCTTTGCCACCTGTGAAAATAAGTTTCTCTCTCTTAGAGAGCATCTCCACCCACCCATATGGCTGTCCCTGTGTATTCCTGACTTGCCTTTGGCAAGTCTGCAAGCATGCCCTCACCTAAAGGTAAAGTCTCTCCCATTCCTCAGCTCACCTGTAAATGGATTTTGCTAGATCTAACTCATAGACAGTGCTTGACACTGATAGCTTTAAGTGACTAAAACCATATGTTTGGAGAGTGCACAATGGAAACTGTTATCACTTAATTATGCTGATAAAAGTTTGAATAGGTGAAACAGTGCTAAGATGAAAGGATGCAAAGACTAAGTAAACAGAAAGCAAAATCAAGCAAAATCTGGTGATCTACTGACTGCCTAAAAGCTATACTCGAAACCAGCTGTAAATTAGTGATTTTTAAGGTTTCAATTTGTGGACTTCTACAACATTTTTCAGTTTAGCTACATAGCTCTGCAGCCTACTGATTAGTACCAGACTGTCTTTTCTTAGCCTCAGCAGGCCTCTCAGAAGTAACCTACAGATCCCTATCCAGCTAATGACAAGCCACTCATGATGAGCAATACCAACCAAGTGCAGATATGGCACTACTCATTCTGTGGATCCACTACCTGCATTTGCTTCTGTCTCTTCCACATCCTAATCCTTCCCCTCATCAAACTTTTTTTTTTTTTTTTAATCTTGATTCACATTGGGGCCAAATCCAGGAGACTTCTACGTGCATGCTTACCTTTATCACCAAAAACATACAGAAATCAAAGCTTATCTTTATCACCAAAACCACACAGCATACAATGGTTGAGAAGTTAAGGACAAGCAGACTTTTTGCAGATTGAGGCATTCATGCATTCTTTCCTATGAGATGTGCAAAGCGTTATTTATAAAGCACATATGCACTGATGGCTCTACATTAAATAACATACAGTCTCAGCTGGCATTGTCACATGCTGATTTGAGAGGGAACATGGCATGACATGGACCTTTATCTTCCCCACAGCTACTAAACCTGCTAAGTCTGCTAACAGTCTGGATTCATGCTGCAGAGTTGAACTAAGGGTTTAAGAAGAATTTAAAGAATTCTTTTACAGTAAGAAAAAAAGGCAGAACGGACTTCTAGGTGAGATGTCAAAGGCAAGTCACATTGCCTTACTTAGGTAAAAAGCTGGGTTTCAAATACAGCAGAAAGCTACCCAATGCCCGTGCTTCCCTGAAGGGAATTTGGCAGGACATGGCCAGCTTGATTATGGAATATGAATATTTTATTATTTTTGCAGTGGAGATTTTAAGTGTGAAAGTCTGTATAAGAGAATCAAAGTGACAATTCCTACACAACAGCTAACTCTCCCCAGTACTAGATGATTACAATATTTATCTGGAGCTTTACTCCCATTTATAGCAAAGTTCCCAGGCATCCACCACTGATTACAATTAAAAAAAAAAAAACAAAAACCACGGATATCACCAATCATTAACAAAGCAACACACAGCATGCCAACGCAAAATGCCCAGATCAAATTTACTTACACATGTTGAATTTTAACAAGGGAATGACATTTTTTCCAGAACCACCGTGGAGGCTTAGAGAGATCCTTTTTAAACACAGTCTCTAAACATATCAGAAATTCAATCACTCAAAATAGACACAGCAAGCTGCCACTGCACTGGTGTCCCTGTACAGCCAGCGTGTGGCGAGGCAAACAGCATGTCCAGATGCTCCCCAATTGCAGAAGGGGCTCCAGATTCGCCTCCCAAGCTCCCCTTTTTTGAAGGGTGCTACTTATTTAAAAATTAAAAAAAAAAAAAAAAGCACAGAAAGAGGCATAAATATTTACCCACTGTTCAGTCCTTGAAACAACCCACCTGCCGGACAGAAGAATGAGCTGTTGACAAAACACGGCCTCTATTTAAGCCGCAGGCTCCGGGCAGCGGCAGAGAGGGATCGCCGGTCTCCCCCCCCCCCATACCCCCGGAGGAGGCTGCCGCTATCTGTGTCCGCACCGGCTACGACCCCCACCACGGCCCCAGAGCCGCCGCCACCTGTCCTCCACACCCGGCCGCTGCGGAGGGAGACTGCTCCTGCGAAACTCCGCCGCGCCTCAGGGAGAGCCGCGAACTACCCCCCCCCCCCCCCCCCCCCCGCCAGCAGGAAAGCAGGCGAGGGGCTGGCAACCCTCTGTGGCCTCCCCCGGGTCCTGGCTGGGCTGCCCCCCGCCTTCGCCCCTCCTCGCCGGCACCACCCCGGGGCGGGCGGAGGGAGGGATGGAGGGGGCATTTCTCATCGCGACCCCCGGGCCGCCCCTTCCCAGGGGCGAGCGGAGCGCCACCAGGGTGCCACCGCCGGGAGAAGCCTCCCGGCCTGGTGGCCGGCACTCACCCGCCGCCGCCTCGCCGTGCCCTGCGGCAGCCTCATACCGCTGGGGGTGCGCGGGGCTGTTCGCGGCGCGGTCCCGGGCGGCTCAGCTCCGGCGGGCAGCAGTGCGGAGCGCCGACAGGAAGGAGGGCTAGAGCTGGGGCGGGAGGGAGGGATGGAGGAGAGGGGCTGGCAGGCTGCCTGCGGGAGGAGCCTGCACCGCCCGGCGCCGCCACCACCCCCGGCCCTGCCCCCGGGGCATCTCCGCCTCCCGCCGCCCGGCATGTCCCGGCCTGGCCCAGCCGCTGGGGCCGCGCTCGGTCGGAGCAGCACTGCCGGTAGTCCTGGTTTTATTGGGCCGAAGCTATCCAGGATTTCAGGCACACTCCCGAGTCGCTCCGCCTGACATCAGCCTTTATTTGTATTGCCAAGGTGTAGTCGGGACTAAGTTGTTAAAGATACTTTAGTGGCTGGTGGTTTTATTGGATCTCTAATGGACTATTAAGAGCATGATGCGGGAGTAGATGAAGTCAGGGATCTGATCTGATCATTTCAGGTTCTCTCTGTGACATGGTCAAATATCATTCTTAGAAAAGTATTTTGAATGTCTCCAACGCTGCCAGCCCTCCAGGGTTTGAAGCGGTGGGCCTGGCCCTCCAAACCCATGAGATCCTTGATTTATTTTATCTTTATTTTTGCTTCAAGCTTTTGAGGTCTAGGACTTGACCTCCAACATTTCTTTGAAGCCACAACAGCTACATGCCAGCCTCTCTTTTAAATGAAACTTGAAATCCTCACAATCCTACGGTCTCAAGTCAGACAATTAAAAATATATATACTATGAGGCCCATAAAATCAAAAGAGTTGGCAAGCCTATGGCTCCTCTCTTGTTCCCCAGTAAACAACAGCAGAACGGGGAGAAAAAGATAACAGCTCAGTTTTCCTTTCATTTTTCTGCCTACGTTTTCCTACAGGGGTTTTCCAAGTTGCTGTAGATTGTTTTTCTCAGAACCTAGATGATAAAGAACTGCAAATACTTGTATGGAGGTCCTGAGCCAGATTTGTGTCCCATCTTGGCTAAGTAGATGGATTTCAGGTTCCCAAAGACAGAGTGTCCTGCTATCCTGCACATTCCCTGCTCAGGCTAAGTGAATATAGGCTATTTTGTAGAGAAGAAATCTTCCACCATCATTCCACCATCCAATCATTCCACCATCTACCACGCATTGCTGGCTCATGTTGAGCTTCTCATCAACCAACACCCCAAGTCCTTCTCCTCAGGGCTGTCCTCAATCCATTCTCCACCCAGCCTGTATTTGTGCATGGGATTGTCCCAGTATCAACCCCTGAGGAACACCACTCATCACTGCTCGCCGCTTGGACTGCCGTTGACCACAACTCTTTGAGTGCGACCATCCAGACAATTCCTTATCCATTGAGTGTTCCATCCGTCAAATCCGTGTCTCTCCAATTTAAAGACAAGGATGTTGTGTGGGACAGTGTGAAATGCTTTGCACAAGTCCAGGTAGATGACATCTGTTGGTCTTCCCTTATCCACCAATGCTGTAAACCCATCATAGAAGGCCACCAAATTTGTCAGGCACTATTTGCCCTTAGTGAAGCCATGTTGGCTGTCACTGATCACTTACATGTGCCTTAGCATAGTTTCCAGGAGGATCTGCTCCATGATCTTGCCAGGCACAGAGGTAAGACTGACCAGCCTGTAGTTCCCCGGGTCTTCTTTTTTACCCTTTTGTAAAATGGAGGTTATGCCTCCCCTTTTCCGGTCAGCGGGAACTTCACCGGACTGCCACAACCTCTCAAATATGATGGATAGAGGCTTGGCAACTTCATCCGCCAGTCCCCTCAGGACCCATGAATGAATCTCATCAGGTCCTATGGACTTGTGCACCTTCAGGTTCCTCAGCTGGTCTCAAACCTGGTCTTCTCCTACAGTGGGCAGTACCTCATTCTCCCAGTCCCTGCCTTTCCTTTCTGCAACTTGGGTGGTGTGGTTAGAGCCCTTCCCAGTGAAGACCGAGGCAAAGAAGTCATTGACTATCTAAGCCTTCTCCCTGTCCTAGGTGACCAGGTCTCCCATTTCCTTCCTGAGTGGGCCCACATTTTCCCTAGTCTTTCTTTTGTCACTGATATACCTATAGAAGACTTTCTTCTTGCCCCTGGCCAGATTTAACTCTGTCTGGACTTTATCTTTCCTAACCTGATCCCTGGCTGCTCGGACAATTTCTCTGTATTCCTCCCAAGCTACCTGTCCTTGTTTCCACCCTCTATAGGTTTCCTTTTTGTGTTTGAGTTTGTCCAGGAGCTCCTTGTTCATCCATGCAGGCCTCCTGGTGTTTTTGCCTGACTTCCTCTTCATTGGGATGCATCGCTCCTGAGCTTGGCGGAGGTGATCCTTGAATATTAGTCAGCTTTCTTGGGCCCTTCTTCCCTCCAGGGCTTTATCCCATGGTACTCTACCAAGCAGATCCCTGAGGAGGCCAAAGTCTGCTTTCCTGAAGTCCAGGGTAGCAAGCTTACTGTGTGCCCTCTTCACCACCCTAAGGATCATGAACTCCACCATCTCATGGTCACTGCAGCCAAGGCTGCCCTTGAGCATGACATTCCTCACCTCACCTCACTGTGACAAGCCCCTCCTTGTTGGTGAGAACAAGATCCAGTGTGGCACCTCTCCTCATTGGTTCCTCTTTCACTTGGAGAAGGAAGTTATCATCGATGCATTCCAGGAACCGCCTGGACTGCTTATGCCCTGCTGTGTTGTCCCTCCAACAGATATTGGGGTGGTTGAAATCCCCCATGACGACCAGGAATTGTGAGTGTGAGGCTGTTCCTATCTGTCTTTAGAGGGCCTCATCCACTCGGTCTTCCTGGTCAGGTGGCCTGTAGCAGACCCCCACTGTAACATCACCTGTCTGTGCCCTCCCTTTAATCTTGACTCACAAGCTCTCAGTTGGCTCCTCATCCATTCCCATCCATGCACTCCAGCTGGTCCTTGACATAGAGAGCTACACCCCCTCCTCATCTCCCCTGCCTGTCCTTCCTGAAGAGCCTGTATCTGTCCATTTCAACACTCTAATCATAGGAGCCATCCCACCATGTCTCGATGATGCCGATTAGATCATAGTCTTGCAGGCGTGCACACATCTCTTGTTTGTTCCCCATGCTACGTGCATTTGCATAGAGGCATTTAAGCTGGGCCCCCAATGAACCTAGCTCCCTGGCTGGAGTGGCTCTTTTTCCTTTAAGCTGCACTCCAGGTGCTCTCCTGCTGGTCTGCAACCCATCTCCAGGTTGTGGGCCTCTACTACTACTATCAGCATTGTATTAGTAGGAGTGGCATGGATTCCAGTTCCCCTCCCCCAGCAACTCTAGTTTAAAGCCCTCTTCACAAGGTTGGCAAGCCTCTGACCAAAGAGATTCTTCCCTTTTTCTGACCGGTGGACCCCATCTGGCCCCAGTAGACCAGGCTTCTCAAAACGAGACCCATGATCTAAGAAACCAAACCCCCAGCTGTGGCACCAGTCCTGTAGCCAACTATTGATTTGCCAGATTCACCTGGCCCTGTCAACCCCCTTCCCTTTGGCCAGGAGGACTGATGAAAAAAACTACCTGTGCTCCAGAGTCTCTGACTGCTGCTCCTAGGGCTTTATAATCTTTCTTGATAGTCTTCAGGCTGCTCCCAGCTGCATCACTGGTGCCCACATGAAACAGCAGCAGCGGATAATAGTCAGAGGACTGCATGAGATTTGGTAGTCTCTCAGTTACATCCCTGATATGAGCCCCCGGCAAGCAGCACACCTCCCTAGAGAGTGCATCAGGTCAGCAAATGGGTGCCTCTATACCTCTCAGAAGAGAGTTGCCTATGACTATCACCCGTCGCCTTTTCTTAGTTCGACTGGTTTTTATACGTGGAGCAGATCGGGTAGTCTTACTCAGCTCCAGTGCCTCTCCTGATACAGTAAATTTTGCCTCTTCACTCTGCAGAGCAGTGAAGCAATTCTGCAGGGGCACCTCAGTTTTTTGGGGAAGTCTCTTCCTCTTGCTGGTCTTAGCAGTTACAAGCTTCCATTCTGTGTAGCAGAATGGTAGCTTCCCTGTAATTCACAGATATTCCATACAGAAACTGGGAAAAGAGGTGTTGGGTTTTTTAAGTGGGAAAACGTGATCGTGAAATTAGAAGAAGCTGCCATGAGAAATAAGAGGTAGGGGTAGTTCCTGATTTATTTTAAGGTTTTGATATTGTATTCAATGACTCAATTTTTAATGACTCAATTGGAAGTTAAGAAACTTTCTAGACCTGATGCTATTTATGAAAAGTCTGTATAGTACAAGTTTCAAGGTGATAAAGCTACAGATGTTTGGGTATCAGTTATCTGTTTTTTATACAGTGAAATATGCTAATTTTAATATACATATCCTCTAGATGAATGGCTGGTCTAATTACCCTACTACTTCTAATCTGCAGAAAATATGCTATCTATGCATCCTGTCTCATTATGAGACCTTCCTTATAAAATATAGAATCATAGAATGGTTAGAGTTGGAAGGGACCTGAAAGATCATCTAGTTCCAACCCCTCTGCCATGGGCAGGGACACCTTCTAAACCAGGTTGCTCAAAGCCCCATCCAATCTAGCCTTGAACACTTCTAGAGATGGGGCATCCACAGCTTCTCTGGGCAATCTGTTCCAGTGCCTCACCACCCTCACAGTGAAGAATTTCTTCCTTATGTCCAATCTAAATCTACCCTCTTTCAGTTTGAAGCCATTACCCCTTGTCCTATTATAGCTGCTATATTTTTTAATGAAACTTATCTGCATGTACTATATATATACAGGCCATTTATTTTGTTTCCTGCCTTATCTTTGGTTTCCAGAAAATTGAAGGACAGATGCTGGAACACATGCTGTGCCTTTATAGACTCAGTGGAGAATTTTGTCATTGATTTCAACAGCAGCAGGGCCGTGCCTTTCAACATTAATATTTTGGACAGTGAGAGAGGAAGGTTTAAGTCTCTCTGGATAGTAGGCTAGTTTTAGTTTATCTTAGTTTATCTCAGTGCTTAGTATTACTTAGAGAACAACATATCTGCTGTCTAGGTCAGAAAAAACCTTCTTGGGGCATGTAAATTCCAAATGAAAGTGAGAAGCCCAGCTAGGACATTTTCATTAATGAGAATTTCCTGGAGCCATTTAGTCTCATATTTAAGGGTGTGTTGGTTATTTATGGCAGAGAAAAGGAAACAGATGTGTTGCTGAGAAGCTATGCACACATTTTACAAACCATACAGTTTAACCAGAAGTGTGAGATGTAGTACTTCTACCAGCATTTACAAACATCAGAGATTGTAGTATATATGATATTTCACAGTATCATCAGGGTTGGAAGGGACCTCTGGAGATCATCTAAGTCCAACCCCCCTGCCACAGCAAGGACGTATATATATATTATATTATATAATATAATACTGCCAGCAAAGGTCTGCCAATGATTCTTTTTATGGGTGATCTATTCCTGTTTTCTTAAAAAAATGATTATATAATACAACCAGCAAACCAAATTTGGGTCTGACTGAATGTATTCAGGAAAGCCAATAACAAAACTCACACTGACTGTGATAAGAGCAGGAGTAGCTTCTGTTCATGCCAAGAATAACCTCGATTATAGTGGATAGCGCATGTGTTCTGATGCACTCTCAAAGCAACAGCTCTTTCCTATGAGGTCTCAGTCAAAGCATCCCTGTGTTGTCAAGCTGGAGCAGAGCTATTCTTGAAAATGAGTACTCTGACCCCAGAGAAATAATCTCTTTGCAATTGATATTTTTCAAATACAGAGAATTTTCTTCATCATTAGGGGCCTATGCCTGTAAACCCAGTGACATATTGGCAATATATTGCAAAAGGGTTTCAAAAAATTCCCTGGTCTCCCCTGTTTGCAGGAAAACCATACGGTCTATTGTGGTTTTTGTGTTTGCAGAGAGAAGCAAGGAAGGACTTCGATCTACTGACCTGCACTAACTTAGATAGTGCCATGAATTTAAAAAGAAATGGAAAGAAAACCACTACTTGCCAAAAACAATTAAATTGAAGGCACCTGCATTCCTTTCACTGGAAAAAATACAACCTCAGATGCCTGAAAAATACATTTTGTGGAAATACTGGATTCACTACCAGTAATAAGACCCCTATGGTTAGCAGTGAAGGTGAAGCTTCACCCATGCAGTACAGAGACGCTAGCAGGTGGATTGGATTGCCACCCACTGACAAGTATCAAGATCTTTGTGTCCAAGTGGTCTGACCAGGGTCATTTGTGCATAAGACAGGACAAGGGGCACCAGCTGTTGAGTCCTCAGTAAGTACATTGGGTCTCTCTTGACTGGCAACAACAATTTTTTGAACAGGTCTTTTAGATCTTCCTGAGTCAAGCAGTTGTTTTGCAATGATTTTGCCTCAGACCCTTGCTTTCCTTATCCTCCAGGAACCTTTGGAAAAGGTTCTGCCCGTTGCCTTATTTCCTCATTTTGCCATCTTTATGGCTACTGTCTGACTTCCTGTTGGGAAGATGTTATCTGAGCCCATGTTATCAGAGCATGGGTTTTGGGGTGATGAGTTGCCTATGCTGTGGCCTTATCAGAGCAACAGGACTGAACTTTTGGTCTTGTGGTTTTGATGTAAACAACACACTCCTCACTGTTCCTTGATTTGACTGCTGTCATTCATATCCATCATGTACATTCATGTACATTCTTTCCACCCTTGCTCTAGTGTGTCTTCTGATGATTACACATGCAGGCATTTCCATTCGTACTTCATTCAGATGAGTCTTAATACAATGTTACAAATGCCTACAGTGGCTACAGTGAACTAATGTCTGAGAAGGGACCTACTGCTGAAGTTCCTCTGCTAAAACAGCTTACATGGTGTAAACTGATTAACAGTTGCAGGCCTGCCTCCCAGTCTAAGCACTTGTGCCATCCTGCATCTGATTATACTGGCAGTGTAAAGTTCAGAACAATCATCATATTGGATGCATCCCATTGCTGAGTCCCATAGAGTAGCATGAGAGGTCAGTCTTCAGGTCAGTGAAATAAGATAAAGCGTAGTTCTTGGAAGAAAATTAAGCTAAATATAAATTTCTGAAGAAATACCAACAAATTATAGCAATCTTACTAACTGCGGAAGCATTGGTGGAACCAGTCCTAGAACTAAGTCTTATTTATGGATATGAAATTGAAGAAGCTTACTTTGCGCAGTAGTGGAAGGGCATATTTACATCATGAAAAAGAGGATTTATGAGAGTCAGAAGCTAATTTAGATTTGTAATAGCCAGAGAAGCATGGAAATCTACAAATAAAAGATACTGAGAACATTTCAGACATTCATATACTCTTAATATTGCAAGTCCCTCCGTTGGCTCCCCAACATCAGTGTATCCCATTCAAACATACTGCCTTACTCTGTTCAACTTTCAATTATTCTCCTTGTTTAGCAATTCTTGCCTTGCCTTGGTGTTGGCTCTATTTCCAACGCCATGCCATTCCTGTCAGTCATGTTTTTCTGCTCACCAATTTATCAGCTAGATATTGCTATGCTTTCTCTATTTCTATGAGATCCCACAAAGAAATGCGTCCTACACTACAAAGCTTAGTAAGTTGATTCTTGTGTGACACTTCAGATTTTCTGTCTTTCAGTCCATAGCCTGAACATGTCTGATGAATGTTGGATGAATTTGAAGCACCCTAAGCTGTTATGAACTTTACATGCACTGCAGAGCTGATATCTGCATCAACAGGAGCCATTCAACCTGTATTCCTGTAACTCGGCTGAGCTGCCAGCTTCAGTGAATCCGGATTAAGTGGCTAAAATCTTCAAAATTCTCCATGCACAAAGTTTCCAAGAAGCAACACCCTCTCCCCCCCCCCCCCCCCCCCCCCCCAGGAAAGAAATGCGCCTGCTTCCATACTATCCTTGTACTGACCTGTAAGCCCACTCACTGCTTGGAACCAAATTCCTATGCATCAGCACAAAAGTAGGGAGAAAAAGGGAGCTCAGCCAGGGAGGAGGTGAAGATACTTAACAAATGCTTTTCAGGAGCATATGAAGTTTTATATTTACATGGTTCATGGCATTCTTCCTGTCAGTCTTTCCATGTCATTTTTCAGATGTGGGTTTCAATACTGCTTAACACAGTGCATCAGAGCTTGGGGTTTTATAGTATTAAATAATGTACAAATAAGATACCGTAAGGTGTGGCCTTGGAGGGCACAATGGCAAAATCCATTTATTAGAAGCAACTTTATCCTTTCCGGGTGTATTGGGTTTGGCTGAGAGGGAGTTAATTTTCCCCATAGCAGCCCTCATAGTGCTGTGCTTTGTAGCTAGAAAGGTGTTGATAACACACCAATGTTTTGGCTACTGCTGAGTAGTGTTGGCACAGCATCAAGGCTGTCTCTCCAACATTCTACCCCTCACCAGTAGGCTGGGGATGGGCAAAATCTTGGGAGGGTACATAGTCAGGACAGCTGACCCAAACTGACCAAAGGGATATTCCATACCATATGACATCTGCTCAGCAATAAAAGCTAAGAGAAAGGAGGAGGAAGGGGAGCATTCATTATTACAACATTTGTCTTCCGGAGCAACCGCTATGCATACTGAGGCCCTATTTCCCGGGAAGTGGCTGGACATTGCCTGCTGATGGGAAGTAGAGAATAAATCTTTTGTTTTCCTTTGCTTCCACACATAACAGCATGCTTTCACACTTATGGGCACTGCAGCACTCAGCATTTTAATGTTCCTCGTACTTTGGTTAGGCTGCTAGTTCTCCTTCAGTTAAAGGAAAATCGAGAACTCAAAAAATCAAAGCCCAGACACTCTCTTTGCTGGACCTAAAATATATAATTACAAATGCATACAGGCATCTAGTGAACAGGGGAAAACGCTCAAAGGAAGCAACCTGCTGAGCACAGGGCACTTGCTCAAGTCAAAAGGAAATTCCTGTTGTCTCATTTCTTTTCTCAGTTTTGCTTTCCTACACAGCTTTGTAAGCTTAGATTTTGTTGTTTTTCCTCTTTTGATATGCGCCAACAGGCAGCAATTCCACCATGCCTTGTTCCGGACCCATTGCCTTATATATACGCTTCCTTCTCATGCCTGGGATTAGCAAGACTAATGCCAAGGAAGACTCTCTGAAAGTCTTGACTTTTAAGATGCAGAATATATACACTGTCTGAAGTCACATCTAGATGGAGTCTCTCCTGGCCTTGGAGATGATAACACTAATGTCAGTCTTTTGTGTTACATCCTGTTCTCCCTACTCACAATCCTCAGACCCCCCCAACAGGCATTTGTGCTCTGAAACCCTCTCTTGGATTTAAACACCAGGGAATTTTCTCTCTCTGAAGTCACATGGGGGAAACAACAGATGCCATCATATGTTGGTGAAAATATCACCTCCAACTACAGAAGTGGTTAAAGGCTTGTTTGGGAAGTGGAAGAGCTGCAATGGGCAAGGGTGCTCCAGAGGATGTTTTCCATGTCCACAGGGTGCTTTGACCACCTCATTAGGCTAGAGGGCACTGTCCACTCTGCTTTTGAAGCTTGGTCGTCTCTTAAAAAACAAAAGTGAAGCTATAGAGACAGAAAAGACTGGAGCAGGAATTAAGGTGATTGTGCAAACAGTATGTCCTGGTTTGAGGTAAAACAGGACCAATTTTGTTCAGTAACTTCGCTTCTTAGCTGGGCCTCTTCTAACTACTGAAATTAACAGCATATTGTGCAGACAATGTTCGCTCTCTCAGAGTGATAAGACCTATGTTTATAGCTGATGCCAAGGCATGGTATGCAGAGAGGCTCTTGCTTATAGTTATTGCTATAACATCCAAGGCCAACCAACTGTGTTATTTGCCCCGTTGGAGGGTCAGAAGCGGAAAAGTGTAATGGGGTCCCACCTGCGGGGAGGAGCAGACAGGACAGGTGACCCAAAACTGACCAACAGCGTATTCCATCCCATCTGCCTCATGCTCAGTATAAAAGCTGAGGGATCAAAGGGTCAGCGCTCTTTCCCTTCTTCCTTCAGTGGCTGACGTCTGAGGAGGACTCTGCCTGTTCGTCTGCCTTTGGTCCCGATCCCGAATCCAGATCCGGAATCCAGTTCCTGTCTTTCAACTAAACATATGTCCCAAAATAGAAAGCCTGCATGACCTGCAACACTTGTTAGGGTCTCTTAATTGGCTCCGCCTGCTGATCGGCCTCACCAACGAAGACCTACACCCTCTTTTGTCTTGCTGAAGGGGGACCCCGCTTTAACATCTAAACGGTCCCTCACCCCTGCGGCCAAATCAGCCTTGCGCACCATTGCACAGCATATAGCCAGTCGGAAGGCCCACCGTAGAGCGGAGCACGTCCCTTTCAGTCTGATTGTTTTTAACTCTCAATTTCAGCCCTTTGCCTTGATAGCACAGTGGAATCCGGACTTTCCAGACTCTTTGATCATCATTGAGTGGCTGTTTCTGCCGCACCAGTTTTCTAAGACAGTCATCACCCAACCCGAAATGATTAGTATGTTGATTCAAAAGGGAAGAGAGAGGCTACTGCTCCTGGATGGCCAGGATCCAGCTCACATTTACCTACCAATGGATCTCAAACAGCTGGAATGGCTGATGAAATGCTCATTTACGTTTCAGGTTGCGACCGAAAATTTCACAGGCCAATTTAAGATTCACTTACCCAAGCACCCCCTGTTACAAATGTTGCCTTGTCTCCCCGTGTTTAAGGGAACAAAGCTTAGTGCTACCCCCTTGCAGGCATTGACGGTTTTCACCGATGGTTCCGGCCGCACCAGCTGGTCCGTCATCGTTTGGCGATCGGACGCTGAGGGTCCCTGGCAGCAGGATGTCCAAGTGGTCCACGGCTCCCCTCAAATCGTCGAATTGGCGGCGGTAGTCCATGCCTTTCGCTGATGGCCAACAGATCTCAACATTGTCACCGACTCAGCCTATGTTGCTGGCCTGGTCAGCAGAATGGAATCTGCCTTTTTAAAGGAGGCCGCCAATCCTCAGTTGTTTACTCTTATGAGATAATTGTTGTTTTTATTGAATTGGCAGCCGGGCAAATATTTTATCATGTATGTGCGGTCCCATACTAACCTTCCAGGCCCCATTGCCGAAGGCAATGCACAGGCGGATCTGGTGGCGGGCCCGGTTGTAGTCCCAAACACATTTAAGCAAGCTTGTTTGTCACATGAATTTTTTCATCAAAATGCTAAGGCATTAGCTCGTCAGTTTTCTATATACAAGGAACAGGCTCAAGCCATTGTTGCCTCCTGTCCAGACTGCCAGCAAGTGACGCCGGCTGTCCCCGTTGACATTAATCCCTGAGGTCTGTCAGCTCTAGAACTTTGGCAGACAGACATTACCCATGTTGCAGATTTCGGCAGGCTGAAATACGTGCATGTGTCGGTGGACATGTTTTCGGCATGTATTTTTGCCTCCTGTCATACAGGTGAGCGAGCTAGAGATGTAGTTCGGCATCTAACGGCCGCCTTTGCGGCATTGGGTGTCCCGCGATGCGTTAAGACCGATAACGGTCCTGGCTATACGGCTCGTCAGATGGCACGCTTTTTCCAGGTGTGGGGGGTTTCCCACGTTACAGGTACCCCCATTCTCCTACTAGCCAAGCCATTGTGGAACGGGCCCATGGGACGCTCAAAGCCATGTTGCAAAAACAAAAAGGGGGAATGGCCCTAGGCACACCACCAGAACATTTAGCAAAAGCATTATATGTGTTGAATTTTTTAAATCGATGGACGGACGGAGAGCCAGCCATGATAAAACACTTTACCTCTCTCTCGGAGGGACTGCAAGCAGTCTCTCCACAGGAGAAAGCACAGGTGATGATCAAAAATATGATGAATAACCAATGGGAAGGTCCATACCTGCTGATAACTTGGGGTCGAGGATATGCTTGTATCTCCACAGATACTGGACCAAGATGGGTCCCGGCGAGATGGGTCCGACCGTCGCTGCAGTCATCCTCGTCATCACAGCAGAACCAGGAGATGGGATATGGATCTCACCAGCACCCAAAGAAAACATCTGGGTAACTTTGGCAAACGAGACCAGCCAGGACACCCTGTGCCTTTCGCTGGCTACCCCAGGAAACCCCTTTTCGACATGTCTAGTCGGTGTCCCAGCAGACAATTGGCCAAGCCATGGTCCAGCACATCTTTTTGGAAACTCATTGACTTTGGCTGATAACTGGGATGGGTGAACTCCTTACTTGCCACCCCTGCCCCATGGGCCACAAGAGATTGAACTCCTAGGCTCAATCACAATGGATAGCTGTCTAATTTCTAATTATACTGGCAAGAATCAATCTACAGCACAGAATGTTAATTCTTCTTTGTCAATATATAGAAATAACACAGCCTGGTGCAACTATACCAGTTGTAATGTCTCCCACTCCAGCAACGTGCCTTTACAGCTCCTGCAGGGGCTCTTCTTTATCTGTGGTGATTGAGCTTGGGGAAGTATGTCCTCACATATAAGGGGAGGGCCTTGTAGTCTGGGAAGACTTATGCTGTTGACCCCAAATACATCAATGATTCTGAATTTTACAAAGCATCATCGACGCCCCAAATGATTGGCCCACGCCTTTCAGAGCGAATACAACGATAATGTGGAGTTTTGGAGTAAAGGGGAGATAATTACGGCCTCTATATTTGCACCAGGAGTTGCTGCTTCAAAGGCTTTAGCATTAGGGTGCTGGCTTGCCAAACAGAGCAATGCCACGTCACTGGCTCTATCTAGCTTATTAATGGATGTAGATTCGGTTAGACACGCTACTTTGCAGAACCGCACAGCAATAGATTTTTTGCTATTAGCCCATGGCCACAGATGCAATGAATTTGATGGAATGTGTTGTATGAACCTCTCAGATCATTCCCTGTCCATCCACAAAAGCATCCGGAAGCTGAAAGAGGTAGTTGCTAAACTCCAGGAGGATGATGAGTGGGGATGGTTCAGCGATATGTTTGGCGGGTTGAGTTTGGGAAGCTGGGCAAAGCAGCTGCAGAAGCTAGCTGCAGTGTGCTTACTGATCTTTTTATGCATTTTAATATGTATACCATGCCTTTTACAATGTACGCAGAGAATAGTAGAAAAATCAATAAACACAGTGCTAATTGTTCAACAAAACAAAAAAGGGGGAGATGTGGGGACTGAGGCAAAAGAGGGGTTAAGTGTGGTAGAACTAATAGGCCATAAGCCATGGGAGGAATGAGCAGCTGCAGCTGCTGCTTTGGCAGATGAGGGAGTTGTGGGAAGCAACACCCTAGATAAGGAGGTGTTGCGGTGGGAACGTTATCTTTTAGAGTATGTGATGGTGTGAACAAGTAAGGTGGAAAATCACTGGCCTTGGTAGAAAAGTATATAAAGAGCATGCTTGCTTAATAAAGCTGATTTCGTTTTCGATCCTGCATATCGGAGTCCGTGTCTTTCAATCCGCTACAACACAGATTTATCCAGATACCTGCTAAAATGGGGGGAATGACATTTTAAATGTGTTAAGTTGGATACTTGTCAAGAGAAGGGGAGATCTGAATTCTAACCCCTGCTCCAAGGACTGTTTATGCACCGAATCCAGTTACTGTTTCACATAAATAGCCCTTTAAGCAGGACCAGAACTCAGGTTTCCATTAGTCCATGAAAGTACCTGAATTACTGCATTAAGGATTCAGGCTCCTGCTGTCTTTTTCCTGCTTGATAAGACTTCCAGTCTTTCTGTAGAGTGACTTGGCTTTCACAGAAGGGGTGAAAAAGACACATATTGCCCCTGTCACACATACTGCTTAAGGAATTACCTACCTTGTTGTCCTGGTTTCAGCAACACAGGATTAATACTGTCTCTTTCAGTAATTTTACTTTTCAGTAAAGTATTTTCTAATGCTTGAGAAAACTGCATTTTTTAGAAGACACTAGTGTCTGAATTTGTGAAAATATTTACTTTACAGGCAGCTATGCTATGCAGGTTTCAAGGTCTCAGTGTTTTTGAGCTCGCTAGGTGCAGGTACGAGGAGGAGCGAGACCCGGGCACTTGACCCAAGATGGCCAGCAGGATTATTTCATACCATGAATGTCACATTCAATATAAATTAGAAAGTTTGCTGAGGAGTTTTTTTCTTCTGTGATGACTGTAATCCCGAGAACTTCTTGCCCTGGCACCGGACCCCTGAGGCCTTCCCTTCTTCCCAAAGCTGTAGCACTCGCAGTGTCCGACATTTGCTGTCCACTGCTGGGAGTGCACAGCTTCCTACTGATAGAATTGACTGAGTATAATCCTCGTGTATTTTATATTAGTATCAGGATCATTATTGGTTCTTTAGTATTATTTGTTAATTATTTAGTCTTATTCTATTAAATCTGTTTATATTTCAATCCTCAGATTTCCTTATTTTTTCCTGATTCCCCTTCCTGGATGGGGAGGGGTCATCGAGTGATAGAATAATTGTCTAAACGACAATAAATTGTTGTGGATTCTTCAAACCATAACACTTGTGCATACGGTTTCCTTGAGCCAAATGCATAGGACACTTTAGGTTACTATTTCTGTTTAAATATACACAAGAGAGATATGTAGTTATAAGTACCTATGGCATTGAAAATATACTCATGATATATACTCTGAATAATCCCAATAAAAAATGTTGAAACATAAGTTCCAGTTCACTCAGTCTTGGTTAGTTGAGGAAAATTTATAGAGGCTTTCTGCTTATGAAGTAATATCTGTGAAAGATTTTCATATCCAATGTGAGAAAAGGGGGTAGTGCATTCACGGCTCAGGCAAATAGGTGAGAACTTGATGAGCATTTCCACTGATGTTTTAGGGGCACCAGATTTTTTATGACATAATTTATTCATTTTCATTGCTGTCATCATCACAAACATCTGTTCATATCATCACATATAAAACAAAACCTACTTAAATGTAATATATCTTTTTTGGGAGACTATTATGCAACATTTTTTGTTTTCTTCATTTCATGCAGAGTATCTCAGAAAATATTTTAGGGGTATGATGGCTTTCTCACCAGTCTGCTTCCATAGAAGGCAATAAAAATCTTTGCATTGACATCAGATTGATACTGTAGAATGCATCTTTAAGAATAGCAATTTTCAGGATTTCATGTTAGTACTAAAGGCCTTCATGGAAAAGCTACCTTTGAATTCAATGAGCTTTGGATAAGCTGCTTGGACTTTGAGGCCAGAAATTTTTCTTTACTAACATGGATTCATTAATTTTGATAAGTACTTGCAAAGTAGGCATGATGTGTTCTCAGTAGGTGAGAAAAGTTGCACAAAGAGAAATTTTAGTGATTTATTCAAGATAACAGTCTAGATAATAAGCCTGTGGCCACACTAGAGCTCAGGGTTGTCTGGCTAAAACTAGGGACCTAATTTTTATGTTATAAATAAAAATATATCTCCTCCATCATAATGTATCTTGAAATACATCCAAAGGAGAAGCTCTGAACTGTAACAGCAACTCAGCTGAAAAAAAATCTTTCTCTTCAACTAATACTTTGCAGGCCAGGCCCATAGTTCAGACACCCATTTCCACAGTGACCTGTGTGCAAGCTTTTCAGTAATACATATCCTTCCCACGTTTCTTGTGATTACAGCACTGAATAGTTAATGTTTTCAGTAACATTTTCATTTTTGCAAAGCATAAACTTTGTAAAAGCACAGCATTTTGTTTAAAAGATGTGTTTAGTTCCCCTAAACCAACAGAAATGAAATGTTTTGGAAACCATGTCATGCTCACTGTATAGACTATGCACAAACTTTGTGGTTACTTTTGCCTCCCCACTGACTCACCCTGAGTTGTTTTTGTATGCTTAAAATATAGATTTAGCTTCAAATTCAGTTCAGCTTGTATGGCCACATTTACTGTACTCTGTCTTCAAATCTGGAAGATATTTGTAAAATAATTTCTGTTTTCTCTGTGCTACTAACTGTTCCCAGAAGGCACTAGTGTAGCTTTTATTTCTGTTTTCAATTTTAGACAGAACTTAGAAGAAAACTGCTAGTTAAAAATAATTCTGTTCTAAAATCACTTAGAGGAGAGAAATACCCTTCTCTAGGTTTCCAAGCCCAAAGATGATGCTTTCTTCATGATGCTCATCTTTTGTTTATTTTGAGATCTATATGAGTAAATTCAGGAACGATGTAAATGGTGATACGGCTTACAATTTGGTTTGCTCACCATTTGGCAGACCATAATCACAATGTACTTGTCTATTATATGTCTACCTCTTATTGCACGTGACTACGCCTGCAGAGCATGAGTCTCTGCTGGTGGTCCATTTCATTCCCACGTACTTGCTTCATTCCCCCCTTCATGGTTTTAGAGATCATAATGACTCATGGTTCCTCTCAATTTGCCCCAAACTCCTGTTAGGGCATGTTGTTTGCATAGCTGGTCACTTGTATTAAGAACATCGTTCCAGCTTACTGTTTCCACTTCACTTTGTTTTGACTGACCATCCTCAAGCAGCAGTGGAAGGGCTTTCCCCAGATGCTTTTTGGTCTGTTTTGTGTCCTTCAAACCACACACCTTACCCACTGAAGCTATGGGGATTTCATTAAATCAGTATTCATGTTCTTTATGGACCCCCCCACCATTCCTAATTAAATCTTAACCACACATCCTTGAACAGTATTTTATTTCTGAAGTAATTTAGTTTTTTCTTTGTCTTTTTAGTAAGTGAAAAAGTCTCAGTTCTACATAAAACAAAATACGTTACAATGGTCTGATATATCCTAAACTCTGGCCTTCCTCCTCAATGTCTGAGAGTAAAAATTATTTTAAAATAAAGAAACAGGCATTCCTACTCCATTTACCTCCTCGGATTGGCATTAATATCAGTGTTCTCAGTGATATTCTGATTGCCAATGCTCTGAGGTACTTCAGCTACCAAAGTTTTGGTATCTACAGCTACCAGGTGCTAGAGAAGATTGTTGAAAATCCTCTTGTAAGATTACAGCCAATACTTGGTTTTATCTTTATCTCAGGTCCCATTTTTTTTTTCTGCTTCCTTGAAGTCTCCAAATATCTTTTGTATCATATTTTCTTTCTTTTTTAGGCACCGAAATCATTAGTAACATCAGAAGGACTGGTGAAGATCAGCTAATTTCAGTCCCTCTTGCAAATTTTATAGTTCTGCCATGATTCCCAGGACACCTTAAGAAGGCATGAAGGAGTCAACCTTTCTGTCTACTCCCACTCTTATTTTCCAAAAATCACATTGCTATTCAGCTACTATGTCCTCTAAGGGATGGGTATATAAAATGTCACTGTATTGGGTTTGCGTGGCAAGGTTTTGGTAGCGGGGGGGCTATGCGGGTGGCTTCTGTGAGAAGATGCCAGAAGCTTCCCCTATATCCTATAGAGTTGCCTATCAGTGACAGTGGTAGTGCCTCTGTGATAACATATTTAAGAAAGGGGAAAAAAACCCTGCTGTGCAACAGCAGCCGGAAGAGAGAAGCATGAGAATATGTGAGAGAAGCAACTATGCAGACACCAAGGTCAGTGAAGGAGGGGGAGGAGGTGCTCCAGGTGCTGGAGCAGTCTGTGGTGAAGACCATGGTGAGGCAGGCTGTCCCCCTGCAGCTCATGGAGGTCCATGGTGGAGCAGATATCCACCTGCAGTCCATGGAGGACCCCACACCGGAGCAGGTGGATGCGCCCAAAGGAGGCTGTGCACCCATGGGAAGCCTGCACTGGAGCAGGCTCCTGGCATGACCTGTGACCCTGTGGAGAGAGGAGCCTATGCTGGAGCAGTCTGTTCCTGAAGGACTGCATCCCGTGGAAAGGACCCACGGTGAAGCAGTTTGTTAAGAACTGCAGCCTGTGGGAAGGACTCATGTTGCAGAAATTTGTGGAGGACTGTCTCCTGTGAGAGGGACCCCATGCTGGAGCAGGGGAAGAGTGTGAGGAGGAAGGAGCAGCAGAGACAATGTGTGATGAACTGACTGCAACCCCAGTTCCCCATCCCCCTGTGCCACTCAGGGTGGGGAGGTAGAGAAATTGGGAGTGAAGTTGAGCCCAGGAAGAAAGGAGGGGTGGGGGTAAGGTGTTTTTAGTTTTGTTCTTATTTCTCATTACCCTTCTCTGATTTGATTGGCAATAAATTAAATTAATTTTCCCCAAGACGAGCGTGTTTTGCCCGTGACGGTAAAAGTGGTGAGTGATCTCTCCCTATCCTTATCTCAACCCACGAGCCTTTTGTTATATTTTTTCTCCTCTGCCCAGTTGAGGAGGGAGAATGATAGAGCAGCTTGGTGGGCACCTGGTGTCCAGCCAAGGTAAACCCACCACAGTCACAAACAGGAATTTATAAACTGTAATGAGCAGGATGTTTTGTGATAGTTATTACAGTCTATTTCAACACACTTTAAAAGATGCTGGAGAAACACTATTTTCAGTCCAACAAAGTTAGTTTGCATAGTCTATAAGCTATCTTATCCCACCATTCCACAAAGTCCTTTCCATCATCTCTCTGGTTTCAATAATTCAGTTCTAAAATTCCCAACATTTTGCTCTTTGTTGTTGCTGAGAGTTCCAACTGCCTCTTAAATCTCTTATAAATGTCTCTTCTACAAACAGCTCAGCTATCTGTAAAATGTATATACTGAGAAAGTCCTTAAAGAGCTCCCTCCCTCTGTCCATAACTGTATTCTTGCATTCTGTCCTTTATCACACTCACAGTTCATCTTGTCTCCATGTGTTGTAGCTCTCATAAAAGAGAGCTCCCACATTGTATGCATTTTCCTCTTGCTCCATTTGGTCCACCAAATCCTGCAAACCCTGCATGGTCCTGCAGTCCTTTAGGTCTTTTTTGGCTTTATCACACTTAGCATGAGACCAACTTGGAAGTTACTGTTGCATGTCAGTCTCAAATTACTTCCCAATGAGCTGTTAAATGATCCCTTGTTCCTTATACTTCTCCTAAATTATCTTCTTTGGTTCAGTCTGTCATGAAATGTCCTGAAGCCTGTTTTTTAATTACTACCTATTCCACCCTGTCTTTCAGATACTTCCAGAATGTTGTAATACTTCCAGAATGTCTGTAACTTGTCTATCAAATTCTTATCTCTTTTGTGCTATCACTCTATGATTAGCCCTTATGCTTCCAATCTTTGGCTTGTCTTGAGACAAAATATGCAATCTGATTACTAAGAACCACTTCTGTAGATGGATGGATATGCCTGAGAACATTTTTATTAAGAAACTTTCTGTACAACTGTAGACTTAACTGTAACAAACCCAGTTAATCTGTCATTGTTAATTGTTACATGATAAACATTAGAGCCCTCTCACTGTCTTCCACATCTTCCTTTTCTACTTTGGTATTGCAGCCATCCACCACTATTTTGGTGCCACACTTTGCAAGATTCTTGAATACTATACAACAATCAGCACAGAATTAATCTTTTATGTTGTTAGGTGTTTCTTTGCTGGGAGCACATTCCTTTATTCCTAACGTATTAGATCTCCCACTAGCTTGAGATACAGTCAGTTTGCTGTGAGCAAACTGTTGGCTTCAAAGCCTATAAAAGTTGATAATATAATTTCAGTGAGTTGATAACGTATCAGTGGAGATAGAGAGAGACATAATCTCCTCCTCCTTCACCTTCTTCCAGCACCCCTTGCTGCTACAAGAAACAGTGATACTCCTTCCTAAGAAGCAGAAGTAGCCTTGGGCATCTTTCCTTCCATTTGGTATAGCCCTTGAGGACCACCTGGGATTGATACCTCTCTTTCCATGGCCATGGTACCACTCACCATAAAGTTTATTACCATTAACAGTTTGTTGATTGTTTTGTCTGAGTAAACCAGCATGGATTTCATAAACTTTATTAGCAAGACTATCACATGCATGTCATTCTATATTTGCTGCACTATAGTTTGGAGTACTCCTGGCCTGGGTAACAACATTCCTTATATGTCTGGTAAGGATTAGCATGCAGCAAAGAGTATTTCTTGCAGCAAGAAGTAAGTCTAAGCTTTAAAGGCACCTAAAGAAAAAAGGCACCAACTCACATGGAATTTGAGTACCTACATCCTTGCACTCCTTTGAAAATTCCAGCCCAAACACAGCACTGAATGCAGATGTCAGAGACTTTGAGATATCTCACAGAATATATACTTCTATGGTCTTTTCTGTCAGCACTTATTATGTCAGAATAAGAAAGAGAGATAATGTCTTTTAAAGCAGATGTTATTCCAAGATTCCTTTTTCTTAATAAAATCAATTGAAATTGTTTAGGCAAGAGACAGTATGCTCTCATCAATGTTGCATCTAGAAGTCTGTGGGAATTCCTGTAAAGCAAAAAAAAAACCCCTATGTGTCCTTTTAAGTGAAAAAAGCATAAATGCCCTTTCTCTGGATATCTATCTATATATCTATGTCTGACTATGCATATCTATCTGCAGGACGGTACTGCGACTGCAGGTCTAATTTAACTATTAAAAGGAAATTGTAACCTAGAATTTCTCTTCAGAGTGTTTTTATCTCCAATTCCATTGTTTGTAATACTAGGGCACAGCCTCAGGGCCATACTTTCCTGCTGTTGAGATGCCAAGATCACAGCTACAATGAAGTAGGAAGTAAAGCACTGTGAAGAAAAAAGCAGGCCTTCTTTAAAGGATTGATTCAGCAAATTATATAAGCAAGTTTTAATTCAAGTGGATATTTAGTTTCTTTGTTGAACAGAGATGGATTCGAGAACAGAATTAAAACATAGCTCTATTTTGAAATGCTCTGCTGAATTATTATCTCAAAACTGATAATGGTTCCGTGGGATACAAAAGAATTTACTAAGTCCTGCAGAGCACTCAGTAGCCTGAACCAAGTTATACCCCAAAGTTGCACATGGAGGGCATCTCAATGTGTTTGTCTCCCAGGCTTGAATTGGAGAGGATAGTCAAGTATTTCCTTGGCTCTGTCCCCGAAATGCCCAACTGTGCAGAGTTTTGCAAGACTCCTACAAGTAAAAGTAAATAGAGATGAGGTAAACAGGCCTGGATTAGTAAGAGGGGCAGCAGAAGGAAGAGCAGCTATCTGGAAAAGCCTTTACCTCATATGCCAACATCCTGAAGTACCCAGGGAATATGCTCTGCTAACATTCTGCTCTACAAAAGCTCTCAGGTTTTAAAGGAGAGAAACCAGTGAAACTAAGGAAAATTCTGAAATGGGTAAGTACTTGGGACACTTCCTATGCCATTTTAATACGTGCAATTCTAATGGATTCTTATTGCAAATTATACATTAATACAGTCACAGGATATACTTGATTGCAAATCTGGCCCCTCTAGTTTAAGAATCATTTCCATAGGGAAACAGATTAGAACAGAAAAAGCGATCTTGTCAAGAGCAAGACTAGCATGGAAATTAGGAGGTCTGGGCTCGGTTTTACATACTTCCACAGCTGTAAATCTTTGGGAACATCGCTGACGATGAATACTACAATACTTATCACTGATAACATGTAAGTCCTTCTTCACCTAGACAGAAATAACAGGCTTTGGTTGAACACCCAACATCTTTTGCCTACGACAGACCTAAGAACTGGAGGCCCAGAAGCCAACACAGAGCCAGGAGCTGATTAGAGCTGCCCAAGAGAAAACAACAAGAAGATGTATATTTATGTATGACAACCAGGTTGGTCATAGCCTCCTCTTCCCCCGCACTGGTACCATTTAGTGGGACATGTGTTTCCTATCACATGATGTGGGAGTCTGAGTATGTGTACCTCCTGTTTCTGCTCATCAGCATCTCAGCTGAATCCATTTGCAGCCAGATCAGCTTCTCTCATGAAAAAAATGGTCTTCATTAATAATTTAATAGCCCATTAATTAAAGCACCCAGACTGTGACCTGGGACCTCCTCTCATTCAAATTTGAGAGCAGATCTTTCTTACGTCAAATGGGGCAAATTTCTTCAGTAGAAGTTATCCCTCTCCATATGAATTATTGAAATACTCTTTAGGCAAGAGAACTGCTTCTGTCTTTTGATGCTTAGGACACTATTCTGGAGCATTTGGTTTCCTGTCCCTGCTCTAAGCAGTATTTCAGCATTTTATGAGAAGTAGAAAAACTTGAACAGTCTAAAGTATCTACCAGTCTAAAATATCTACTTTAGAGGGCAGTCACTAGAGTGACATTGGGAGATGGTAGAACTGAATTTAAATTCTTTCTTCTTTAAATAATTTGGAGTAAGGATTTAAAATCAATTCTTCCATTTACAGGGACCTCCTCTTGCTGTCTGACTTTAGAGTGAAGCCTAATGCAGAGGCCTAATGTCTAATGGTAGAAACCAGAATTTTTAAAGGCAGGAAGTCAAACACAGAGATTCTAAGCAGTTAGACAGCTACATGGCAACTGACTGCTGTAGAAGTTCTTATTGGTAACGTGGTACTGAAAGACGGGCCCTAATATAGTTGCTGAATGCAAAATAATCACAAGGAATGAATAACATTTTGCTTTGTGTGGCTGTTCTGGGCAGACAGTTTTGAGATATTGTTTAATAATGGAACTGCAGCTTGTATAACTATGCTGAAATTGTTTTCTCATGTACAATATAACTAAGACATATTTAGTGTTAAGGTTGTAAATAGTCTTGTTACATACTACTTTGTCCAAAAGTTTGAAGGCAAGATTTTTGAGTGGAACTTTTCTTGCTACATGCCCAAAAAGCTTATCTGCTTTTTCCAGGCTGAATCAAAATGAGACATTACTTTCCCCTACAATCCTTGTCTCACTTAGTGTAGAAATTCTATATGACAACTAATAATGAAGAATTACAGTATAACTAACTATATTATAGCTTCTGTAACGATATAAAAGGAATCATTAGGAAATTTGTGAGCCTTCTTTACCTCCCAACCCTAAATAGGGTGTACTGAAGTATCTTCTTTACTTTTAAAGGTCATCATTCCAGAATAGGATTATCTGATTAAAACGAACTCAGGAAATGGATTTATTCACTGCCTAGGTCATATAAATAAGCATAAAGGCTTCAGTTTCCTTGGTACTTTTCACAAGCACTAAATAAGGAAAAAAAAAAAGGAAGCATATCTGTGCAAATCCTCATCAAATCAGGTATGCTATTGTTGAATACAATCAGCACTTAACAAGGTAGATGGGATTGTGGTTCTCACATTGCTTTACAACTGCTGTTTAGAGTTATGTTTACTGTGTGCATGCTCCTAATGCTTGTATTCACCTCAACAACCTTTACATGCTTTTAGTAACCTCGTTAAGAGCTACTGGTCACCAAAAATATACTCATGATTAGTTATGCCTAAGAAATATCCTGGATTAAGTGAATCTACCTTATTAAACACCTTAGTATTCAAGTACCAAAAATATATGTAGGCAATTGCAGTTTTATGAGTCATCTTTACTTTGTTGCCCATAAAGAAACCTTGTAAGGGAGACTAGCATAAAAGATAATGTAAACCCAAAATGTCATTTGAGAATCTTTAATTGCTTCAGAATAGAGCAATTATGTGCACTGGTGAACTGAACATAAAAGAGCTATAGCTAATATTTGTATGCTGTTTGGCTCAAAGAAAATATTTATTGAAAGGGACAGGGCAGGGAGGTGAATTTGATTAGACTGGAATTATAGCCAGCAAACAGGATAAGCATTCACTCTGAGAGTCCACCCTTTCTAGAGAATATCTCTGAAATAGCTAAGGGAAAAGATAAATAGGAAGAAAAGGGACCTCTGCCAGTCATGACAAGATTGTTCTGTAGAAGGAGCAAACAGGATTAGCTATAATGAGAGTATCAGCTAATTCTGTGAGGCAACACCCAGATAAATCAACAGAGAAAGGGGAGGAAGATGGATTCTGCAGTAATTGTTAATAGCAGCAATGTATCAGTAATAAGGCTTTTTTCCTTCCATACTGTGAAACACTGTTGTAGTTGTAGGACTAAACTATAATTAAATATGATAGCAAGAGTCTTTCTGTGAACGACACTGAAGATAGAAGTTCTGAGTTTATAAGGGAAATGTCTTTAAAAAGTAGCAAAAATTATCATTTTGCCAATGGTTTTTTTTGTCAGTGTGTTCAAGCAATACAAACAATGTTCCTGTGTTGTCCCTTTTCTACAAATCACTGTTCTGCTGTCTGCTTATTTTTCTGGAAGTGTACTATTAAAGATATACATGCCCACCAAAAACAAGGTAAATGTGGTTTCTCCCTGTTATCACAGAAACAGCCCCATAATTAGGAGAGTATAACCCATCATGATAGATTCTCTTCTTTATTAATGTGAAACTACTTGTATCAGGGTCAAGCATGTGGTAACCTCTGGAAGAATAAATTGTCCCACCATCTTTCCTGCTACCAAAGTCTTATTTGATCTCTGTCTTTCCTCTTCCTGTGTTGTCACTGGTGGACTCAGAGTTTGTCGTGGTTTGGTCATCATATTGTGCTATTGTGGGAAAGTAACAGAAGACTGGTGAGGAGAGTTGTAAACATGCTCAAGTGACTTGCACCTGGGGTGTCAAAAAACACATATACCACACTAATCGTTGTTTATTCTTGTGTGCTTGACAAGTAGAACATCTGCACTTAGATAACATAGGCCTGTGATGGACTCAGAGGCACCTTATCAAATATACTTAAGATTCCTGCCCTGCTGTTGGAAAAGATCAAAGCACAGTAGAAAACTATGCCTGCTTGAATCCTTGATATACAGGCGAGAACAGCAGGTTCAGACTCTCTCTCGCTAACAAGGACTTTCTCTCTCTAAAGCACTCTCTAGCAAGGACTGTCTTGCTCCACAGTGCCTGCGTTCCTGCTTGCGTGCGTCTGCCCGGGTACTGCTTTGAAGATCCCCTGGTTCACAGGGTATCAAGACGAAATTTGTTCTTTGCCTTTCATCCATGGTTTTGTGGTTGTTCCTGTGTCCTGCCGGTGTCAGCTCACAAATTTGGCATAGTCGGCAGGTCCAGGAACAGCCATGCCATGGCTGACAAAAAAGTCGGGGACTAGGGAGGCCACAATGGTGATTCCCCCTATTCCAGGATGACCTAGTACTCAGCACTGGACCCCCGTGGCCACTTTCCTGGCTAAATTGGCTCCGCCAGAGACATGGCCTGAAATAGATGATGGGGCGGTGATTACCCCCCAGGCAATTGAAACGGCTATGCGAAGGTTGCCATGGAAAGCGGCATTGGATTCTTCTTGCAAATTAGCAGGGAGATTGGGATGGCTGTTAGCTACTGGACTTAGAGCTCTTGATCGTGAAGTTGTTGCATTACAGAGTAGAGTGAGAGAACTGGAAAAGGAAAATGGGACTCTACAAGATGCAAAGGTGATTGCTCAAGTAATTACTGTTCAAGCAGAGCGGTGCTATGAGCTGCAAGATAATGTAGAGTGGTTGGTAGTGCATATTGCTAATAAGCAAAGGGACAAACATGGGAAAAGTAAGCTTTTGAGTTCCCATGTTTGTGCTCTCACCACAAAATGGTCATGGGACAAGGGTCATCCTGAAGAATGGGATGAAAATATTTGGAGTGAATCCTCGGACTCCAAGATTGAGTTTGAATTTGATCTGGACTTAACAAGCAGTGAGGTGGTGGAAACACGATCCTCTCATACAAATGAGGGGGGGAGCAGGAACAAGTGGATGGGGCAGTACAGGTCACACATACTCCGAAAGAGTTGAGGGAATTTTTAGAGATCTATCAGCAAAAGAGTAGTAAAGGCATACTGGAATGGATTTCGCAAGTTTGGGATAGTGGAGCTGCATCTATCCATTTATTAAGGGATGAAAAAGATTTATTAAGCCCTATAGCCAATGATAATCAGATACAATGAGGACACATTCAGTTGCAAAATGTCAGAGGTCCTGATGGGTAAGACATTACTGTAACTACACTGTATCAATGGTTGTGTACAGCAGTTTTAACAGCATATGCAGAACCTGCTGAATTAGTGTAGTCCCTCAGAAACTGGTATACAGTGGAAGAAAGTATTAATTTGGTGTGGCAGATGGGGATGGCTCATGTGTTGGATATAGGATCCAATCCAGACAGTGTAGCAGTAACAAGAAGTATCAAAATGCAGTTTTTGAGAGGAGCGCCTGCCTCACTGAAACCTTTGATTATACTAGCAGTAACAAATGCTACGGGTAATGTAGGTGCCCTAGCAATCACTTTGAGGGAAATTTGGGCTGTAATTTTGGGACCATCTGTGCAGGTGGTGAATAAAGGAAAGCCAGCAAAAACGAAAGGAGTTACAGCACAGGTGATGAGGAAACAAATGCAGAATGATCTCATACAAGCCGGTATCTCACGCTCAGAAATAGATGGGATCACAAAATCAGAAATGTTTCACTAATGGCAAAAGTTAGTGTTCACGCAAAAAAGCCGACCACCCCCTGCCCCACCACCAACTCCGCACCCACCCTCTACCCCATCTGCCACCTCAATGCACGATGTTACCTGGCAACAAAAGCAATATACCTTACAAGTATTGCCTCAGGGATACAAACACAGTCCCTCCATTTGCCACCTAATGATAGCAGCTGATGTAGCACTATGGTCAGGTACCATCACTATTTACCATTATATTGATGATCTCTTGATTATGGCAGAGTCACAAGAAGAAAGTGAAGCAGCTGCCAAATTGCTGAAAATGCATTTGCAGGACCGAGGCTGGGCAGTTAATCCAAAGAAAATACAGGGCCCTAGTACTACTGTACAATTTTTGGGAATAGTTTGGCATGGACAGATTAGAGGAATACCAAATCAGGTACAGCAAACAGTCCAGTGATTTCCTGTACCAATCACAGTAAAACAGTTACATGCCTTTTGGAGACTTCTAGGGTATTGGAGAGCTTTTATCCCACATCTGGTGATATCAATGTGCCCTCTGCAGAAATTAACTAGGAAGAAAGTTGTTTGGCAGGCAACCAAGCAACAACAAGAAGCCTTTGATGCCTGCAAAAATGTTTTGATTGAGCATGCACAATTATACACTCCTAGGCGAGGATATCCTCTTGAATTAGAAGAAACAAATCCAGACGATGTAGTCTCATGGGGATTGTGGCAGATGACTGGGCCAAAAAATCAGAAAGAACGTGTAGGATTTTGGTCCACGGAACTACAAGGCTCCGCTATACATTATACTCCAACTTCTCCTCTTATTTTACATCCTTTGTTAATATCAGATTCTCGAGTTTCTGTATTTCAGGTATCTTTGACGAACACCTGCATCTTATCTAAAGGCAATAGCATTAGAACAGTGTTATTGGTGTCGCGAATCCAACATCGAATTGAAATTCAATCTGAAAAAGTGTAAAATATACCTGTCCAATCTGTGTGGGCAATTACCCCACGTGAGGTTATCAAACCCAGAGTAATATTAGCTGAATCACAGAATCATAGAATCGTTAGAGTTGGAAGGGACCTTAAAGATCATCTAGTTCCAACCCACCTGCCCTGGGCAGGGACACATTCCACTAGACCAGGTAGCTCAAAGCCCCATCCAACCTGGCTTTGAACACCCCAGGGATGGGGCATCCACAACTTCTCTGGGCAACCTGTTCCAGTGCCTCACCACCCTCACAGTAAAGAACTTCTTCCTAATAACTAATCTAAATATACCCTCTTTCAATTTAAAACCATTACCTCATCCTATCACTACACTCCCTGATAAAGAGTCCCTCCCCATCTTTCCTGTAGGCTCCCTTTAGGTACTGGAAAGCTGCTATAAAGTCTCCCCAGAGCCGTCTCTTCTCCAGACTGAACAACCCCAACTCTCTCAGCCTGTCCTCATAGGAGAGGTGCTCCAGCCCTCTGATCATCTTCGTGGCCCTCCTCTGGACTCACTCGAACAGGTGCATGTCCTTCTTGTGCTGAGGAGTCCAAAGCTGGATGGAGTACTCCAGGTGGGGTCTCACCAGAGCAGAGCAGAGAGGCAGGATCACCTCCTTTGACCTGCTGTCCACACTTCTTTTGATGCAGCCCAGGATATGGTTGGCTTTCTGGGCTGCGAGCGCACATTGTCGGCTCATGTTGAGCTTCTCATCCACCAACACCCCCAAGTCCTTCTCCTCAGGGCTGCTCTCAATCCATTCTCTGCCCAGCCTGTATTCTCTCTCCAGTCTTCAAAAAAGGCAAGAAGGACAACCCAGGAAACTACAGGCCGGTCAGCCTCACCTCCCTCCCTGGAAAGATGGTAGAACAGCTTGTTCTGGGCATCATCTCCAAGCATCTGGAGGAAAAGAAGGTTGTCACAAGTAAACATGGATTCACCAAGGGGAAGTCATGTCTGACTAATCTGATAGCCTTCTATGATGGTGTGACTGGATGGGTGGATGAGGGGAGGGCAGTGGATGTTGTCTACCTTGACTTCAGCAAGGCTTTCAACAGTGTCTCCCACATCATCCTCACAGGCAAGCTTAGGAAGTGTGGGTTGGATGAATGGACAGTGGGGTGGATTGAACAGTGGCTGACAGAGCTCAGAGGGTTGTGGTTAGTGGTGCAGAGTCTAGTTGGAGGCCAGTAACAAGTGGTGTCCCTCAGGGGTCAGTACTGGGTCCAGTCCTGTTCAATATATTCATCAATGACCTGGATGAAGGGATAGAGTGTACCATCAGCAAGTTTGCTGATGACACAAAACTGGGAGGGGTGGCTGACACACCGGAAGGCTGCGCTGCCATTCAGCGTGACCTGGACAGGCTGGAGAGTTGGGCAGAGAGAAACCTGATGAAATTCAACAAGGGCAAGTGTAGGGTACTGCATCTGGGGAGGAATAACCCCATGCATCAGTACAGGTTGGGGGCTGACCTCCTGGAGAGCAGCTCTGTGGAAAGGGACCTGGGAGTCCTGGTGGACAACAGGATGACCATGAGCCAGCAACGTGCCCTGGTGGCCAAGAAGGCCGATGGCATCCTGGGGTGCATCAAGAAGAGTGTGGCCAGCAGGTCGAGGGAGGTCATCCTCCCCCTCTACTCTGCCCTGGGGAGGCCGCATCTGGAGCACTGTGTCCAGTTCTGGGCTCCCCGGTTCAAGAAGGACAGTGAACTGCTGGAGAGGGTCCAGCAAAGGGCTACTGAGATGGTTAGGGGATTGGAGCATCTTTCTTATGAGGAAAGGCTCAGGGACTTGGGTCTTTTTAGTCTGGAGAAAGGAAGACTCAGGGGGGATCTTATCAATACTTATAACTACTTAAGGGGAGGGTGCCAGGTAGATGGGAACAGTCTTTTTTCAGTGGTGCCCAGTGATAGGACAAGAGGTAACGGGCATAAAACTTGAGCATAGGAAGTTCCATCTCAACATGAGGAGGAACTTCTTTGCTTTGAGGGTGGCAGAGCACTGGAACAGGCTGCCCAGAGAGATTGTGGAGTCTCCCACACTGGAGACATTCAAAACCTGCCTGGACACTGTCCTTTGCAACCTGCTGTAGGTGTCCCTGCTGTGGCAGGGGGGTTGGACTAGATGATCTCCAGAGGTCCCTTCCAACCCTGACCATTCTGTGATTCTGTGATTCTGTATTTGTGCATGGGATTGCCCCGACCCACGTGCAGGACCTTTCACTTGTCTTTGTTGAACCTCATGAGGTTTGCACAGGCCCACCTCTCCAGCCTGTCCAGGTCCCTCTGGATGGCATCCCTTCCCTCCAGCGTGTTGACCGCTCCACACAGCTTGGTGTCATCGGCAAACTTGCTGAGGGTGCACTCAGTCCCGCTCCCCATGTCACCAACAAAGATGTTTAACAGCACCGATGCCAGTACCACCCCTGAGGAACGCCACTCATCACTGCTCCCCATTTGGACCTCAAGCCGTTGACCGCAACTCTTTGAGTGCAACCATCCAGCCAGTTCCTTATCCACGGAGTGGTCCATCCATCAAATCCATGTCTCTCCAATTTAGAGACAAGGACGTCATTTGGGACAGTGTCAAATGCTTTGCACAAGTCCAGGTAGATGATGCCCGTTGGTCTTCCCTTATCCACCAATGCTGTAAACCCATCATAGAAGGCCACCAAATTTGTCAGGCACTATTTGCCCTTAGTGAAGCCATGTTGATTGTCACTGATCACCTCCATGTGCCTTAGCATAGTTTCCAGGAGGATCTGCTCCATGATCTTGCTAGGCACAGAGGTAAGACTGAGCAACCTGTATTTCCCCTGGTCTTGCTTTTCCCCCTTTTTAAAAATGGGGGTTATGTTTCCCCTTTTCCAGTCAGCAGCAACTTCACCGGACTGCCATGACTTCTCAAATATGATGGATAGAGGCTTGGCAACTTCATCCGCCAGTCCCCTCAGGACCCATGGATGAATCTCATCAGGTCCCATGGACTTGTGCACCTTCAGGGTCCTCAGCTGGTCTCAAACCTGGTCTTCTCCTACAGGGGGCGGTTCTTCATTCTCCTGGTCCCTGCCTTTGCCTTCTGCGACTAGGGCGGTGTGGCTAGAGCACGTGCCGGTGAAGATCGGGGCAAAAAAGTCATTGAGTATCTCAGCCTTGTCCATGTCCCAGGCGACCAGGTCTCCCGTTTCCTTCTGGAGTGGGCCCACGTTTTTCCTAGTCTTATTTTTGTCCCAAACATATCTATAGAAGCTTTTTTTGTTGCTCTTGATGACCCTGGCAAGATTTAAGTCTATCTGGGCTTTAGCCAGGAGCTCCTTGTTCATCCATTCAGGCCTCCTGGCATTTTTGCCTGATTTCCTCTTTGTTGGGATGCATCACGCCTGAGCTTGGAGGAGGTGGTCCTTGAATATTAACCAGGTTTCTTGGGCCCTTCTTCCCTCCAGTATGCTAAGTGATTTTGATATTAATGTTTCGCATTGTTACCTTTTCTGAGTAGGTAACGGCTGGATGCCAATGAATATTACAAAATTGACTGACGATGGACTATTTCCTCCCTCGACACCAGAAATGCTGCTTTGATTTTGAAAGCATGTTGCTTCAACATAACTGATGAATCAGCCAGAGTAGAGGACAACATTCAACATTCTCCAGGACTTAATGCATCAAATGAAACAACCTACTGGTGGTGCCTGGCTGGCTGAGTGGTTTAATTCCCTGACAGGAGGAATGGGACACCTGATTCAAAGCATTATTGTAGAGGTATGTTTATTCCTTTTTCTATATGTGTTTATTGCATGCCTCTCTAAATTACTCTGTACTACACCCCGCAAGCTTAAATGACCATCTCCAGCTTTACCAGCCCCAGTGGAGGTGGTCTCTTGATCGAGGGGGTGGAATGTTGGAAAGTAACGGAAGATTGACGAGGAGGATTGTAAACACACTCAAGTGACTTGCACCTGGGGTGTCAAAAAACACACATATCACACTAATCATTGTTTATTCTTGTGTGCTTGTCAAGTAGAACATCTGCACTTAGTCTGTGATGGACTCAGAGGCACCTTATCGAACATACTTAAGATTCCTGCCCTGCTGTTGGAAAAGATCAAAGCACAGTGGAAAAATATGCCTGCTTGAATCCTTGATATACAGGTGAGAACAGCAGGTTTGAATTTTCTCTCTTGCTAACAAGGACTCTCTCTCTCTAAAACACTCTCTAGCAAGGACTGAGCTCCATGGTGCCTGCGTCCCCCGCTTGTGTGTCTCTGCCTGAGTGCTGCTTTGGAGATCCCCTGGTTTGCGAGGAATCAAGATGAAATTTACTCTTTGCCTTTCATCTATGGTTTTGTGGTTCTTTCTGTTCCCTGCCTGTGTCAGCTCACACAGCTATTTAGCAGCCTGATCCGCTTGTTGATTGTTTTGATGTTCTTCAGTGGCCCGACTCATGGATACGTGGGCATCTACATGACGTACCTTTACGACCAGGTTCCCTAGCCAATCAGCAATATCTTGCCATAATTCAGCAGCCCAGATGGGTTTACTTCTGCGCTGCCAGTTGCTCTGCTTCCACTGTTTTAACCACCCCCACAGAGCATTTGCCACCATCCAGGACTCAGTATAGTATATAGAGTATTGGCCACTTTTCTCGTTCAGCAACATCTAACGCCAGCTGGATGGCTTTTACCTCTGCAAATTGGCTAGATTCACCTTGCCCATCAGGCAGCTTCTGCGACTCGTCATGTAGGACTCCACACAGCAGCTTTCCACCTTCGATGCTTTCCTACAATAGGACAAGACCCATCAGTGAACAGAGCATACTGTTTCTCATTATCTGAGAGTTCGTTACATGGTGGAGCTTCCTCAGCACGTGTCACCACCTCCTCTGGTGGCATTCCAAAGTCTTTGCCTTCGGGCCAGTTTGTGATCACTTCTGCGATTCCTGGACAATTAGGGTTTCCTATTCGAACTCGCTGTGTGATTAAGGCAACCCACTTATTCCAGGTAGCATCGGTGGCATGATGAGTAGAAGGAACTTTACCCTTGAACATCCAGCCCAGTACTGGTAATCGGGGCGCCAGGAGGAGCTGTGCCTCAGTAACAATTACCTCTGAAGCAGCTCTAACTCCTCCATACGCTGCCAAGATTTCTTTCTCAGTTGGAATATAGTTGGCCTCGGAACCTTTATATCCTCAACTCCAGAATCCTAGGGGTCGACCTCAAGTCTCCCCTGGTGCTTTCTGCCAAAGGCTCCAGGTAGGGCCATTGTCTCTGGCTGCGGTGTAGAGCACTTTTTTAATGTCCCATCCAGTTCGGACTGGTCCAAGGGCTACTGCATGCACATTCTCTTGTTTAATTTGCTCAAAGGCTTGTCGTTGCTCAGGGCCCCACATAAACTCATTCTTCTTTCGAGTCACTTCATAGAGAGGTTTCAAAATCTGACTATAACCTGGAATACGCATTCTCCAGAAACCCACAACACCTAAGGCGGCTTGTGTTTCCTTTTTGTTAGTAGGTGGGGACATAGATGTTATTTTGTTAATCATGTCCATGGGGATCTGGCAATGCCCATCTTGCCACTTAATTCCCCAAAACTGGATCTCTTGTGCAGGTCCCTTGACCTTACCTCTTTTAATAGCAAAACCTGCTTTCAGAAGACTCTTAATTATTTTCCTACCTTTCTTGAAAACGTCTTCTGCTGTGTGACCCCACACAATGATGTCATCGATGTATTGTAGGTGTTCCGGAGCTCCACCCGTCTCCAGTGCAGTCTGGATCAGTCCATGGCAAACAGTAGGGCTGTGTTTCCACCCCTGGGGCAGTCGATTCCAGGTGTACTGGACACCCCTCCAGGTGAAAGCAAACTGTGGCCTGCACTCCGCTGCCAAAGGAATGGAGAAAAAGGCATTAGCAATGTCAATTGTAGCATACCATTTGGCTGCCTTTGACTCCAGCTCATATTGAAGTTCTAACATGTCTGTCACAGCAGCACTCAGTGGTGCTGTGACTTCATTCAGGCCACGATAGTCTACTGTCAGTCTCCAGTCCCCATCAGGCTTTCGCACTGGCCATATGGGGCTGTTAAAGGGTGAGCAAGTCTTGCTGATCACTCCTTGGCTCTCTAGCCGTCGAATCAGGTTATGGATGGGAATCAGGGAGCCTTGGTTGGTTCGATAATCTTGTCATCGATGCACCGTGGCAGTAGCAATTGGCACCTGCTGATCTTTAACCCTCAGCAGTCCCACAACAGAAGGGTCATCTGAAAGACCAGGAAAGGTAGACAGCTGTGTAACATCCTCAGTCTCTACAGCTGCTATACCAAAAGCCCACCAATATCCTTTTGGGTCTTTAAAATACCCTCTCTGTATGCCAAGAATGCACGGACCCTTGGGCCAGTCACAATGGGGTGTTTCTCCCATTTATTCCCAGTAAGGCTCACCTCAGCCTCTAATACAGTCCGTTCTTGAGATCCCCCATCACTCCAGGAATAGCGACAGATTCTGCCCCTTTATGATTCGATGGCAATAGGGTACACTGTGCACCAGTGTCCACCAGGGCACTCTAACGTGCCAGGCCATCGAATCCACACAGTCCAATAAACTCGGTTGTCCCTCTACTCCACCTGGCTGGAGACAGGTCATAGCACCCCCGATTAACAGATGAGTTCCTACCTGGACTGGAGAACCGCCCACCAGAGCAGCCATCCTCCTAGAAGAATTCTTTCTTCCATCTGTTATACCTTGCAACTTTAGCATCCGTGCCTGTAGGGCTGAGGTAGGTTCTCCATCCCACTTCCCCATGTCCTCTCCGTATTCGTGGAGAATGGACCACAGGGCGCTTCGTGGCATGTTCTGTTTCTCTTGAGCAGGTCTCATAGGAGGGTGTCTTCTCCTAATGGATGCAATGTGGCTCCATGTGGGGGAAGAGCAGGATCTTTCCTCCATCTTGGACAGTTTATCGTACAGTTTTTCAAATAATTTCTCATTTTTCTCAGTCATTTTCTTGGTTTGCTCAGCCATTTTCTTGTTTTTCTCAGCCAGTTTTTCCATGGCTGCAACAGTGAGGGGACGAGAGAAACTGTCTTCATACTGTCGTACTCTGTTAGCCACTTCATTTACAGTTGGTGTATCAGCATCAGATCCTCCCCAGACCATTGTTGACAATGTGTGGGAATACATCGGTGGTGCACTCCGCACAAACTTCTGCAACATAGGTTGTTTGCATGGCATTTCATCAGGGTCTACATTCAGTCGCCAGTCACCATGAATCACCTCTCGCACAGCCAGTTCTCTCAGGTACTTAATACCTTTCTCCATGGTGGTCCATTTGCTCGGGTGGCATTAGATATCATCCTTAAAGGGATACCTGCCCTTTACGGCTGATATGAGTCGCCTCCAGAGACTGAGACTGACTGTCTCCCAATCGCTTTATCGATACCTCCATCCCTCGCCAGGTTTCCCAACTGCCTAGCTTCTCTGCCATCTAAATCTATGGTATCTGCTCCATTATCCCAGCTTCGGAGCAACCAGGTGATGTGTCTTACCTTCATGTCGGCTAAAGTCCTTTCTCATATTTCGCAAGTCCTTCATAGTTAAGGATTGAACGATTACCTCTGTGTCTGATTCCTCCTCCTGTGCTGACGCTGCCCGAGAAGGACCCTTTCCCTGATCTGCTTGAGAAGGACCCTTTCCCTTATCTGCTTGAGAAAGACCCTCTCCTGGATCTTCACCAGACGAATGCTCTCCCATGCTATCTGGCTTTATCTGGTCTTTGTCATAAGGGGCAGGGGAAGGAGCTGACCTCTTTTTTTTGCTTCCTGGTCACCAGGGTAACTTGTACTGGTACTGATGGAATTGGAGTAGCAGCGGTACTCATTTTCGGAGCAGCTGGAGTAGTGGCAGTGGTCGTTGTCAGGGTTGAAGTAGTGGTGGTGGTCATTGTCGAAGCTGGAGTAGCTCGTGCTGGTATGGGAGGCAGAGTGGCTTGTGCCGGTACAGGTGGCGAAGTGGCTCGTGGGATTTGAGTAGCAGCAGTGCGTGTCATACAACACCTACTCCTGCACCAATATTTAATATTAAACCACCCCTGCAATACATTCAGGAGAATCAACAATAAAATCACGATTTTGGGAAAGTAACAATCATTTTCAAAATCCCCTAGCTCTGGTGGTGTCAATTTGGCATAAAAGGGTGAGGTAAACTTTCCCAAGGTAAAACTGAAAGTGTAATTAGTAACAGAGTTCATTACGTGATGCCTGAGATGAAGGTAAAGTCATTATCGAGCTTATTGCAGTATGGATCAGTATTAAACACCACAGCAGAATAGTACATTTCATCCACCACATACAATGCAAAGGGCAAATAAATTATACAACACATACGGCAGGTTAAGCAGTGTTGTATCAACTAACTTTAAAGAAAACTCTATAAAGGCATGATACAACATTTTGCTTAAGAACAACGTGATGTGAGCTGTCTGTTTTAATTTCCAATCCCTTAAGACTCTCGTAGAAAAAAATCCCATATTCTCTCAACTGAGCAAGCCAGCATTCGAACTATTCAGGCAATCAGTCAGAGCCCTGGTTGAGCCCCGGTCGTGCCCCACGTTGTGTGCCAATAAATCTGTTGTGGTTTGGGCTGGGCTGGCCGCTAAAAGGAACGAAAGATGCTCTCTTTTACCTCTCTCCCCTTCAAAGAAGGGAGAGTATGTCCCTTCAGGGGAGAGAAGAGAAAATGAGAGAGAGAGCGCCTTATGAGTTGAAAAGAAACTAAACTACTTTAATGAAATATTAATAATAAAATAATAAAAAGAAAAATATAATAATATTAATAAGAAAATAATGAAATATATATACAACATATACAAAACCAATATGGAGCTCCCAGGATGAAGATCATGTCACTGGCAGGCACTGGGAAAGACCCAGACTGCACTCAGCGATGAATGGAAGCTGAACTCCGGAAATGGATTCAGGAATGCACAGATCTGGATCAAAGGCAGACAAACAGACAGAGTCCTCCTCAGACGTCGGCCATTGAAGAAAGAGACTGACCCCTTTGATCCCTCAGCTTTTACACTGAGCATGATGCAGATGGGATGGAATACCCTGTTGGTAACTTTTGGGTCACCTGTCCTCTCTGCTCCTCCCCACAGGTGTGACCCCTCTACGCTCTTCCGCTTCCAGCCCTCCAACTTGGTACATAACAAAGTTAGCTGACCTTGGTTGTTATAGCAATAAGTATAAGCAGGAACCTCTCTGAATACCATTCCTTAGTATTAACTATAAACATCAAGTCTTATCTGCTAGAAGCAGACACTGTCTGAAAAATATGCCGTTAATTTCAGAGAGTTAGAAGAGGCTTAACTGAAAAGTAAAATTACTGAAAAGAAAATTGTTTATGTTTTACCTTAAACCAGGACATGTACATATACAGCAAAAAGCTGGAACAGAATGGGGGGTTCTCTAAATGCCTTTTCTGTCTGAGGTTGTTGGGATCCCTGACATTGGCTCTGAGTTATTATCCAGTCGGTAAATAGAACATACATCATTTTCATAGGGCCTTAACTGGATGCCAGTAAACATGCAACATTTAAGATCTTCAGAAGCTCAGCCTGTGTGCAGTGAATCAATGCTACTTAAAATAGCCAGGACATGATATACAAAGAGGAACAAGGGAACATGATCTAGAAGATACAACAGCTCAGTTCTGATACCAAGCTAGGCTGCAAGTGATAGCGAGTGGAGTTTTATTTTGTGCAAGCAGAAAGATGCCTCATCATTTGGCCTTAGCATCCAGAAGCAAAAACTTTCTTGTCCACAGAGACAAGAATTCTCTTTGTGTCAAATTTATTTAGTTTCGAAGAAAATGATCCTTTTCTTGGTCTTTTGTTGGAGGCTGTGGCTGCCCTACTTGGGGGTTGAGGTAACGTCATCAGCCCCAAAGTTACAAATGAGAGCAGATGTGATATAGCCTTTTGGGCGCAGTCAACCAGTGGTTTGTGCTTTAGACTGGGCCTTCGCAAGGGGATAATATTTCAATTTAAGCTTTCAGTGTAAAATTACACTCTGGTTTTATTTCAGGATTGATTGAGCATTTGAGGATAAGTATTATGCACTAGCCTGAAAAAAAAAAAAAAAGCGCCCAGTAAATGTGGGGGAGCTTAACTAGATTTTCCCAAGAAGACCAGAGAGGGAAGTGAATGGAGGGTTATGGCTGTAGAACCTGCTGAAATCACTCGGCTGTTCTTGGGCTAATCACGACTGGCCTTGAAGGGAGTGATTCAGTGCACTCCGGGAAGAATGATATTTATTTCCTCAGCTGGATAGAGAAGGTGAAGTTCAGGCTTTTAACATGGGATTGAATGTTTTCTTGAAATCCCTGGGTTTCATTTTGAGCTTTGGGGAGCTTTGAAGATACTTGCACCTCTATTACCTCCAAGTTTATACAATCCAGATCCATTGATGCCCATCTGAAATACAGAAGCCCTCCCATATAAATAGGGGGGATTAATGCCATCAGTGAGGATGCTACAGTACCATACAAGCCATTTTGTCCCATTGTCTTCAGTGGGACATTTTATGGATTGGGCTGCTACTCAACACACACATGGGATTTCTATGGGCTTTCAGCACAGTTCTATGGAGCACATTGAAGAAATATACATGTGAATTACTTCTGAAATCTGATTTTTCCTGCACAGAACTGCAAAGTGCTGTACCAGCTAGGATATATCAAGCACTGAAGCTGTATTAAGAAGACATATCCAGAGACTTTGCTAAAGCAAACCTTGAGATCTATAATTTTGTTCTAGAGCTGAACTGAGTCTTTTCTTCTGGGCTCTTGGCTTAGAAATGCTTTCTGCCTTCCCACATAATGTTTCTAGGGATGAAGTCCTTACTTGTGATACTCTGCCAGGAAGAAAATCACAAATTATAGAATCACAGAATGGTTAGGGTTGGAAGGGACCTTAAAGATCATCTCGTTCCAACACCCCTGCCATGGGCAGGGACACATTCCACTAGACCAAGTTACTAAAAGCTTCATCCAACCTGGCCTTGAACACCTCCAGGAATGGGGCATCCACAACTTTTCTGGACAACCTGTTCCAGTGTCTCACCACCCTCACAGTAAAGAATTTCTTCCTTATATCTATTTTAAATCTACCCTCTTTCAGTTTAAAACCGTTACCTCTCATCCTATCACTACACTCCCTGATAAAGAGTCCCTCCCCATCTTTCCTGTAGGCCCCATTCAGATACTGAAAGGCCACAATAAGGTCTCCCCGGAGCCTTCTCTTCTCCAGACTGAACAACCCTAACTCTCTCAGCCTCTCCTCATAGGAGAGGTGCTCCAGCCCTCAGATCATCTTCGTGGCCCTCCTCTGGACTCACTCGAACAGGTGCATGTCCTTCTTATGTTGGGGGCTCCAGAGCTGGATGCAGTACTCCAGGTGGGGTCTCACCAGAGCAGAGTAGAAGGGCATAATCACCTCCGTCAACCTGCTGGCCATGCTTCTGATGCAGCCCAGGATACCGTTGGCTTTCTGGGCTGCGAGCGCACATTGCCGGCTCATGGCTTCTCATCCACCAACACCCCCAAGTCCTTCTCCTCAGGGCTGCTCTCAATCCATTCTCCACCCAGCCTGTATTTGTGCATGGGATTGCCCTGGCCCACGTGCAGGACCTTTCACTTGTCCTTGTTGAACTTCATGAGGTTTGCACAGGCCCACCTCTCCAGCCTGTCCAGGTCCCTCTGGATGGCATCCCTTCCCTCCAGCGTGTCGACTGCTCCACACAGCTTGGTGTCATCGGCAAACTTGCTGAGGGTGCACTCAGTCCCGCTCCCCATGTCACCAACAAAGATGTTAAACAGCACCTGTCCCAGTAACAACCCCTGAGGAACACCACTTGTCACTGGTTGCCACTTGGACCTTGAGCCCTTTGAGGTGGTGCAACCTCCCTCCCCCAGTGACTTGGTACTTGGTGCGATTCCCCATCCCTGGGCCACACCTAGAACTTCTTTGATGTATTTTACCTTTGGGCAGGGATTGTCTGTAAGAAGGTTATGATTTTCTAAAACTGAGTCATCCTTTGTATGCTAAACAGCTAAAAAGAATAAGATTATAACATAGAATTTAAGATTACATCTTTCACGTATTTAAAATCCCTTTTCTTCCTAAGAAGCCAGTGTTTCTAAACACATGAAAATCCCCAGAATGTGCCTGATAATAAGACTACACCTAAATTTGGTATCCATTAGGTTAAATTGGGAGTCAAGCTTTACCAAGACAGAGCACCTCTTCCACATTCTGCTCCCCAAAAACTACAGGGTAGGCAAGACAAAAAATATATTTTCCCCTTCCTCCCCCTCCCTTGAAGTTCGAATCATTACTCTGACTGCTTCATAAGAATGGTCATGCTGACAAGCCTGTTAAGCCCAGTATCCTGTCTCTGACAGGGACTGGTAACAGATGCCTAGCAAGAGCTAGAATAATGTGACCTGCTGCCTGGTATACCGTCCTAGTTGTTGGTCTTTGGCAGCTTAATGACTTCCTGAGCCTGTAGTTGCATCTGGATAGTGCTTAACAGCCACTGACAGATTCAGTATAATATTCTTAAAACCTTTTTTAAGCCTGCAAGGGTTGTAGTTTACTATGTCTTTATTCTCCTGGAGGAAGCAGGTCAGGTACCAGAGAAGATGTCTGGTTTTGATGGCTCCCTATCCAAGAGCACCTGAATGTACTTACCAGGAGCAGGAGAGAAAGGTGGGGAGGCACAGCACTTAACACAGTGTGGGGTGAAGCAGGCAGAAGACAGAGAGGCACAAAGGCTCATTTTCTGTCTTTGTATTCACATATTTTGCTTCATAATTGATCTCATAAAAGTTGATTTCTCAGCTCTTTAAAAAGAAATATTCAGATCAGAAAGAAAACACACAAGAAACATAAAAGCATTTAAAAGGAGAAGAAACATTTGCTGAAAGCACTGTATATTAGGCATATGTATATGTCCTGGTTTGAGGTAAAACAGAACCAATTTTCTGTTCAGTAATTTTACCTTGCAGCTAAGCCTCTTCTAACTAACTGAGCTCTCTGAAATTAACAGCATATTGTGGAGACACTGTTTGCTCTCAGAATGATAAGGCCTGATTATTTATAATTTATGCCAAGGAATGGTATGCAGAGAGGCTCTTGCTTATACTTATTGCTATAACACCCAAGGCCAGCTGACTTTGTTATATGCCCCGTTGGAGGGTCGGAAGTGGAAAAGTGAAGAGGGGTCGCACCTGCGGGGAGGAGCAAACAGGACAGGTGACCCAAAACTGACCAACAGGGTATTCCATTCCATCTGCTGCACACTCAGTATAAAAGCTGAGGAATCAAAGGGGTCACCCTGTTTCTTCAATGGCTGATGTCTGAGGAGGACTCTGTCTGTTCGTCTGCCTTTGATCCCAATCCATGCATTCCTGAATCCAGTTCCGGAGTTCAGTCCATCGCTGAGTGCAGTCTCTGTCTTTCCCAGTGCCTGCCAGTGACGTGATCTTCATCCTGGGAGCTTGATATGGTTTTGTATATATTGTATGTATTTTCATTATTTTCTTTTTATTATTTTATTAATACTTCATTAAGGTAGTTTAGTTCCTTCTAAACTCATAAGTTTCTTTTCTTTCTCTTCCCCCTCTCCTTGGAGAGAGAGGTGGGGGAGAACATGTCGTTCGTTTCAGTGGCCAGTCCGGCCCAAACCACAACAGTATAACAAACATTCACACTTTCTCGTTCATCTCAGTGGCTACTTTATTCCAGCAAAAGGATAGAAGAAGACAGCCAGGATAGAGACAGAGATATAACCTGAGAAAAACAAGAAATCTTGATGGTGCTAAATATATTCACCCTATAAATCACTTTGGATGCCTCTTTCTCTGAATCCACCACCCTGTCAGAGTGCTTTCCAACACTTCATCAATTTGTTGTTGGAGAATGAAATGGAATGCTAATTTGGGAGGGTTCCTTTTTTCCCTAGGTGCCAGTAAATCACTAGCCCCCTACGTTGTTACAGCTGAGAAATTAACATATTGAACTTAGCTAGACAAACTGGGGCCTAATTTGAAAAGTGTTCAGCTGAGCTCTTATTCCACCTGGAGAATATTCATAGAGAGAACATTAATAAAATTTATGAGCATGATGAGAAAAGGCCAAAACAATCCCTCGAGTGAAAAATGAAAGGGACAAAAGTAGAAGTATTTTCTTCCCGACTCATTTCCTGGTTCAGAATGTTTAACAACATACAGATTATTTTTCTCTGCTGCAAATGGCATTTGCTAACATGCAAGTCAAAGTTGACTGACAGTTATAATATATGCTCCAAGAAAAAAGATTTTAAAGGGTCCAAGCCCATAATACGGTGAATTCACTGTTTTCATTCTTTTCCTCAGTGCACCTTCAGAAGCATAAATCTGCTCTTGATAGAGTACATCAGCATCTTGATGCACACCATGACACCAATTAAACTTAATAAAAGTTCTGCAGCTGAATTCCCACATGCCATCAGCTGAAAATGTACTTCTAATGGTCGTTGAACTCATATTGTTTTTCTCTGTGAGCATTGTAAGTTTTTTATCTTCTAAGTCTTTAAGAATTGCAGCACAATTTGCATATTTTGCAGTCACTATGTCCACATGTTCTAATCACATGGTTTTTTTCTCAGTTGAATTTGAGCAGAATTACTTTGCATGCTCTGATGGATAGGGCAGAAAGTCTTGACATACTGCACTGATCTCCACTACTATCTCCACCTGCCAAATTAGATCCTGACTTTGTTCATTTGTGGCAGGTTCTATTAATTTACTTACTGCCTTCAGTTTTTCTGATGTTTTGCATCTTGTTTTTCTGTGTTTTTTCCTTTTCCCTCCTTTCTGCCTACTATCTTGATTTTCTTCTCAACTGTGTAATCAACATAGAATAATTTCTCATTATATATATTAAAGGCCTGCATGTTCCCAAAGCTTTTATCAGATCTTTTTACCTGAAAAAAAACATGCAGGGAAGCCATATCACAGGTCTTCAAAATAGAGCTGTTACTTTATATTTTATCAGTGACATATTCCCTTTTCATTTAATCATTATATGCTGTTCTGGACAGATTCTGATTTCATTTAGGTATCATTATGTACAGGAGAACTTTGGGAAGTTTCTCTGTTTTTACAATGCTGATACTGAGGTTGCAGTTTGGCCCAATACATTGAATAGAAATGTGCAAGTATTTATAAAAAAGACCACTAGTTTTGGTTTTGATCTTACATGCACTCATTCTAGTAGGGAGAAGATCCCTAAAATCTGGCTCTGTCTTCTGTGTCAAGGAGCAGCAAGAACAGGCCACTCTACAAAAAAGCACAAACCAAGAGCAACCACAACACAGACTGTGCCCTCACCAGAGCACAGCCCCATCACGGCTGGGCAGAATAAGGTGGATGATGATATATGGTTCCATCAACAGCTCCACACAAGGGGAGGTGATGAATGATGTCCAAGGTCCATCCAGGGAGTCTAGTCAGGAGCAGCAGGAGATGGGACCACAAGCAGGACTGTAAACCATGCTACAGCATAGGTCCCAGAGTCATCTAGGGGGTAGGGCTGAAGGTAGATACACTTACAACATAGCTCATGCAAGGAGTAAAGGCCCAGGCCTGAGCTTACATGGAGCTCCTGGGCCATGGGTAGAGGGTGGAAGTCCCAGGTGAGGCTGGTCAGGGCCATTAAGACCTATTGGTACACACTCAGTCCTGACACTGTGGTCTTGGATGAATTTCTTAGTGCTAGGTTTTTCAGGTGTTTCATCTAACTCCTACCAACTTCAAAATTAGAATTGAAATAAATGAGAACGAGCTGTTTAAATGTCTTTAGAAACCTGGCTACAAGTGCAAATGATACTTAGCTGTTAGAAACCTAAGAAGCTTTCAAGCAAGACACTGAGGTCAGTAAGGCCATTTATTTAGTTGGCAAATGCTTGTATTGCATTTTAGCTTTAATCCCTCTGTCTCAGCTTTGTTGTCTTTAAGATGGAGTTCTCATGAGGATTAATTAGTTCATGTATGGCATGTGAAGAGCAAAAATTTCTACAAAGTACGGTTATGCTAAGGGTTACTTTACATGCTTATCCTAATATTAGAATAGATACTCATACCATATAAACTGAATGATAGAAGAGATCCAGTAAAACTCATTCAGACTTCTCCACCTCCACGTATCTGTGCTTTGATCAGTTTGTTCTGCACTAACAAGCATGTGGAATGTCAAAAACAGAGAAAAATTTCCTTATAGTGCTTTAGCAGGTGAGACAGAAGAGCAATGGCAAGGAAGCATGAACCTCAGATGTGAAGCTTGACAGGTCTATAGTTTTTTTGTAATAAATATCCCAGAACCCCACGGTGCCTCATGAACCATCCAAGAGAGCCAGAAGAGAGCACATAGGAGTAAAAGTATGAAATGAGACTGAGATCAGATTGAATGTGTGGCCAGCAGGTCAAGGGAGGTGATTCTGCCCCTCTACTCCGCTCTCGTGAGACCCCACCTGGAGTACTGCGTCCAGCTCTGGAGCCCCCAACATAAGAAGGACATGGACCTGCTGGAGCGTGTCCAGAGGAGAGCCACGAGGATGATCCGAGGGCTGGAGCACCTGTCCTATGAGGACAGGCTGAGAGAGTTGGGGCTGTTCAGCCTGGAGAAGAGAAGGCTCCGGGGAGATCTTATTGCGGCCTTCCAGTACCTAAAGGGGGCCTACAGGAGAGCTGGGGAAGGACTTTTTACAAGGGCATGTAGTGATAGGACGAGTGGGAATGGCTTTAAGCTGGAAGAGGGCAGGTTTAGATTAATCATTAGGAAGAAGTTTTTCACTTTAAGGGTGGTGAGGCACTGGAACAGGTTGCCCAGAGAGGCTGTTGAAGCCCCGTCCCTGGAGGTGTTCAAGGCCAGGCTGGACATGGCCTTGGGCAACCTGGTCTAGTGGGAGGTGTCCCTGCCTATGGCAGGGGGGTTGGAACTCGATGATCTTCAAGGTCTCTTCCAACCTAAACCATTCTATGATTCTATGATTCTATGTTGGGGGGTAGCGGCAAGCTCTGTATTCCCTAGCACAGACGTGGCTTATAAAGGAAGAGGGAAAGGCCTTTTTCAGAGAAGATAGTGAAGCAATGCATCCAGACTCCAAATTTTTCCCTTGCCTATGTGTCTGAGCCACCACATCAATGCATGAAAACACCATTCCCAAATGTCAAACTTCTGTATTTCTCATACCTTGAAAAATAAGTGGGTGAGTAATTCACCTAAGACATGGTTGATTAAAATATAGTAAATACCAGAACACTATGTATGTTCTTAGTTCTTATCTGTTCTGCTGTTTCAGCACATGAAAAAACAGGCTTTAATGGCATATAAACTGCTGATGAAAGTGTGAGCCTCTCATCATATTTTGTGTGAAACAATTGTGATTCTCAGGGTTTGGTTTGTAAGGTAAAATCTCTTTAGCAGTCTCAGCAGAAAATTATTCTTGATGCTTCAGTGTCTTGGCATTTCTAAATCAAGTCAGAAACATTTCAAGAATAAAGGCTGTAGTTTAATCCAAGCAAAAGCAGGAAAGCACTCTGACAAGCAATATGTTGTGTGCTGCGGAGTTTGGTTTTAGTCCAGAGACAGAAAAGCAGCAGGAAAGAGGCTAGGATTTTATTTAATCCTCTGTATTTCTGAATCCATGTAGAATGCAACTAGAAGGGCCCAGAAATCTCCAAATGTTGGACAACCTGTGAATATGCTTAGTTGCTGTTTTTGAAACTGTGTTGGGATTTTTCTCATGCCATTGACTCTTGCAAGCCCAACACTTTTAGTGGTCTGCGAGCTGAGAGAGGAGTAACAGTGAAGTTCAGGCTGAATAATGCAGAATCAAGAGATGCCTCTAGGTGTAAAGGGTGGCTAAGTCCTAGCACCTTCACCTCTTTAGATATATGTGACTGCAACGAGTGGATTAATTCACAAGGGATAGAAAAGGATACTTAGTTCACTGTAGTGTGTATAGTGAAGGAGATATGAATGTTTGTGCAAAGGGAGTACTGTCCACAGCAAACAACCTCTTGGTTGTCTTGGTTAACCTCTATATGGTTATTAGCTAACTTCTTTAACTTAACATTTCCTCTTAGTTAAAGGGAGAACATCAGAAGTTTGGAGTTTGTACATTCTTACATTGTTTAACAGGGTTTACAAGGAGGTGTGCTTAAACCGCCTATGGAACATGGACATCCAAGGACTGGTTGCTTTTTATGCTAATTCAAACACTTGGTGCCGCTTTGGTTTTGTGCTTAGCCATTCCCAACTACTAAGTGCAAGGAGAGAGATGCTGCAAGCTGTTGAATCTTCCACTATTTGCTAGCTGGCAGGATAATGGAGGGCTTGGGCAAGAAAAGGAAGCCTGATCTGTTGCCTTTCTTCTCAGTTTGAAGAGCCCGCATGATTTGTAGCACATATCACGGTCACTTTATAACAAGAAATCTTCAGCAGGAAGATCAGAGAGGAAAGGGTTTATACATGGGGACTAACACTAAGGATGTTATATACATGTTTATACATGGGGACTAAGGATGAGGAAAAGGCTGAGGTACTTAATGCCTTCTTTGACTCAGTCTTTAACAGTAAGACCAGTTGTTCCCTGAGTGCCCAGCCCCCTGTGCTAGTAGACAGGGGCAGGGAGCTGAATGAAGCCCCTATAATCCAAGGGGAAATAGTGACCTGCTTCAGCACCTAGACATACACAAGTCCATGGGGCCAGATGGGATCCACCTGAGGGTACTGAGGGAGCTGGTGGAAGTGCTTGCCAAGCCACTTTCCATCATTTATCAGCAGTCCTGGCTAAATGGGGAGTCCCAGTTGACTGGAGGTTAGTAAATGTGACACCCATCCACAAGAAGGGCCGGAAGGAGAATCTGGGGAACTACAGGCCTGCCAGTCTGACCCTGGTGCCAGGGAATGTTATGGAACAGATCATCTTGAGTGCCATCACACGGCATGTACAGGACAACCAGGTGATCAAGCCCAGTCAGCCCATGGGTTTATGAAAGGCAGGTCCTGCTTGACTAACCTGATCTCCTTCTATGACAAGGTGACCCACTTAGTGGACGAGGGAAAGACCGTGCATGTTGTTTACTTGGACTTCAGTAAAGCCTTTGACACTGTTTCCCATAGCATTCTCCTGGAGAAACTGGCTGCTTATGGCTTGGATGGGATTACTCTTCGCTGGGTAAAAAACTGGCTGGATGGCCGTGCCCAGAGAGTGGTGGTAAATGGAGTTAAATCCAGTGTGTGGCTGGTCACAAGTGGTGTTCCCCAGGGCTCAGTATTGGGGCCTGTTCTCTTTAATATCTTTATCGATGATCTGAACAAGGGGATTGAGTGCACCCTCAGGAAGTTTGCGGACAACACCAAGTTGGGCTGGAATGTTGATCTGCTTGAGGGTAGAAAGGCTCTACAGAGGGATCTGGACAGGCTGGATCGATGGGCCGAGGCCAATTGTATGAGGTTCAACAAAGCTAAGTGTCGTGTCCTGCACTTGCTTCATAACAACCCCATGCAGTGCTACAGGCTTGGGGAAGAGTGGCTGGAAAGCTGCCCAGCAGAAAAGGACCTGGGAGTGTTGGTTGACATCCGGCTGAATATGAGCCAGCAGTGTGCCCAGGTGGCCAAGAAGGCCAATAGCATCCTGGCTTGTAGCAGAAATAGTGTGGCCAGCAGGACTAGGGAAGTGATTGTCCCCCTGTACTCAGCACTGGTGAGACTGCACCTCGACTACTGTGTTCAGTTTTTGGCCCCTCCCTACAAGACAGACACTGAGTTGCTGGAGTGCATCCAAAGAAGGGCAACGCAGCTGCTAAGGGGTCTAGAGCACAGGTCCTATGAGGAGCGGCTGAGGGAACTGGGGTGGTTTAGTCTGGAGAAAAGGAGGCTGAAGGGAGACCTTATCGCTCTCTACAACTACCTGAAAGGAGGTTGTAGAGAGGTGGGGGTCGGTCTCTTCTCCCGAGTAACAAGTGATAGCATGAGAGGAAATGGCCTCAATTTGCACCAGGGGAGGTTTAGATTGGATATTAGGAAAAATTTCTTCACCGAAAGGGTTGTCAAGCATTGGAACAGGCTGCCCAGGGAAGTGGTGGAGTCACCATCCCTGGAGGTATTTAAAAGACGGGTAGATGTGTTGCTTAGGGACATGGTTTATTGGTGGACTCGGCAGTGTCAGGTTAACAGTTGGACTTGATGATCCTAAGGGTTTTTCCCAACCTAAATGATTCTATGATTCTATGATTGCACAGACAGTAGTATTACTGCCCAATAAAGAGAGTTCTGCCCCATGCCATGGGGCAAGGTACAGGAATCTCCTATTATTTCTGCTAAAATTTGTGTTAGGAGAGAAAGTGTGAAGGTCTGGTTTGGTACACAGTTGTTGCAAGCTGAATGAGTTTACTTCATCAGTAAAATAAGGAGAGTAGATACATTCTAGTCAGGCGTATATGCAGGTGACCGGTTAGAGGGCATCCCCCAGGAGGGGTCAAATAAACTGTATTATGTAAATGTTCACAGTTCAGTAGAAGCCGCACTGACTACACTTATTTTATGACACAAGGTGCATCTCTGAGATGCTATGGACAGTTCAGGTTCAAATTATGTGGAGAAAATGTCAGATGACACCAGCCTGGTTATATATCTTTTGCTTATTCATACGTGGATATAGGAACATAGGTGAAACACAGCGATTTCCTGAGGAATACCCAGATTCACCCTACCTAACTTCAGATGCTGAGTTGCCCAAGTCAGAAGTCTAGCTGTCGTTAATCATTGTGTAGTTAGTGGAGAGAGAGAAATGGGCACTCCCAGAGACTGATTCAGATTTGAATTTAAATTGCTCTCCACAGTTGCCTCTCTCCACTGGCTATAGAAGGATCCTACCAAATGTAGGTGCTCTCGTTAAATGGATGAATGGAGGTGCTATTTCTGTTGGCTCCTTAGCAGTCACTGTATGGCATTCATAGGGTCCACAGCAAGTCCAGATTCAGATCTGCATTTGGTATGTCAAAGGAAGAGCATATTTTTCCCTAGTTATTCAAGCACAGATTTATCAGTCAGCAGCATGTTGCTGTGTTTGCTGATAATCTCAAGATCCTTTTCCTAAGAGGGCTGACAGAGGGGTACATCATGTAGATTTTCAGGCTGTACTACCTAGAGCAAACAGTACTTACAAACAGTTCATTAACTCCACTTGCATTACATACTTATACAGCGGATGTTTACTGGCTGTCTTGGCTGGACTTGTAATGGTAAGTGGTTGCTAGGAGGCAGGAGTGGATTAATTCTAAACAGAAAGGAAGGAGAGAGAATCAGCCTTTGAAAGGGAAAAGTTTGTTTCCCTTTAAAAAGAGAAGCGTGACATGCAAGTACTCTGGCCTCTGAAAAAAAACCCACCATGACATCCAGCTAATGAGCCCAAACCTGGTGCAGATGCTAGGGAAAATTTGAAGGTGTAGCACTGGGAACATATAGATCAAGCTTGCAGGGTCCTACTTTCATGCCTCCAGTTTTGATGGTGCAGTGCAAAAAATAAAGACAATGCTACCCTGGCTAACAAAGAACAAACAGAGATTCTGTCACATCTACTAGACTGATTTGTGAAACATGATATGTTGGCAGCATTTAATGCATTGGACCTAGGAACACATTCTTCCCTTTTGATAAATCCTATAACCAGTTTTAATCAAAAGGGTATGGTGTCCTACTTGGAAACAAGCAACATGTTTTCTGTTATTATTGGAGATTTTTTAAGGAACATTCAGAATGAGGAAATAGGTGAACTTTCTGCAAAATAGTCTTTTCAAAGCAAGAATATTCTCAGAGGTAATTTTTTGAGTTTTTTTTTTTTTTTGTGGGGTTGTTTGGTGGGGGGTTTTGGTTTTTTTTTTTTTGTTGGTTGTTTTTTTAAAGGGGTTCTGCAGTGCTGGAGAGTAGACAGCTCCATCAGGGATTGGAAGGCACTTTAATCCTCCCTTTCACTGTCGAGATGAATTAAGAGGGAGTTCTAGAAACCCTACCTCTTCCAGAACATTTGTGATGGGAAATAGGATTTTACTGAGTCCATAGGGTTGTCTTTGCTATTGTTGAAAATAAAAAGAAGCCTTGTGCAATAGCTGGTAGAACCTACACAGAGCTACTGGAGCGAGTCCAGAGAAGGACCACTAAGATGATTAAGGGACTGGAGCATCTCTTCTATGAGGAAAGGCTGAGAGAGCTGGTGCTGTTCAGCCTGGAGAAGAGAAGGCTCGCGGGGGGTCTCATCAATTTGTATAAATATCTGCAGGGAGACTGTAAAGAAGATGGAGCCAGGCTCTTTCCAGAGGTGCCCAGCGACAGGACCAGAGGTAATGGGCACAAACTGAAACACGGGAGGTTCCATCTGAACATCAGGAAACACTTTATTGTTTTACTGTGAAGGTGACTGAGCACGGGAACAGGTTCCCCAGAAAGGTGGCGGAGTCTCCAACCTTGGAGACTTCAACAGTCATCTGGACATGGTCCTGGGCAACTGGTGACCTGCAGGGGGCTTGGACCAGATGACCTCCAGAGGTTCCTTCCAACTGCAATCATTCTGAGATTCTGTATATGTGGGCTTGGAGAGCATCTATGGATTTGTGGTTGTCAAAGCTCAAGAGAAGGAAGCTGCCCTTGCACATGTAAGAAGATGTTAGTGGGGAAGAGATTACTTTCAGCTTATCGTTGGATGTCACTGTCCTTGCAAATTGTTGAGGAATTAACACACATGCTAGCACTAATGCTTGCAGGACATTCGTCTGTGGCCCAAACTGAGCCACATGCCTCCTAGGCAAGAGGAAAAGCTGAGAAAAATGGTTTCATTGTTACTGATATTTGTTTGCGCACCCATGAGCCAGCTTGCTTTGGCTTCTTTCCAAGTTGGGGACTGGGCTGCCAGCAACTTGTTTTGGGTTCAGCTGATCTTTTGTTTAAATTTTATTTTAAATGTCATAGATGCAGAAGGTTAAAAAAGCAAAGGAGAAAACAACTTTCATAGCAAGGATGAATAAGAGTTTAGATTTTCTTTCATTTGTAGAATTTTCATAACCAAGTGTGTTTGGTAAACACCTGGTCTATATCCTCCTACTATGCAATGCTTGAGAGAAAGCCTATGCATGTAGGTTGCTCCTCTTTCTCAAAAGAGGCAGCCTGTGATCCAGGACACATAGCGCTAAGGAGTCCCGTTGGCTTTTGCAAGTGACCAGATGCTTTCCATAGTCTTTCCCTTGCAAATTCATCAGATAAATAATAAGCCATATCCTGCCTATTTGATAGGAAAAATAGTTTTCATAAAACTTTCAAATAAATTGACTTTCTATTTGTTTAGACTCAGCAGGAGAAAAGAGATGTGAAAATTACTTAGGGCTAAATCATTTTTGGGGTCCTCGTATGAGGGTGTAACAGTCTTACTGAGCAGAAGCAGAATAAATGTGGTGGAACATCTCAGGTAGTTAAAGGGAGATCTTGGTAATCCCTAAGAGGTGGAGGTGTATATGGGGGAAATAACTCTGCAAGTGTTGGACCCAAACAGTCCTGGCACAACACAACTCTGCTTTCACAGTCAGCTGCTCTAAGAAGTTACAGGTTTTGTGCTCCTTGATCATATCTGCATCCCTTGCAACAACAGGATCTTTTCGGCACGATAAACATGCCACATCACAAATTGTATTCAAGGAACTTACGAAGCATTTGTGGCAGGGAAATATGGAAAGTGCGTTTGAAGAGTGGGCAGAAAAGGAAAATGGTATGTGGTCCTCTGTTTTCAAACCTAATCTTATTTGTATATGTAATGTGGCAAATCTGGTCTCTCTTGTCCTGATTTGAGGTAAAATAGGACCAGTTTTCTGTTCAGTAAGTTTACTTTTCAGCTAAGCCTCTTCCAACTAACTGAACTCTCTGAAATTAACAGCATATTTTTCATATATTTCCAGCAGAGATAAGGCCAGATGTTTATAATTAATACCAAGGAATGATATGCAGAGAGGCTCCTGCTTATACTTATTGCTATAACAACCAAGGTCAGCTAACTCTGTTATGTACCAAGTTGGAGGGTCAGAAGTGGAAAACCTGCGGGGAGGAGCAGACAGGACAGGTGACCCAAAAGTGACCAACAGGGTATTCCATCCCATCTGCATCATGCTCAGTGTAAAAGCTGAGGGATCAAAGGGGTCAGTCTCTTTCTTCAATGGCTGGCGTCTGAGGAGGACTCTGTCTGTTTGTCTGCCTTTGATCCTGATCCATGCGTTCCTGAATCCAGTTCCGGAGTTCAGCTCCCATCCATCGCTGAGTGCAGTCTGGGTCTTTCCCAGTGCCTGTCAGTGACATGATCTTCATCCTGGGAGCTCCATATTGGCTTCGTATATGTTGTATATATATTTCATTATTTTCTTATTAATATTATTATATTTTTTATTATTTTATTAATAATATTTCATTAGAGTAGTTTAGTTTCTTTTCAACTCATAAGGTGCTCTCTCTCTCATTTTCTCTCCTCTCCCCTGAAGGGACATGCTCTCCCTTCTCTGAAGGGGAGAGAGGTAAAAGAGAGCATCTTTCGTTCCTTTTAGTGGCCAGCCCAGCCCAAATCATGACAACCAACACCCTCTGGATATGGCCTGTCAGCTAGTTCCCCACCCACTCCACAAACCACTTGTCTAGACTGTAACTCATCAGTTTCTCTAGGAGGAGGCTGTGGGGAACAGTATCAAAATCCTTGGAGAAATCCAGGTAGACAATGTCCACTGCTCGCCCCACATCAACCAAACAGATTACATCGTCATAGAAGGCGATCAGGTTTGTCAAGCACAATTTGCCCTTGGTGCCCAATTTTTTCAGGATCTTCATATAAACTTTATTTTCATTAAATTACTTAGATATTCTGAGTGTTGCAAAAGATCTTTCAAAAACCTAAAAAACTAAAGAACCTCATATCTCAATCAGGTTTCTCCTGAGTGTATCTGTGGACAATGGGAATGATTTTGTTGTTCCATAGAAAGTTTATAGCCATTTAAAGGTGTTCCCACACTTCAGTTTTGCAATTACACTCATGAGTAAGGAATGCTGCCTCCTTTACCTAACAATTCGAGAAAAACAGAACTATGACACAGTCTGAAAAAATCTACCCAGCTCCAGTTAACAGTAAACCGAATGGTGCTCATTATATCAAGAGTGAATTGGGAAGACTACAGCAAAGTAGTTCCATTAACGCGTTTATCCTTGCAATACAGTTAAGTTGCTGGAATGTGCATTTGTGCTATGTTGCCAAAACAAATTACACTCTTGTATAAAAGTCGCTATTGTTTTTTCTGGTTCTGCAAAAGATTTAAATGCTTCAGGGCTTAATGGTCATGGTCTTTTCAGATAAAGCTGTCTCACTGCAAATGAGAGAGAACTTGATTGTTGGTCAGAGAAAAAGCCCAAAAAAAGGTAAAATGTGAGGACTTCAATCAATAACTTTCTTTGCAAACTGTACTGTCATTTGATCTCTTTTCCAATGAATTTGACTGGAAAAAGAAATGGCTAAAGTTTGACATTTAGAACATTTCTAAATCCTGGCTGCTCCGATGTAGCAAAGTTTCTTAGGTATAAGTAGAAAATTAATTTGTAAATCCCTAAAAATTGGAAACTAGAGGCTATTTATCAAGGCAAAATAAACATTTCTCATGCTGAGAAGTACATGACTGAGTCTTCATGTTCATAACACAGACAGCCAGTGAAGGAATGCTGAAAAAGCAGAGGTCACAGAGACATTCATCAGCTGGAAGCTCAATGCCAGGTCTTGCTGTAAACCCTACACTCAATGCTTGTCAGATCTGGTATTAATGTTATTTCCCAAGAACCCACGGGTCCCACAGACCTAAGTACTTCACAGAGATTTTGTGGGTTAGGACTATGTTACAAAAAAAAGTCTTATTTACAAAGATTAAAATTGAGAGGGAAAGCAACTTGCTCAGGGTCATGTAAGAAAAACAACCCATATCTCCTAATTAGAGTTGAAGCAAATCCAAAAATTGTCAAAGCTCAAATATAACCCTGTTTTCTCCCTCTATCCATAAGAAAACACAGGCAGTGGGGAGGAAATCAAAATATCTGCAAAAAGACAACTGAAATTAGACCTTATTTGCTTATTCAAATATCAGAAAGGTATTGTGTATAGTAGTCAGCACACAAAAAGTATTAATAGATATATTAAAGGAATAGATAGAATCATTTGATTAATGAAGACCACAGTTCCACTGCAGATAGATTTATGCTGCATACTCATGTGTATTATTTTCATGTTGATACGGGCAAGAAAATTAATATTTATGAAAACAGAAAGTTTTAGTAATGCTGACTATCAAAGAAAGGTTATATCTATATGGTCAAAAATAAAATGTGAAAGAAGTGCTTTTTGAATGAAGATACAAAAGAAACTCGATGATTCGGGGGAAAAAAATGGAAAATAAACATGCTAGCCATATGTATATTTTCATAATGATATGAGGAAGTTACATGGCTCTACATAATATGTATGCATAGGAATAGTGTCTGCTTAATACTGTAAAATTAGAAATAAACTTCAAATTCATTTCTTATAGGAAGCTTTTTAAAAAATGAATTCTGGCAGTAACATTTAAAAATTAGCCTACCTTTTGCCTTCTGCTATGAACAAAAATATTTCCTATATGCATTTTCCAGTTTTTCCAGAAAAAAAAAAAAAAGAAAGAACCCCCAAACTCTTGTTGACAGTATGTTTCTACTTTTCTCATTCAAGTCCCATATACTAGCCCTGAGTCTCCTAGCTGAGTGCTCATATGCTGCCCTTCAGGAGTGCCTACTTATGACTGGCTTACAAGTACTACTGCAAAACCAGGAAATTCACTCACTCTAGTAGGGTCTTAGGCCCAAAATACTTTCCCTTTTTCTTTAAAAATCTCAGACCTACTCTTTTAGCAGGTTTTAAGATGTTCATAGCATTATAAATCTCTTCTACTGCATGGCAAGTGGGGAGAGTGGCTAGCAGAAGGATCTTGTGACTAATTAAACAAAAGAAGATCATGAGCATGTCAGCTAGGTTTATGGTCTTGAGATGTGCTATTTTAAAGACAGCCTGTGGTTACAACAAAGGGCACTTCAAAAGGCAGGTTGCATTTCTCAAACAGTGGCATCAACTCATGCTGAAAAAAAATCTGCATTCTGAGCTCAGTCCCAGAAGAGGCAGCAATGATGTGATCTAACTGTTTAAGGCAAGAAATTCTGAATCTTAGTGCACAGCACGCTTAGAAGGAAAAGCAAGCTCAGTAACTGTAATGCTGCAGTCAGAACAGGGCTGTGAGAAGACTTCGCCCCGCTACAACTTCAGATCTGACACACAAGTCCCAACCATTACATGTACTTCTCCTCTGTGTGCTCCTAAAAGAAATTTCCAGTGAAGAAAAACAGTCTTTACAAAAATCATAATTTTCAAAGCCATTTTCCAAGCATAAAGATTGGACCAATTAAGCACAAGACAAAACTGGGTTATGCTACATGCAACTTTGAGAACTTGGGCAGTTTCTCCCTGTTCTACCCTATCCATCCCCTGAGCTGGCAACATCTGAGTAGGTACAAAGAGATTGCAACCATTTCTTCTTTTGCTGAAGATAGATGACAGCAGATATGCCTTTCACATCAGCACGTTGGCCTTCTACCTCTGGCTCTCCTATCTGCCTGTGACTGAACCTTGTAAAGAAAAATTGTGGAGGCTTCTGCCTATTGCTGGAGAGTTTTGTGCTGCTCTACATATGAAACTGTGATTTCATGTGTACAAATGCATTTTCTCATAAAGCTGAAATTCTAAATTTGGGTGGATGCTGAGCTAGGTAGCCAAAGAGCTGCTGTGAAGGTGCAAAGTATGAGAGTTACTGAGGAAATCTTATTGTGGAGGGCAAGGGATCCACTCCTGGATGTTCTTGATTCTTGTGTGACTGCACAGAGTTGCATTTTTCTTAGCTAAAAGGATAGAAAGGCTGCACTGTCCCTATTGGACTGAGATAAAGACCTGGACACAATCGTCAGAAGTCTCCAGAAACTTGGTCAGATGCACAGGAATCCTGCTGAAACTGGATAACTTGTGACAAGGTTGCTGAGTACACAAATGTCACGCAAGATCCACAACTTTTGGCAGCACTGCTCTTCTCTAATGTTAGAATCATTTCTCAATTTAGAAACAGCCACAGTCATATCCTGTAGCATCTTTAGGTTCATTTTTATCTCTCCTACCCACACATGCACAAACAAAGATGAGGCTTGACATTTGTGCAGGGAAGTTGTACTGCAGATGAAAAATTCAATCATTTCTGCCAGGCCTGACCATTCCTAACTTCTCAGAAGATTTGCAGGTGAACTGTTACACTTCCTTCAACCCTACTCTAGCAAATAAACTGATGCAATACTTCCTGCTTTAGCTTGGGATTATTAAATGCTTGCAGTGCTGATTTGTGGAGAAAGAGCTGTGGTTATTCAAGTTCAAATTAATATCTTATTTTAGAAGCACAAACAAGATGCTCTCTATACCTGCTGCATGGGATCGGTTTGTATTTTCAACTCTTGAAGAAAGTTGATCAGCTCTAATATCACTTTCCTTCACTATTACCAAGCTGTCTATGTGTCAAAGTGCAACATGGCCATGGGAAAATTCTGCTTGCCTTGTCACTGCATCTGTGTACTAAAAAGAAGAAAATACAGTATTTCTTTCAATTTAGCATCTCTAATCTCATACAGTACAATCAGCCTATTGTTGGTAAGGTTTTGACTGGGCATTTTTTATTTGTTCTTGAGTTTCTAATTACAGGCAGAACCTGGCTTCCCTGTGCTTTAATGTTACAAATGCCTTCAGTGAAATCCAAACACTGCTGTCTTGTTCCAGTGTGCTGCTTAAAAATCCTTCTGGTCCAAACTGCTGGTAGCACCTGATATGTTTGATAAGCACTGAAAAGAGCAGACATATGGAGAATGGGGAATGGGAATCAAGTGCTGTACAAGCTAAAAATTTGCATTTAACAGAGAAACTGAATCTACGTGGCAAATACAAAGAAAGTTCTAAATTGATCGCATGCTAAAGCAGGAACTCCAGGTAACTAATAAACAGGACTGGGAATTCTCCTGGATGAGAGGGAACAGTCCAGTCTCCAGTCTTGATTTCCATGACTGAAATATAAAATCAACTTATAACTTTGTTAAGGCCAATGAAAAAGGCCTGCGCAGAAGAGATCAACCACTCTGGAATTACTGAAACCTCACACACCGAGGAATACATATGACTCAGTTCACTAATATAACCCCAGAGAAGGTACTAGTGAAGGTCCATAAGGAGTGCTCATCCTGGAAAATTATAATGAAACATTTTGTAAACATTCAGCTTAGTAAGAAACTGTTTTAATGGTTAGGAGATGTATGCTGTGTTAGAAGATGTATGCTGGATGCCTTCTGAAGATGCAAAGAAAATATTGTTAGAATTTCCAAAGCTTATACCAAACTGCTTTCATCATAAGCTAAGGGTTTTTTAAACAATAGAGAAGATTAATCGCTGAATTAGAAGCTGAGATGAGAAGCTTTTATCTGACCTGCTTATGTTTTAGTATGACAAGCATTTGTCTGTCAAGATGAGTTTAATATCTGTAGACACACACAGAGCCACACGTCACAAGTACTAATTTACCAAACTTAAAGAAATTATTATTAGAAGAAAAAAGACTAAAGAATAAGAATGCAAATTAGAAAGTTTCCAGGATGTATTTATTATGTAGCCAAAAAAATGCTCCCATAATCAAGAAAGATGAACTATTTTGATAAAAGACTGGTTCAGCATAAAAAAATAAATGAAGAATGAAAATAAGCATTACAAAGAAGACTAATTAATATAAATTGAAGTTACCAAATACATAAAATTGATAAGGAAAGCAGAAGATTATAGAGAAATCTATAGCTATCAGGATGAAGAACATGGAAAGGATTTCATAATTGTATTAGAAACAGAATAAATCCTCTCAGTGTAATAGTTCTACTTCTGGATGGGTTTAATCCTACTAGAAAGCTGGTTGAGGAGAAATTCTGCCTACTGATATTTGTTTATAATAAAGCTTGGAAGAATAGGGAGATTTCAGAAACTGGAAGAGAGAGAATGTTGTGGCAATATCCAAAAAAACATTGATAAAGTACATACCAGGGCTAAAACCCAGCCACTTCCTAGATTTCTGAAAGCTGCAGTCAATAGGAATCATAACAGGTTGAGGGTTTTCAAGGGAAAATCATCAGTCATCATTTTTCCAGGACTAGAGGCTATCCCACATTTTCACAAAGAATTTTCATTTGAAAATAAATATAAAATCACCTTTGTGGATGACAAAATTAGGAGTGTGGCAAGTAACAACAAAGGTAAGCAGAGAACAGCCATAAATCACTTGGTGAGCTGGATTCCTTCAAACTAGAAATTTAAGCTGGGTTAGATTAACAAAAGGAGGGACAGTTTCCTAGAAAGCAGTGAGTTTGAAATGGACATGGGGCCAAAGTGGACAAGGAACTCCACAGAAATGTCAGTGATATAGTGACAATACTGATGTGACAAGGAGGAAGAATTCAGAGGAAAGTATTGGTCTTGCCTCTAGATGTAAACTTTTGGGATAAATGTTCTACAGTTCACATTTTCAAGAGATTTTGAGGAACTAACAGGCTATAGAAAGGTACTTCAAAAAGCCCTTGAGTGGTGGTGGAAATACCTTATATTGAGGGAGTTATTACACTATCATAGGGCCGTTCAAAGTAGCCCAGAACAAGGATCCATTCACCTCTTACTCCCAAAGGATTTGAATGCAACCTGCAAGCCATTTACAGATGGCCTGAATACCCATGGTAGTAATAACAGCCTAATGGTTTATTCATGTGAATGGTTTATTCACACTAACCTGCAGGGGATTCAAATGGCACAGGAAAAGCAATATAGATGAGATCTTTTGATATTTTTAGATTGTGACAGACAAAGACATATTTTAGCCAAAATACAAATCATGCATCAGTGAAACCTGGATCACACAAAGTTAAGAAATTTAAGAGTTTTTAACCCATTAGGTCATACAGATTTTGAAGTTTGAATATAATCCTGCAGATCTAAAACTTCCTTGATATAGATAATAAATCTCAAATTGTTAATTCAAATACCCCAGATGTTGTTCTCACTGTTTGGTCACTTTAAGATGTCTTTATTTTCTCTTAACTGTCTCTCATCCATGGTTTCCTCCTTGCCCACCATTCACACAACTACACTCCATTTTCACTGCTATATAGTGAGACATCCACTATTAGGTGAGCTATTGGGCATATTTCATAGTAGCTTTCAAGGCATTTTATTACTGCACATTACCACAAAGAAAACATGCAGCTATGGACAACCACAACGGTTATCGTTATTCTCTGTTACCTTCCTACGAGTCAAAATGAGCCAAATCCAGTGCAACCACAAACTCTTCAAAGTACATCTAAGCATCCACTAGCTGCTCAAAGGATCAACAACAATGGAAACTACACCACCTGTGTCAAAAAGATATCATCAATGCTCTGCAGAAACCTCCTGGACTCTGCGTGCCTGGCTGTGTTGTCATTCCAGCAAATATCAGGGTGGTTGAAGTCCCCCATGAGAACCAGGGCCTGTGATCGTGAGGCTACTTTCAGCTGTCTGTAGAAGGCCTCATTGACTTCCTCTTCCTGATCAGGTGTCCTGTAGTAAATGCCCACAACAGTGTCTCCCATATTAGCCTGCCCCTTAATTCTTACCCACAAGCTCTTGACTCGTGACAATTCCATGACAGAATTCCAGTCATGTGAGCTATCCCACCATGTCTCTGTAATTGCAGTGAGATCATGGCCCTGTGACCGCACACAGATCTCTAGTTCTTCCTGTTTATTCCCCATGCTGCGTGCGTTGGTGTACAGGCATTTCAGAGAGGTAATCAAGCACGCAGGTTCCCCTGGAGGGGTGCAAGAGGATCCACCATAGCCATACACACCCTTGAGGTGGTTGACCTTCTGGTTCTCATCTTGGGAGGCAGCTAAGGAAAATTTGTCACTGTTCTGGTTGGCCTGGCTTATTTCCCAGTTGGATGCAATGGCATGAGCATTGCCATTTTGGACCCTGCCCCCTGAGTCCTTCAGTTTAAAGCCTGACTCACCAAGTTGGCCAGCCTGCTGCCAAAGATTTCCTTGCCTCTTCTAGACAGGTGGATTCCATCCCTCCCTAACAGGCTGTAGTCATCAAAGAAATCCCGCACAAAGGATTGCCCTAGCTTATCAGAAAATCACATGGAGAAGCAAGAAAGGAGGAGAAAGATGTTGAGGAAAAGTGAAAGAAGAGCATCTTCCCCACGACTGTGTCATCAGGGACTTGGTGTTTCAATGGGTTTAATAGGTAATTTTGAGTCATAAACCATGGTAGCAACCCTCCAGTAATCATGAGTTCCCTGGCATAATCTTGATGCTACCATGTAATATAAAATATGAAGAGCAATTCCTAGCGGAGGAATTCCTAGAATGAGCCAAGGCCTGCTACCCAATCAGTGAAAACAAGTTCACTCAGTGATCCAATTCCATAGAATAAACCCAGATATACTAATAATTTGTCCAGTTCTTTTAATGGATATTTAATTCACCATATTACCCATAGATTTTTCCAACCTTAAATCATTTGCTGGTAAATGTGATGACACTCTTAATCTCAGAAACCCACTACACTTCCCGCATTCTCCTTTTCTGAGATAACACCTAGTCACTCAAGTAAATAACTTAGGAATTATCATTGACTACTCCCGTGTCTTTACCTGCAGGTTAGGTCTAAATTTTAAGCATCCTTTCCACATAACATTTCTACAACTTAGCCTCTTCTATCTATATAGCTAGCTAAAACTTTTCTGAAGATTGCTGTCTCCCATGTCAGTCACTAAGAAAGTCTCTCCAGCCTTGCCCAGCTTGACCTGCTCATATCTATCCAGTACACTATTGCCAGCATTTTGGTTTTGTCTTTCATTTTGACTGGTTATCTTTCTTTCTGTATCACACCACTTCTTTGTGATATCAAGTATCTTTTCTTTCAAGGCCTTTCATGGACTAACCCAAGCATAGGCAACCTTGCTGACCCTTAAACCAGAGGGCTAGGAACCACAAGACATTCACCTTATCCCTCAGAGAGCTGAGTGGAGAAAGCACAGTTCACGCACAGATGATGGTGGCTCCCCAGGATGTTAGGAAATACAAGAGTTAAGTAGCAAGTAGTATTGTATATTAGAGTGTGTTTGTAAGGTGCAACCATAATAACCAAACAAAGGTAACCAATGGTGATGGGAAAATGTAATTAACTGTAACGGGAAAGAATGTATTCTAAGATCTTTAGGTACCTAAGAGAACAGTGTGACCTGATACCAGGGGAGTCAAGCAGAACCTTGAAAGACTTGGCAGAAAACAGGCACTGGAATCGAGTCAAAAGGAGTGAGGTGAAAAGTACAAAGCGAGGAAGACGTCTTACTTCATCTGAGGAAGACTTCTTACTTCATCATGACGACCACCGACGACCACTAGAGGGAAGACGAGCATGCGCAGAGAAGGAGGCTGATGTCGCAATAGGATGAAGTAATCCGTAATGCATATGTATAAGATAATGTAGCAATACTTGTTGAATATGTATGAGATTGTGTAACCAAAAGAATATAAAATGGGTACTCGGCAAGGCCATCTTTGGAGCCAGATTTGGGTGCGTACCCCTGGTTCCCGGCGCCTTGAAATAAAGCACCGCATATAACCGAAGAAAATTGGTTATGTGTTTGTCTCTGCGCTAACAGTTTTGGCGACCCAGATGGGACCTCGCGAGCATTGCTGAGGCGGATCGCGTACTGATCCTGCTCCAGCCGGCGCCGAGGAATTCTCGGGGAGCCATCAGCCGCGACCGACCTCCGCTGCTCACGACGGACCTCTGATAAGGTAAGAAAGGTGCTTTATTTTAGTAACAGGGAACGGTACCGCTGTAAGTGTAAGTAATAGCCTGCCAGTTAGACGCGGCGAAAGCTGCGCTTGGTTGGGCTGAGGAGCTCCGGGTGGTAAGCCTAGGCGCCGTCCGTCAGACAGGGCGAAAGCCCTGCAGGTTCGGCAATTGGTATGGTAATGGGTATGGTATGGTAAAAGTTGCAACTATAAATAACAATTGGAATTGTACGGTAACGTTTGGTTGTATATGTTAAGTCCAGCCTGCGGGGTTGGCAGTTGGTAATATTTAGTCTGCGGGACTAATATTTGCCGATATTAAGAATCCAGTCTGCGGGACTGGTACTCGCTGCTATTATTGTGATTGTTTGGTTGAGTACTGTGGTTGTTAGAGTAATTTCGTTGTAACTAGCTGCAAGACTGAAAATTTTAAAATCCGGTCTGCAGGACTGGTATCTGTTGTTATTGCTGTGATTGTTGGATAATACTGTAATTTCACAATGCCAGAAATACCTAAGGCAACTCCGTTAGGTTGTATTTTAAGTCATTGGAAGGAGGGAAAGTTTGAACAAGCCTTTCGGAAAAATAAGTTGATTGAATATTGTAATGATTGGTGGCCTCAATATAAATTAGATGACCAGGAGAAGTGGCCTGAGAATGGGACTTTGAATTATAATACCATTTTGCAGTTGATGTTGTTTTGCAGAAGAGAAGGGAAATGGGATGAAGTGCCTTATGTGGATCTTTTCTTTAGTTTAAGGAATAATCAAGAGTGGCAGAAATCCTGCGGGATAATGATATTACAGGCAGGCAGTAACACTCCTCACTGTAAGGGTTGCAAATCTGAAAAGAAGTGTATGGGATGTTTGGCTATGGACAATAGCAAGCAACATCGGGAAAGAGCGGAAAATATAGACCTGATGATTGCCCCGTCGGCCCCACCGGCCTATGGTGATCGTAACACTAATAGTGATAAGGATGATCTTACCTCCCCTCCCGTAGCACATAGAACGAGGCGGAGGGATCAAACAGAGACTAGTGCTGTAATTGCTCCTTTGAGACAGGGCGTCGGGGCAGAAGGACCTGTGTATGTTAAAGTACCTTTTTCCCCTGGAGATTTGGTTATCTGGAAACAGTCGGCAGGGACGTATAGGGAAAACCCGGACAAGGTGGCTCGTGTAGTTAAAATGATAATGAAGACACAAAATCCAGATTGGGACGATATACAAGTGTTGTTAGATACTTTAATGGATTCAACAGAAAAGGAAATGGTTTTGAGAGCAGCACGAGAAAGAGTTCGGGAGGACGTAAGGCAAGGATTGGTCCAGGGAACTACAGATCAGAATTTTCCTACTGAGGACCCGATAACACACCGGGGGGAATGAGAAGTTTGCGAAGGTATCAGGAATGGATAGTTGTTGGGGTCCAGAATGCTATGCCTAAAGCTGTTAATTGGTCGAAATTGTATAATGTTAGACAGGAAAAGACAGAGTCACCTTCGGCTTTTCTGGAGAGACTTAAAGAAACAGCAAAGAAATATACAGATCTAGATGTAGAAACTGAGCAAGCTAGAGCACAGCTGGCGTTGATCTTTTGGGACAGTCTCAGGATGATATTAGGAAGAAACTGCAGAAACTAGAAGGAGCAGAATTGCGAGATCTGGACAGATTGTTGGAAGTGGCTTGGAAGGTGTACAATAATAGAGAGAGAGGGAGCCCGGAGACAACAGCAAAACTTATTGGCAGTAATACAGGGAAAAGAACAGAATCATATGGATTCCAGAGGCAGGGGGCAAAGTGGTATGCAAGGAAGAGGGCGAGGAAGAGGATTTACTAACTTTCGATCAGGAATGGGCTATAACAGGTTAGGATATAATCAGTGTGCCAACTGTGGACAGGAGGGTCACTGGAAGAATGAGTGTCCAGTGAGAATGGGGCAACCTCTTTCTCCCCGAAATCCTTTCTTCGGACCAGGGGCAGAGACCGCAAAGACGATGGTGTTGGGGGATTATACGCATCAAAGCTGACTAGATAAAGAGCCTTTGGTGAAAATAGAACTTGAGGGGAAAGAGGTAAAATTTTTAGTCGATACAGGAGCAACATACTCGGTTTTAAACAATTTGTGTGGAAAATTGGGGGAAAGGACAATTACAATTGTAAGTGCCACAGGGAAAGAGGAAGAAAAGCCATTCCTACAACCCCTGGATTTAAGGTTTAGAGGAAAAGAATTAACTCATGAGTTCTTATATGTACCAGAATGTCCAATTCCCCTTATGGGACGAGACCTATTGGCAAAATTGAATGCAGAAATAATATTTGAAAATGGAGAATTGATAATGCAGATTCCAGAATCAAAAGTTGGACAGATATTGGTACTTAAGGAACAACCAAAAACGCACATCCCCAAGGAAGTGGAAGAAGCTGTAATACCTATAGTCTGGGAAACAGACATTCCAGGAAAATCAAAATTAGCTTCACCTGTGTTAGTAGAACTGAAGGAGGGGGCGATGCCAGTTAGGGTTAAACAGTACCCACTGAAATTAGAAGCTAGGCAGGGTATTGTGAAAATCATAGAAAAGTTTATGCAATATGGGATCCTAGAAGAATGTGAGTCAGAATATAATACACCTATCTTCCCTGTTAAAAAGCCAAGCGGTGAATATAGATTGGTACAGGATTTAAGAGCAATAAATGAAATTACCAAAGATATCCACCCTGTGGTAGCGAACCCGTATACGTTGCTGACATCTGTGGGAGAGAAATATAAATGGTTTATAGTAATTGATTTAAAAGATGCTTTCTTCTGCATTCCACTTGACAAAGATAGTAGGAAACTGTTTGCATTTGAATGGGAGAACCCCTACACCGGACGAAAAACACAACTGACTTGGACTCGGCTTCCTCAAGGATTTAAGAACAGCCCAACGATCTTTGGAAACCAACTAGCTAAGGAGCTAGAGACCTGGACTACCCAAGGAGATATTCAGGTACCCAGATCACAGTATCTGCTATTGCAATATGTTGATGACATTTTCATAGCAACGGAGGATAGATTCCAATGTATAAATGTTACAATAGCAATATTGAATCAATTGGGATTAAACGGATATAAAGTCTCCAAAGAAAAAGCACAGATAGCATGTCAAACAGTATTGTATTTGGGTTGTGAAATTTCACAAGGACAGCGAAGATTGGGGATCAATCGAATTGAGGCCATATGTGCCATTCCAGAGCCTAGGAATTTACATGAATTAAGAACCTTTTTGGGAATGACAGGGTGGTGTCGGTTGTGGATAATGGACTATGGGCTTATTGCTAAACCACTGTATGAAGTTCAGAAATCACCTGTATTTGTTTGGAGTAAACCACAGAAAGAAGCCTTTGAGAAGCTAAAATCAGCACTGAAAACAGCCCCCGCTTTAGGCCTTCCGGACTTGGCCAAGGAATTTCAATTGTACGTTCATGAAAGACAGAGACTGGCTTTAGGGGTACTGACCCAGAAGTTGGGCAGCTGGAAGAGACCTGTGGGTTACTTCTCTAAACAACTGGATTCGGTAAGTGCAGGATGGCCTTCTTGTCTGAGAGTCGTGGCAGCAACCGTGATCTTAATACAGGAGGCCAGGAAGCTGACTTTGGGTAAGCACATAGATGTGTTCGTACCACATATGGTGACAACTGTTTTAGAGCAAAAAGGGGGGCATTGGTTGTCTCCCAACCGAATGATGAAGTACCAGGCAATTTTAACAGAACAAGATGATGTGAGCTTAAAAACTACTAATCTACTGAATCCAGCAGTTTTTCTTGGAACAGATTCAGAGGAAGGAATTCTCGAGCATGATTGCGTGGAAGTCATCGAACATACCTACGCGACTAGAGCTGATCTGAAGGATATACCCCTTGCAGATCCGGACTGGGAATTGTTTACCGATGGAAGCAGCTTCATGGAAAGTGGAACACGATACGCGGGATATGCAGTGACCACTTGGAAAGAGGTAATAGAGGCATGAGCATTGCCTCCGGGAACATCAGCCCAGCGAGCGGAGCTGATTGCATTAACAAGAGCTTTAGAACTTAGTGACAATAAGAAAGCTAATATCTGGACAGACTCAAAATATGCCTTTGGTGTGGTACATATCCATGGAGCCCTATGGAAGGAATGAAGATTGTTATCCGCACAAGGTACAAATATAAAGTACCAAACAGAGATATTAGAACTAATAGCTGCTGTACAAAAACCAAACCAGGTGGCTATAATGCATTGCAAAGCACATCAAAAGGAACCGTCTAAGATATCTGAAGGGAATGCATTAGCAGATCGCGCAGCTCGACAAGCAGCTCGCCAGGTATGGAGCAACATAATGGCCTTAGTACCCCTAAAGGTGAGTCCACTTCAGACATATCTTACTCAGGATCCTGGTTATTCTAAAGAAGATGAAAAATTAGCAGAGCTATTAAAAGCCCGAAAGAACATGCAAGGCTGGTATGTTACCGCGACTGGGCAAGTAATAGTCCCTCCCGCTGTGATGCGACAAATCTTGCAAACAGAGCATCAGAAATGTCATTGGGGTGCAGAAGCATTAGTAACTTACCTAAAACGAGGTATGATTTCTACACAGATGTTAACAATGGCGAAAGCAATAGGATCTAAGTGTGAAATTTGTTTGAAAAATAATCCGATAGTTAGGAAATCAGTCCAAATGGGGAAAATCAAAGTAGGAATGGAGCCGGGAGATTATTGGCAAATTGATTTTGCAGAATTACCTAAAGCCCAAGGGTATAAATATTTGCTAGTAGGGGTTGATACCTTTTCTGGATGGCCAGAAGCCTTTCCCTGTCGCACAAATCAGGCTAAAGAAGTAGTAAAATGTTTGTTAAAAGAAATTATTCCGAGGTTTGGAGTTCCATTAGGAATGTCATCAGATCGTGGGCCTCATTTTATCGCAGCCATCGTTCGGGATGTAAGTAGACTTTTAGGGATTGCTTGGGATTTGCATACCCCTTGGAGACCACAATCCAGTGGGCAAGTAGAAAAGATGAATCAAACATTAAAGAGACAAATGAGTAAAATTTGTCAGGAGGCTAAAATACAGTGGCCCCAAGCTTTACCTATAGCTTTGTTACGAATTCGAATTAAGCCCCGAAGTGGAATGTCAGTAAGTCCTTATGAAATCCTTTATGGTAAACCATATGAAGCCCCAAATCCAAATCCGAATATGTACATTAAAGGGAATCAAGATGTTTATAACTATGTGTTATCTCTTGGAAAAATTTTAATGCAGTTGCAGAACACTTTGATATGGAATAGACCTCTACCCTTGGAAAACCCAGTACACGACATTCAACCTGGAGATCGAGTATATGTCCGGAACTGGAGTGAAGAACCATTGAAAGAAACAGAGCATGGACCCACCGTCTGGTAGGGGCAGTAGCCAGAGAATATCCAAAGGATATACATCTGAAAGAAATAACACCCCCTCCGTCATATAAAGATGTAGCTTAAATTTTGTGAAAATACTTGCATATAATTGAAGTATTTTCAAAGGGGGGAAATGTTAGGAAATACAAGAGTTAAGTAGCAAGTAGTATTGTATATTAGAGTGTGTTTGTAAGGTGCAACCATAATAACCAAACAAAGGTAACCAATGGTGATGGGAAAATGTAATTAACTGTAATGGGAAAGAATGTATTCTAAGATCTTTAGGTACCTAAGAGAACAGTGTGACCTGATACCAGGGGAGTCAAGCAGAACCTTGAAAGACTTGGCAGAAAACAGGCACTGGAATCGAGTCAAAAGGAGTGAGGTGAAAAGTACAAAGCGAGGAAGACGTCTTACTTCATCTGAGGAAGACTTCTTACTTCATCAGGACGACCACCGACGACCACTAGAGGGAAGACGAGCATGCGCAGAGAAGGAGGCTGATGTCGCAATAGGATGAAGTAATCCGTAATGCATATGTATAAGATAATGTAGCAATACTTGTTGAATATGTATGAGATTGTGTAACCAAAAGAATATAAAATGGGTACTCGGCAAGGCCATCTTTGGAGCCAGATTTGGGTGCGTACCCCTGGTTCCCGGCGCTTTGAAATAAAGCACCGCATATAACCGAAGAAAATTGGTTATGTGTTTGTCTCTGCGCTAACAAGGAGGCCCACAATTCTGTCTGTGGTTTGGGGTTAAGCTGGGTCCTAGCATTACCTCACAGTGCCAGCTTCAGAAACCCTTGCTAGCTTACTTTCTCGCACAGAGACGATCTGAGAATACCTAGCAGCCTGTTCCAGCCCAGCCCTGGTAGCATGACGTAGACCTAGAATGGAAGCCACGCTTGAACAGCTTGAGAAATACATGTAGTGTGTTCACTTCCTGTCCTGGTTCCGGTAGGGATGGGGTTAATTTCCCCAAGGATGGGGAGGGGACACAGGTATTCCATACCATGTGAGCCATGACCGGGCTATAGGGGGGAGCTGGCCGGGGGAGGGGGCAGGAAGTCGCCGCTCTGAGCGGGCTGGGGCGGTCCGGGTCCGTCCGGGTCCGGTCGGTGAGCGGCGGTACCGTAATCGCGTTTGTATGTTCCTTTATCGGTGTTATTGTTATTGTTTTTATCTTCCCTTTGCTGTTCTGTTAAACTGCCTTTCTCTCAACCCACGAGTTTTGCCTTTTTCTTCCGATTTTCCCCACGGCTGTGGGGGTTGAGCAAGCGTGGTTCTTTGTTGCCGGCTGAGGCCAAACCACGACACTTCCGTAGAGCACCTTGATGCTTAATATCATAAGGTTGTTGAAATTTCTGCACAAATCCCAAGAATCACAGCACACAGCTCATATCAGCATTCACAACTCATATTTATAACTTGTTCCAGGATAATCTGCTTGTCCATCATGGGATTAAGGAAGGAGCTGGTCAACCAGGAAATAGCTAGACTTTCGTATAATCCTGATATCGCTATTTATCACATAATACATATTGTTTCTTTGTGCTTCCCATACTGCATATAATCATCAGCTGTCTTTAAGTTTCCACAGTTGTTAAGAGTTTACACTTATTTTGTCCAATATTTGTGCAGGACTTAGCATAGAGGAGATTGAGGGTCCAGGAGAGAGATTCCTCAATAATTTAAACACTTACCTATTGCTGGCTTTTTCATCTGGGTGTCTTACCACTAAAACTACAGAATATTTCCTCATGCAGCTTTCTGCATGATTACACTGTACAAAGTGTGTGGACACTGGCTCAGTAAAACTGGCTCAATAAGAATGCCCAAGTAGGAGGTACTTGCTGTTCTAAAGCAGCATTGCCTGGGTTCACGGTTCTATATCCATCCAGTTTCTTTCATTTGCTGTTGCTGTCTTGCAGAATAGTACTGTTACTTTCCTTCCAGTCTAAACCTGCCAGAAACGGTTTTGTAGTGGTTGAAAACACCACAAAAAGCTGGCATAGCTCTGGCAATTTTAAGAGTAGGAAAACTAACAGAACACTACAAAAGTGGATCTAAACCAGCTCCTTCCTTAATCCCATGATGGGACAAGCAGATTATCCTGGAACAAGTTATAAATATGAGTTGTGAATGCTGATATGAGCTGTGTGCTGTGATTCTTGGGATTTGTGCAGAATTATCTTGTTAACTTCTAGTTCAGAGCAGAGCCTGGCAGCAGAGAGCTAACACCAATGTGTCTGCACACAAAAGAGTAGGCCACATCACACTGAGATGCCTGAAGATGCCCTATGCTATAGAAATAGATTGTAGTGAAGGGCTTAAATCTACCACATAAAGGTTTTCATGGCCTCTCACTCTCTTCAATTTCCTTCTGTTGCCTTCAGCTTTTGTGCTTACCCTGTGTCTCAGAGCAGACAGGAGATATTTTGCTTGCAGGCTCTCAGTCTGGTGTTTACAGAGCATTGGTAACTTATGCAAGCCATTTCAGGAGTAGAAATTAAAAAAAAAAAATAAAAATTAAATAATCGAAAGAAGAAAATGGATTTTTCCTACTCTCCATTATTGCCTGCATGCTAATAGCTTTATCCTGCCAGTGGCTGTAAATCTCCTGGAAAGAAGTGAATTCCCTCATTATTTTAATGTAATTTGCGTACACTCAGTGCCTTGCAAAGGCACTTGACACCTCACAGGAGCAGATACTAAATACTCAGTATATTAACCATCTGACTCTTACCCTCAACCTTTTTGATAATTGGAGTTATTTAAAATTCCACTGCTGCTCAAATATTAAGTGCTCTCCTGACCTCTTCTAAAGAACATAAATAACTCATAAATAATCACTTAGTTATTTTCTGCAAATAACAATACATGAGACAGACACTTGAGCTTTTTATGTAAACAATATTCTCTATCTGAGAAACTAGCAGTCTGCTACAACTTAATTTGGCAACAAACAATTATTCCATTTAATACACACTTAGTAGCTTCACAAAACTGTCCAGCTAGTTCTTCTGAGTTTTTCCAAGCAAAATAGCAATTTTTCACTACTAGACTCAACTTTCTTTTTTATGGTAGATGGAAGAAGTATTGAGGGCACACTAATAATGTATTTTCAGAATTTTTTCCTTTTCTGTGGAGGAAAAAGATGACATTGAGGCTTTCTTTAATGTTTGGTAAGTATTTGGAGACAGTGGTTTATTGGTATACAAAACGTCTATAAACACACCCCTGTGGTGTTCAAGAGGGCAGTAAGAATGAAATAAACTCTAATTTTCCCAAATTAGAAGCAGCCAAACTCTGTTTACTCTCAGCTACTCTTCTGCTTGGAAGGCACTGTACAAAAAATGAGTATTTATGTTGTTTTGTCCAGAAAGTACCTTGGAAGCTTTTCTATGTGGACTTTTACTTGGATGAGTATGAAAAATCATGAATCAGGAAAGCCACAAAAAGCAATGAGGTTCTCCCACATTAATCATTGCATCGATGTGACAATAAACATGAGGCTGTGGAAATTTACAGGAATTTGCAGACCTTAAAACGTCTGAAAAACTTTAATGCATTAACCTACTGCGCCACCTAGCCTTGCCTGGAGGACATTTTCCCCTAGAATTTGTTGACATGAAATAGTGTATCAATCAAGAAGTGTATTTAAAAATTGAGTACACACTGAAGTACTTCCCTGGGTGACACACTCTAGTATGAGGGTGATATTTTTCTATCTTGTGTTTCTTGCCTTGGAAAGCTTTATAGCTAAATCAGAAAAGCTACCCTTGTAGAATAAGACTTGAGCTGCAAGCTGCTGTCAGCAGAGAAAAAAAACATCATATTGCTAAGTGATACAAGTCCAACCTCGTGTATGGCCTACAGCCCTGTGCAAACACACCGTACACCAGCAGAAAAGCCACTGCTTGGCAGCACTTATTTTTCTCAGGGAAGCAGTGGGAACGGTGAAGACAACAGAACTTTTCTCTAGTATAAGTTGTATCTCCAGCAGAGGCTTGCTGATATAACGCTAGGGCTGGAATAGCTGGTGTAGGAATACCTATAATCCCCCGAAGCAATACTTGTGAGTATGCCCAGAAACACCTATACTGACATATCCTTTGGGCTGTTCCTTCCAAAGTCTGCCTCTCCCCCTAGTTAATGGTCATTAACTGGCACTATCAGCCACAGAGATCTCAACTCCCAGCACTCCACAGAGTATCTGATTGCTTCCTGCTCTCAGTGGACTGCTCCAGGGTCTGCTTCTAATATCTCCTCTTCCACAAGCTAGGCTTCCTCAGCCTTGCCTTGAAGCACTGCTCAACGCAACACTGGCTTTGCCACAGAAATTCTTTTATTTGGCATGACAGATAGGAAACATGCACTAAATGTCAGCTGTCAAACCACTGCACCTAACCATCCAAAGAATCCAAGCTGCCATTTTCTTTAAATACTATAGCCAACCTTTTATACATTATATCATGCTTTCACATTATATCATCTTCTATCAAGAATTTATGATGAATTTCTAATTAATTACCTTATTCATTCACTAAATATACATTCAGTTTTCAACCACTAATAGCACTATTCATAGTGTATAACTGAAATATCCGAGAATCTCAGCTTACTGAAGAAATAGTATGCAACACTAATGTACCTACAATTTTAAGACCTTCTACACGCCAATTTGTTCTTTTTTTTTTTTTTTAAATCTCATGCATTCTAAGCCAGACTCTAAATTTTGGGGGAAAGAGGAAAGAGACAGCTCATTAATTCTCAGTGGTGGGAGCTTGGATTTCTGCTTCTGGCACATCCACATAACACCCAGCATTTTTCATTTTTCCATGAAATGCATTAGGTTTGTCATCCAGGATATCTCAACACCTTATAAAGAAATGATTCTGATTGTTACTGAGGTATTTTTTTTCATACAGCGTGTGAGCTGACACAAGCAGGATGCAGGAAGAACCACAAAACCAAGGATGAAAGGCAAAGAAAAAATTTCATCTCGATACCTCATGAGCCGGGGAATCTCTGAAGCAGCACCGGGGTAGAGGCACGCAAGCGGGGGATGCAGGCACCGCAGAGCGAGAGAGTCCCTGTTAGCGAGAGAGAGAGTTTCGAACCTGCTGTTCTCGCCTGTATATCAGGGATTCAAAGCAGGCATAGTTTTCCACTGTGCTTTGATCTTTTCTGACAGCCAGTTAGGAATCTCAAGCATGTTCGATAAGGTGCCTCGGAGTCCATCACAGGCCTATTTTATCTTAGTGCAGATGTTCTACTTGTCGAGCACACAAGACTAAACAATGATTAGTGTGGTATATGGGTTTTTTGACACCTTCAGCTGCAAGTCACTTGAGTGTGTTTACAATCCTCCTCGTCAATCTTCCATTATTTTCACACATACAGCATCTGAGAAAGCTTACCTCCTCTTCTAGAGCTTGATTCTGCTTTCCATGAACTTTCAACTGGACAAGACTTTCCAGGAACAAGACTGCTGAATACAGCTATCCAAAGCCAAGGCATGGAACAAAACAAACTACATTTTTTTTTCATTTATATCACCAAAGGTCTTACAAAGCCAATTTCCAATTTTATTGACTGTTGTTGTCGTGGTTTAGGCCAAATCAGCTACTGGGGACATGGGGGACCCCAGATGGGACCGACAGATGCTCCCCTCTGCCCCTCTTCAAATAGAGAGGCAGAGGAGGGAAAGAGAGACTTATGAGTTTAGAAGGAACTAAATTACTTTAATGAAAGTATTAATAATAAAACAAAAAGGAAATAATGACAAATATACAAAACCATATCAAGCTCCCAGGATGACAATCACGACATCGGCTGGCACTGGGGAAGTCCCAGGCTGGACTCAGTGACGGACGGGAACTGGATTCCAGATCTGCATTCAGGATCAGCATCAAAGGCAGACGAAAAGACAGAGTCCTCCTCAGATGTCAGCCATTGAAGAAAGAGAGAGCGAGAGCTGACCCTTTGATCCCTCAGCTTTTATACTGAGCATAAGGCAGATGGGATGGAATACCCTGTGGGTCAGTTTTGGGTCACCTGTCCTGTCCGCTCCTCCCCGCAGGTGGGACATCTCTATGCTTTTCCACTTCCGACGCTCCAATGGGGCAAGTAACCCAGTTAGCTGGCCTTGGGTGTTATAGCAATAACTATAAGCAAGAGCCTCTCTGCATCCCATGCCTGGGCATCAGCTATAAACATAGGTCTTATCACTCTGAGAGAGCAAATAGTATCTGCACAATATGCTGTTAATTTCAGTAGTTAGAAGAGGCCCAGCTAAGAAGCGAAGTTACTGAACAAAATTGGTCCTGTTTTACCTCAAACCAGGACAGACCACCCCTTATTCCATACCATTTGCATCTTGCTCAGATCACTATTACTTTTATCTATCAAATCTACACACTCGTGGATATATATATATATATATATGGATACATGCAGGTCACTCATCTACGATTTATCTTTATATACAAAAATTTAAGTCCATTTAGTTCATTATTGCAGGATCTCATCTCAGGGCAGGGAAGATGGTACGAAATTCATTGTGGTTTGTGCCCATGGGTAGTATGTTCATCTTGAAGAGCTTGCTGGACGCCACTCGATGAAGCTAGCTCAGGTTTCATCACCACTGTGTTATCCTGAAAAACACTTATTGAACACTGTCAGTATTATGTAGTGATCAGCATCATACAGCTCAGGATTGAGTATTCTCACCAAGGGTTAAATTCCCTTGGGGTACACATTGAACTTCTCCATTCTTCAGCATCACCCACCAAGTACATCCAGGTCCTTGAGCAAAACCAGTCCCACAAATGGGTTTGCTTTTGCCTGAAGGAGGAGAAACCCAAACAGTTTTCCCTAACATATTCCTTTCATGCACCACAGGGACTTTGTCCCCTTCTACAGTATGTAAAAGGTCTGATTGAGCAGGACCAGCTCGATTGATGGATCCCCTGGTGTTAACTAACCAGGTAGCTTGCGCAAAATGCTTGTCCCAATTTTTGAAGGTTCCACCCCCCATTTGCTTTCAGGGTGGTTTTTAACAGTCCATTGTATCACTCAATCTTCCCAGAAGCTGGTGCATGATAGGGGATATGATATATCCACTCAATGCCATGTTCTTTGGCCCAATTACTTATAAGACTGTTTTTAAAATGAGTCCCATTGTCTGACTCAATTCTTTCTGGAGTGCCATGTCACCACAAGACTTGCTTTTCAAGGCCCAGGATGGTATTCCGGGCAGTGGCATAGGATACGGCATAGGTTTCCAACCATCCGGTGCTTGCTTCCACCATTGTAAGCACATAGCGCTTACCCTGGCGAGTTTGAGGGAGTGTGATGTAGTCAATCTGCCAAGCCTCCCCATATTTATATTTCAGCCATCATCCCCCATACCACAAAGGTTTTAACCGTTTAGCTTGCTTGATTTTGGTGCATGTTTCACAGTCGTGGATAACCTGCGCAATAGTATCCATGGTTAAATCCACCCCTCAGTCTTGGGCCCATCTATATGTTGCATCCCTTCCTTGATGACCTGAAGCGTCATGGGCCCACCGAGCTAAGAATAGTTCACCTTTATGTTCCCAGTCCAAGTCTGTCTGGAAAATTTTAGCAGCTTTATCCACTTGCTGATTGTTTCGATGTTCCTCGGTGGCCCGACTCATGGGTACGTGGGCATCTACATGACGTACCTTTACGACCAGGTTCCCTAGCCGGTCAGCAATGTCTTGCCACAGTTCAGCAGCCCAGATGGGTTTACCTCTGCGCTGCCAGTTGCTCTGCTTCCACTGCTTTAACCACCCCCACAGAGCATTTGCCACCATCCAGGACTCAGTATAGAGGTAAAGTACTGGCCACTTTTCTCGTTCAGCAACATCTAACGCCAGCTGGATGGCTTTTACCTCTGCAAATTGACTCGATTCACCTTCTCCTTCAGCAGCTTCTGCGACTCGTTGTGTAGGACTCCACACAGCAGCTTTCCACCTTCGATGCTTTCCTACAATATGACAAGACCCATCAGTGAACAGAGCATACTGTTTCTCATTATCTGAGAGTTCGTTACATGGTGGGGCTTCCTCAGCACATGTCACTACCTACTCTGGTGGCATTCCAAAGTCTTTGCCTTCGGGCCAATTTGTGATCACTTCTACGATTCCTGGACGACTAGGGCTTCCTATTCGAGTTCGCTGTGTGATTAAGGCAACTCCAGGAAGCATCGGTGGCATGATGAGTAGAAGGAACTTTACCCTTGAACATCCAGCCCAGTACTGGTAATCGGGGCGCCAGGAGGAGCTGTGCCTCAGTACCAATTACCTCTGAAGCAGCTCTAACTCCTTCATATGCTGCCAAGATTTCTTTCTCAGTTGGAGTATAATTGGCCTCGGAGCCTTTATATCCTCAACTCCAGAATCCTAGGGGTCGACCTCGAGTCTCCCCTGGTGCTTTCTGCCAGAGGCTCCAGGTAGGGCCATTGTCCCCGGCTGCGGTGTAGACCACATTTTTCATGTCCCGTCCAGTTCGGACTGGTCCAAGGGCTACTGCATGCACACTCTCTTGTTTAGTTTGCTCAAAGGCTTGTCATTGCTCAGGGCCCCACATAAACTCATTCTTCTTTCGAGTCACTTCATAGAGAGGTTTCAAAATCTGACTATAACCTGGAACATGCATTCTCCAGAAACCCACAACGCCTAAGGCGGCTTGTGTTTCCTTTTTGTTAGTAGGTGGGGACATAGATGTTATTTTGTTAATCATATCCATTGGGATTTGGCGACGTCCATCTTGCCACTTAATTCCCCAAAACTGGATCTCTTGTGCAGGTCCCTTGACCTTACCTCTTTTTACAGCAAAACCTGCTTTCAGAAGAATCTTAATTATTTTCCTACCTTTCTTGAAAACTTCTTCTGCTGTGTTACCCCACACAATGATGTCATCTATGTATTGTAGGTGTTCCGGAGCTCCACCCTTCTCCAGTGCAGTCTGGATCAGTCCATGGCAAACAGTAGGGCTGTGTTTCCACCCCTGGGGCAGTCGATTCCAGGTGTACTGGACACCCCTTCAAGTGAAAGCAAACTGTGATCTGCACTCTGCTGCCAAAGGAATACAGAAAAAGGCATTAGCAATGTCAATTGTTGCATATCATTTGGCTGCCTTTGACTCCAGCTCATACTGAAGTTCTAGCATGTGCGGCACAGCAGCACTCAGTGGTGCTGTGACTTCATTCAGGCCACGATAGTCTACTGTCAGTCTCCAGTCCCCATCAGACTTTCACACTGGCCATATGAGGCTGTTAAAGGGTGAGCGAGTTTTGCTGATCACTCCTTGGCTCTCTAGCCATCAAATCAGGTTATGGATGGGAATCGGGGAGTCTCGGTTGGTGCGATACTGTCGTCGATGCACCGTGGCAGTAGCAATTGGCACCTGCTGATCTTTAACCATCAGCAGTCCCACAACAGAAGGGTCATCTGAAAGACCGGGGAAGGCAGACAGCTGTGTAACATCCTCAGTCTCTACAGCTGCTACACCAAAAGCCCACCGATACCCTTTTGGGTCTTCAAAATACCCTCTCTTGAGGTAGTCTATGCCAAGGATGCACGGAGCATCTGGGCCAGTCACAATGGGGTGCTTCTCCCATTTATTCCCAGTAAGGCTCACTTTGGCCTCTAATACAGTCCATTCTTGAGATCCGCCTGTCACTCCAGAAATAGTGACAGATTCTGCCCCTTTATGATTCGATGGCAATAGGTTACACTGTGCACCAGTGTCCACCAGGGCTTTATACTTTTGTGGCTCTAACGTGCCAGGCCATCAAATCCACACAGTCCAATAAATTCGGTTGTCCCTTTCTTCCTCCTGGCTGGAGGCAGGGCACCTCTAACGTTGACCATAACACCTACGATTAGCAGATGGGTTCCTAACTGGACTGTAGGATCACCCACTGTAGGTTGGAGCAGCCCTCCTCCTGTAGGAATTCTTTCTTCCATCTGCTTCATTTTGCAACTCAGGCACCCATGCCTGTAGGGTTAAGGTAGGTTGTCCATCCCACTTCCTCATGTCCTCTCCATATTCACAGAGGCAAAACCACAGTATATCTCATATCGGATTCGATTTGTCTTCAGTTGGAGGGTGGTTTTTCTCTTGAGTAGGAGGGCGTTTTTTCTTTGCAGCTGCAACATGGGTCTGTGCAGGGGAAGAATAGGGTTTTTCCTCCACCTTGGACAGTTTATCAAACAGTTTCTCGGTGTGCTCAACTATTTTCTTGGTCATTTGCTCAATTGTCTCAGTCATTTTCTTGGCGGTCACAGTCAGCTTTTCCACGGCTGCCACAGTGAAGGGACGAGAGAGACTGTCTTCACATACTGTCGTACCTTGTTAACCACTTCATGTACAGTTGGTGTGTCGGTATCAGATCCTCCCCAGACCATTGTTGACAATGTGTGGGAATATGTTGATGGTGCACTTTGTACAAACTTTTTTAGCACAGATCGTTTGCATGGCATCTCATCAGGACCCACAATCACTTGCCCGTCACTATATATCACCTCTCGCACAGCCAACTCAGGTACTTAATACCTTTTTCCATGTTGGTCCATTTGCTTGGACGGCATTCGATATCATCCTTGAAGGGATACCTGCACTTTATGGCTGACACCAGTCGCCTCCAGAGACTGAGAGTGCGTGTCTTTCTCCCAATCCCTTTATCAATACCTCCATCCCTGGCCAGGTTTCCCAACTGCCTAGCTTCTCTGCCATCTAAGTCTATGGTATCAGCCCCACTATCCCAGCATCGGAGCAACCAGGAGATGAGTGTTTCACCTTCATGACGAGTAAAGTCCTTCCTCATATTTCTCAAATCCTTCATAGAGAAGGATTTAACGATTGCCTCTACATCTGAGTCCTTCTGTGTTGAGGCTGCCCGAGAAGGACCCTCTCCAGGATCTGCTCTAGAAGGACTCTCTCCTTTATCTGTTTTACAAGGTCTCTTTCCTGTGTCTGGTCTTGAAGGACCCTCTGCTGGGTCTACTCTAGAAGGGCCCTCTCCTGGATATCCATCAGAACTCTCTCCCAAGCTGTCTGGCTTGAGCTGGTCCTTGTCGTAAGGGACAGGGGATCGAGCTGACTTCTTTTTCTGCTTCCTGGTTACCGGGGCAACTGGTACCGGTTTTGATGGAGTTTGAGTAGCAGCAGTACTCGTTGTCATGGCTGGAGTAGCTTGTGCCGGGACAGGCAGCGGCGGGGCCTGTGTTGTTGCAGTGGCGGGGGGGCAGCTGATGGTGGTGCTGGTGCCAGCGAAGGCGCTTGTGCCAGGATGGGCGGCAGAGTGGCTTGTGCCGCTGCAGGGGGGGGCCGCGGCTTGTGCCAGGCCAGGTGGGGCGGTGGTTTGCACCGTTGCAGGTGGCGGAGCGGCTGCTGGGGTCTGAGCAGCAGCAGCGCATGTTACCCTATAGCTACCCCTGCACCTATGATTCACAAGAAACCACCCCTGTAACACATTCAGGAGCACCACCAACAAAATCACGATCTTAAGGAAGTAAGAATCCTTATCGTCACAGCCTGGAAGGTTTCCATGCCTTGTCTCTGATGGTGTCACGTTAGTATAATCATCAAAGGGCAAAGTAAACTTTCCCAAGGTAAAACCGCAAGTGTAATTAGTAACAGAATCCATCACAAGATGCCCGAGATATGCAGGTAGAGCCCTTATCCAACTAATCATGTTATACACCTGAATTGCGAACTACACCAAAACAGCACATTTAAACCTTTGCATAAAAACACAAAGAGTAAATAAACTTTGCAATGCATTTGGCAGGTTAAACAGAGTTGACTCAATTAAGTGCAAACTTTTTAAAGGCACGATACAATGTTTCGTTTAAGAACAACATGCTGTAAGGTGTCTGTTCTAATCTTTGAGCAGGCTGGAATTCAAACTATTCAGGCAATATATCACAGCTCTGGTCAAGCACTGCTCATGCCCCACATTGGGCGCCAATAAATCTGTCGTGGTTTAGGCCAAATCGGCTACTGGGGATGTGGGGACCGACAGATGCTCCCTTCTACCCTTCTTCAAAGAGAGAGGTAGAGGAGGGAAAGAGAGACTTATGAGTTTAGAAGGAACTAAACTACTTTAATGAAATATTAATAATAAAATAAAAGGAAATAATGAAATATATAAAAAATCGTATCAAGCTCCCAGGATGACAATCACAACACCGGCTGGCACTGGGGGAGTCCCAGACTGGGCTCAGTGACAGACGGGAACTGGATTCCAGATCTGCATTCAGGATCAGGATCAAAGGCAGACGAAAAGACAGAGTCCTCCTCAGATGTCAGCCATTGAAGAAAGAGAGAGCGAGAGTTGACCCTTTGATCCCTCAGCTTTTATACTGAGCATGAGGCAGATGGGATGGAATACCCTGTGGGTCAGTTTTGGGTCACCTGTCCTGTCCGCTGCTCCCCGCAGGTGGGACATCTCTATGGTTTTCCACTTCCGACCCTCCAACGGGGCAAGTAACCCAGTTAGCTGGCCTTGGGTGTGTCCTGGTTCCGGCAGGGCTGAGGTTAATTTCCCCAAGGATGGGGAGGGGACACAGGTATTCCATGCCACTTGAGCCATGCCCCGGCGATACGGGGGAGCTGGCCGGGGGGGGGGGGGGGGGGGGGGCAGGAAGTCGGTGCCGTAATCGCATTTGTATATTCCTTTATCGGTGTTATTATTACTGTTTTCTCTTCCCTTTGCTGTTCTGTTAAACTGCCTTTATCTCAACCCACGAGTTTTGCCTTTTTCTTCCCATTTCCCCCCACGGCTGTGGGGGGTGGAGCGAGCGGCCGCGTGGTTCTTTGTTGCCGGCTGAGGCCAAACCACGACAGTCCTTTTTGGCACCCAACATGGGGCACGGAGGGTTGAGATAATGACAGATCCGAGCAGAGCTTGTTAACACGAGTTTGTTATATGCATTTCTCATATTAGTTAGATAATTGCTGGTTACAATGTTGCTTCGTTTGTTTGCGTGGCTGTGTTATGTAAATTCTTACATGTTCTATGTACTCCCGGTGATGCTGTTTGTTACCTGGGGGAGAGGGATCAGGATTATCATTTTCCTGTCCTGTGCAATATCAGCTTATGATATGATAACATCACTGCTCAGGTGGCTATGTTGGAGTGTTTATGCAGCATTGCTGTCCTGCCCATACCTTGGTCACCGTCTCTCAGAATTTATTATTAATCACACCCAATCTATGGGGGAAACGGGGGATACTTTCCCCGGCTCTTTCGCCTCCCTTTTCTCCTTCAGGCCAGGTATGACAGCTTTTAAGAATTTTGAATATCCTTGGGATGCTCAAACCAGCATGGTCCTATTGCTATGTCTCCTGAATGTTTTTCAGGTCTTGTTCAGGGTTAAACAACTGTTTAAGACTACCACCCAGAGATCTGCCCTGAGGCTGGATAGTCAGGGGTGGCATGGCATGTTGGAGAATATGGGCAGGTATCTAGAGAGATTCTCACCTCCAATGGTTTGGGACTTCACCCTCAAACAACTACAGGACGCTGATAAAGTGGTAGAATTTTTAAAAGGAAAATGCTGTGGCTATTCCAGAGAGGCACAACTCACTGCACTGTGCTGGGCCCTGGCCAGTATCTACCAAACACTGCTTGGTAGTATGCAGCACCCTCAGGGGAAAGAGGGGGAAACCAGACCAGTAGGCACTGCAGCTATTCCAACCACTGCAGCAGACAATGCGGCCACTCAAACCCCAGTGGCAGGCACTGCAGCTGAACCAGACAACCAACCCGTGCCCGTATCAGTTGCTCCTATACAAAAGAAGAAATACACCAAGAAATCAGTTCGCTTAGTTAGGGATGATGATGAACCAGGGCCATCAAAAGAACGGGAGGAAGACACGGAACCAGAGATAATCACCCGATCCCTATCCCTGAGTGAGCTGCGAGATACGCGAAAAGATTTCAGCCGACTTCCGGGCGAGCACATTGTCACCTGGCTGCTCCGATGCTGGCATAACAGGGCCAGTAGCTTGGAATTAGAGGGCAGGGAAGCCAGGCAGCTGGGATCCCTGTCTAGGGAAGGGGGCATTGACAAGGCGATTGGGAAGAAGACACAACCCCTCAGCCTCTGGAGGCGACTCCTGTCAGGCATGAGGGAAAGGTACCCCTTCAGTGAAGATGTTATATGTCGTCCAAGCAAGTGGACCACCATGGAAAAAGGTATCCAGTACCTCAGGGAATTAGCCGTGCGGGAGATGATTTCCTACGACCCAGATAACGCGCAGTTACCCACAGATCCTGATGAAGTCCAGTGCACAAGGCCCATATGGCGGAAGTTTGTACGGAGCGCACCATCATCGTATGCCAACTCCTTGGCAGTGATGGAATGGAAAGGTGAAGAGGGACCAACGGTGGATGAGGTGGCTGGCCAACTCCGGCAATATGAAGCAAGTCTCTCTTCCCCCCTCGTCTCAGCTGTGGAGAAACTGTCCCAGAAGGTCCAGCAACTTGAAGAGAATATGTCCTACTCCCCACCTGTACAGGCCAGCATCTCAGCTATTAGGAACAAGCGTTTCCCTACTCAAGAGGGAGAGTATAGAGGGTACACACCACGAGGCACCCTGTGGTTTTACTTGCGCGACCACGGAGAGGACATGAGGAGGTGGGATGGACAACCTACCTCAACCCTATGGGCACGGGTACACGAGTTGCAAGGAAGAACAATCACAAAAGGGGATCCCTCCAGGAAAAGTGCTGCTCCTGTTTCCAGCAGGCAGTCCCCCAGACAGAGTAGAAGGCCTGATCTTACCTCTGATCCTCTTGAAGGGACTTCCAAGTCATTTCTGCAGCAAGTGAGTAATGGATACTATGATCAGGATTAGAGGGGCACTGCCTCCAGCCAGGTGGGGGAAAGGGACAACCGGGTTTATTGGAACTTGTAGATTTGATGGCCTGGCACATCAGAGCCACAGGAGTATAAGGCTCTAGTGGATACCGGTGCACAATGTACCTTAATACCATCAAGTTACAGAGGGGCAGAACCCATTTGTATTTCTGGAGTGACAGGGGGATCCCAAGAGTTGACTGTATTGGAAGCTGAAGTGAGCCTAACTGGAAATGAGTGGCAAAAGCATCCCATTGTGACTGGCCCAGGGGCTCCGTGCATCCTTGGCATAAACTATCTCAGGAAAGGATACTTCAAGGACCCAAAAGGGTACCAGTGGGCTTTTGGCATAGCTGCTTTAGAGACGGAGGAAATTAAACAGCTGTCTACATTGCCTGGTCTCTCGGAGGACCCTTCTGTGGTAGGTTTGTTGAGGGTCAAAGAACAACAGGTGCCGATTGCTACCATGACAGTGCATCGGCGGCAATATCGCACTAACCGAGATTCTCTGATTCCCATCCATATGCTGATTCGTCAACTAGAGACTCAAGGAGTGATCAGCAAGACCCGCTCACCCTTTAACAGTCCCATATGGCCAGTGCAAAAATCTAATGGAGAGTGGAGGCTAACAGTGGACTATCGTGGCCTGAATGAAGTCACACCACCGCTGAGCGCTGCCGTGCCAGACATGCTAGAACTTCAATATGAACTGGAGTCCAAGGCAGCCAAGTGGTATGCAACAACTGATATCGCCAATGCATTCTTCTCAATCCCTTTGGCAGCAGAGTGCAGACCACAGTTTGCTTTCACTTGGAGGGGCGTCCAGTACACCTGGAATCGACTGCCCCAGGGGTGGAAACACAGCCCCACCATTTGCCATGGACTGATCCAGACCACACTGGAACAGGGTGAAGCTCCGGAACATCTGCAGTACATTGACAACATCATTGTATGGGGCAACACAACAGAAGAAGTTTTTGAGAAAGGGAATAGAATAGTTCAAATCCTTCTGAAAGCTGGTTTTGCAATAAAACGAAGTAAGGTCAAGGGACCCACACAGGAGATCCAGTTTTTAGGAATAAAATGGCAAGATGGACGCCGTCAGATCCCAATGGATGTGATCAACAAAATAGCAGCTATGTCTCCACTGACTAGTAAAAAGGAAACACAAGCTTTCTTAGGTGTTGTGGGTTTTTGGAGGATGCATATTCCAAATTACAGTCTGATTGTGAGCCCTCTATATCAAGTGACCCGGAAAAAGAATGATTTTAAATGGGGCCCTAAGCAATGACAAGCTTTTGAACAAATTAAACATGCAGTAGCCCTGGGGCCAGTCCGGGCAGGACAAGATGTTAAAAATGTGCTTTACACTGCAGCCGGGGACAATGGCCCTACCTGGAGCCTCTGGCAGAAAACACCAGGGGAGACTCGAGGTCGACCCCTGGGGTTTTGGAGTCGGGGATACAGAGGATCTGAAGCCTGCTATACTCCAACTGAAAAAGAGATATTGGCAGGATACGAGGGGGTTACAGCCAGTCACAACTTTTGCCACTCGTTCCCAGTTAGGCTTACTTCAGCTTCCAATACAGTCAACTCTTGGGATCCCCCTGTCACTCCAGAAATACAAATGGGTTCTGCCTCTTTATAGCTTTATGGTATTAGGGTACACTGTGAACCAGTGTCCACTAGAGCCTTATACTCCTGTGGCTCTGATGTGCCAGGTCATTGAATCCACATGTTCCAATAAACCTGGCTGGAGGCAGAACCTCTCTAATCCTGGTCATAGTATCCATTACTGACTTCTTGCAGAAATGACTTGGAAGTCCCTTCAAGAGGATCAGAAGTAAGATCAGGCCTTCTACTCTGTCTGGGGGGCTGCCTGCTGGAAACGGGAGCAGCACTTTTCCTGGAGGGATCCCCTTTTGTGATAGTTCTTCCTTACAACTTATGTATCTGTGCCTTTAGGATCAGGTTAGGTTGTACATCCCACTTCCTCATGTCCTCTCCGTGCTCACGCAGGTAAAACCACAGGGTGCCTCACGGTGTGTGCCTTGTATATTCTTTCTTGAGTAGGGAAACGCCTGCTCCTAATAGCTGAGATGCTGGCCTGTACAGGTGGGGCATAGGACATATTGTCTTCAAGTTGCTGGACCTTCTGGGACAGTTTCTCCACAGCTGAGATGAGGGGGGAAGAGATACTTTCTTCATATTACCAGAGTCGGCCAGCCACCTCACCCACCATTGGTCCCTCTTCGCCTTTCCATTCCATCACTGACAGTGAGTTGGCATATGACGATGGTGCACTCCATACAAACTTCCACCACATGGGCCTTGTTCATTGGACTTCATCTGGATCTGTGGGTAACTGCATTGTTTGGGTCATAATAAATCATCTCCCACATAGCTAATTCCCTCAGGTACTGGCTACCTCTCTCCATGGTGGTCCACTTGCTTGGATAAGACAACATCTTCACTGAAGGGGTACCTTTCCCTCATGCATGACAGGAGTCGCCTCCAGAGGCTGAGGGGTTGTGTCTTTTTCCCAATCACCTTGTCAATGCTGTAAGAGACTGCCAAGATGTCTCAATCAAAATGTCTCAAAACTCGCTTACTATAGGCAAACCAACCACCTCCTGTTCATCACAGGACCTGAAACTTGCCAAGCTAAGTCGCAAGCTGTGCCAGGATGACAAACCACAGCATCTTGTTTACCACAAGAATACATCAGGAGTGACCATTTTCCAAGAAGACCACCCTCCAAGAAAGATTGGCCGAGCAAAAGTGGCTTCTACACTGATTGGCCAAGTATCAAGCAGACTTTAACTATAAGTTTGTGCCATGTCCCTCTACAGTTGGACCTCCGGAACCCCCACCATCATTGTGATCCAAGGATCGTGAGCCAACAGGACACTGCTGGCAATTAGGGGCCCTTCTGGACGCTGAGGGTCAGTTTTGGTGGCTATCCTCTTGCTGTGCTCCGTAATACTGCTTCTCTCTTCTCCCTTTCCTCTGTTTCCTCCTTTGCTCATTTCAGTAATCAAGGCTGGGAGATAACAATAAAGCTTAGCAGACGGCATCTGATCTTGTTTGTGTCTTAATCTCATGTGCAGAATCATTAGGGGTCCTCCCAGACTCCCCCCCCCCCATCCTGACCTGGGACATGACACTTTTTATTGGCGTCACGGACAGGATTCCACAACATGAGAATGCCATTCTTACTATCTGCTTTTGCATATACTACAGAAATGCTTGAGTGCGCAAGTGTGTGCCTCCTGGGGAAGTAAGGTGCAAGAATTTGTGTTCTGTGACTAATAACGTGTGACCTCCCCGTGGTGACTGCCCTGTTTTGTTTTTTTTGTTGAGAAACCATATATGTGCACTTTTCACATATGTGAGGGGGCAGAATTTGTGTAGCCTGAGTTGACCTCCCCCATTTGTTGGTTGAGAAATATGAGTGGAGATAATTCACCCCCTGCAGGTCAGGAGGTGTTGCTTCATTTTTTAGAAAAATATAATGCATTCCCATCAGTACTGGGAAATAATTGGGCACAAGATAATTGGCATAATTTGCAAAGTGTTACCGACCGAATTAGCGCCTTGCAAAGGGATGCTAAACTCCAGCTCAGAAAAGGTAAATCTCTCATATGCATTGTCCTGGGTGCTAGTTTGGTTGCAGCGGTAGAAGCTCGGGACCAACAGTGTAGGGCTGAATGCCAAACTATACAGTCCCTGCAGGCTCTTGTGGAAGAGTTAAAGGTGCAATTGAGTCAAGAGTGGGCTTTGGTGAATTGTTTGCAGTCCGCCCTCAAAGAACAACTCCTTGCAGATGGGAACCAGGGTCAGGATAGTTACCCATCCTCCTCTGGGAAAAAAGGTCCCCAGTACCCCATTGCTGAATTAGACGAAGCAAAAGCTAGATTGGATGAGGTGACAGTCCTTCCCTGTTCGCTCAGACCCTTGATTAAAATGGAATATACATATGACAACAACCGAGACAGTTTCCCCGTAACTACTACTAAGGAAGTGTCCTTTACGGCTACAGAATTGGCTAAACTTAAAAAGGAATTCGGACGTAATCCTAGGGAATCAGAAACAGAATATGTCTGGAGAGTGTCATTGTCAGATGGAGATCAAATATTGTTAAGTGAGAAAGAAGCTGAAGGGTATTGGGGACCCGGAGTGTTTTTAACTACTGGTGATCATCGTGCTCCTTGGTCCCTAACCCAGAGAGTAGCCTATTGGGCTGGGGGCCTCAACCCCTTAGAACGAGGAGACCCCATTGCCATCACAGGGTCTCTTGATCAGTTAGTGGAAAACGTGCAGAAGGCAGCATGCCTATAAATGATGCACAACCATGAACTTAGACTCCGACAGGAGTCCCTGATGATGATGCCGGTCGACCCCAAACAGATGACCCCATTGATAAGAAGACTTCCTGAAGCTCTAAAACCAATTGGTATACAATTACAAGGGACCATTAGAGCAATGCCCCAAGGTGAGAGGGTTGCCTCTGCCCTGGAGGGAGTCATGCCTCTTGACCATAAGGGTCTGAATCGGAAGGTATGGACATGGGGGGAGGTTGCCCAAGAATTGATTAATTATGGGTGAAAATACGGCCCCGTTAGTGCCCCCTCCACCAAACAAGACCCGAAAGGGTTGAGATGAACAGAATGGCACACTTCCCCACACTCCAACCAAGGGAAAAAGAAATCCCCCGATAGATCATCGGGTGGGAGGGATGCATCAAACAAGTGTAATGTGTTGTAGGCTATGGAATGTCAGAAAGGAATCCCTCGAGAGATCATGGATGGGCTACCTACCAGTGAACTAGAGAAGGTTGTCAGAGCGTGGTTGGAAAAACCAACATTCCCCAGGGAGTTTGTAAAGGGAAAGTCAAAAGAGCCCTGGGAAAGTGATACTATTCAGGGAGGTATTACAACTCCCTGCATCCCCCCCACGGCACCTCTGATAGATTTAACAGACAGAAAACCTCCAAAGCTGCTGGGAAACTAACTCCTTTGCCCCCCCCCTTTAGTGGGTGGGGAGGCGAAGAGTGAGTGTATGTTAGGCAGCTCACTATAAATCAACAAGGTGACCTTATGATTACTTGTTTTCTCGGACCTAAGCAAATCCCAATAACATTTTTAGTAAACACTGGTGCTCAAATTTCAGCCCTAAAAACTGAGGATGCCTCTCGTAGTGGTGTATTTAAGCCATCAAGATCAAGGCAGTGCTTGTTTGTAGCTGATGCATTTGGTAATGTCCAGGCACAATCACTGATTACAGTTAAGTTGTGACTGCCGGTTGTCGGGTCATTCCCACTCAACCTCCTGGGGCTGGACGTCTTAAGGGGCAAAACGTGGACAGATGATAGGGGAGGAAATTGGTCTTTTGGTGCTGTGCCGATAGATTTACTTCCTCCTTCAAAGTTAACAAATGTTAAGCCCTACTCCCTACCTCTTGGGGCAAGGGAAGGAATAGCTCCAGTGCTAGAAGAATTAAAGGAGCAGGGGATCATTGTTCCCACTCACTCTCCTTTTAATTCCCCTGTGTGGCCTGTCCGAAAGCCAAATGGAGATTAACAGTGGACTATCGGAGACTAAAGGCAAACACTGGTCCACTCACAGCTGCAGTGCCAAACATTGCTGATCTTATAGTCACCATTCAAGAGCAAGCACATCCCATTATGGCAACCATCAATGTTAAGGATATGTTTTGCATGGTCCCTTTGCAGTCAGAAGACCAAGAGTGTTTTGCTTTTACCTGGGAAGGACAGCAATTTACTTTCATGTGGCTACCTCAAGGGTACAAGCATTCTCCCACATTAGCCCATCATGCTTTAGCAAGTGAACTAGAATTAATCCCAACAGAGGAAGGAGTTAGAATTTATCAGTATATAAATGATGTGTTAATAGGAGGAAGCCAGGTGGAAAAAGTCCAGCAAGCACAAAATGACATTATTGCTCATCTAGAGATCTTGGGATTAAAAATCCCACCTGAGAAAATCCAGACACTCTCTAGTGAAGTTAAATTTCTAGGGATTTGGTGGAAAGGGGGGGGGGGGGGGGGGGGGATGACATGCATCCCTAGGGATACCCTCTCCACACTAGATCAGTTAAAGATACCCAAATCAAAGAAAGAGTTGCAGCATGCATTAGGATTGCTTGTATTCTGGAGAAAACATATCCCAGACTTCTCTATCATTGCAAGACCGCTACATGACTTATTGCGAAAGGGTGCATCCTGGGACTGGACTCCAGTCCACGAGGAAGCTTTGCAGCTTTTGGTGTCTGAGGCAGCTAACCACCAAGCCCTTGGCCCGTTACACCCAACTGACCCCGTGCAAATTGAGTGGGGACTTGCTCAGTCAGGATGGTCGATGCATTTTTGGCAAAAAGGCCCTGAAGGACCCCCTCGGACCATTGGGTTTTACTGCCGCAGTTTCAAAGATGCAGAGAAACAATATACAGTGTGGGAAAAGGAACTGTTTGTGGTCAGTCTTGCCTTGCGAGAAGCAGAACGTACCATCCATCAGCAGCCGATAGTGCTGAGAGGCCCCTTTAAAGTAATTAACACTGTTTTGTCTGGAATGCCTCCCCTGACAGGGTGGCACAGAGACCCTCAGTACAGAAATGGTATGCACAAATAGAGCATTATTGTGACATCTTTAAAGTATCTGAAGGCGCTACTGATAATTTAGTCATTCAAGAGGAAGTGGCCCCAGACCAGGTGAATGACACACCCCCTCCTGTGGTGCAAGTAGCTCCCCTATTTTCAGAACAATTGCAGAATGTCTGGTTTACAGATGCCTCTGCCAAACGAGAAGGCAAAGTTTGGAAATACTGTGCAGTCACATTACAGATAAAAACGTGCGGAATCATTAGGTGTCCTCCTGGACTCCCCTCCCCCACCACCATGTCCCAAACTGGGATGTGACAAATGCCTCCTGCCCTAGACAGCCTAGACAGGGATCTCAGCTGCTTGGCTTCCCTGCCCTCTAATTCCAAGCTACTAGCCCCATTATCCCAGCATCGGAGCAGCCAGGTGACAATGTGCTCCCCTGAAAGTTGGCTGAAATATTTTTGTATATCTCACAGCTCACTCAGGGATAGGGATCGGGTGATTATCTCTGGTTCTGCCTCTTCCTCCTGTTCTCGTGATGGCCCTGGTTCATCATCATCCCTTACTAAGCAAACTGATTTCTTCGTGTATTTCTTCTCCTGTATAGGGACAACTGATACCAGCATGGGTTGGTTTTCTGGTTCAGCTGCTGCCACTGGGGTTTGAGTAGCCACATTGCGTGTCAGTCTGGTTTCCTTCTCTTTCCCCTGAGGGTGCTGCATACTACCGAGCAGTGTTTGGTAGATACTGGCCAGGGCCCAGCACAGTGCAATGAGTTGTGCCTCTCTGGAATAGCCACAGCATTTTCCTTTTAAAAGTTCTACCACTTTATCAGCGTCCTGTAGTTGTTTGAGGGTGAAGTCCCAAACCATTGGAGGTGAGAATCTCTCTAGATACCTGCTGCTATTCTCCCACATGCCATGCCACCCCTGACTATCCAGCCTCGGGGCACATCTCTGGGTGGTAGTCTTAAACAGTGGTTTAACCCTAAACAAGACCTGAAACACATTCAGGAGACATAGCAGTAGGACCAGAGTGGTTTGAGCATCCCAAGGATATTCAAAATTCTCAAAAGCTGTTGTACCTGGCCCAAAGGAGAAAAGGGAGGCAAAAGAGCTGGGAAAGTTATCCCCCTGTTTCCCCCATAGATTGGAATTTATTAATAATCATACCCAAGAGACAGCGCCTGAGGTACTGGTGGGACAGCAATGCTGCACAAACACCCCAACATAACCACCTGAACAGTGACGTTCTCATAAGTCTATCTTACACAGGACAGCAAAATGATAATCCTGATCCCTCTCCCAGAGGTGATAAACAGCATCATGGGGAGTACATAGAGCATATAAGAATTTACATAACACAGCCATGCAAAGAAACAAAGCAACATTGTGACCAGCAACTATTTAACTAATATAATAAATGCATAGAACAAATTTGTTTTAACACATTATCTCAACCCTTCGTGCCCCATGTTGGGCATCAAAAAGGACTGTCATTGTTGTCTGAAAAGCGGATTCGTGCCCAGTGTGCAATTAACCAATCTCCCACGCTCAGGAGAGATATTGTATTTATTCAGGCCTGGGTGCTCAGTGGATTTTCCACAAATCAAGCACACCCCATGCCAGTCTTCTTGCTATGTTTATACACAGGAGTTACAAGGTAGTACACTCCCAGTTACAATGATTGGTTAGTAATTTACATGTAATTATAATATCTGCTATGTCATTCTTTTAATCATCACGCATGCACAGGGGAAGGGTCTTCACCTGGGCAAGGGTCTTCTTGACCTGTGGGTGTGGTTTTTAGTATTATAATGAAGGCAGTTCACTTCAGGATACCTTAAAAGTAAGTTCTGTTGCCAAGTTGGCCTACTGGATTCTCCTCCTGCCAGGTTGTCATATAGTTCATCCTATATACAATCAATCCCAGATGTTAAGGTCCAGAGAAGAGGGACTTCAAACAACACATTGCTCTGTTCATTACTAGTTAACTAAGGCTAACATTGAGAATACTAACATAAGCTAACTTCTTAGGTCAGGATGCCCTACATCATCATGGTTAAACTCCAGCAGGCTACAAAGAACCACACTCGCTCATCCAACAACAACAACCACCACCACCACCGAGGAACATACAAAACCCGATTAATGTACCACCACTTACCAACCAGACCCGGGAAACCCCCAGCCCACTCCCAAGAAGCAACTTCCTGCCCCCTCCCCCTGCCAGCTCCCCCGGCTATATACTGGGCACGGCAGTCACATGGTATCGAATACCTGTGTTCAGTGCCAGCTCCTTGGGGAAATTAACCCTATCCCCGCCGGAACCAGGACAGAGCTCCATACTGGTTTTGTATATATTTAATTATTTTCTTATTAATATTATTATATTTTCTTTTTATTATTAATACTTCATTAGTTTAGTTTCTTTTCAACCCATAAGTATCTCTCTCTCTCTGAAGGGAGAGAGGTTAAAGAGAGCATCTGTCGTTCATTTAGTGGCCAGCCCAGCCCAGCCCAAACCATGACATGCTGCAAAACAGAAAAGAATAATTTGGTTTCTATTAGTTTGTAGGCAGAAAGAGGTGGGTATAAAGAGCTAGTAAGTATTTTTGGTTTACATATGAGAGAACCTTCTACTGTTAAGGATAGTTAGGTCCTAGCTAGAGACTGCCTTGAAAGGCAGTGGGGTTTCTGGCAGTGGAAGGTTTTAAGAAAAAATTCTGAGAATCAGAATGTGGGTGTGATTCATTCTGCTTTATGGCTAAGGATGGCCTCTTTCACACTACATTAAATATAAATTTACAACTGAAAGGACTTCAGGCTTTTTCATATAGATTACAGGCTTTTAATAAGTGATTCAATGTGTTTAGTAAACTGTCCAGAAACTCATGGGTGTGATTGTTAACTATCTGGAATCAGAAGCTCTTGAAATACAGACTAATATTTCCATTTCTACTTTAAACAACATAGTAAAGGAAAGTCTTTCGTTGCCTTGGTTACTGAGGAACTTATATTTACCCCATTTCTCGTTTCAAGTCTTTGATTCAGTGCCTGACGAAGGGAATTCTCTTTTGTACATTCTCTTTGCAGTTTTTTTTTTTTGTTTGCCCTTAAAATGGTCCTGTTAATGTAGATAGTATTGTTCCAGTGGCTTACTTTCTTCCTGAAGGACAGAGAAAAAAAGGAAAATTACCTGCTTATTACTCATAAGGGGCATTGTTACCACACCATATAAGTCAATACAGGGTAAAAATTATTAGTATACCAACATCAATCAGTGGTAGATTTTGTAAACTCTGATGGTAGATTATGTAACATTATAAGCATATTGTTGAACACAGATTTCAATAGAGAAAAAATAGATTAGTTTTAGATGCTGAGAGCCTACAAAAACTTGACATGTGAAAGGGGAAATATTCCATTTTAGCTATAGCTGATACTAAAATATTGGAAGTACATAATTTAAATAAAGGACTTCTAAAATGAATATGGAGACATTGAGAAAATTAAAATGGGAATTTAAGCTTACCACCACCATCAGCAGCCTCTCTTCTTTGCTAGTGAATACACTTATTTTTTCATTCATTCATTTCTTCATTATTTATTTATTAATGAATTTATTTATGCATTTATTTTAAAGTTGGGACTAAAATATCCTCCTGGGGTTATGTTATATAGCACAGCAGCAAAAGCTAGAGGCAGTCTTTGCTCTGAAAACTTATAAGATAAATTAAAAAAAGCAAAACTAAAATATTATTACTGCCACTTAATGAAGGAAAACTGAGTCACGGAGATTAAGTGACATGACTATTTTTCTATTCAGAACCCTAACTGAGCTGCTCTTCCCTTTTAGGCCAGGTTATTTTCTCTATCTAGCCAAATATCAGCAAATAGAATTTGCAAAATATGCAAACAATCTGAATATTTTCCCCTGATTTGTTTACTTTTTTTACCCCAGAATTCTGCCCAGGTGAATTCTTAGTGAGTACAACCTACATTGCCTGAATTGTAGGCAGACAATGAGGAGTACTCCTAGCAGAAACATTTATATCAACAATCCCTGTCTGAAAGAAGATACAAAGACAAAGATGCACACACACACAGAGACACAGATCTCTTCATGTTCCCTGCTTATTTATCTGATGTATTTAATCTTCCAAACAGCATTGCTATGTTTTTGCTAGTGTTATATATTCTGTGGACTTGCTGTTTAAAATCCAAGTTTTGGTGTGTTGCCAGTTAAGGTTTCTTACACAAGTCCAATAGGATGCTGTAATTTCCTGAATGGTAATCATTTCAACACTTGCCTTCCTAAAGCATAAGCTCAAAACTCTTCACCTGAATGTTCCTACTAATGAAACTTGCAAATATTTGTATCTGGAGAAAGCAAAGGAAAAAAAAAAAAAAAAGACATGACTAAATGATGACAGCTAACAGAGGCAGCCAACAGACACAGCAGTCTGCACAGCAGTTTCCAGGCTCTGCCTATAGATTTTCTAGATCTTATTGGAACTTCTTCTGGGTCGTTGGAGGACTCCTGGGAACTCTTTGAGGAACTTCAGGGCACCTACTGCTGCCAGGAAAAGACAGCTTCAGTAGGCCTTAACTTCTAGCAAGTTCTAGCAACTTCTAATGAGTTATGACGGCTATTCCCGATAAAAGGGTGCTTTGAGCTCTTGCCTCCAGCTGACTAGGAGGATGCTAGAGAGAGGCCTAGTTAAGTACAGCTCACCAGAATGTCTCCAAGATCCTACAGACACAAAAGCCAAAATTCCCAACTGTACTGAAGGAGGGACAGGTAGCATTTTTGTGCATTGGGTCGGGAAATGGAGACTCCCATGACTGTGCTGGCTGAAAGCTTGTGACTTCTAGCATCAGGAGGATGGTTCCTTTTCTGCCTGCAGATCTGCAACTACAGAATAGGCTCTGTGTCCTGGAAGCAGATGAGGGAAGCGTGACCAATTGGCTCTAGGGGTAAGACCCAAGGGCAAGGGAGCTCAGGTGGTATCTCCTCAATCCTTCCAGCGAGGGGAAAAGGTGCCCTCAGTGAGTGGAGAATTCTGTGAGTCAATACATGTTTTCACAGCTGGTGTCAACAGTAAGAAATCCACTTTTATGACCAAGGGACCCTTGCTGAGCATTGAGGACTGCTAGGAGGAGATGAGAGCAACCTGACTAAGTGGGATAAGAATATTTGCCAACAGGTTGGCCGTTCTGAGGAGAGGTTTAAACTAGGAAGGATGAGGAGAGAAATGATGACTGACAATGAAGTGAAGGAGGTGGTGGACTGGATTGGCAAAGGGTGCCCACCCCAAGCTTATGCACACAAACAAGGAATCTGAAAGGACAGCATTACAGGGGAAGCTCTCATATTTTGGGGGGGAATTATCACGCCCCGGTGCCCACCTGAAGTGATGCTATGCTAATGAACAAACAGGAGTCATTAGAGAGCCCTGTGTGCTGGTGCAGGGCTGTGATATTGCCTTTAATTAGCAGCAAGGAGACTGTAATACTATTTCCAGTTTTGGGCACCCCAGTTAAAGAGAGATGTTGAGAAACAGAAGATACAGCAGAAGGGTACCAAGACTGTCAGTGGCCTAGAGCACATGAACTACAAGTCTGGTTAGTTTCACAAAGAGGAGGCTAAGGGACCACCTAAAGGCAACTTACAACTACCTGAAAGACAGTTACAAAGTGGACAGGCAACTTTTCTTGGTAGTGGCAGATGGCACAAGATAACAAGAGGCAACAGTCACAATTTGTGGTTTGGGATGCTCAGATTGGATATTAGGAAAACTTTGCCACTAAGAAGGAAGTGCAGCACTAGAACAGGTCACCTAGGAAGGTTCTGAAATTGCCTTTCTTGGAGATTTTCAAGACTTACCAGATAGGTGAAGTCCTGCTTTGAATGGAAGCACTGTTATGGCCCTTCTTGGTCAGTTTGTTCAGGTACTTTTAGCCAGGTGCAGAAACTCTGCAAGAAGAATGTACATAATTCAAAATAAAGCAGTTAGTTATTGGCCAACACACAAAAAAGCTAGCTAGGGTTGAATAAGCATTAGTATATTTGCCACTCATGTTAAGGTACCCAAGAAGTCTACTGGACAGGCAGGCATGAGTCAGAAGGGGAAGGGGCAATTCCCATGCCTCCCCGGAAAGGATTCCCAGCATTGCCAAGTTGCCATCCTCCACCAGCTCCATCAACACTGATGATATGACACAATGATTCCCAGGTAGTCCTCAACTAGACTGGCTAGCTTGACCAGGCTTCCCCAAGTAATTTTTCCCTTTAGGATTTTATACATTTTCATGCTAGTGCTTTCCATCTGAAATCCTTGAACTGCCAACAATCTCATGTCAACAGCCCTACTTCTGTCTATACTTTTAATTTTCTTGTCTCTCTACAGATGTTCTCACAGCTCTCTCATAGCAGTCTGGATCAAGGTTATGCAGTTGTGCCATACCAGAGCTGGGCCTTGAATACATGTACACAGGCAACTAAGCACCTAGGAGACATGGGGGGAAATTCAGAGTGGCAGTTACAGAGAAAGAGGGTCTCAGGTTGGATTTGATGTCTTATTCTAGGCCTTTCCAAACTACATTTCTATGATTTGGCATATAAAGAACTTTGGCACCTAACTTGGGACTTTAGATTTTGTAGACAACTGCAACATAACATTGCAGTGCCCAGTTCTTCTGTGGATTTACCTTTGTTCTTTTCTTTCTGTTTCAGTTTCCCTGCCTCAAACATGAGAAATCTGATACCTTGTTTTTTTAAAAACTTTCTGACCAAGAATGAAAATTCCTTATAGATATTATTCAATACCTTTTTAGGTTTTTGGGGACTAATTACTACCTTGAACGTTATTTCTAGACACCAGCGAGAAGCCAGTTCATAAGTCTGGAGCATTCAAAGGATAAGCTATTACATTGTTCATTCTGGAACTTCTGGATTATGTAGATCAGTGTGGGAAAGCAGCATCAGAGATTATTGCTGCTACCCAAACGGAGAGGCAAAGAGGGCTGAATGTCTATAATCCACAGCAGAGTTGAAATGATTCAGAAACTGTTAAATACATAGACAGATTTTAACAGGTATCTCCAGTAGAGAAAAGAAAAAAGAAGAAACATTTTCAAACACAGATGAGGGAGGACAAAGCAGAAAAATGACTTAATATATTATCTTTAAAATAGTATGTGCAAAAAGTTTGCACACCTACATTAAAAGACCAAAAGGTGTGCAATGACACATTTAAAATTTAAAAATTGTTAAACAAAGCTGTCTTAATTTATTCCTTTTAGTTTTCATTATACAATGATGTGCCATTTTCCCCACCAGATTCCTTAATGTACAACCCCCCCATGTTTTATTTATTGCATAATATTCAAATCCTACTTTCAAGTATAGAATTGATAAATTTCCAGTAAGCTTTTCTAATTATACTGTCTAAACACATTAGAGGAAATAACTTATTAACATATTACAGAGAGTTGTTAATAAGCATAAGGGAAAAAAAAGCAAAAAAAAACATGCCAAAATTTTGGCATCCAATTTTAGACATGACTTGCATTTTCAGTAAAACTAAGCAGTTAGATGACCCTTCATGTACGTGCTCCTCTGTGTTCTGATGCAACAGTAAATGTCTGGTTCTAGTGTCTCCAGACAGACATGCAGGCAATGAAAAATGAATAACTAGTGACCCTCTGTGAAAAGTTCAGTTTACGTGACTCACGCAACGTGCACGGAAACTCTGGAAGAAATAGATGTAATTCTCCAGAATAAGGTTCTGAAGAATAAAACTGTCCTCTGACTAGAAATCGTTTGCTTGACTAGAAAGCAAAAGCATCATGAGAAAATGGAAAACCTGACTAAAGATGCAGTGTTACTCAACAGAGGGAAGCACGAGATATCACAGCGATATAGAGAGGCAGGGAGCAACTGGCTAGACAGCAATTCAGAAGAAACGGATCAAGGTGCTAAAGTGGATCACAAGCAAAATGTAAGTCAGCAACATTACACTGTTAACAAAAAAGGCAAACTGTATCAGGAGGTATAAAAAGTAATATAGCCTGTAAGGCAGAACACTTCCCAGTCCACATCCTTCCGAGGAAAAGCAACCAAGCTTCAAGAATTTGAGACAATCCAAAGGAGAGCAAGGAAAACAGTGCCTTAATAGGTAGGTTAAGTTTAACCTACAAAGGTAGCTTAGGAAAAAGAACAACCCCGAGCCCTTACACAAGTGCCAGTCCACCTCCTCACCCCGTCTGCACCAGCGGCCAGAGCAGCCCCCTCCTTCCCCCGGGGCCGGACCCAGGAGACACAGGAACCCTGGGGCTATGGCACCAAAGACACAGGCTAAGGGAACCGACCGCGTTTTCCGGAGGGGGGGAGGAAATTCCCGAGGCGCTACCCACCCGGCCTCCGCGAGGTAGGAGAAAGCACCGCTCTGCTTGGGGGAGGGATGGCTGAGCCGTAGCTCTTCCCGGCACTGACCGGGTGGGGACGTGTCTTCCCTTCCGGTTTCTGAGGGAGCTGTTCGACGGCTGCAGGTGAGTTATGTGGGTCTGTCCCTGTCGCGGCAGCCCCTCGTTTCCTCAGTAATTCCCTCTTTCCCTCTCTTCCCGTGGGGGCACCCCGGGCGCCTTCACTGAGGGGAGCTCAAGCCTGCTCCGCTGAGGAAAATCCACCTTCTCCTCCTTTTTTGAAACATTCTGTGGAGTTTTTACTTTGAATTTTAGTCCTGGTGCTCGTTAAGCCTTCTTCACCCTTTGCCTGCCCTTCAATCCTTGTTTTTCCAGGCATCCCTTGGCACGGCGAGTGTGGGAGGGCTGCACGAAGGAGGGGAGCCGCTCCTTAATCCTCCAGAAACAGGCTGCCTTGGCAGCATGATCACTTACCGTTGAATTTAACACTTTTTATGAACCTAAACCTTCTCTGCTTTCAAGGTGTCACTGATTAAATAGAGCATAAAAATTGCTGGTTTGACCTGAGCAAAAATCATGGGATGGGGATGCTGCTCCTGCCAGGAGGTTTGGACCCGGGTTTGGTTTTAACATCTCCCATTCCTATTACTTTGAGAAGGTATTGACTTGTTCAGAAATTTAAGCCCAGACCTTTAAATCCAGCATCATACAGAGAAGTGTTGCTCCTGCTTTCTTTTAAACAGCTGAAATCTGTTATTTAATCCCAAAACCATGAGAAAATATCATAAATTCCAGTGTGGTTCCTGTATTCTTTAGAGTTTGACTATTTTTGGCGTAACCTTTTCATCTCTCTTTTTATCTAAAATATTGCATGCCTGGACCAGTCTCTACTCCAGTGGAGTAAACCAGATCCTAACAGCATTGCAAGTAGATCAGCCCTGAAGAGACATGATAAAATTATTCTTCCTGTTGGTATGAGTCATGCTGCCACATTATGCGATTCCTTCCCTACAGTTGTTAACATTTGCTTTTTGATGGGGCAGGAGTAGTCTTACACAGTTTGTTGAGCACTTTACATTTTTAGACCCCATTTTTCCCCTCTATTTAATTGCTTTTTTGTTGGGATTCCAGCCTTCATGGGACCATAAAATACATAATGTTTTCCTGTTTTGGCAAAGCTCTTCAGAAAACTAACAGCAGCTTTAAAGAGCTTTCTATTTATCAAAAAAACAGGAAATAAAGCTATCCCTAAGTAACCAAATTATTACATGCCTATCGAACCTTAATTATAGAAATTCTTTTCTTTCATGTGCAGTTTTTTAAACTTGTTGCTCACCCATTAGATCACAAAGGCTAATAGAGCTCCTAATAGAGCTTTTGGTGTCTTATGCACAGATGTATTTTCTGTATATAAGCTAAGTGTAATTCAATCCATCTTTAAAATTGCTTGTGAGAAGAAAGCTTTAGTGCAAGGACTAAAAGAAGGGTTCATCTACTTTAGAATTTGGTCTCACCTATTCATTTTTCTCAGAATTGTTGCAAATTAAATTTTGTATAACACCGTGATGTTTATTTAGAAGAGGGATCTTTTTAGTTGTAGGGTGCTTTGGCAGATGCTACTTTACCAACACTCAGTAGGTTTCAGATGGCTTGACACTGCACCTATTTCAAGTAAAGCCACCTCAGTTGGATGTCAGCTCTGCACTGTTGATTCGCAAGGGATGTCATATTGGGAATTGCCTGAGTCAGGAGGCACGCTTCAGTCCAGAGTCTTTGACTTAGGGCATTCTAGCTCATTTTGGCACTTACCTAGTTCTCTGTTTAAGAGGGGGGAAAAAAACCCCAACCATCTCCAGAGGGCGAGTTAGCCCACTTCTGGTCTAGATTACTATCTAGGGGTGCCTCTTTCTCTTTGGTGGCTATGGAAGGAGTTTATAGTGATATAGGTTTTGGCGCTTGTCCTGGTTTCAGCTGGAACAGGGTAATTTTCACAAGAAACTGGGAAGGGACACAGCCAGGATGGCTGATCCAAGCTGGCCAAGGGGATATTCGATACCATGTGATGTCATGCTCAGTAGATAGCTGGGGGAGCTGGCCAGGGGGCAGGAATCCCTGCTTGGGGAGCAGGCTGGGTATTTTCAGCTTCCGGTTGGTAAGCGGTTGCATTGTGCATTAACCATTGTGGGGGTTTTTGTACATTCTTTTATTAATAATTGTTTTTCTCTTCCTTTGCTGTTGTGTTAAACTGTCTTTATCCCAACCCAAAAGTTTTTCCTTTTTCCTCCAATTCTCCTCCCCATCCCACGGATGGGAAGGGGGGGGGGAAGGAGTGAGCAAGCGGCCGCATGGGTCTTTGTTGCCAGCTGGGGCTAAACCACGACAGTGCTAAACACATTGTGAGAAACACGCTCACTGTATTGAATTTTAGTCAGGGGCAAATTCAGTGGAGCAAAGGATATTTATTACAGCGCTGGGAGCTACACAGGGGATTTCTCCTCCTGTGCCTCAGTTTCCCCATTAGAAACGCGGGTTTTTATTCCATATTCCTCATACCTATTCATGTTTTTTCTTCGAAAACATTTGCATAATCAATGAGTTTCCAGAACACAACCTACCCCCAATTACATAGTCAATGAGCTCTTGGAATGCAACCCACCCCAAACATGCCCCCTCCCCTCTAGCGGCGCAGGCGCTGTGCTTCTTGGTGGTCGTTGAAGTCTTTATCACCATGTCCTTCTGGTGGCTTCTTTATTCTTCACACTCCTGTGGTTATCTTGGCTAAGACACCACTGTGAAATGTGTTCACCTGATTCGTGTCAATATGGAACAATGCTAGGGCCGCATGGTGAAATGTGACCCTCTCTGTTCCTTCCTGCAGAAGCCACCTAAGGAACGTTCTAGTAAACCGTGTTTTTTTTCCTGTTAACCGCATGGTGATTAAGCATAGGGCACATGCGTGAAGTCTAGGGTCATCCTAAGGGCGAGCCGAGGTCTCTAGAGCACATGCGTAAAACCTAGGGTCATCCTAAGGGCGAGCCGAGGAAGACTACTGACTTCATCCACCGACCACCAGATGGGAGTCAAGAAGACCCCAAAAGGTGAAGAGGGCATGCGCCAAAGAAGACACGCCCATCATTAGCAACTCTATGAATATGTATTGGTAGCTATGAATATGTATTGGTAAAAGGAATATAAACCGGAAACGGAGATTGTACGGTGTGCGTCTTGGTTGAGCGGAGGCTCCCGGCGCACCCAGCGCTGTTTGCTTGTCTTTACTCGTTTAATAAATTATAAATTTTTGATCATTTATCACAATTGGGGGCTCGTCCGGGATGGTCTTGGTTCCTGAATTCTGACTTGGTCTAGGAGGGGCGCCCCACCATTTGGTGGCTCCTGATCGGGTCGGGTCGGGACTAACACCAGCCTGAACCTGAGTAGGGACAAGCAAAGAATTTTATTTTTATGAGCTCCCTTGCCGGCTGCAGCAGTTTATTTTGCCCGTAATTCTGCGCGCGAAGATCCGGACGAAGATGACGGAGTCGTAAGTGTTTAAGGTGTATACCGTTCGGTTGGGTGGGATTCGGTTGCCTGTGTGTGTGTAAGAGTGTGACTGAGACGGAACCTGGTTCCGAAGCGATTGTGGAGGTCTTCTAACCGCGGTTCCAATCTCTCGCGAGGGACTTGGCCGGTGAAGGACCGAAGCGACCCCTATAGGATTCGTGGGTGGGTGACAGGTCCTAAAACCCCCTGCAAGACACTCTTACCGGTAACCAAGGGCTGTAGGAATTGCCACAGTAAAATTCCTAGATGGGTCAGACAAAATCGACGACCCAGGACCAGAAGAAAGGGAGCAAATTACCAGACATACCTCCGGAGAGTCCATTAGGAATAATGATTAAAAATTGGGATGAAAGGGGCCCCAGAAAAGGAAAAGGTAAATTAAAATTGGTTCAATATTGCATGGTTGAATGGCCGAAGGAACCTTTAAAACCACATGTCTTTTGGCCTGTTTTTGGATCTTTTGAGGACTGGATTTGCCAGGCCTTAGATATATACATTAATTCAAAGGAACCTTTTAGTCAGGAGGAAAGTGATTATGCAGGATTATGGATTAGGATTTCACGTCCTTTTCCAGCCTCAATACTTCCATTAAAAACAGATGAAAAGTTTGAGGAAGAAGAAGGAGATAAAAAACAAAAAGGAAAGGAAAGAGATGATGAATGGGAGCCACTGGATAACCTACCGCCTCCATATCCTAATATATATCCAATATATCCTTTGGCGGCGACTCCCCTTCCGGTGGCCGTAGCACCTCCATCAGCGCCACCATTACCCCCGCCTCCACCACCAATAGCACCGGAATTAGATCGACCTCCGGCTGCATGTACAAGGAGTAGGACTGCTGCATCTGAGGGAGCTTCTCTATATCCCTTACGAGAAGTACCCCTCAGAGGCAATCAGGGAGGCATCGGGTTTGTGGCAGTCCCATTAAATACCACAGATGTAAGGAATTTCAAGAAAGAAATGGGGACCTTATTAGATGATCCCCTTGGAGTAGCTGAAAAACTAGACCAATTCCTAGGCCCCAATACTTACACCTGGGAAGAAATACAATCCATTTTAGGGATCTTATTTACTGCTGAGGAAAGGGGAATGATTAGACAAGCTGGAATGAGAATTTGGGAAAGACAGAATCAGGCAGGACCCCCGGGAGATCAGAAATGGCCAACTGTGGATCCCCACTGGGATCATCAACAACCCCAAGGAAGACAAAACATGAGGGATTTGAGAACATTAATCATACAGGGAATAAGGGAAGCGGTTCCCCGAGGGCAAAATATTAATAAAGCATTTAATGAACAACAAGGAAAAGACGAATCTCCAACTGAATGGTTAGGAAGGTTGAGGAAAAGCCTACAAATGTATTCTGGAATTGATCCGAATACAGTGGCTGGAACCGCACTCCTTAGAACACAATTCGTAGCCAAATCCTGGGGGGATATAAGAAGGAAATTAGAAGAAAAACAAAAAGTAAAAGCAAAAATTTTTGTAGCAGCAGTAAGGGAAAGTCAGAAAAATAAGACTCCATCCGGAGAGAAAAGGGAAAAAGGAATAGAGCGGACACCCCAGGGACAGCCTTATAGAGAGAGATTTACAGTTCCCGTCTGTTACTACTGTAACAAGAGGGGACATGTTCAGAAGAACTGCCGTAAGCGAGAACAAGATGAGAAAATGTTCAAAGAAGAATAAGGGTGTCAGGGGCTCTATCTTCTGGGGACTTCAACATCAACAGAGCCCTTGATAAAATTATTAATAGGTCCCCATAAAGAGGAGGTTTTATTTTTAGTGGATACAGGAGCCGAAAAATCAACCATTCAAAAACTTCCAAAAGGAATAGAAAAAGGGAAGAGTTATATGTCAGTAGTCGGGGCAAAAGGAGAGCCTTTTAAAGTACCTATCTTAAAGGATGTAGAAGTAGAAACAGAAAAGAAAATTTGTCTTAATGATTTACTTTTGCTCCCTGAAGCTGAATACAATTTATTAGGAAGGGACCTGATTTTGAAATTAAATTTGAGCATTCAGAGTCAGGGGGGACAAATTGCAGATTAAATTATATACTTTAACACAGGAGGATGAAGAAGCCATTAACCCCTCAGTATGGTATAAAGAAGGGGAAACTGGGAAAATAAAAATGGATCCCATAAGCGTTCAAATAATAGACCCACATCATCCAATTAGAATCAAGCAATACCCTATACCCATGGAGGGTCGGAGAGGATTAAAACCTGTAGTTGACAGACTTTTGGAAAAAGGAACTTTGGAACCATGTATGTCACCTCATAATACACCCATCCTCCCTGTAAAGAAACCGGATGGGTCATACCAAATGGTGCAGGACTTAAGAGCTGTAAATCAGCGAACGATCACTAAATTCCCTGTGGTGGCAAATCCTTATACTTTATTAAGTCATATTTCTCCCAGACATACTTGGTATAGTGTAATAGATTTAAAAGACGCCTTTTGGGCCTGTCCCCTGGATGAGGGATCCAGAGATTATTTTGCTTTTGAGTGGGAGGACCCCGAAACGGGAAGAAAACAGCAATTAAGGTGGACGGTATTACCACAGGGGTTTACAGAGTCACCGAATTTATTTGGGCAAACTTTAGAGAAAATCTTACAGGATTTCACATTACACAAGGAAATTGTGGAATCGGGACCTCTGAGTCCATCATGGTCAGCCCAAGCTTGTGAACTGTATGCCCTCTGTAGGGCCCTGGAATTATTAAAAGGAAAAAGCGGGACTATATTTACGGATTCTAAATATGCGTATGGAGTGGTCCACACTTTTGGAAAAATTTGGGAAGAAAGAGGATTAATTAATACTCAAGGGAGGAATCTAATACATCAAGAATTAATAGTAAAAATTTTAAAGGCGTTAAGAGAACCAAAGGAGATAGCAGTGGTACATGTGAGAGGACACCAAAAGGGATTAGATTATCGAACCAGAGGAAATAACCGAGCAGATAAAGAGGCCCAGGAAGCAGCCCTGAGGACTCAAGTCGCTAAAATTAATGTAATGCAGACACAGGAAGACATCAGCAAAGAAAGACGAGAGGAGAGAGGGAAGAAGTTTACCCCTGAAGAACAGGCAAAATTGGAGAAAATAGGAGCTAAGTTAGAACAGGGAAAATGGACGCTGCCCGACGGGCGAGAGATGTTGCCAAAAGCCTATACTAGGCAAATATTAGAATGATTGCATACGCAAGCACATTGGGGTACAAAGGCGTTAAGTGATCATTTCCTTAAACAATTCAGCTGTATTGGGATTTTTGAAATAGCAAAGCAAATTTCAGAAGGATGCTTAACTTGTCAAAAGGTAAACAAGAAAGTGTTTTGACAAGCAGCCACGGGAGGGAGAAAAACAGCTTACAGACCTTTTGAAAGAGTACAAATCGATTTCACTGAATTGCCTAAGGTAGGGAGGATAAAATATCTATTGGTAATAGTAGATCATTTAACACAATGGGTAGAAGTTTATCCTGTAGCGTGGGCTACTGCACAGATGGTGGTAAAAATTTTATTAGAATACCTGATACCTAGATATGGGATAATCCAGTACATTGATTCAGACCAAGGCACACATTTTACTTCTAAAATAATAAAACTACTATGTCAATCGTTAGGTATTCAATGGGAACATCACACTCCGTGGCACCCACAGAGCTCAGGGAGAGTAGAAAGAATGAATCAAACAATAAAACAACAATTGGCTAAATTAATGATTGAGACACAAATGCCTTGGACGAAATGCCTACCATTAGCACTATTAAATATAAGAACTAAACCACATAGTGAGACTGGATTATCACCATATGAAATGCTATATGGCATGCCCTATTTTCAAGGAATGCCTTTAGGGAATAATGTAATTGAGGATCAAAGTATCCAACAATATATAATTACTATTGGAAAAAGATTAAAAGAATTAAGGGAGATTGGAATGGTGACCCAAACACCACCTTTAGGATTTGCAATTCATCAGTTAGAACCAGGAGATAAGGTTCTAATAAAAACATGGAGAGAAGAAAATCTATCTCCCCTCTGGGAAGGACCTTTTCTTGTCCTATTAACTACAGAAACAGGTGTGAGAACTGCCGAAAAAGGATGGACACATGTGTCGCGAGTGAAAGGTCCAGTGAAGGAGTGGAGAGTCACATCTGAGCCCGGAGAAACTAAACTAACCATCAGCCGAACTTGAAGAGGCCTTCATCCAAGAGCATAAGCTAAGTTGCTGTGGGAATTTCATTATGACTGCTCCTGTAGACATGGAGATTTTAACGACTAGGGAAGACAATTTATATCCCCTAGGGATAGCAATAAGCTTGCTACAGGGTACACGGGATTTTTGGGACATAGCATACCAATTAGCTGAAAAGACCACCCCCCCACAAGATGAAGGAAGAAGGCAAAACCGGAGAGGGAACCAGTGTTGCGGCTTGAAAAGGTCTGCCAAGGGCTGCAACCCCTTTGGTCTGTGACCGCCGATCACTATGGCCCTGACCGGACCTCTTCTAGTCTTACTCGGGGTGAGTTCCTTAACCCTGGCTATGACTGTATGGGCCAGAAAATAGGAAGCTGCTTTAACAAGACTGTATGCTATGATCCCAAAGAACTCCCTTATCAATACTGGGTAGATCTTGGGAAATTTAACCCCTTATATCATAAAATAGAAACAGGAGTGAAATATGAAATTCCCACAGTTACTAAAAATTTATTTGTAAATCATTAAATGTAAATTCGAAGGGGTGTTTGTGGAAAATTTAATCTTAGTAATTGTTGTTTAGAAATTGATGATGAAGAAAAAGCTGTAAAGGAACTTGTAAAAGAAATGAAGAAAATTGCACATGTAGTATTGGGGATATGTGGAGGATTGTTAATAATTCCATGTTTAATACCTTGTTTTATACAAAGAATGCAGAAAACTGCAGTACCTGTTGATCCAGAACCAGGGAAAGAGAAAGCTCATTCCCTGATGATACTAAAGATACCAATTCGGCAAGTATTGACTCAATTAGAAACAAAAACACGAATCAATACCATAAAAAAAAGATGGGGGATTGTGAAATGTGTTCACCTGATTCGTGTCAATATGGAACAATGCTAGGGCCGCATGGTGAAATGTGACCCTCTCTGTTCCTTCCTGCAGAAGCCACCTAAGGAACGTTCTAGTAAACCGTGTTTTTTTTCCTGTTAACCGCATGGTGATTAAGCATAGGGCACATGCGTGAAGTCTAGGGTCATCCTAAGGGCGAGCCGAGGTCTCTAGAGCACATGCGTAAAACCTAGGGTCATCCTAAGGGCGAGCCGAGGAAGACTACTGACTTCATCCACCGACCACCAGATGGGAGTCAAGAAGACCCCAAAAGGTGAAGAGGGCATGCGCCAAAGAAGACACGCCCATCATTAGCAACTCTATGAATATGTATTGGTAGCTATGAATATGTATTGGTAAAAGGAATATAAACCGGAAACGGAGATTGTACGGTGTGCGTCTTGGTTGAGCAGAGGCTCCCGGCGCACCCAGCGCTGTTTGCTTGTCTTTACTCGTTTAATAAATTATAAATTTTTGATCATTTATCACACCACCTTTTGTTTTTCACAACGATCCAGTACCTTCAACTGTTGTTTTCTTCTGATATCCCATCTAACACTATCCCTTCCCCCAAACGCATAGCAAGCACATACCTATCTTAGCTGAAGCCATAGCAAGCACATTTCTATTGACTGTATAGCACGCACACACCCATCTCAGCTGAAGCTGTAGGGAACACACATCCATTTTAGCTGAAGCAAAATTCTTTTGCTAAATTACTTATTACAACATCAGTTATGTTAGTGACCTTGTACTGCGTGGTATGAATTTGAATTGTGATTCCTGTCCTCTGTCTGTGAAGTAGAGGGAATGACAACATAGGATGAAAAATGTTCTATAAATCCAAAGTATTATTACTGTATTTGCCGCACTGACAGTTGTCTTCCATGTCTGGTTTAGGAAAATTTGTCCGATCAATAGTGTTTATAGTCTTCCTATCTAATACTCTCCTTTAAATGGATAAAGTTTTCTGGATCATAGCAACTGAAAACACTTCTTTTTCCAGCCTGTGTACAGACTCTGGTTCATTTGAGGATGTTGATGTACTTTAAAAAAGGTAAAATTTACTTTAAAAAGGTAGAATGTATTTTAGAAGGTAGAATTTCTCACTAACCAAGAGCAAAAAGCTGTAAAAAGGTTACAAGGCTTCATGAAACAAGACACTTCGTATAAACAGTACATGCTTTGCTAATGAAAGTACCCTTGAAGTACAGAAGGCTGATAACAAGGGAACATCCTTACGCAGAAAGTGCCAAAACCGCTGAAAACCGTCTGGAAGAGGCCCAAAGTCAACAAACATTTGCAATAACTGGGGGAAAGGTAAAGGTGGCAGTGGGAGATTGCAACCACCGACTCAATTAGAGACTGAACAGAACTAACGCTCCCCCCCCCCCCCCCCCCCCGGTACTGGAGCATCTTAACCAATAGAAATTGTTAAGATAAGGTACTAACCAATAATTGTAATTAAAGGTGTGTATTTCTGTGTTTTGAACTGTATAAATATTCCAAAGAGTTTGTAGGCCAGTGTGATAGCTTTGTGGATTACTACCTAGCACTCATATCTTCGCAGAAATAAATATTACATAGTATTTAAATAAATACCTCTGCTCTGTGTCTACATTGGTGTCTTGCACACCGGGTAAACAACCCCACTTTGGGACAACAGTTTTTGGTGATACAGATGGGACTGCACTGACAGCCTTGCCTGGATCATCTTGCCCTACCTGACTGAGGAGCAGTGGTCTGACTGGACTCCAGCATGCACCAATCGTTTGATCAGGGACTCCAGCAGTTACTCTCTTGCAGTTGGGCGGTAAGTGACACAATGGTGCAACACTACTAAAAAGAGGTATTTTTCTTGGGAATACGAGGAAAGGGGGGTAGGGGTGAAATCTCTTGGGAAGCAGGTAGCATTTGGTAAAAATTGCTTTAACATCGCAGCGTTTAAATAACATTTGTTTCATTTTGGGCTAGCATAAGTTTGTCTCTACATGTTGTTTTGATAACAAAGGGAGACCTCCCTCTTTTAGTTTGTGTACACGTTGATTTGGTTTGGTTAGCTCTCAACACCGGGTGGGAGAGGCCTGCCCCAGGAGCTTAAATCTGATAACAATGGGAGACATCCCTCATTTTGGTTTGTGTAGAGACGATGGGTTAGGAAATCTTTTTTGGTACCGAAATGGGTGTTGCTGCTTCCCAAGAGACACCCCTTTGCTCTTCTCTAGGATGCATCCTGAAAAATTGGAATAAATTTGGAGGGGATCCCACGACTAAAAATAAGTTAATATGATATTGTAATCAATGGTGGCCACAATATCAATTGGAAGAGGGTGAAAATTGGCCTGAAAATGGATCCTTAGAATATAATACTATATTGCAATTAATGTTGTTTTGTCAGAGAAATGAAAAATGGGATGAAATACCTTATGTGGATATGTTCTTTGCATTAAGAAATTATTGGAATGTGCAGAAAAAATGTGGTCTGGTGGATTCTAAGCATCAAATTGGAATATATGCATTAAATAAGAAAGGGAGTAAAAGGGAAAATGCTTGTTATACCAGTTGTAAAACAAGAGAAGCTGATGAGGATATACAGCTGTTGGTAGCTCCCCCAAGCCAACCAAAATCTGACAATTTAAGTGATGAGGAAGACAAAATTATGAGCCCCATATCTGGAAGAACAAGGGGACAGAGACCCATAATTCAAGCTCCCTTCAGACAGGCTGTAGGGCCTGAAGGAACGCCGGTATACATGCATGTACCTTTTACTACCTCTGATTTTTTGAATTGGAAACAGGCGATTGGACCTTACCAAAGTAACCTAGAGAATATGCATAGTACTGTTAAGACTGTAATGATGACTCACAATCCCAATTGGATATATATACAGGCTCTCCTAGAATGTTTGTTTACCACTGGGGAGAAGAGAATGGTTTTAGAAAAGGCTAGAGAGGGACTGACCCAACAGCATGGGGGGGTGCCTAATGCTCCCAAAAGAGGATCTGGGGTGAGATTCAAATACAAGTGAAGGATTACAAATGGTAAAGGAATATCAGAAGTTAATTTTATATGGGATTAAGTATGGAGTTCAGAAACCTAAAAACTTGTCTAAACTGTGTGAGATAAGGCAGGGGGATATCTGCTATCTGGAAATTATTACTGTATTTTTGCCTATAAGGTGGTAACTGTATGTATATTAAGCCTTGATCCATCCCTTGCAACAGAAAGTCTGTTTTCCACAGAGAGTATCCGCAGAGCAAAACACATTCAGCCTTAAATTAGGGACTCAGACCTGTGGCAAGTGCCACGAAAGGTGCAGCCAATGCCTTTGCAGGGAACTCTTGTATGTGATTAGCCTCTTGTGTCTTTCTGTTTATGACTCCAGGTTTCTGTAGTTGAGTTTTTTTAATGAATATATAGTAATAAGTACTGGATATTTTTTGAGCTGTCAGCTTTCAGCAAACAAAGAGATCAACTTTTAGAATGTGAAAGAGCCCATATGTCTCATAGTGAAGGAACACAACTATTTTATTGTTTTAACAGCTCAGCACAGAAACTATATTGACCTTCATTTATGAATCTGAGGTCTCATGCAGGAAAATAAGAGAGACTCTTTTGTTCATTCCTAGGCACCGAAAAATAGCTCAGTGGCTCAGAGATTAAAGAAGAACCGGTTGATGGTACAGATGATAGTGTTTTCATTTCCTGGGAGCCCAGACGTACATATGACATATTATCGATTGGTGTAACTTTCCAATGTTGCAGCCTTGTGATTTGCAGTGGAAGAGATTTGGGCCCAACACTTCCGGTGCTCTGATCGACTCAGGTGAAAGCTGAACAATTTTTCTTTCTGATGTCTATGCAGCAATCTTTTATGCTGTGGGCATTAATTTAATTTAGGAAACAAATCCTATGGAATATTGAAGTCTGTGCAGTGCAAGTGTAATTCTTCAATAGCATGTGGCATCATGTTTTGCCTAGCAGATGAATTAGATACTACAAACGTGCCAGCACCATTAAGTTTTGGAAATCAGCATGATATTTTAGCAAAACCTCTTCTGAGTAGCTTGTAGTAACATCTTGAAGGAGGGTAGTGAAGTTAATGAAGGAGTTCAAAATCTTTTAGCAGGAGAGATGCAAAATGGAACTCTGCCTTATCTGTAACACGGGTCAGAAGTTTAGATTCAGGCAATTTAACACTCACTGTGCAGTGAGAGGTTTAGTGCTCTCAGTGTGCCCCAAAGAATGTGTCTCAGCACCAGTCCTTGATTAAGGACCAGTTGTGTGTTTTTTATCCCAGTGGTGGCCATTAGAACTAAATCCTTTCTGGCTGTGTAAAAGTCACTCTGATATACTACTGCAGCTGCAGGAATATAGCCTTCCTGGAATGTCTCGAGCTGAGAGTTCACTTTGGAATGAAATGATAGAGTTTTCAATTCTTGGAGAAGCAAGGAGAGGGGTCAGCAAAACTTCTACCTTGGAATTCCAGAGGGCAGACTATGGTCTTTTCAGGAGCCTGGTTGACAAAGTCCCTTGGGAGGCAGTCCTCAAGGGCAAAGGAGTCCAGGAAGGCTGGACATTCTTCAAGAAGGAAATCTTAAAGGTGCAAGAGCAGGCTGTCCCCATGTGCCGAAAAATGAGCTGTTGGGGGGGAAAAGACTGGCCTGGCTGAACAGAGAGCTATGGTTGTAACTCAGGGGGAAAAAAGGCGTATTTATGGCCTTTGGAAGAAAGGGCAGGCCACTCATGAGGACTACAAAGACGTAGTGAAACTATATAGGGAGAAAAATTAGAAGGCCAAAGCCCAATTAGAATGTAAACTAGCTACTGCAGTTCAGGACAATAAAAAGTTTCTATAAATGCATTAACAGTAAAAGGAGGAGTAAGGATAATCTCTGTCCTTTAGTAGACAGGGGCGGAAACATAGTGACCAAGGATGAGGAAAAGGCTGAGCTACTTAATGCCGCCTTTGCCTCAGTCTTTAACAGTAAGACCAGTCGATCCCTGAGTGCCCAGCCCCCTGTGCTAGTAGACAGGGTCAGGGAGCAGAATGAAGCCCCCATAATCCAAGGGGAAATAGTGACCTGCTTCAGCACCTAGACATACACAAGTCCATGGGGCCGGATGGGATCCACCTGAGGGTACTGAGGGAGCTGGTGGAAGTGCTCACCAAGCCACTTTGCATCATTTATCAGCAGTCCTGGCTGACTGGGGAGGTCCCAGCTGACTGGAGGTTAGTAAATGTGACACCCATCCACAAAAGGGCCAGAAGGAGAATCTGGGGAACTACAGGCCTGCCAGTCTGACCTCAGTGCCTGGGAAGGTTATGGAGCAGATCATCCTGAGTGCCATTATGCAGCACACGCAGGACAAGCAGGTGATCAGGCCCAGACAGCATGGGTTCATGAAAGGCAGGTCCTGCTTGACAAACCTGATCTCCTTCTATGACAAGGTGACCCACTTAGTGGAATCAGGGAAAGGCTGTGGATGTTGTTTACTTGGACTTCAGTAAAGCTTTTGACACTGTTTCCCATAGCATTCTCCTGGAGAAACTGGCTGCTTATGGCTTGGATGGGTGTACTCTTCGCTGGGTAAAAAAACTGGCTGAATGGCTGTGCCCAGAGAGTGGTGGTGAATGGAGCTAAATCCAGTTGGCGGCCGGTCACTGGTGTTCCCCAGGGCTCGGTACTGGGGCTGGTTCTCTTTAATATCTTTATCAATGATCTGGATGAGGAGATCAAGTGCACCCTCAGGAAGTTTGTAGATGACACCAAGTTGGGCCGGAATGTCAACCTGCTTGAGGGTAGGATGGCTCTAGAGAGAGATCTGGACAGGTTGGATCGATGGGCTGAGGCCAATGGTATAAAGTTTAACAAGGCCAAGTGCTGGGTCCTGCACTTGCATCATAACAACCCCATGCAACGCTATAGGCTTGGGGAAGAATGGCTGGAAAGCTGCCAGGCAGAAAAAGACCTGGGGGTGCTTGTTGACATCCGGATGAATATGAGCCAGCAGTGTGCCCAGGTGGCCAAGAAGGCCAACAGCATCCTGGCTTGTATCAGGAATAGTGTGGTGAGCAGGATTAAGTGATCATCCCCCTGTACTTGGCACTGGTGAGGCCCCACCTCGACTACTGTGTTCAGTTTTGGGCCCCTCACTACAAGAAAGACATTGGGGTGCTGGAGTGTGTCCAGAGGAGGGCAACAAAGCTGGTGAGTGGTCTAGAGAACAAGTCTTATGTGGAGCAGCTGAGGGAACTGGGGTTGTTTAGCCTGGAGAAAAGGAGGCTGAGGGGAGACCTTATCGCTCTCTACAACTACCTGAAAGGAGGTTGTAGAGACGTGGGTGTTGGTCTCTTCTCCCGGGTGACAAGTGATAGGACAAGAGGAAATGGCTTCAAGTTATGCCAGGGTAGGTTTAGATTCGATATTAGGAAAAATGTCTTCACTGAAAGGATTGTCAAGCATTGGAACAGGCTGCCCAGGGAAGTAGTGGAATCGCCATCCCTGCAGGTATTTAAAAGACATGTAGACGTGGTGTTTAGGAACATGGTTTAGTGGTGCTTTTGGCAGTGTTGGGTTGATGGTTGGACTTCAAGGTCCCTTCCAACCTAGACAATTCTGAGTCTATGAAACATGTTTGAACAAAATTTGACAGAATACATTTCAGTAAGCAATAAAGAAACTGCAGCTCAGTTCATACAAATACATGGGAGTCTGCCTCCTCACTGAAGGGGAGAGTGTGGTAACAGCCTTAATGGAAAAAAAAAAATGCTGTCCAGTTCCTCAGTGGGTTGCACTTGGTTAATGTGAATGGGAGTGGATGTCAGTGAGGATAACATAGAATCCTGTTGCATGGGTATATGTCTACATTAAACAGTCCAAAAGATCATCTTTGTCTGCGCTAGAAATGGAAATGAAATTATCATGCTCTTTGATGCATTCAGAGTTTATTGTGCGCTCATCTTGAATACTGTGGGGCAACAAAAATACATTAAAAAAAACCCCAACCCCTAAATTCTCTCTTTCAGACACAATACATGTGATCAATTCACATTATGTACACTAAGAATTGGCTTACTCTGTGTCTGCTTCAGACAGCTGGATGTAGCCTCGCATACACAGGCCCTGGTTCTCACAGGTGACTTCAACCATCCTGACATTTGCTGGAAAAAACAACACAGCCAAGCACGCACAGTCCAGGAGGTTTCTGCAGAGCATTGATGATAACTTCTTGACACAGGTGGTGGAGGAGCCAATGAGGAGAGGTGCGCTGCTGGACCTTGTGCTAACAAACAAAGAAAGGCTAGTTGGGGATGTGAAGGCTGGGGGTAGCCTTGGCTGCAGTGACCATGAGATGGTGGAGTTCAGGATCCTGCGTGGAAGAAGCAGGGCAAAAAGCAGAATTACAACCCTGGACTTCAGGAGAGCTAACTTTGGCCTCTTCAAAGACCTACTTGGAGGAATCCCATGGGCTAAGGCTCTAGAAGGAAGTGGGGTCCAAGAGAACTGGTTAATATTCAAGCATCACTTCCTCCAAGCTCAAGATTGGTGCATCCCTATGAGTAAGAAATCAGGCAAAGGAGGCAGGAGACCATCCACCTGGATGAGCAAGGAACTTCTGGAAAAACTCAGATGGAAGAAGGAAGTTTACAGAAGGTGGAAAAAGGGACTGGCCACTTGGGAGGGTATAGGAATGTTGTCAGAGTATGCAGGGATGCAACGAGGAAGGCTAGGGCCTGCTTGGAATTAAATCTGGCAAGGGATGTCAAGGACAAGAAGAAGGGCTTCTTCAAGTACATGAGTAGCAAAAGGAGGACTGGGGAAAATGTGGGCCTGCTGCTGAATGAGGTGGGTGCCCTCGTAACAGAGGATGCAGAGAAGGCGGCGTTACTGAATGCCTTCTTTGCTTCAGTCTTTACTGCTAAGGCCAGCCCTCAGGAACCCCAGACCCTGGAGGTAAGAGAGAAGGCCTGGAGAAAGGAAGACTCTCCCTTGATCGAGGAGGATCGGGTTAGAGATCATTTAGGCAAACCTGACTCCCAAGAACAGGAGAGGTGCCTGAGGACAGGAGTAAAGCTAGTGTCACGCAAGTCTTCAAAAAGGGCAAGAAGGAGGACCTGGGAAACTACAGGCCCTGGAAAGGTGATGGAATGTCATCTCTAAGCATGTAGAGGAAGAAAAGGTTATTGGGAGTGGTCAACATGTATTCACCAAGGGGAAATCATGCTTGACCAATCTGATAGCCTTCTATGATGGCATGACTGGCTGGGTGGATGAGGGAAGAGCAGTGGACATTGTCTACCTTGACTTCAGCAAGGCTTTTGACACAGTCTCCCATAACATCCTCATAGGCAAGCTTAGGAAGTGTGGGTTAGATGAGCAGACAGTGAGGTGGATTGAAAACTGGCTGAATGGCAGAGTTCAGAGGGTTGTGATCAGCGACGTAGAATCTAGTTGGAAGCCTGTAGCTAGTGGTGTTCCCCAGGGGTCAGTACTGGGTCCAGTCTTGTTCAACATATTCATCAACGACCTGGATGAGGGGATAGAGTGTACCATCAGCAAGTTTGCTGATGACACAAAACTGGGAGGAGTGGCTGACACACCAGAAGGCTGTGCTGCCATTCAGTGAGACCTGGACAGGCTGGAGAGTTGGGTGGAGATGAACCTCATGAAGTTCAACAAGGGCAAGAGTAGGGTCCTGCACCTGGGGAGGAATAACCCCATGCACTGGTACAAGTTAGGGGTTGACCTGCTGGAAAGCAGCTCTGCAGAGAGGGACCTGGGAGTCCTGGTGGACAACAGGATGCCCATGAGCCAGCAATGTGCCCTGGTGGCCAAGGCGGCCAATGGTCTTCTGGGGTGCATTAAAAAGAGTGTGGCCAGCAGGTCAAGGGAGGTTATCCTCCCCCTCTTCTCTGCCCTGTTGAGCCCACATATGGAATACTGTGTCCACTTCTGGGCTCCCCAGTTCAAGGACAGGGAACTACTGGACAGAGTCCAGCAAAGGGCTACAAAGATGATTAGGGGAATGGAGCACCTCTCTTATGAGGAAGGGCTGAGACCTAGATCTGTTTAGCCTAGAGAAGAGAAGACTGAGGGGATCTCATCAATGCTTATACACATCTAAAGGGTGAGTGTCAAGATGATGGGGCCAGACTCTTTTCAGTGGTGCCTGGCGACAGGACAAGGGGCAATGGGCAAAAGCTGGAACACAGGAAATTCCATCTGAACATGAGGAAAAACCTCTTTACTTTGAGGGTGACAGAGCACCGGAACAGGCTGCCCAGAGGTTGTGGAGTATCCCACACTGGAGATATTCAAAACTTGCCTAGATGCATTCCTGTCCAACCTGCTCTAGGTGACCCTCCTTTGGCAGGGGGGTTGGACTAGATGATCTCCAAAGGTCCCTTCCAACCCCTACCATTCTGTGATTCAGTTGCTTTAATAGCACACAAAGAAGATTTCTAATGGATTATAGACCTCTGTAGAAAGCAGTTAAGTAAAAGCAAAACCAAAAGACAAACCACAACCTATTTTTGTAATCAGTCCCACTATTTTCTAGCTGCTTTTGTTCTGGGAGTGAGATACAACTTCCACATCTATGGATCTGTTGGTAATAGTTTCCAGTTGCTAGTGGTTCAGACTAAAACCTGCACAGATCAAAACCCTGGCAAAGTCTTTAAAATAGAGAGACATGGTTCTTTCTTCAAATGTAGTTGTATTGAACTTACTTAAAAAAGAAATCACTAAATACTGTGATAAATTCCACATAAAATACAGCTTCTGTTGAACATTCTGTACGTTTTCCTTATTTTCTGCTCATTTATATGAACAATCCAAACTAAAAAAAAATAAATTATAAAACAATTTTAGAAGTGCTTCAAGTAATCGCTTCCTTTCCTTTACTCTGGGTTTCTTTCATTGATTTTTTTGTTTGTTTGTTTTATGATTCTCCTGTATATTGGTTCTGAGAAAGTACTGAAAATAAGTGACTATATTCCTGACATGCTAGCAGTGGATAATAAGGCTGAAGTCCAGAAATTACATCCATGGAGCCAGTTTTCTTCAATGACAACAGAAGAGAAGATTGATGGTCACAACTCTTCTTAGATCAGACCTCAGACTCATACTTGGTTTGAAAATTTTGCTTATTCTTCTCATCTTGCAGTCGAATCTGACCCCTGTCAAATACCAGAGACACTAGAAACAAGCATGCCAGACCTGTCACTAGTGCTGTACCAGCCACACTGCTACTTCAGTATTTTTTAATGAAGATGCTGCTGCATCACCCAGAGAAACAGCTGGCAGAAAGATGTCTGAGATAGATATATGTTACAAACAGCTGTGCACTGCCTAGGGAGGAGGCTTTGATATACTCTTCCACTGAGTCCATCCAGTGTTTGGGTTACACAATATAAATAAGAATTTCTGAAACCATAACTTCTCTTTTTGATGAAGGCTTTCACAAGCTCAGCTGCCCTACTTCTGTTAATGCTGCAAAGCTGTTGCTTCAGGACTAGTTTAAAAATAGTGACTTGTGCACTGGAATGATGTGTGCTATGGTATCATCACAAGTTACAGGCACTGTGTAAGATTTACAGGCCAATGTTTTGTGGCCTATATTATGTAGAGGGTGAGATCACAGCAGATCATCTTAGCCTGATGCAAAGAACTACTATATTTTGCAGAGGTTAAAAATTTATTCAGAAAGCAGAAAGCCAAGTTAAACAAGCAGGTAGGTGGTTGTGCTCAAGGAGTGTATTTCACTTGCAGCACTCTGTGCTCTGGCCACCCCTAGTCAGTGTGTATTATACAACTTCTGCCTTCTCTGCCTGGAAGAATGACCCTTTAAAATCCTAAACAAAATCCTCTTAACTAAACAAAGAAATGTGGGGAGTTAGTTCCTTTCCCTTTGTTTTTCCAGCAGGACAGCTGTTTGCAGAGATGTTATCATGGCACTGTCTCTCCTCTTGTGCACATGAACTTAACTTCTTTTGGCATTAACCCTTGCACTTATGTAGCAAGCTCCAACCAACCAGGTAAGGACACATGGTAGTCAGGTGCATAGGTATATGAATCCCATTTGTGAAGAACGTGATATTTAGGATGCTTATCAGCTAGATTTTCCAACACTACATTTGCATGTATTAAAACAAACAAACAACAAAAACCTTCTTCAGATAGTGATAAAAGGCATTGCTAACATTTCAAAACTCAACAAAGACGTTCTTCTTGATACCATACTTTTTATCTTGCAGTATTTGCATAAACACAAATTGAGTACCATAGATTTTTATTATAACTCTCAGAATCCCTACAGTAGGCAGCAGTGGCACCATTTGATTCCATGGCATTCCATTTTAATTTTTAAAAACTGCATATTTGTAGTGAAGCACAGCAGCTGGAATTGTATCTGAAAGGCTCATCAGATTAATGTCTGTATGTGCACAGAACCCTTTGGTTTTGCCTTTTTTTTTTTTTTGCCTGGTTTGATACAAGATGAAGAATTATACACGAAAGAAGTCTGGAACATTTCACAAATTAGACTTCAACTTAGAGCGCAGAATAATCAGTTTTCAAAAGCAAAAAAAAGTAAGTGCGTTTTACAATTTGATCTTCAGCTGAGATAATTTGTTAAAACACAGTTACTCTTCTTCCCTATGTTTAACTAGCTAATCACATTTCCTAAAAATTAAACAGCTGTAGACAGAAACGAGTTTTGATACTGAACCAGGTTTTATAGTGTTGCTTATAGATATTATTGTAATGTTGATGAGCTCCATTGCCACAGGAAAAAACACACAATTTTACATAGACTGTGGCTGAGACAAACATTGACTGCAAGCAGAGGGAGAAGTCTTGAGGCAGACAAAGGTGAGGTACAAATGAAGATACAAACACACAGATGGCTAACTGTGGTTAGAGGTATCCAGTCAACGCACACCGTGCTGTGTCCAAGTGTAGGTTGCGCACAGATTTACTTGAGAAGTAGAAAAAAAATAAATGCAGTATGGTCTGCTCTTTCAGCCTTCAGACAGTGGAGTAAGGAAACATGGTTGGTCACATTTAGCTGAAGTGCAGTTTGACCGAGAATAGGGAAGTAAGAGAACAGGTTTTGCTATTTGATGGCAACATCCCAGAGAAACTTTTCTTCCCTTCATGTTATTCTCCTTTGAGTTATAGTGAATTTCAAAGTTTGTTTTCTTTATGAGTGCTGAACACCACACTATCTTTACAGCTTAGAAAAACATTTTCTTCTTCAGAGTGTTTAATCACATCATATGTACTGGTGTAATTTAAAAGCTTCACTGCTGGAGAAAATGCCATGCAAGCTGTTTTGCCACAACCAAAATAAAACTTTCTAGCTGTGCATTTCAAAAAAGGCCTGTTTATTTAAAAAGGTTTGAAAGGTATCCTAAATAAAGAGTTACATGTTTAAAGAACTCTGATACAGAAGTCAATCAAAAAAGTTAGACTACCCCATGGAACATTTTAAATTTCATCATGCTGCAGTTCCTCATGCCAGAGGGCAGCTATAACAAGGCACAATTTCATACATCTGAGCTGCCATCACTGCTGCAGTAATTTAGCCCAGGGAGTAAGAAGTGTGTGGGGGTGACTGTAGCCAGTAGTGCCTTCTTGATGGTGGGGTGAGACACTGTGGCCTGGTGGGAGTTCCCCACCTCAGCTCTGGCAGAGGCAGTTCCCTTGGTCTTTTCCTGGGGAGATTTTGTACTGAAGTTTCGTTATCTTGAAACAAGGAAACAGTTTGCTTGGTGATGTGATGAGAAGTTAGCTCCTCTTTATAAATCTTTCTGCTTGCTGGTCCTGATAGGTGGTGTTTCATGAAACTACCTGTGCTTAAAAGCACACAGTCAGACAGAGGATTCCAAGGAGCACAATGTCAAAGTGTAAGGATTCTAGTGCCTGGACTGTACTAGAACTAAAGATTAGAAAAGGATTTGGGGGGGGGGGGCATGTATAAATTTTTTTTTTTTTTTTAAGACATCTGTCTTACATTAATGGTTAAGTGATTTCAAAACTGAAAACTTTATTTCTGTCATTTTTTGTTTATAATTCAACTTTCACATCTGTTGTCAAAATGCTAATACTTAACGTGCAAACATCACATAATAGAAAATAATTAATTCTCAGTATCAGTATTCTAAATCTAAACTATGAAACTATTTTTATAAGACCAAAAAAATATGTTTATTTGGAAAGCTTCAGGTTGTTCTAGTTACTAAGTAACTTACAAATATAACTAAAATTCCAACCCATTTCTAGTGCTGAGGTGTACATATGAGAACAGAACAACTTTAAGAAGTTTAAATACATTTTATTAACAATGCATCCCTTTGATAAGATTATGCTTCAGGAGGCTTTTAATGCCCGTTGACATGAACTGTACACACTACACAAAAAAAAGGAAAAAACCACACAAAAAAAAATCAAGATGGGCAATACCATTTTGGGACAAGCCTCTGTTTAAATTATACACAGCTCAATGCAATATTCTTATGGAAAATATATAAATACTTTTTCTTTCTATGTTACAAGTATACAATATAAATCAGATTTCAATGTCTGTTCAGTGACCTACAACCACTAGGATCCTCCAAATATGTAGCAGCGTGTTACTAAATAAAAAAAACACACAGGACAGGGAGAATAAGTCTTGAGATTTTCCCTTCCCTCCTCAGAATGATTAATTTACATCATCTCTTGTAATGCAGTTTTAGGGATGCTGACAGCCCAGTATTGGAACAATTTTTCAATTAAATCTAGAAGACATCTGCCTTTCCCCAAAAGACGTTGCATCTTGTGCTAAAACACCCTATTCAGTGGCAAAATGGCATGTTACACTTTTTGGCATAAATTACATTTCTCCAATAAAATAGTGTATTTTACAAAGCAATTCAAGCAAAAATGTGTAATTTTTGCACGTTGTGGCATTGTTATCCATCTATGTTACAAAAATAGTTCAAAGAAAATCCATATTCTTTACTGAACATACAAATCTTTTGAAAATATAACTATCCAGGGAATCAGAATCAGGAGTTAAACAAAAAACAAGGAGATGGGGGGCTTTTAAAGAAATACAAACACGGTTTCTATCACGTCCCCAAAAGTCTCTTACAGTTCTCAGATTTTACTCTCACCTAGTATACCTTTAACATGCACTTGATAATAGAAGTGTAACTGGAAAAGAGAAAAAAAAAAAAAGTTATGGGACTTGCTTTCAACTGGCTCCACAGCAAAGCCCTGAATAATAGGACTTCTGTGCAGCCCTGCCAGGAGGCAAGCAGAAACCTTAGAGATGGTCTGAAGCCTGGCAAGAATTCTTCCACTGCGATTGCTCAGCTTGAGCTCACACTTACAAGGTAACACCAGCTTCCTGAAGTCCAAAAAGCCAAATACCAAGACCAGGACATAGACTAAGAAGCAGCAACAACTCTTTCATCTCTTACTAGGCTTTTACTATTACCTATTTCTCAAATAGCTATTTTTCTCTTCAGGCACCTAGTAAAGGTGCTATAGGGCTTTTTCCAGCTTCTCACTGCAAATTGCAACTCTCATTCAAGACCACTAGATATGTTTTGAAATAAAATGACAAAAAGACAAGTGGTATTCTCACTGCTGTCTTTTTAAGTGTTTATAAGGGCAACTTACCTCAGTATGCCAAGCCACTGTGCCCTAAACTACTGAATACTTTAGCACTTCATTGTGTCTTGGTAAGAAACATCATCACCACCCAATGAGAGCACATTTAAGGTACATATATCAGATCAAATAATTGTCAGATGAGGAAAAGCGACTGTTTCATACAACATGCCAAGGGCCCAACATACAAGTTAGGCACCTCAAAGCCTGATCATCTCCAGCTCCAAGTGATGTCCATGCCAGCTGGGAGCATTCAGCATCTCTGAATTTCAGACAGCTGAAAAGGTGTCTCTCTCCAAAAGGATACTTGCAGCACCCAGCTGTGTCCTCCTCCCCACTCAGTGGAGAGAAACAGGCCCTCAGGGAAGTAATTGGGAGCCCTTTAGTTAGCTCTCTACCCTTTGGAAAGGGCTATCCCTTTCCACTGACTCTAAAAGCAGACTAAGAAAATTAGCCAGCTAATGTAGTAGACTAAATGCGATTGGTTTCACAGCCTCAGAGCAGTCTTGAGTATTTTGTGTTATCATGTTTAATCATTCAGGAGTTTTCTTTGCCACAGCAACCAAATTGTATTTGTATATAGTGTAAATGAATGCTATATGCTTTGCCATTTGTTGGACAGTATCACAAATAGTTAGGACTGCAAAAAACACAAAGCAGGTGGTCTGTCAGTTTCCCTTGCTACCCTTTCTAGGGGAAGTGCAAGGATTCTTTGTTAAGGTTAATATAAGAACAAGTTTTATTACTAGTTTTCTTTTGAAGTTTTATCATGAAGCGAATAAAACCTCAAAATAAGAACTTTGAAAGGGATATTTTAAAAAAATAAATTGATAGAATTAGAAATTCACAGTTTATAACTAGGCCAATATCAAATTCCTTCAATAACAGTATCCCTTCATTTGTCAATTAAAATGAAAGTCATGTGAGCTTAATGTGTAAATATGTAAATTAATTCTAGAAATGTTGTATGTTATGTACAGTACAGACTTTACATTCTTGATACATACTTGTTGAAATCTACTGACACATACATATTCAGGAAAAAAATTATGTTTTATAACTGAATTTGCAGCAATAATTCATACGTCAAGTTTCTGTTGCCATGGATCCCCACACAAGCAAGTACTTCAGAACACACAAGCATTTCAGGATGGAGAATCTTTCAAAAGTATATTGACATCGCTTTTGCTTACTTTTTTATAATCAGAGGGCTTCCTATGGTGCTTTCTACATTAAGTGCTATGGATTAAACTGGTAACAAATAAACAAAGGTGTTTTTGTTTTTAAATACAGGTGATAAAATTTGTTTATTTTGCTTTAAATGCATAAAAATAGCATGGAGTTGTTTGATGTAACCCCATCTAGTTATTAAAAACAAATATACTCTAGCCTAACTGAGGTAGTGTTTGAAACTACTGTATGAGATATGCTAGCCCCATTTTTGGGAAAGCTACATTATTTCCTTTGGAGTTTATACCACTATTTGGTCTACTGTGATTGACATTTTGGTTTTACAGAAGCATTTATTTCTTATGACCAGAGAAGTCCAATAGTTACTGGTCTGGTATGTTTTCAGAGCATTCCAAACATACCTTGACACATAAATATATTATTTGTGTCACTGACCATAAAAGAGCTGAATCAGTTTCCTTTTGCTCCTTCTTTCAGTGGGAACTCATGAAAAGAGAATCTCAAGAACTAAATTTGACTATGAGCAGCAACTTACAATCTGCTTTACCAGAACCTGGTGGTATGCAGTGCACATAAGAACTCAGTGAAGTGATAGCTGCAAAGCAGTGCTTATATGGCAAGACGAAATTTCCAATAAGAGCAAATAAATTCTACATTTCACTAAGAATCATATTTTACTGATCACAGGACTACTTATTGAAATCTCCAGTGGCATAGCTAGTAAGAACAGGATTATGAGCATCAGGATAAATTTCACTTATCTTAAGTATTAATCTGATAATTATAAAAAAAAATCATAAAAGTGAATGGATAAAAATACTTTCTACCTTAGTACAGTCCAGTCCAGCTGAATTATTCACCTATATCAAAATCAAAGGGTAATCCCTTTATTACAAGCATTCTAACAAAGGTGGCCATGCTACTGTGTGTGTATATATATATTTGCATATATTTATATTACCTTCATATAAAGGCTTCTGAATCTTTAAATCCATGATAAAAGCGATGGGGATTCTTACTTTTTTTTTTTTTTAAGCTTGCACTCATTAATTTAGAAACCTCATTAGTAACATGCTAGACAACTATTTCAGTCAATAACAGTCACTGTATCATGTAACATTCAGGGAAAACAATCTGATTTCAGCATTTTAAGTTTAAATTATTTGTTATTTTTAACTAGAACTGTAGTGAAAATCCTTAACTGGTTCATGTACGATACATGTACATAAGTGTAATGAAATTGGAGAGACTGCTAATAAAATTACTTACATTTATAGTAATATTAAAATAACTTAAAGGAAACCTCAGATTCACAGAAGCTTTTCTTTCTGTTTGAAGTTACAAACCCCCAAGTAGTGTTATAAACAGTACAAAAACCAACAGAAAAGGGCTAACATTAATCCCCTGGTGTCCATGATTACAGCATGGCTCCCCATTGCTGGCAATGGAACGTACCCTCATCTCTCTGATTCCTAGTATCCAGGGGCTAAAAAGCAAGGCATCATTCTGCTTCTCAAGCAGAATCGTAAGTCAATCATAACAGATGTCTCTGCGAGTTGTCCTTTTCTTTTTTTTAATTTATGGTAAAAAAATTAAATGAAAAAACTTGTGGAGGTGATTCAGTGCTTGGCTCTTGCATATACTGGTAATTGCTATTATTAGAATTATGGTAAAGTTTAATAACACCCCAAAGGGCTCAAAAGACTGGGGCAGTAATTGGTTAAGGAAGAAAGTTTTCAGTTCAGACTTCAGGTACCAGAAGCTTCTGGAACAGTCTAGAAGATGATGCTCCAAAGCTTTTTATCCAGTCAATCGGAGGTTGTCTGAGAATTTCAGAAAGTCTATATGTAATGCACTGCATGAGACAGAGGTCAGAATTCAGCTGATGTACCAATTACTGGCTGTTTTATTGGTGTTGCTAAAATAGCCTCTGCTGCTTCATACATCTAAAAGAAAAAGATAAATGAAGTGGTCATGTCAGAGAAGAAAGAAATCATAAAATGGTTTCCTTCAAGACATATCTGAAAGCATTCAGAACATGAAACCTGCACCCAGCTGGCACATTTTGGTGCATTCAATGAATCTGAACTCTCCACTTACTTGTACGAACTGTACATCTTGAAATAGCTCCTGAATGAATCTTCGAGATGGAAGTCGAAATGTACAATGTGCTAACAAGTAGGACACCTCAGAGTAAAGGCATATGTCATCAAATGCTTGGGGATATTTCTCCTTAATTCTGATCAACAGGAAAGACAAATTTTAAGTCTCAAACAGATTTCCATCATATTTTCAAAAACTGTTCAATAAAATTTTGATTGTCATCATTAACTAAGTAGAACTCTTCAGTAATAGACATTATACATTCTGGATCTGATGAAGCAAGAAAATCAGAACAGACAGCATTATTTTGTACCAAATTGGAAGAAATTCATATTAATGAGATGAAACAGAATATATAATTTGACACTTGTACAGAATCTCTGAGATCATCCAGTCTTAAAATAGATGTAGAAAGAAAACAGTATATCAGAGAATAGGCATCCACATGTACAGCAGTAATAAAAAATATGAAAAGCTAACTTAATTACCTGTAAGCATTTTTAAAACTAAAACAAGCATTTCTGTATTTTCTTTTAGCAGTTGTATGTCAGTTTCCAACATCACTAGCCCAGAAACCTACATTTTTTATTATAACATGTGGTCCCTGGATTTATATTCCTATATTTTAACATGAGTTTTTCTATAAATTAATTCCAGTAGTTGGACTCTTGCTTAAAGCACATTTGTGTTTCTCAATAAGTTACTTTCAGATTGTTATTCTAGTTATCTGATATATATATATTATTTGGCACAAATAACAAAAAAGAATTCTCATACTGGGTATGTAATGAAACATCACTACAGTTGAATTACTGATTTGAAAAATAAAGGGGAAGAGTAAGAAATTAAAGACAGAACAAACATATTAAAAGGAAAACTCTTTGCTTCGCTTTTACATTACGTTCAATCATCCCCAGTAACCCACAATAATGCATGCTTGACAATTTTTTGAGAAGTCAGAAATAAGGTGAATCACTAACTTGGAGATCTTAGAAAATACATACATACAACTAAATGTTGCTAAAACATCTGAAGTGTATTTAACTTACGTCAGGAGTCCAGTTTCATGGCCCTTAGTTCCTACTGAACTACTCAAATTGATTACTAAACGTAAGACTTCTTTCCGCAGAAGTATTCTGCACACTGGTGTATCATCTGGGATTGATTTTACTCCTGGAAAAACAAATTCAACAGTATGGAGTTTAAGCAGAACAGTCTTTGATTGTGCTAATCTTATGCCACATAAGTCTGTTTTAGCATTACACACACAAGTACGTATTTATGTATGTATTCTCAACTACTGTGCTGGTTTGGGCTGGGATAGAGTTAATTTTTTTCATAGTAACTAGTATGAGGCTATGTTTTGGATTTGTGCTGGAAACAGTGTTGATAATGCAGAGATGTTTTTTAGTTATTGCTGAACACTGCTTACACAGTGTCAAGGCCTTTGCTGCTGCTCACACCACCCTGCCAATGAGTAGGCTGGGGTGCACAAGAAGTTGGGAGGGGACACAGCTGGGACATCTGACTCCAACTGACCAAAGCCAAAGGGATATTCCATACCATATGATGTCATGCTCAGCAATAAAAGCTGGGGGAAGAAGGAGGAAGGGGGGGAGGGGGGACATTCAGAGTTATGGCGTTTTGTCTTCCCAAGTAACTGTTATGCTCCAGCCCTGCTTTCCTGGAGATAGCTGAACACCTGCCTGCTGACGGGAAGTGGTGAATGAATTCCTTGTTTTGCTTGCATGCATGGCTTTTGCTTTACCTATTAAACTGTCGTTATCTCAAACTCAAGAGTTTTCTCACTTTTACTTTTCCGATTCTCTCTCCCATCCCAACCGGGGGGAGTGAGCAAGCAGCTGTATGGTGCTTAGTTGCTGGCTGAGATTAAACCATGACAACTACCAACAAATATTCCCATTAAAACAAATAAGCAAAAATATTATTTTCATTAATTTTAACGTGGAAATATTTAAAAAAGGTAAACTAGCATTTCATAAATGCTGTGACATTTAAAAAATTTGTGAGAATCAATTACAGTGCCGTCTCTATCTGTATCAGATACTGGCAAAGTTAGCAACCAGCTACTTCATAAGAAATTATGATAATTCAAAATGTAAAACACAAGCCTAAAAAAGAAATGTCTTCATCTTTACAGAAATTCAGTAGTTTATTTAAAAGTTTGGGGTTTTTTAAACTAACAACACTGGTGGGGGGAAAAGCAATCAACTTGATTGTAATATCAGATACAGAGCTGCATTTACATTACCTGCAAAAATGTCATAAAGCTAAAGCAGAACGGTTTGAAAATATGCCATCTGCCATTGTCATTGATAATGCAATTATCTTCCTAGATAATGATTAGGGCATCCAAAGGGGTGTGTGTGTGTGTGTTTTTTAAATAAAGAGCATTACTTTGTTGCAGTATATATAAATAAAATATTATTTTTCCACAATACCTAAAAAATACTTTAAGAGTTATAGTCTCTAATAATAAGGCTTTCAAACTTACCTAGTACAAGCTCTGTACTCTTGGTGCTGCTAGCTGAACCGCGGGATACTGCATCACTACAGCTTGAAATTCCAGAAAATTTGGAGGAATGCACATTGAAGTGATTGTGTATGGTCTGCCCACACCAGTCAGTATATGGAATGTCTGAAAAATCTGAGCGAAACAAGATGTTGCATCTTTGTTATTCACACTTTTCCTCACTTCAAATGCTTTTCTTATTTTTTTAACAATGTTAAGCATGCAAGACACTGATGCACTAAGTATGGTAACTATCAGCATTAAATCAGCTAGAAACTAGGTGTTTGATTTCGGACAAGTTGTGCTAAAAATGTCAAAAAATAACTTCTTTTTTTAATCTTATAATACTCGAATGAAAATAATCAACTTGTAAGCACTGACAGAAGCCTAAAAAATTGTAATCACATGTAGAGCTCTTATGTAAAATAGAGCATGGATATATCAATAACATAATAAAGATACTCTTGCATATGCACAAGCATTTTGTTCATACAAAGTCTTGCAGAAAGGGCTCTGACTTCATCAAAAGAAAGATGTGACAAGATTCTTCTGGGAGGTTTCACTACCCATAGCCTTTGGCATTTTGGATATAAAGAGATTAATGTAAAATTTAAGCTTTTAATTGTTGCACAGTTAGCAGAACCACAGAAAAACTGAAGGGACTTTTGGAGATCACGTAGTTTAACCCCTTGCTCAAAGAAGGGCTCACTTCAAAATGAGATCAAGTTACGCTGCAAAGAGTTTTTCCCCTTATGTTTAAATGGAATTTCCATTCCTACAGCATGCATCCATGGTCTCCCATCCTTCGGCTTTGTGCTTCTGACAAGAGCCTTGCTCTGCCTCACCTACTAATGCCCTCATGCTAATTGAAGACTACAATTGGGATTTTATTTACCATCACTTCTCAATACTGAACTCGAGCTCAAACTCAGCTCTCTCGGACATTCCTCACATTTTGTGCATCATCCCCCTTGCCAAAAGTACTCTTTATGTGTTACTACCTGAATGCATAACACTTGTAAAATGGTAAGGATTCCTACTGAGCAGAAACTGGAATTTCCATTACGGGATTATCTTTTTATTATTGTATACATTGTAAAAAGTCATGTAACTGCAAGCCCTGCAGAGGAGGTTAAAAAAAAAAACAAAACAACAAACCACATTCTGAATCTGTTCTGAATCTCAAAATATGAAGAAAGAAGATTAAATCCCAGAAGTTAAAACTCAGACTCAATCAGATTTCCTTTGTTTTGTTTTATGGTACAGACTTGCTTTGAAGTCAGACTTTTCATTAGTTTGAACAGAAACCTCAGTTTTCAGGACAATGATTTGTAAGTAGTAAATAAGGTTTTCAATTTTATATTTAAATAAGCTTTTAGAAATATTTAACTACTAACACCACTAGAAGCAGGAAAGATGGAAACAGTCATATAAATACCATTGGTTACACAGTGAGCTTATTACAGAGAATCAGTTCAAGGTCAATAGTCAGTAAGAAAAAAAACAAAACAAAAACATAACAACAAAAAAACCCCTTACAGATTCATCAATTTTAAAGATGAACAAATCAATATTTTCATTCAATTTTATCACACTTTCCCCACAAGGAACACCAACCTGTATGACTATATGAAGAGTTCACTTTGTTGTTAGGCTGATAACCCAGTATTTGAATACAGACACAGTAAAGGCAGTTCTCATCTGTGTGCTCCTTTAGCCCTGTATCCTCTGTATTTTCTAAAAACTGAGAGGCATCTGAACGGCTGGTATTCATTATTTCTGTGAGACTGATCTGCTGTCGCAGCATCTGAAAAGGACTTTTGACAACATCACTTGTACCTGATGGAAGACCTGTAGATAAGCAATTAGACATCAGAAAAAAGAAAACCACACGACAGTTAATAAAACATTATATCAATTAAATTTCCCCTTTTAAGTTGGGGGGGGATGGTTAAGCTGGTTTAAGATGGTTAAGATGGTTTTAAGTTGGTTTGAATGGTTAAGCTCCCAAGATTTGTTAGCATTCGGGAAATAACCCAGGACTAAAATGTGATGTTTATCATATATAACAAAACATTGCAAAGGACAGAATTCAACCTCTAAACACACATATTTTCTTACAATATGTGGTAAACCCTGATATTATATCAACATTAGTAAGAGTAATAACCATGTAACATTAGTATGTTACGAATTTTCATAGTATCAAACAAGATTAGTACAAGAATATACCACATGTATAAGTGACACACCAATGAAAACAGAAACACAATTTAAAAAACTGTAACTTAGTGCCTGTAATAGGATGAAACTAGACTCAACAATGCAGAAACAAGCCTGACACTTCAGTGACATGCTCTTCCCTTGGTGGAAAATACCAACAAATACAATTTTGAACAGGCATTAGTTTACACTAAAGCTTAGTAAACTACAGAAACACACTTTCAGGAAAGTCATCTTTATATATTACATTAACAAAACAAAAGAAAAAATAAAAATCAGTAAGATATGTCTACTCGGATATTCAAAGTGCTTGTAATAACGTTCCAGTTAACTAAGAAGCAAGACAACAGCTATCCTATACTACTTTAGGACCAGTATCAATGTTTCTTTTCCAGTTGTCCTACTGAAAAGATACATACTGATTCCCTACAGATTTCTGACTACTCTGTGGTAAAAAGAAAGTGCATTCCAGAACAAGCCAAGCATTACAGAGCACTTGCAATTTTCTTGTACCATGTTCCATCACCTCCGCTGATCAATTGTCACAGAAACATGACAGAAAGACAAAATTTACACATCTAACACCTTTATTGGGTCCTATAAATTCACATGTAATCAAAGGGGAGTCAAAATATAACAGCTCAATATATATGTGACATACATGTTTTTGCTTAAGTTTTGTTACTTTCTTTAATGCAGTATCACTACCAGTCTACAATTAACATTAGCTCATATGATAATCAAAGATACGTAGACTTTCCTTCTTAGTTTATTAGAGCTGGATCAAGCTTTGAAGCAACACTACATTATCTTGAACTACATAAAACGGGGAATTAACAGCCTGCTATCCTGAATCCAGAACACAGCGCTCAAAAATTAACAGCTGAAAATAACCTTTTCTGTAAAGAAAAATCAGCAAATAAAACCCAACACCCCACCCAATGTACAAGTAACTCAGCACTTGCAGGGCAGAGTGCTAGTATTTTTGAGAATCAGAAGGCCCACCACCCCTCAAGGGCAAAAACTACACACTCATTGGCCTCTCTGAAATGCCTGTACACTAATGCACGCAGCATGGGGAACAAGCAAGAGGAGTTAGAGATCTGTGTGCGGTCACAGGGCCATGATCTCACTGCAATTACAGAGACATGGTGGGATAGCTCGCATGACTGGAACACTGTCATGGAGGGCTATGTTCTCTTTAGGAAAGATAGGATGGCAAGGCGAGGTGGGGGAGTCACTCCTTATGTGAGAGAACAACTGGAATGTACTGAGCTCTCCCTGGGGGCAGATGAAGAACAAGTTGAGAGCCTGTGGGTAAGGATTAAGGGGGCAGGGTAACAGGAGAGACACTGTTGTGGGGGTTTATTACAGGCCACCTGATCAGGATGGGGAAGTTGATGAGGCCTTCTACAGACAGGTGAGAACCGCCTCCCAATCACAGGCCTTGGTTCTCATGGGGGACTTCAACTACCCTGATATCTGCTGGGAAGGCTACACAGCTAGGCATGTACAGTCCAGGAGGTTCCTCCAGTGCATCAATGATAACTTTTTGACTCAGGTGGTGGAGGAGCCCACAAGGAGGGGTGTACTACTGGACCTGGTACTGACAAACAAAGAGGGACTGGTGGAGGATGTTAAGGTCGGGGGCAGCCTTGGCTGCAGTGATCATGAGAAGACAGAGTTCAGGATTAAGCGCAGTATGCACAAAATGACAAGTAGGGTTGAAACCTTAGACTTCAGGAGGGCTAACTCTGAGCTCTTCAAGAAATTGATGGGAGAAATCCCATGGGAGAGGGCTCTAGAGGGTAAGGGGGCTCAAGAGAGCTGGCTGGTATTTAAGCATCACTTCCTCCAAGCTCAGGATCAGTGCATCCCGAAGAGCAAGAAATCAGGCAAGGGAAGCAGGAGACCTGCATGGCTGAGCAGGGATCTTCTGAAAAAGCTCAGGTGGAAGCAGGGGCTGACCACTTGGGAAGAGTATAAGAATGCTGTCAGGGTATGCAGGGATGAAACAAGGAAAGCCAAGGCAGCCTTGGAATTGAACCTGGCAAGGGATGTCAAGGCCAATAGGAAGGGTTTCTTTAAGTACATAGGAGACAAAAGGAAAACTAGGGAAAATGTGGGCCTGTTGTTGAATGAGACGGGTGCTGTGGTGATGGATGATGGCAGAGTTGCTGAATGCGTTCTTTGCTTCTGTCTCCACCGCTCGGGCCAGCTCTCGGGAGTTCCAGACTTTGCGGGTAACGGAGAATGTCTGGAGGAAGCATGAATTTCCCCTGGTCAAAGAAGTAGTTAGGGATCAATTAAGCAAACTGGATATTCACAAGTCTATGGGGCCTGATGGGATGCACCCACGAGTGCTGAGGAAGCTATCAGAAGTCATTGCTGGGCCAATCTCCATCATATTTGAAAGGTCCTGGAGAACAGGGGAGGTGCCTGAGGACTGGAGGAAAACCAATGTCACTCCAGTCTTCAAAAAGGGCAAGAAGGATGACCTGGGAAACTACAGGCCAGTCAGCCTCACCTCCATCCCTGGAAAGATGATGGAACAGCTTGTTCTGGGGGTCATCTCCAAGCATCTGGAGGAAAAGAAGGTTCTCAGAAGTAGTCAACTTGGATTCACCAAGGGGAAGTCATGTCTGACTAATCTGAGAGCCTTCTATGATGGTGTGACTGGATGGGTGGATGAGGGGAGGGCAGTGGATGTTGTCGACCTTGACTTCAGCAAGGCTTTCGACAGTGTCTCCCACATCATCCTCACAGGCAAGCTTAGGAAGCGTGGGTTAGATGAATGGACAGTGGGGTGGATTGAACAGTGGCTGACAGATAGAGCTCAGAGGGTTGTGGTTAGTGGTGCAGAGTCCAGTTGGAGGCCAGTAACAAGTGGTGTCCCTCAGGGGTCAGTACTGGGTCCAGTCCTGTTCAATATATTCATCAATGACCTGGATGAAGGGATAGAGTGTACCATCAGCAAGTTTGCTGATGATACAAAACTGGGAGGGGTGGCTGACATGCCAGAAGGCTGTGCCACCATTCAGCGTGACCTGGACAGGCTGGAGAGTCGGGCAGAGAGAAACCTTATGAAGTTCAACAAAGTTAAGTGTAGGGTACTGCATCTGGGGAGGAATAACCCCATGCATCAGTACAGGTTGGGGGCTGACCTCCTGGAGAGCAGCTCTGTGGAAAGGGACCTGGGAGTCCTGGGGGCCAACAGGATGACCATGAGTCAGCAATGTGCCCTGGTGGCCAAGAAGGCCAATGGCAACCTGGGGTGCATCAAGAAGAGTGTGGCCAGCAGGTCGAGGGAGGTCATCCTCCCCCTCTACTCTGCCCTGGTGAGGCCGCAGCCGGAGCACTGTGTCCAGTTCTGGGCTCCCCATTTCAAGAAGGACAGGGAACTGCTGGAATGGGTCCAGCAAAGGGCCACTAAGATGATTAGGGGATTGGAACATCTTTCTTATGAGGAAAGGCTTAGGCACTTAGGTCCTTTTAGTCTAGAGAAAAGAAGACTGAGGGGGGATCTTATCAATACTTATAAATACTTAAGGGGAGGGTGCCAGGTGGATGGGAACAGTCTTTTTTCAGTGGTGTCCAGTGATAGGACAAGAGGTAATGGGCATAAAACTTGAACATAGGAAGTTCCATCTTAACATGAGGAGGAACTTCTTTACTTTGAGGGTGGCAGAGCACTGCCACAGGCTGCCCAGAGAGGTTGTGGAGTCTCCCACACTGGAGACATTCAAAACCTGCCTGGACACTGTCCTTTGCAACCTGCTGTAGGTGTCCCTGCTGTGGCAGGGGGGTTGGACTAGATGATCTCCAGAGGTCCCTTCCAACCCTGACTATTCTGTGATTCTGTGAAATAAGCAGTAGAAAGGTACAGAATAGGAACAAAACCAATACCTTCTGCATCAGGTGCAAAGACCCTAGCTCCACAGTCATCAAATGGAGGTGTGGTTTTCTTCTGGAAATAAGGAGTTTCCTTTACCTGGAATATTCAATTGAAAGTTAAAATTAGCACAGGTGATAATTATATACAAAGGAATAACCGATATTGTTTATGAGGAAGTAAAATGATGTCAATTTTACACTTCAGGAAAAAGATCCAATTGGAGGAAGAAATTAAGAATGGGCTCCTGAGAAGTAAGGAAAAGCCAATGAGAAAAACATAGATTTGTGAACGAACATTTATTAAGCAAGGCTTATGAACAGTCAGTAAATGGTAAAACATTGTGGTGACAGGCTGTAAGGAAACCAGTGATCCAGAAGTGGCTATTAACGATCTGTCCACAGTGACTCTACAACACTGGAGACCTTGGGAAAGTAGAGCAAAATCACCCAGGACATCAAAAATGTTGCCTGTAAGATTATGCAGAGTCGAGATGTGTCTCAACTCTACAAAAAGAGTTGAGAGAAAAGAAGTGAGGCAACATAAACGTGCCATAAAGACTATGGAGGAGACAGAAATGAAAGTAATTTCATAAAGGGGAAATAGAAGCAGATATGATGGAAAATCTTGCATTTGCTCTAGCTTTAGTAATTTTGTTGAGATTAGTAAGAAAGGAATTTAGGTTTGAAAGGCAAAGACTAAGCAAACTAAAGATAAGGAAGAAACTGATTTACCTTTGACATAGACCATGTCCTGTTTTTGATAATTAGGTAACAGAATATTAAACATTGTGATGCATCAATTTGTTAGATGGGAATGTGTTTTAATGAAGTAGAGAGAGGAAGGCAATTGATAAGACACTTAAGAAACTGTTTTAACAAAGAAATATATCTGTGATATACAAATAAAGTAATATTAAATCAAGATCACAGTAGCAGAATTTACTGTGGGATTATGCACACCTTTATGGTTGAACAATGAACATATCAGTTAGTTGGCTAAAGAGGTATTAACTAATGTCTAGACTATGCTAATTTTAGTATAAAAGCTAGCTGTCAGCTAAAAATCTTATTACAGCATATTTACGGTACCACTGTTTAACACACTTCTAACCTAGTCTGTGTCATTATTTCCTTAATAATACAAAACAGACTAGCACTTTTCTGTAAACAGGGTTAGAAAAGTAACTCTTGTTCTCCAAAACACATTCCTTGAAAGTACCACATCCTGTTTTCCTCATTTCTGTAGATCTAATCTATTCTGATGATAATGCAACAGTTAACTACCTTCCAGTAAGAAAATGCAAATGAATCCATTAAATTATCACATACATACCTGAAATATTTCATTGATATCCACTGGGAGAGCAAGGCCAATGTAATCATCAGAGCTACCATATGTAGCAGTAGAAACCATGGAGCGAACAGAGGAGGAACGCTGAAGTGTGTTTTGGTTAATAGGACTTAATAAATCTTCTTTATCTAACGAAGCATAACTTAACGCTTTCATAAACCTGTAACATTGAAATAATAAATCACAATCTTGTTAAATCTCTCATTCTGGCACATTACAAGTAAGAAGGACTGCTGACACAAAGACTATCCTCATCTTCCCAGAGCTTGTTACTCCGTCAAATTACAGCTATAGGCTCATTTCTTTTGTTCTGTCTCATGTTGTATTGCATGGTTTGGCAGTTCCTTGGGTAAAAATTTGTGATTTTTTTTTTTTTTTTTTTTAAAGTCCTGGGACAGGGACTTGAAAGATAGCAGGATGAAACTTCTGCTTAAGGGGTTGCCAACCCAGTAAAAACACAAATTTTCTCCGGCTTACCAGGCTTCAAAGATTTACAGCCCAGACACAGTCAGTAAAGATTTAGGCTTTTAAACTGCTAATGCAGAGCTTGAGCCTGCTACGTACCAGAGATGTGAGCAAGGAACATTTTTTTCCTGTATTCTAAAGGAGCCACCCACTGGGTCACTCAAGCATGGAAGAAGAATTCGCTCAACATGAACAAAGAACAAACGTGAACCTGCGCAGTGAGCAGAGCTGACTGTGACAAGCAGCAGTTAAAGAATATTTAGCTGGAAGTAGTAACATACTCTGAAATTAAAAGCACCACAATTATTCAGTGGAGACACTCAGCTGTAACCAGTAAGAAAAATACATATAGATCATAGTCTTTCCAATCAATTGTATCAGTAACCAAGACAATCTGACAATCTTTTGTAATATGTACATCTGCAATTTTTTAACCTTCTCAGAGATATGAGCATTCCAGTCATTTCAGTTCAATGTTAAACAGGTCAGCTCAAATCCTGGAGCCTAACCAGTGATACGAGAGATCATGAACAGCTAAGCACAAGGAATACAGTTAGTATTACACTGCATGCTGAATCTTGGGATGATAGTCCACTGCAAAGAGGCTGCTTTGCATATCAAGGGCATGACTGCAAGGAACTGTATGTACAGCGTGACTACAGCCACAACAGAATCTGTACTGCCTGTGAAATGACACTGATTTGTTCCTACATTAGCACAGGAAGCCAGTGACAGAGCAAGGAACAGCACTTCTGATTTCCAGGATGGTGCAGCTTAACTACGGAATCATCCTTAATTTAATCAGCACACTCAGTCTAGTTCTAACTTAACTGAACAAAGGGAACAAAACTTATCTCATGGCATCTTTGCAGAATCATGTGAAAATATAAAAAAATTAATGTTGCTCTTAATCAGGAACGAAACTAGTAGTAATAAACAGGCACTATAGACACTCAACTAGGTATGTGGATTGAAATTCAGGGACCAGGCATCTGCTCTTCTGTGCAGTAAGGAAGTGACTAAAGTGCTGGTAACTTCTCCCCTTTCTCTCATGTGAGACAGGATATTTAGGCAAAAACAGACATAGTGTCTTTTCCCTTTCAATAGTAAACTGAAAATCCAATCCACTAGCTAAAAGTTTGGGAAGTAGAAGAGCTTTTAAGATAAAGTTGTTAAGTGCTGACTGTAGCTGCTGGGAACAGTGTCAATGTCATGAGCTAGATATCTAACTATCCAATTAGTCTTCAGAAGAGCTAATGTTACTCAAAAATAAAGAGGTCACACTGCAATCTAAAAATAAACCCTATGAGTAAAATCTTTGCTCTGTTGTAGCTAAGAAGCCAAGCTCACATTCATATCATTGGGTACCACTATCTCACCACTGACCTCAGTGCCACAGTGAACAGTAATATAGCATATTGGCAGGAGTCTCTGTCCTAAAACCTCACCAAGTGACATCGAGAAAATTCTCATCTGAAATACAGCTCTGACTTGTGTGATTGTAACTTTAGCAATGTTAGCAGTGCAATTGCATTTAAATATTAAAAAAGAGTTAAACAGGAAGCAAATGTGGTAGTGACAAAGGAATATGTTTCCTTCTAACAGCATTAAAGGGACTGAGGACAGCTATGAAAGCTGGACTTCTCTGACAGCACTTACAAAGTCCAGACTTCTCATTAGCCTATTCTCCTCCTAATATTGGTACTGCTTTCAGTGAAGTTATGAATCATCCTGCAAAAAGTGTCACTTTTAGATGAAGTTGGAAACAACTATTAGAAAGATACTTGTCTTATTTAATTGCTCTTACAGCTTTGAAAGAAACAAGCACATAATCTCTTACCTGCTTGGGGTCAGCCGAGAATCCAGGCTGCCAGACTTCATGGTGATAGCGTCAGTAAACAGCACATCCTTTGCTGGAGATGCTAGGGCTTCTGAGTGAGACAGTGAAGGATGCATTCTCTGCTGTTGTAAGCGTTTTAGTGTAGCATAGCCAAAGGCATCTCGAGAACTTGTGTAGCTATAGTCAGCAAGACTTTTTATTGTAGCAAGAGAAGGAGCTTTAAGAGACTGGGCTCTTCGAGGAAGTGTATGAGAAGACCCTGGCAGTACCAGGGATACAGAGTTGGATTTTGAGAGAGGCAGGTGGTTAGACTGTGGTGTTGAACAGTGACTTGGTTTAACTGTTTTTGTGCTTACCACAGTACTCAAACTTCCACAGTCAGTATCTACATTTGTAGCGTCCACACCTACAGTCTCCCTTGAAGGGCTAGAGCTCATTGAGCTTATGCCACTTGTCGTGGTATCTGTATTAAAACTTAAGCTACGACTCTTAAAATGTGTTTGTGTAGTACCATCTCCTATTAGCCTTTCTCTGCTTGTGTTTTCCTGGCGAATTTCATTTCCAAGACCTTTTGGCAGCCTCAGATCATTTTCTCCAATACTTGGTGTACTATCAGTATCTTCCATGTGCTTACTTCCGACAAAAGAAGTTTCTAATCGTAAAGTGTGGATTTTAGGAACTCTGAAAACAGTGTTGAATTCTTCCCCAGCAGCAAAGTCTATGCTACTGGAAGGTTCTGTTACAGTACGATTTCGCCTCAGGCCTGATTTACTGTCAGATGTCAGCTTTCCTCCTTTTGGATCACTGCTACTTCTATGTTTTTTATTAGGTAGAGTAAGAGAGTTTAGAATGCGATTTTTCACAAGTCTGCTAGAAGAAAAAAAAGGAAAGGGACTACGGTCTTTGTCCTTTGAAGGTCGAGGTCTGTCATAAAATATTTGTTCTGCATCTTCAGTAATATCTAGGAAAAATGTACTAGTGCAAGTACTACCAAAACGGTCATCCTCCATGATGAACATACCTGAAATTATATGAGAATTTGTCACTGAAAATGGACGTTTCTTCAAAGCGTATAAACTATGTTGCAAAAAAGTAAGCAATTCTATAAAAGCTAAAATGGGAGACTATGCATTTTACCACAATTTTTATTCAACATTTTTTCTGCAGAACTTTGTACTGTAAATTAAGTATCCTCAGGAGTACCTGAGCTGAAAGTCTCATTGCTTCAAAAAAAAAAAAAAAGCCACGCTATTTTATTTCAGTGTAAATATCCAGCTACTAGGATTACAACTGATGCGCTCCTTTAATGATATCTAAAAATCGTATATTTCTGTACTTAAATTCCAAATATCGACAGCAAAATTAAAATGTATTAGATACACAAAATATACAAGAATTTAAATACAGCAATACTGTATATATATGTGTGTGTGTGTGTATACACAGAATATATATTCTAAATATTCCTTTATTCCTTTGAGGACAAACAAGTAAATGTATCTTTAGGTATACAGCATGGACATTTCTGCAGGGTATTATAACAAGCTGCCATAACTTGACATAAAAAACTAGTAACTTACCCTGATGTTAAAATTTCTTATTTTTACACCAAGTGTAAATCTAAGACACTGTTCTCTTCCCTCTCACTTGATTACATCTCTCTGAATGCATATAACTGTACCCTGGCTTGCACTCTTCTTTCTTGCAATAGCACCCTTTAAACCATTTCCCTGAAACTCATATCCTGTCAAAAAGTCGTTAAGAACACCAAAATGCTGTTTTGTGGTGAGGTGTTTTTTTTTTTTTAGTTGTTGCTTGTTTGGGCTTTTTTGTTTTGTTTTGTTTGTTTGGGGTTTTTAGTTGTTACTTACTTGAAGGCATAGATTCGCTTTCACTGTTATGCCTAGAACTGGTGGACTCAGAGTTCAAGCTAAGAGTACTGGGTATAGAAGAAAGTTCATTGCAGAGCGGCTCCACATCATCAGGGACCACTGGCCAAGGCTGTCTACGACTGTGTCTCACTGCATCCCAGTTATGATGCTTCAAAATGTCACATCCTTGTTTAGTTTTTGCTATTAGACCAAGTGTGTAGACACAGGTTCTGTATTTAACGTATATATAGAAAAAAAGAGCAACAATAATAGCATCTAATTTAACTAAACTTATTTCTCTCTTGAAACAAAACAGTTTCAAAAACATTCAGCAGAAACTTCACAAAATTGCCACATAGCTTTTTGTTCCTGGTTTTTATTTATAAATCAATGGAAGCTTAAGAGATGCACTAATACCTGAGAACAATACACTTAAAAAATAAAAAATAATTATTACAAGAGCCTGATACATAAAGCAGAAAAGTACCATTTTTTTTTTAAAGGACAAACATTAATGCAGTAGCAGTATTAGGCATAAGACCATCTATTTATGCTTTCTTTTAAAGATTAAAAAAAGATACTGAATAAAAGTTATAGAATAATAAATTGATTCCAACAGAGATAAAGTAGCAAATATTTTAATTGTTTTTAAGAAAACCCCAAAAAAGTAGTATGTATCTTTTTTCACAGGTTTCATTTGTTTACTGCATGTTCTTTTAGACTTCCTATACGGTTCTGAGATTGTATGGGACTGAGATTGATCAATGATCTTTAATAACTGATTTCCAAGTAAGTGGCAAAACAATATTCACATAAATTAGGTAAGGCTATTTGAAAACCTACTGGAACTACCATCTGTAAGTTTTATGCATAAATCAGATACACATACCCTCTAATGGAGAGAACCTCACAATGTTGCGCAAGTGCCATTATATCGGGAATTACATTCTCCTCTTGAAGCAAGTTAAGACCCCAATTTGATGATCCAATATTTCCCTGGAACAACACAGTTTGCCAATTAAGTTTTGATTTTGATGTGATCTGCAGCACTATCAGTGTAAAGCTTTTGATATTTGTTTGTTGGTAGTACAATTTCAAGCCATATCTTCTCAAAGCAATTGGAGATTTGAACACCCTTTTTGGCATTTCCTAGTCATACAAATCCAAAAAAGGACTCAGCACACTATGTATAATACCTAAAATTGGTCACAGTTAACTACTATGTATTCCTCATTTTACCAGTTCTACTACAGCCATTTTATTACATACCTACAATATCTTACAGTAATAGTCACCTTGGCCAAATGTTCCAAAATAAATTTGGGGAAGACAAGAAAGAGGCAGATGAGCAGTTGAGTTGGCAAAGCAACTTTAGAAGTGTAGCTTGGATAGGCACAGACACTAGGTTTTCCACATTATCCCAAGTACCAGGGATGTCATGACCATATATATTCACATGCATCAACAGTGGCGGCCAACTTTCTTCCAGAAAAACTGAATTTTGGATCACAGTAAACGTATTAAAAATAGACCACAGCAAGTGGTAACCGCTGGTTCCATAGTAATACTGTTCCTACATGTGGCAATCTGTTCTTTTTACTTGGTTTAAAACAAAAACAAAAACTCAACAACCACCCCCCCCCCCAAAAAAAAAAAAAAACCAACCAAAAAGAAAGACAGAGCAACTATTAAAAGACTCAAAACAAAACAGGTGTAATGAACAATTTTCATCTGAAAGCCCAGTTAAAGTACTTTCTACTAATTTGGAAAGTCACACACATTTTATGACAAAAACCCTAAATAATGATTTTAAAGGATTTTGCTTAGTTATTTCAGAAGAGTCATAACAGAACTCAAACAGCTGCAAAAAGATTGTAAATCTATTACTAACCAAGGCCCAAAGGGCTGCTTTCAGCTGCCTAATTCCTTCCCACTTATCCAGCATTGGAGAATGAACAGTGTAACTTAGATCTGTAACAATATTCTGAAGGAGAAAAACAGAAGAAAAAAATACTCAGTTGAAAATGAAAAGGAGACCTCAGTAAAACAGGTTCTCTTGCAGTTTTAATAAAGGTAAAGTGCTAATTTAAAGTATGCACCCTAAAATAAAATAGTGGTAGTTCTAGCATAATAACCATAAATTAACAGCAATAGTAATGTAGGTAGAAAATTTTAATGTTACCACTGACTGCATCAGGTTAATTCAGGTTTTATAAAGATAACAGATTCATCAGATTAAGATGCTACAATATATAAGCTTTCTCTTGAACTTTTTGACTATTATATGGAATTCATTACATCATCCTGCAAACCCACATTAAAAGTCAATTTATTCAAGCAACTATGAATTGGCTTAGGGTTTTCTTAGCTCTTCAGGATATCAGAAAGAAGATTTTATTCCCTCGTGTTTTTGTATGCATAAAAGGATAGGCACAGTTTTACTTGTCAATATATAATTCACTCACACACAGACTAAAAAAATAATTTCTATTGGCGAGTTGCTTTCCGTTCTACATTCTTGCTAGCCATTTTAAGAAAAATGTTGCAAGGTATTTCTCTCATATTTCAGTGGTCAGGAAGGAATTTTACATGAGACTAGATGGCAAAGACTGTCTTAGCAACTTTTTGGCCCCATGTAATTTGAGACTTTCATAATTACTTATCTTGCAATGACTGTTTAAATGTAATTTCTTTTAAAACATATTTTAAAAGGTTTACAATACTCTTAAAATCTTTTGAATTATAAATAGTTATTATCCTCACCTGAGACTCCAATAAATGGCAGCCTGTTTTATGGTGCACCAGTTGGCCATAAAGGTGAACTGGCAGGTAGACATGTGGTCGCTGTAATCTGGTATAAAGAGAAATCATGTTTTCCCAGCAATTCTGAAATTTTCTTTTAAAATAAATAACATGGCAGTGTAATGCAATGAGTTACTCTTGAGTTTTTTCGGATGAAGATGATTCTTTTGGAGAGTTTACCTTTGGTTACTCCGACGAACATAGTTATCACCATCAACAGGTTTGCGATAAGTTGTAAGTGCTTCATTAAGTTGTTCTTCAATCAATTCAACATACTTTAAGTTATATTCCTAAAAGACGACAAAGGTTGACAGAATACATTTAGATGGTTAATGTTTTTATAGAATGGTACTTTATAAGGAAGAAACAATTGAAGTGCTCCTTAAGGAAGGCTGAATTTCTTTATTATTTGAAGGTGAGGCTCACCAAAATTATTGCACTTCATACATACAATGGGTTTGCAGAGAGCCAACAACTGATTCCATAATTATTTCAGTGAATTTGTTAAAAAAGGAAGGAAAGAAGGAAATACTTCATCTCACTAACCCAAATAATCTCAACAGACCACCACAAATTTCAGTATTCCTAGAGAAGTGACAGCTTATAAGTTAGTAAAAAAATTACCTAAACGTCAACAGGAATGAGACCAAGCACTTATAATCAATTATAAAACCAAAATAACGTATGAAGAGTTTTATTCTAGTCATGACAATGATGCATTTTTCTTAATGGGTCTTGTGTTCCCATTTACTTCCTAACAGCATAAGCTAATTCTATCTTCATGAGATCTAGATTTAACTTTAATTAACAAAAACCAATACCAATTGTTCCCAGGGTACCCAGCCTGCTGAACTCGAAGACAGAGGTAGAGAGCAGAACAAAGCCCCCATAATCCACGGGGAAACGGTTAGTAACCTGCTACACTACAGAGATACACACAAGTCTAGAGGGGCAGATAGGATCCACCCGAGGGTACTGAGGGAGCTGGCGGAAGTGCTCACCAAGCCACTTTCCATCATTTATGAGCAGTCCTGGCTAACCAGGGAGGTCCCAGTTGACTGGAAGTTAGCAAATATGTGACACCCATCCACAAGAAGGGCCGGAAAGAGAATCTGGGGAACTACAGGCTGTCAGTCTGACCTCTGTGCCGGGGAAGGTTATGGAGCAGATCATCCTGAGTGTTATTATGCAGCACATGCAGGACAACCAGGTGATCAGGCCCAGTCAGCACGGCTTCATAAAAAGCAGGTTCTGCTTGACTAACCTGATCTCCTTCTATGACAAGGTGACCCGCTTAGTGGATGAGGGAAAGGCTGTGGATGTTGTTTACTTAGACTTTAATAAAGCCTTTGACACTGTGTCCCACAGCATTCTCATTAGTGGTGGTTTTGGCAGCGTTAGGTTAATGGTTGGAACTCGATCTTAAAGGTCCCTTCCAACCTAAATGATTCTATGATTCTATAACCAGAGTTGACAGGCATCTTGAAAAGTAGTATTCCTTTCCATACTTCTCTAGATAAGACCTTACACAACAACCTATTCTGAAAAGTCAGTAAGTCACTACATTCCTGAAATATTTGCTGGAATATCAAAATTATATAAAAGGCCTGGGTAAATCAAAAGCACACAAGTACAGAGGAGCTATGGAACTGTAAGTCCCTGTCAACCTTTTTCGGGAAAATAAGTCATTGAGGCAAAAAGTGTATTGGCATTAGCAATACAGATATATGAATGTACAATATTTTTAATAATCTTTGACCTTCTAAACCTGGGTATTCACACCCTTCCTCCTCCTAATTTCAAGCAAACACACACATTTTATTCTCAGTATTACCTTTTGCCACTTTTCCATTTGTTTTGTTACATAACCTCTTTCATTTAGATATGAAAACCCCTTTGGAATAGACAGAAATCTGTAAAGTAACATAAGACAGTCAGTATTCCACTTAAATCACATGATTTGAATAAAACTAAACACTTATTGTTTCCACAGTGTAAAGTCAAACAGCATATTCAACATTTACCTTAGGAGTAGAAGCAAACCTTTGTCTCCAAGGTGAGAAAGAGCTGGTTTCATTTGGATGAGGGCATGAAGATTGGCCTAAAATAATTAAAAATGCATAAAGAATATCCGAGCACTATATAATTCTGAGAACTACAACAATTACAACAGTCTGCCAGCAACGAGGCAGCAAGTTTTTCACAAAAGGAAGCATCAAACAGCACTAACTTCATCCTAATATTATCCAGTTTAAGTACCTTCTGTCATTAATATATATCCCCTTTAAAAAAAGTATAATGATCAAAATAGCTGGATTAGTTTGAACTCATATTTAAAAGTAAGCATAATCCAGAAGTCTATATTTTTTTGTCATTAACATTGCAGTATTTTCAGCAAGGGGTCTATAAACTATTTTGAAGTCCATCAATGACAATCAAGAAAGGAAATCATCACTAGCTTCTTGCATACTTTTACTTTGCTACTGGGGGAGGGGGTGGGGAACAGCTTACAGAGTAGCATACCAAAAAGACGTTGAAAAGGGAAAGGATGCTCACCTTGTCTTCACATGCCTCATCTAGAATATCAAGTGCCTCAGAAGAAATAGTTTTATTTTTATCATGTAACTGGGTCACCAGTAACTCAATCCCCCAGTTGCTGAAAAACTCTACATTTGCTCTCAGTAATACTCGTAAGTGTTTTGTTGCATACAACCTGCAGCTCTGCAAAAGTAAGGAAAATACATTTTTGAATGGAAGAAAAATAGCTAATGTAATTAATGATTTATCACTTTTAAAAATACATTTCAATTACCATACTTTATAGCAAGTAACTGCATTGCACACTTCAATGCATTAAAACTACAGTCTACTTAAGAGCTATCTTATCAAATGGGAAATTTGAGTCTGAGATCACAAGTAATCTGGTCATTGCAAGTCTCCTTGGAAAGCCCTTATCAATCAGTCATTCATTGTGATGGCACCACACGAATTCATCAGCATACACAGGAGAAATACCTTGTAAATGACCAGTGCAATTGCGTATACTTTCATGTATGTAATGTTTTGGGAAATAATTTAAGAAGCAAATCTTAGAACCTCTGGGGAATTTATTTTAATAAATTTTAAATTGTTTCCCCAAAGTATCTGATCTTCAAAGCTTCTCAGAAAACCGTCTAAACATAAAAATGTTATTTTCTCTAATAAGACAGTTTCCCAACACTTAGTTCACTACTATGAATTTCTTTAAGTGACAACAGAATGAAGTACCTTGTCAGTTCCTGTACTGCTGTTCAAAAGTTGCTGAATAAACAGCATAAACTGATTAATATAATTTTTATTAGAAAAATTAAAAGCAAAATAGAAGCAAACAGGCTTAATCTACAAAAATTTGTTCTAGAGTAAGTATATAACAACCCTGACGATGCATACTTACTGGGAAAGGTGTTATCTTTACTTATACAAGCATAGTTATAAAAGACAAAATCAGGTATCCAAATCTTTCTTCAGGTCTTCAGTCCTTACACCTTTAAGGCTATGATAGCTATAACCAAGTAAATTTTATGTATGTTAAAATATAAGTTACCTGTGTTGGGATGCATGTGAACATCTTTAAGAGATAGGTGAATTGGTTGAGGTTGAATAGCACTACCTAGGTTAACAATACCTTCTGGATTTATTTTTTTTTTTCCTCCAGAAATACTTGGCAAGCAGGACTTGAAAGAAAACGGGAGTAGGAAATGTGAATGTGCACAGTTAATTTCAAAAACCTTGTCTCATTATTTCAACTTCAAGTATCGTGCACATTTCTATTTATTCAATATACAGTGTCTTATTTTTTGGAAGGGAGGCAGGAATGACATAACACAGGTACCAAGAATGAGTGAGGCAACAGTGATTCGCAACTGACTTAGGCTGCACAACCGTTTTGAAATGGCTTCCATCCCATTAGTGGTATGCCTTCTATGTGGAATAGATGACTAGCAGCATACTTATTCAAGATGAGAACAAGAGCTATAATGCTGAAATGATCACTTGATCTAGATGTTAAGCCTACAGAATAACATAATAACATGAAACCAGAATTCAGTGTCATGTAGTTTAATTATTAAAATTTGTCTATAAAGAATTGTTGTTACTGCTATAACTATACTGAATGGGATACAGAAGACAAGAGATAATAATCTTCACTTCCTGAAATACTTCCTGAACATGAATTAATCTATCCAGATAGCTAGTGCAGAAACAGCACATTTTTTATTTTCTGTTTGGAGAAGGAAAAGATGAAGCAAAATCCTGGAATGTTTTTACTTTTGACAGGAACCAAAAGGAAAATCAGTGTAGAAGGTATCTGAGGAAACAGGCATTCCCCTCTTTCCCCCAAGCATGAACTACATGAAAAACATAGATAAAGCCCTGTACTATATCTGTCAGAAGATTCTTACTTTTAATAGTCAAGGTCTTTGTGACCCATAGAAGTGATGATGCAAGTCAGAGGTCACTATGCTCAGCTGATTACATACAGCTCAGCACAGATGCTACCTCTTAGCCACCCATGAAGATAAAAGGTTATGAACTGCAACACTTGAGGTCACACTGGCTAATCTGTTGTTTCTACCAGAAAGGCATCTGAGGCAGTATTAGTTTGCTTCAGCATGAATGGCTAAAGCACATCTGGAAGTAGATTAAGATGAGCTTCTGCTTCACTAATCTGCAAAGATATTGCTCTGTAAATGTTTTTGTTGTATATAGTCACCCCAAAAAAGCTATTCGACCCTTCTAACACTAAGCTGACTACAGAAATGACTTCCTTGTTCTGGGACGCTCATTAGCAAATGGCTAAACAAACCTGCTTCACAGCTCTGGGTAGCTCTAAAAGGTGTATGAGGCTATAACCTGTTAACTCACAAAAAAAAGAGCATCGTCAGTTCTTGAAATAAACAGATACTAAAAATAAGATATTTCATTAAAAAACATCCTCGGGAATTAAAATTTCTGAAGGGAAGAAGCCTTACTGGAGATGGTCATTCTCCCTTACAAAACACAGCTTTTTAGAAACTGAGCACAGTTCCATGTATTTTTATTACTTTTAAACATTTTAGAAGCCAGAGGCAGCATACAGAATAAAAACAAAAATAATATTCACAATTTGTCTTCTGGGTTCTGAATTAATACAAACCGTTCCACAGGCATTTGCTTACTATACAGGCTCCACTCATCCTACCAGGTCCTCATAAGTCCTTAAAAAGGGAAGGTGGAAGGGCTTGCAAGTGCCTTATTTGAATTGAGCTGCATGTTTAATTTCAATCTTAGGATTCACTTGTCCAAGGTGAAAGAATGTCAGTTCTGGTAATATTAAGAAATATATTCTCCCTACGGGACAGAGAAGTGAGTGGTATAAACTGCACCAAATTTCAATTTTTTCTTATCATGCTTGCTAAACACAAAGGAGTAAATCTTTCTTTGATGTTAACAATGCTGCTGTTTCAGAATCATAGAATGGTTTAGGTTGGAAGGGACCTTGAAGATCATCGAGTTCCAACCCCCCTGCCATAGGCAGGGACACCTCCCACCAGACCAGGTTGCCCAAGGCCACGTCCAGCCTGGCCTTGAACACCTCCAGGGACAGCCTTCAACAGCCTCTCTGGGCAACCTGTTCCAGTGCCTTACCACCCTTAAAGTGAAAAGCTTCTGCCTAATGTTTAATCTAAACCTGCCCTCTTCCAGCTTAAAGCCATTCCCCCTCGTCCTACCACTACATGCCCTTGTAAAAAGTCCTTCCCCAGCTCTCCTGTAGGCCCCCTTTAGGTACTGGAAGGCCACAATAAGGCCTCCCTGGAGCCTTCTCTTCGCCAGGCTGAACAGCCCCAACTCTCTCAGCCTCTCCTCATAGGAGAGGTGCTCCAGCCCTCGGATCATCCTCGTGGCTCTCCTCTGGACGCGCTCCAGCAGGTCCATGTCCTTCTTCTGTTGGGGACTCCAGAGCTGGATGCAGTACTCCAGGTGGGGTCTCACGAGAGCAGAGTAGAAGGGCAGCATCACCTCCCTTGACCTGCTGGCCACACTTTTGATGCAGCCCAGGATACGGTTGGCCTTCTGGGCTGCGATCGCACATTGCTGGCTCATGTTGAGCTTCTCATCAATCAGTTCCCCCAGGTCCTTCTCCACAGGGCTGCTCTCCAGCCATTCCCCGCCGAGCCTGGATTTGTGCTTGGGATTGCCCCGACCCAGATGTAGGACCTTGCACTTGGCCTTGTTGAACTGCATGAGGTTGGCTTGGGCCCACCTCTCCAGGTCCCTCTGGATGGCATCCCTCCCCTCCAGCGTGTCTGCCTTGCCAAACAGCTTGGTATCATCAGCAAACTTGCTGAGGGTGCACTCTACCCCACTGTCCATGTCGCTGACAAAGATGTTGAGTAGTACAGGTCCCAGTACCAACGAATTCCAGACCATAAACCCCAGAAAATGGCAAATACCTTCCCCCTAATATCTAAGCAGACGTACTTCCAAATTACTCCTTAGTCAGTGGAACTGCCCATTCAAATATCTGACAGTTCAATATTTCCATATTTTTTCTGATATCTTATCCTCTCTGAATTGACTACTATTTCCACCTCACATGAATACTTTAGTTTCTGGAAGAGACTTGTAATTTTGCCAATTAAAGTAGCTCAAAAATACCACTTATACCATTAAGGATACAGTTAATATCAGAATAATCAAAGTGTTTTATCCTTTGGATTAGTTTTTTATGCTTTGATCTTCTATTGGGAGCAAACACCAGAAACACTAAACAAGCATTTTGTCCAAGAGATGATACCGGCAATGTTCTGTACACTAAGCATTGCCAAAGGGTTCTTTGAAAGGTCAGCATTTTGCTTTTTTGTCAAGTAGTAGTCAATGACATTTTCTCCTCAAAATCTCATCAGTTCCATTTCCACCATAAGAATGTATGCAGCTGGTCACATGTAAAACAGGAAAAGAATTTCTTAAAGAAGTAAACAAATTTTGTCCAAGTATGAAAAGATTAGTGGTTGATGCAAATGTAGATGCATTTCTGCTGGCTGAGACAGTCCATTCTATTTGTGCTTTTCTTCTTTTAGACCAAAAATACAAAATATTTCCCTATGAATACCAAGCAGGTCAACTAATTCAGGAAACAAAATGCTCTGAGGCAGTTTTATCCATCCCTCAGGGTTCAATACATATCACAAAGGAAGTCAGGCTGTATTTAAGAGGTTCAAACAGTAAATTTTCCTTCTTTTCTAGTATTCCGATTGTAAGAGATTTATTTACATTTGTGATGAACAAACAAGATTTAATTTTTTGATATTTCTTAAGTGTTTTATCATAAATACTTTTTTTTATTAAAAGAAAATATTGAAGGGATTCTCATAGTACTGCGGGGTACAAAAATCAGGGTACAGTCTCATCCAGTGCAACAGTGAACTCTAAATAGTAGAATTTAAGTCACAACACATCTCATCTGTGAACTTTCCTAGAGATCACTATGGTAAGAGACCTGCTATACCTGACTGCACACCTAACTGATATTAAGGACTACTGACCCATATCAGCGCATATATTTTATAAATAAAACTGTAACCTTTCCCATAAGTCAGTGCTAGGCAGTTGAGAAGACATACCCTAATAATTTCTGTTCTTTAACGTTTCAAGAGACTTCAAAAAACAGAGTTACTTAATCTCTACTGTTTCCCTAGACGACATTGCAAGATCCATGCATCAATGTGAGACTGGGAAATAAAATCATTAGAACTCAATAGCAATAGGCTACTAACACAGGCTGAGACCTTAAAACACCACGGATATGAGAAAGTATCCGTGTTCCTAGAAAGAAAGATCTCTATCTTTAAAACTATTTAGGTTGGAGTTCCAAAATTTGAGTTCTTAAGTTTTTGAGCCTCTATAACATCTCTTAGCTTTCTCCAAGGAGCTCTACCTTGACCATCTATCAAGGTTTGGCATTAAATACTCATGGTAATGACAGAGAGGCCTATTAAAATTCAGATCATGATCTCTAAAGTTTTTCACAATCCCAAACAGACCAGAACTGAAATGGGTAAACCTGGGGGCTTGTCATGGTTTAACCCCAGTTGGCAACTAAGCACCACAAAGTGCTTGCTCACTTCCCCCCCAGTGGAATGGGGGTGAGAATTGGAAGGGTAAAAGTAAGAAAACTCGTGAGTTGAGATAAAAGCAGTTTAATAATTCAAAAGAAATTTAAAAAAAGGAAAAAAAAAAGGAAAAAACAAAGGGAGAGGAAAATAAAACCCAAGAAAAACAAGCAATGCAAAAGAAAACAATTGCTCATCACCAACCAACCGATGCCCAGCCAGTCCCTGAGCAGTGGCCCGCTCCATCCTCCCCCCCCCCCCCCCCCGTTTTATTGCTGAGCATGACATCACATGGTATGGAATATCCCTCTGGTCAGCTGGGGTCAGCTGTCCTGGCTGTGTCCCCTCCCATCTTTTTGTGCACTCCCAGCCTACTGCTGCAGGGCAGTGTGAGAAGCAGAAAAGGCCTTGACTCTGTAAGCACTGCTCAGCAATAACTAAAACATCCTTGTACTATCAACACCATTTCCAGCACAAATCCAAAACATACTAGCTACTATGAAGAAATTTAACTCTATCCCAGCCAAAACCAGTACAGGGCTCTACAAGCTTTCTTAATTTCTAAGATGCCAGAGAGTGACGTCTATCTTACATCTGAAGTACAAGAAGTGTTTACTACCCATTGTTCATTAAGCTGAACTACAAATAGGTGGAAAATGTATTTTTAGTTATCATCACTAACAGCAGCAGTAGCTCTCAACTGCTTTCTGGCTTTCCATATGCTTGGGACGGTATGTTCAGACATTATCTGCATCCCACTTCAAGCCAGTCTGCTTACAGCTAATGATACCTGTATCGGAGCGGAATATATTCTGTTCTTGCTCAGACTAGGCATTAAGCACCTTTGGAGAAAGGATATCAAAGTCAGCACTTCTTTGAAAGATTACTTAAAAATCAGTCAGTAGGGCGTCTTACCCTCTTCTTTCAATGAGTCATTCCTTCAACCCTAACTATATTACTTTCAGACTCCTCTCTTTCCTATAAGAATCATCACATCTTTGGTAGTCTCAGAGAAACAGCCTTGATTTCTTTTTTTCCCCTCTCCTCTTCCTAAATACTACGATATATTTAAAGCTAGTTTCTACCTTATTCCCTCTTGTATCCATTCTAGAGCACACTCTGCCTTGTCCAGGTGACAGTTTTCCCTGAAGTACTGAAAGTTCTTTCCTAGTTAGATTTCAACTTAATTATCATTTCCCTGACATTTATGCTTGCTTGTCTACCGTGTTACACATGATTTTTCTTAACGGTTCAAGAGCTTCCTTTCCTATGTCTGCATCTTATTTCCACTCACCTTCTTTGATTCAGAAGTACAAATCCCAATGCCTGTTTCTGAACCACCCCCTTGTTCCAGGAACTATAGCTTCTGCTCAATTCCACCACAGTAATCTCAGTCATTATCAAAAAGGTATCAAAAGTTAACCTGCTTATTACTGCTAGAAATACACATTTCTTTTTGTGAAAACAATGCCTTCACCATTGATTTAGGATGTCCACTGACCTAGACAATAGTGTTATATTTGGTTTATGCATTTAAAGACTTTAACCCCCTTCATACATGAGAGAAATGTCTGTTTGAATGACAATTTCTTGAGCACAAATACAATACAAGGTGTGAATTCCACAGCAAATTCAAAAGCTATGAGTAGGAGTTTCATTTCTCTAGATACAAAAATAAAAACCTTTCTGCTTATATGTTATCTTAAAAATAAAGTCACACACTTTGAATAATGAAATAAACATCTAGTGGCAAATAACAATAGAACATAAGTTGAATCGAACTTACATCAGTAGCTGCTGTCAGGATTTTAGAAAGAATGACTCTTGCTAACCCATCTCTGCTGTAATCCAAACTAGAAACAGTCAATTTTAACAAGTGATCCTGGTTCTTCAAAGAACAAAGATTAAGAAGACTGGGGGGGGAAATAAAAATTAGTATTTGAACCCACTCAAACCCACTTATTTATTAAATCAATAGTTTAAACTTAAGTACTCTGAATTAAATTTTCAGTTCTATAAACGCAGAACAACACAAAGTAAGGTCTCACATGAAATGGAGTAACTTTAAACTGTTACAACTGTTAGAGTCAAAGGGAGACCAAATAACGCACTAAACTGCAAGGAAAAAACAACACAACAAAACCAACCAACATTTTTTATAATTGCTATGTGACAGTTTTGTCAGTATACTTGGATTGGTGATTATGAGTACAAAAATAAATGTTCATGAAGCTCTGTGAACAATTCCACATTGTAAAACATTCTGCGTATACAGCTTGCCATAAAGTTACGATAAATTCTAGACAGTTAATAGGACTAAATGAAGTTTTCTGTAGCCAGTAAAAAACTTACTTTCTAATAAGCAATGAAAACAGCTTAATTAAAAAAACAGTACATCAAAAAACCTGAATTTTCTCTTAAAATTTACTATATTTGAAATAAACTGGCCATTGGCTAAATTACTCCCAAAGGAAGGTAAGTTTATTTGTACCTGAACAAAGTTTTGAACTCCACAGCTTCACTCAGATATATTGGACGAAATTTTAGGTACAACATGCATCATCACATCTCACACACAGTATAATACCTATCAGTTTGTTTTTTGGTTTTTTGTTTGTTTGTTTGTTTTTTTTTTAAAAAAGCCCGAACACAAACATTTCAGTACAGTATCATCCTTCCTGATACTGATTTCTGTCAGATAGGTGTGGACAGGAAAAAGCTATTTTGTAACACAATCACCCGTATCTGTCCAGTAAGACAGACTAAAAGACCTCTTAAAAAAACCATCCAAACACCCACAACTGAGGATCTTTACTTGAAAATAAATCAAAACAATTTTAAAGTTTTCAGCTTTATAAACAGTGGTCCTCGTGCACAGTTTACAAATTTCATAACAGTTATACCTGTAAGCACAATTCAAACAGAATAAAACCACTCACCACTGAAACACATTACATTTTTCAAGCATTTTCACTCCATGAGGGTGACAAGAGAGAGTACCAAAAAACAAAAAGTAGTGCTGGCTAAGGGTATTTAGTAACCCATTATTTTGAAGACTATGTTCAGGTTTCATTCCCGATGAAGAGTTGAGCCAATTTACAATATCTTTAACCAATTCCTCCAGGTAACCTTGTCCATCCTAACAAAACAAAGAGTAATAGCATTTACTAGCAACAGAACTGGGTCTCTCTTCTTTACTGAAATCTATCATTTAAAATTTCTTAAAGTGTACAAACACAATACAGATACAAAATAGCAATGCTGTTTGGCAAACACAATTCAGATTAAAGAAAAAGGTTCAAGGCAAATAAAAGGAGTTTAGCTTGGAGACACCTTATGACCAATTCTATTCTTTCCAAGAAAAGTATTGTTCAATAACATTTTCCTCTGGCCTGAGGCATAAAAGTCTTTAACACACAAGAAAGGAGACAGAGAAACAAAGGATATACATAGAAAAAAAAACCAACAAAAATCAACTAAACAACAACAACAAAAAAAAAACCCAACAGAAATAAAAAAAACACAACCAAACCCTAAGTCGCATTTAATAAAGCTGTATTTAATAAAACTCCTACATAAACACAGTCTTCTCCCTAGTGTCTTATCTGGACAATTCAAGATTTTAAGTTATATTTCTTAATTACGCTGATCATTTTAGGTTTAACACCCAAAGTCTACAAAAGTCTTTACTAAAATTAAGGTTTTTTCCTCTAAGTGGCATATAGCAGCACTACTCATTCTATCTCCAGTCTTGTAGCTGAAAATGTCTTACCTCTTCTGATTCAAGAAGAAATTCAGTAAACTGACAACCCACCACAGTGAGCTGCTTAGCCTTGGCATAGTCCAGATCCAGGTTGGCATACAGTTTACTGCTAGGCTTGTAAAAATATAGCAATCTCCTTACAAACCTATGGACAGTAAAAAAGAATTCGTTATATTTCAGTAAGACAAGGACAGTCTCACATTACAAAATGATGCTGGTATAAAAGACATTTTATCGCTAAATTAGCTTATTGGCAATAAATTTTCAAAGTTATTAAAAGAGAGTAGCAGGTATCAGTAATAAGTCTACCCAGACACAATTTCAGAGATGCAGCTGTACTGTCTGTTATAAAGGGTTTTCTATGCCACGACTTAAAATAAGCAAAGGAACTCAAAATTTCTATACTCTTAGAAGCCATAGCTTCCTTCTCATTCTAATGCTTATAATTTATTCTGCTGTAATTTATCCTGTGGTGAGTTTCAAAGACTATACTATCTAGACTTACAAAGAGCTAAAGAAGAGTCTGTCTTAATGTTTACGTGACATGGCATTTCTTTAGCTATAATAGTTAAGACTACTGGAGAAAAAAAAAAAAATTATGTTATGCCAGAAAAATGCCATTTTTTTTCAGCAACAATATTTTCATTCACCTCACTTAAGCATTTCTGAAGCACAACACAGTGACTGCAAATGCAGACTCTCACTCAGACTTTTTGAAACCATGGTGAACAATATAGCTTGAATTTTGCATTGCAGGAATAAACTTTCAGCAAAGAGCTTCCCCTCATCAATTCTTAGTCAAAAAATAAACACATTTGTGCTTTAAAAGAACACAGAATGTTCTGTCTGAAGGTAGATATGTCAAGCATTAAGAAAGCATAACTAAAGCATTGCCTTTAGTTAAAAAAGTGAGAGTAAGCTACTATGCCAACTCCAAACGCAGGACCTAAGAGGTCCTAACGCAGACTAAAGGAAGTCCCAGGGCTTCTTTAAATTTTGTCAAATGAAGTATATTTTATTCTGGTTTATTAGCAATAACTATATTATATATATTAGCACACACATTTATATGTGAGTATACGTACACTTGTATACGTAAGTGTGCATATATGTATGTATATACACATATATGTATATGCACACTGCATTAACTGTATCTCTAAAATGAAGGGATCTATAAAAGTGAAATTCAAGATATTTCTTAAACAGCCATAAGATCATCACAAAAACACTAACAGTAAAAGAAAAAAATAATCAACTTTTGGAAGGAGAAATAAAGTTACTTTACATTTCAAAAACAAAGTGGCTGAAAATTTATGATCAGCAGTGAAACTAAAGAGATTCGGGGGTTAATTATAATTAAACAAGAACAGCAGCATTTTAAAGCCATTAAAGCATCTAACCCACAATCCTGTAGAAAGGATCAACCAACTGTAGAAGTTTTATAGAAACTCAATCTTACGTTTTCTCAATTTATTTAGAATTAAATTATTTAGGCACTGAACAGTGCTTGAGTGCACCACAAAACCAGGGAACAGGAACACTGTCCCAGGTAGGTAGGTAGAGGAGTGGATGTGAGTGTCACAGCCAGGACTACAGATTTTCCTTTAGAGAAGCAATGTTATAAAACACCAGATTCTGTAAATAATCCTTTGCCACAAAGTACAGATTAGCAATTAATGTTTAGGGAACAAAAAAAAAAAAAAAAAAAAAAATCAGAAAAAACCACAAATGCAAAATTATGACTACAATTACAATGGGACTATCACTTATGCTGAGAACACTATATAAAAGTTGCCTGATTACTTTTTAGTAAAAATTTAAAATGATGCAGCATAAGCCTTTCAGGATACATGTTTTAGCTTTAAGTTTTTCCTCAAATTCATGTAGAAGTAGTTTTCCATGCCTACAAATACAGAAGTACTCTTAAAAGTAGTTTGCTTAATCAAATCAATTTCTGAAACGCATGTTAAAAGTGACATCCAAGAACTAATTAGTAGCACCATTACCACACATGCACAAAAAGTAATAAAAATGCCTTAATGCCAACAGACATGAAAGGAATCAGAACTGTACTGATTGTCTTTTCAAATCACACATGCTTCCCTTGCCATTAATAGCAACTAGAAATAACTTCCTCTTGGTTTTTGATGAAAGCTATAACTATATAACTGTACAACTGTAGACCTGTCAAAATTTGTCAAGTGCTGACATCAAATACTAATGTATGAAATATCAAAGAGGTAATACTTCCAGGTTCAAAATGAAATAAGGCAGTTGCAAAGCCAACATGATTCTTGTTTAGGGAGTAAATACATAAAGTATCTGTGCACAGAAAAGAAACCACTAAAGCTTAAAGACCTATTTATTTAAAGCAAATATTGCAACCTAATTATCTAAATTTTCATTTTTGCTACTTATCCATAGATTGTTTTAGAAATGTGACACACCAAAGAATAGTTTATTGCAACATTAAAACCCAGTTTTTCCAAATTTCTTTCTTCAAAGGAAGTCTATGTAATTTTTACATACCTGTGCAACTGTTCATCTTTGTAGTTCCTTAGATTTACATTTGGCCACTAGAAAAAACAGCAAATATAGCATTATATAAAACTTGTACACCAGTCCTTGATTAGTCACTAAAGTTTACTCATTTCTTTTATGGTTCTATTCACCTAATAATTAGAAGTGTAAGTTTTCTTGCATCTAATGTTACCTATAAAATAATCCCTTATTTTATTGAAAAGCCCACATGCTTACCCCAAGAGCTGTTCTATTATTTTCTAGAGAAGGTCAGGGAATGTTGGGTGCATGCTATGTGTACAAGTCCATAATTCTAATGAAAATAGCAAACTATGAAATGCTAACGAAAAATAAACAGTTTTGCTCAGTTTTTTCTCTGCAAATAGCAAACAAATTTTGATACACGTAACAGGGAAATCGGGGTTTTGTTGTTTTCACTATTAATCAGATTTGTTTTAAAAATAATCTTTTTTCTGTTATAGCTCACTTAAATACTGCTTATTAAACTGCTATTTAAACTCATCTGTTGATACTTTGTAAGATGTTTTAAAAAGGATCACACAAAGCCATAATACTCTCTTCTGGACCTATCCTTTCTTCATAATATATTTTCCTCTGTTTTTACAGCCATGTGTTGTCTCTATGGTTTTAGATTTATTTTTGTTGCTATTTTTATTTTTGTCCCTCTTGGAAGGGATGGAAAAAAGTGCAAACATTTTTCTTTCCTACCTAAGTGATACAGTTCTACATTTCCAATTGGTACACTAGTATTAAGACATATAGTGCACTAGTTAATGATTAGTAAAACTGACTACACTAGTAACATTGAACCCACAGTGCCAGATTAAGTATGAAGCCCTACTGTTAACACAGTCTCAATTCCTCCATCCTGACCACTGCCACTTTTGCTGCTATTTTAGCAGCTTAGACAGCAAGCTGAGCAAGTGAAAAAAGGTAGTAAGAGACCATATGAGATGCAAGTAGTAAGGTGGTAGGAAAGCTGATGCTCCACAGCTATGAGGTTGTGACTGAGACAAGAGGGAGGTGAATAGCCACATGAGATGGTGAAGTCCAAACACTGGAATCTGGATCCTGCTGATTCAGGGACTAAAGATGGATCACTCCGATAGCTTACAATGGTGTTGTGCAGTTTAAGATAATGTTAACAGGAACGGAAGTGGTTAGAATTTAACTGGAAATCACAGTAACTTCTGATTCTGAAAGACAAAAGTCTCTGATTTTGAGACATTTAGAACTGTTCAACAGGACACTAGAAAATATACTGCAGCAGAGGTCTGAGATAGCAGGGAAAATGACAGCTTGACCTAAATTTCAGGGGTAAAAAACCCCAAAAAACAACAAAACAAAAAACAACAAAACCACCAACCAAAACAACCCCCAAAACCCCTTAGTTGTCAACTACACAAAGCTTCTATTGTCAAAGTATTACGCAGACTAATTAAAAAGTGAGATTCTGAAGAACAGTTTCTTGATAATATCTTTAATACTGAATCAAAGGTAAAAATATCTATGATTAATAATCATAGATACCTAGTAGCATTACAGTAAAAAGTCTGTAAACAGCGGAATCCGGTGGAACAAAGCTACTGTCATATACCTATTCAGGTCTTTATACCAGACAGATTCTAGCTCTCAAGTTTATCAGTCCCTGAAAAAATGCAGAGAAATATTTACAGGGATTTTTTTTTTCGGGGGGTGGGGTGTGTGCTGTTTTTTTTTTTTTTTAAATATAATCTTGGTTATGTCTGTCACCATTAATCCTGTTTTGTACTGTTGCCATCTTTATAACAACATTCTAACATTTTCTTACTGTCATCTTTACTATATGTTACTTGGGGGTAACAATGGAAGGATAGCTTTGATGCACAGAATGACAGGAGCTATTTTGGCTCTAAGACTATACTGAGTACTCGGAAAGTTTTCTTACTCAAAGAAAGTAAGTCCTCTGCTTAAGAAACAGGCAGTCCCTTAAAAGCTGTAAATTAAATATATTTAAGATAATGCCCTCCCTGTCAGAGATATTTCCTATATTTTGTGAAAACAAATTCATTTTGTAATGAACTTGATGCTATGGGACTATTTGTATTAGTTCAAAATATATAATAAGACTGCATACTACTGAAGTTTTCATATGTGGCTCAGTCTAAGCATCTGAAGCTTTATCTATAACCCACCTCCAGCCTTAACCTTCAGCGCAAGTTATATATTTAAAAAAATAATCTGCTATGAAACTGAACAAGGCAGTATACTTACGTAGTTAGGACTGAAGTCTAAAAGTATTAGCAACTTTAAAGTCACTATATCTCATTCTATAAAGTCTATTTCTAGACAAATAAAGTTATATAAAATTTAATATATGCTTATTAAGAAACTTGTGAATTTAACTGTAGTGTATTTTTGTATATAGTTTAAGAGTTGTATACAAAGAGACTATATCAGCACTGATTAAACCCATGAGATCCCAATTTTCTGAAATAAAACAGATTATGGGATATAGTATGGAATTGATATTAGAAAGTCAAAGCTCACATGTGCAATGAAGACTCCCCCCCCACCCCATAATTTAATAAAAATAGTATCACGTCCTTTTTTATGCTCACCTTCAGTATGGTCCCTATCAGATTCCAATTCCACTCAAGGTTCTCTTTATGATTAAGAACTTGGCTGTCTCGAAGATTCATTACAAGTGCTTCTTCTGTATCCTGGGATACAGACATAAAAAACTACAGTAAGTTTTCTTGCATCATGTCTTGTCACATGATATACTTACTGTTCACATAATAATCATTAAAAGGGATATGCTCCGCAGTGTTTTGCATTTGAAAGTAAATTGCGTAGTTATAGTACTGCATTGAAAATCTAATAGTAAGAAATCATAATTGGGACAAAAAAAAGCATTAAAAATTATTTTAATTTCACTCCTCAATTTCTAGAAATACAATATAGTATCCACAAGTAGCTAGAAGACAAATTAAATGAAAAAAATTCTACAAAGAAATCACATAAATGGCTCTGAATTAAATGAGACAGTGAAGCTTGGGGGGTGGAATCTAAGTCTCCAAAATACAAAAATCAAATTCAGTTTTGAAAAGTCAATAATGGTAATACCTTTAAAATAAAGATGTCTTTCTGCACACGGTACTGATTCCTTTTTTGGTGTGTTGAGATCGCTTTCTGAATAATATGATCTAAATGGAGGCTATAAGGTTTAGGTCCTCTTTTCTTCATCTCGTGAAAACGTTTTAAGCAGTTGAGTGCAGCACTTGCTCGTCTAATAGAAGAAATACTATAATCAGTATTTGACAACTATTATTCAACTAAAGAGGGCCACTGATATATCTTGAGTTAAATAAACACAGCTCAAGAAAGAATTCACCAACAGTTCCAAAGCCAATAAAAAAGAAATAAATTTCTTCATGTAAGTTTTCATACTTCCATATCTAGTACCTAAGAATGAGCCTTACTGATAACTTTTCTTCTACTCTGCAATTAGTGGTACTTTTCAGAGTTCACAAAATATTGCAAAGTTTAAAGTTGATAAAGTATTGTGAGATGTCACAGTAGATCAATGTTCTACAGTGAAGTTGAGACTGCTAGCTTCAACTTGGAATAACAAAGTATTGTAAATTCTCTTGCCCTCCCCAGAGGGTGGCAGGAATATTATTAGCATATTTCTCCACTCTTTATATCTAAACAACTCAGCAACACCATGTAAGAAGTTTTCCAGGAAAAGATAGGAAGTAATAGAAATAACATCTGACATGGGCAGAAGCAGTTAATTGCAAAATAATGGTAGCAGACAAAAAAGTTTGCTGAGCAAATAAAATAAGGAAGTCTAAAAATTAGGAGGTAAGTCTACCTTTCTTCCCCATAAACAAAAATTCTCATAAGGTAGGAGAGTGGGTTTTTTTGTATTCTCTTCAAACAAATACCTGTGAATTTGCTCACCTCCCTAAATTACACAAATTTAATCTGTAACGGGGCTTACAGTTTTTCAGGAGTATGAAACAATGCAGAGTTGACCAAAACCAAGATCCCCAAATATAACAAATACTACATCTACAAAATCACTTTCTTCCATCAAAACCAGGACTTCTTACTACCCAAATACCAAAAAGCAACAGCAACAAAAAATAAATACAAGTAACCCACAAACATATCCCCTTTGGCTCTTCATTCTTCCTCTCCTCCCATAGCTTTGACCAAGTGGAATACCCTGTGAAGGAGTTTCAGATATGCTTTTTTTTGAAAAATAACTGTGTTTTAACATATCAAAGTCTTCTAGTGACATGTAAGAAAGCTTCAAAACTAAAAAGCAGAAGAGCATTAAGTTTCTGGGAAGCGCTCTACAAGCAGCATTTATAATTTCACAGTAGCAGTTCGAAAAGATTCTGTAATTTATCACTAACAACACAACAAAAGACAAAATACAGAGTTATAATACATTTATCAGAATACTGACCTGACAAATCAGATCAGGAATGGCAAGAGTAATTAACAAATACATTTCCTATAATTTCCTATTAGGAAAAAACCCAACACACTCAATTTTAATGGTCTTCTACAAAGAAATGCAAGTAAGACCACTGAGTTATAGAAACACATTTTAAAGACACTGGAATCTATCAAATTATTTGACTTCTTTCCTCAAGAGGTTTAAATTCTATGAAGTACCCAGGAGATGAGGTTAAATTGCAGCATTATTAGATACACAGAAAAATTCTAAAAAACAAGGAAAACAAAATAAAGCCTACAGGTTTTCAAAATTTCAGAATTCGGGTATTTCTCAAAGAGGAATAGAAAGCATCTATAAACATTTGTTTTAAGTCAGATGCCTAAATATACCTAATTTGATTATCACAAGTGCCAAACAGTTCCTAATACTGCTTAACAATGCCACTGCAGAATGCTGCACTAAGTTGTTTAAAATTTCTGTTCATAGTCTTATATTTAAATGGAAATGAAATTAACTGAAAAAGTTATCAGTGCAAACTTCAAACAAATGCACCAAAAAGTTTTAACATAATTACTATTGTTACAATGATCACGTTCTTCAGAAGAAAAAAAGTTTTAAAAAAAAAACCAGCCCCATGTCAATATGTCATTTTTTTGCTCTTGTTCACACTTATAATGATTCACTGATTTAGTCTATTACTATTTAATTAGCTATAGATAAACACCAAAAGAAAAAAATGTACAGGCTTTTTTAGTTTGGAAAGCTTAATTTTATCAAAATACCAAAAAAGAAATGTGAAACCATGGAGAGGTCAAACACACAGAACACATCTCAGATGGCGCTTGGTCAAACAGTGCCTTAGAGTTCATTTAAGAAAAATTTCATGTAAAAAACACTCTTGCAATCTATGCAAAAGTGCTCTGAAATCTACTATCAAAACTTTCTTTCCAAATTTCTGAATTTCTAAATTGTTACTGTAAATAGATCACACTTTTGGAATCATGCACCGAAACCTATTTCTCTAGTAAGTGTCACAGATTATTTCTATACTCTATTTTTCTTTTAAATAAAGACAGCAGTGGTTTCAGCAATCAGAAAACTCGTAATGTAGGTTTTCACTCAACTGCAGAAGGAAAAGGAGACGGACATATTTTTGCTTTTAAGTGTAACTTAGAATTCTTACAGTCTTTTCTCTTTCATGATGTCAAAAGATGCTGCCATGTTCATTAACGTTGGTAAGCAATGCAGGTGATGGCTGTGAGAATGAGGAAGGATTGTGTTTGCCTAAATAACAGAAGACGAGTTAGAATACAACATTATCAGCCATCTCTTTAGGATCAGCATTTGAAGAACTTACCACTTCTCACAAGACTTTCACAAGTGCATGATAACAAAACTACTTTTTGCATAACATCAGAGCAATAATTACACATACCATTTTTAATATTTGATCTAATTAATTAATTTGAAATACAATTAATAAACCTTACAACAATTTTAGGATTCAGAGCCTTCTTTTGAAGCCTTCAAATTTGTATTTTTTGCATTGGTGGTTTTTAAAGTTGTAAAATGCAAAAAGATGCAAAGCATCAGATATCCTTGTCATGTGTATAAAAGCACTAAAACCCCTAAAATCAGAAACACAATTTAAGCTAATGATATACATTCAATATTTTTGACTACCAATGATTCTGCACAAACAAATTATCTAATAAATAAACATAACTTCATAAGTTACTGGACATTTAATGGCTTATTTTGGGAAACATTTGTGTTTTGGGAAAGAATTTGGGTAGTTGTGCACCACTGAAATGAGTCTATAGTCTGAAGATTCAGACTATGACTGATAACTTACATTCAAATTTTTGTAAGACAAAGTTGTATTTTGCAATCTTATTGTCTCTTATAAAACAGTTCCTTTGGGAAAAAAAGATAAGCAAAAAAAGAAACCACAAGAAAACGGATCAAAGAGTGCTCTGCTGCATATGCTTCTTGCTATCAAGAAAGGCCATGAAAAATAAAGAACTTTTGCAAGAAAGGTAGATCATATCACTTCACATAGGACTAACAGTTTCTCAGCAGGTTGAAAGGTAGCACTCAAGTGTATATGAAAACAATATTATCTCTATACCAAAATAATTTAGGTTAAGTTCTGCTCTTCAAGCATGTTTCTTTTGGTTGGTTGATTGGTTTGTTGGTTTTGGTCTGGAGTAGGCTAAAGCAACCTGAGAAAGACAAATACAGTAGTGCCGTGATGGACAGTTATAGGCTCTTCAGGAGAGATAGGCAGGGCGGGTGAGACAGTGGGGTGGCGCTGTATGTGAGGGGTTGGATTATATGATGCTTGCAGTTAGCGACAACACAGTCGAGAGCCTCTGGGTAAGGATGAAGGGGAAAGCAAATAAAACGGATGCTGCTGTGGGAGTCTACCATCGACCACCCAGCCAGGATGATGACACCGAAGAATAATTCTACAAGGAATTAAGGGATATCTCTAGATCAGCTGCCCTTGTCCTTATGGGTAATTTTAACTTCCTAGATGTCAACTGGGAATATCATACAGCAGATGCAAACAGGTCCAAGAAATTCCTGAAGCATGTTGACAATAACTTCTTCATGCAGGTACTAAAGGAGTCGACGAGAAAAGGTGTCCTCTTAGATTTGTTGTTTGTAAACAGAGAGGGACTCATGGGCAAAGTGGTGATTGGTAGCTGTCTTGGTGACAGTGACCATGAAGTAGTTAAGTTCTAAATCATTGGCAGAGAAAAATTGCCAGCAAAACTTCAACCCTGGATATGGAAAAAGCAGACTTCGGGCTGCTGAAGGAGACAGTAAGGTCCCCTGGGAATCTGCTTTTGAAGGTATTGGGGTCCATGAATGCAGGTCACTTTTTAAGAGCCATCTCTTAAGAGTGCAGGAGCAGGCAATTCCAAAATGTCAGAAGTCAAGCAAGCAGGGCAGAAGTCCAGTTTGGCTGAGCAGGGATCTTCTTCTAGAACTTCGGCAAAATAGGAAAGCGTATGCACTTTGGAAGCAAAGACAGGTGACACAAGTAGTCTACAGAGATGCTGTTCGCTACTGCAGGGAGAAAATTAATGTGGCCAAAGCTCAATTAGAGTTCAAGCTGGCCAGCAATGTGAAGGACAACAAGAAGGGCTTTTTAAAAATATGTTAACAGTAAAAGGAGAATCAGAGATAATACTGGTTTGTTACTCGATGAGGTCAGTAACCTCACAAATTGAGATATCGACAAAGCACAGACATTTAGCACCTTCTTTGACTCTGTCTTCAACACCAATGATGGGCCCTGGGACCCACAGTGCCCTGTGTTGGAAGACCGTGACTGGGGGGATGATCAAGTCCCAGCCAACACTGAACTTAAGAGAATCAGAGAACGGTCAGGGTTGGAAGGGACCTCTGGAGATCATCTAGTCCAACCCCCCTGCCACAGCAGGGACACCTACAGCACGTTGCACAGGACGGTGTCCAGGCGGGTTTTGAATGTCTCCACAACCTCTCTGGGCAGCCTGTGCCAGTGCTCTGCCACCCTCAAAGTAAAGAAGTCCCTCCTCATGTTAAGATGGAACTTCCTGTGCTCCAGTTTGTGCCCGTTACCTCTTGTCCTATCACTGGGCAACACTGAAAAAAGACTGGTCCCATCCTCCTGGCACCCTCCCCTTAAGTATTTATAAGTATTGATAAGATCCCCCCTCAGTCTTCTTTTCTCTAAACTAAAAAAACCCAAGACCCTCAACCTTTCCTCATAAGGAAGATGCTCCAGTCCCCTCATCATCTTTGTAGCCCTTTGCTGGACCCTCTCCAGCAGTTCCCTGTCCTTCTTGAACCGGGGAGCCCAGAACTGGACACAGTGCTCCAGATGCGGCCTCACCAGGGCAGAGTAGAGGGGGAGGATGACCTCCCTCGACCTGCTGGCCACACTCGTCTTGATGCACCCCAGGATGCCATTGGCCTTCTTGGCCACCAGGGCACATTGCTGGCTCATGGTCACCCTGTTGTCCACCAGGACTCCCAGGTCCCTCTCTGCAGAGTTGCTCTCCAGGAGGTCAGCCCCCAACCTGTACTGATGCATGGGGTTATTCCTCCCCAGATGCAGGACCCTACACTTGCCCTTGTTGAACTTCATCAGGTTTTTCTCTGCCCAACTCTCCAGCCTGTCCAGGTCACGCTGTATGGCGGCACAGCCTTCTGGTGTGTCAGCCACCCCTCCCAGTTTTGTGTCATCAGCAAACTTGCTAATGGTACACTCTATCCCTTCATCCAGGTCATTGATGAATATATTGAACAGGACTGGACCCAGTACTGACCCCTGAGGGACTCCACTTGTTACTGGCCTCCAAGTAGACTCTGCACCACTAACCGCAACCCTCTGAGCTCTATCTGTCAGCCACTGTTCAATCCACCCCACTGTCCATTCATCCAACCCACACTTCCTAAGCTTGCCTGTGAGGATGATGTGGGAGACGGTGTCGAAAGCCTTGCTGAAGTCAAGGTAGACAACATCCACTGCCCTCCCCTCATCCACCCATCCAGTCACACCATCATAGAAGGCTATCAGATTAGTCAGACATGACTTCCCCTTGGTGAATCCATGCTGACTACTTCCGAGAACCTTCTTTTCCTCCAGATGCTTGGAGATGACCCCCAGAACAAGCTGTTCCATCATCTTTCCAGGGATGGAGGTGAGGCTGACTGGCCTGTAGTTTCCCAGGTCATCCTTCTTGCCCTTTTTGAAGACTGGAGTGACATTGGTTTTCCTCCAGTCCTCAGGCACCTCCCCTGTTCTCCAGGACCTTTCAAATATGATGGAGATTGGCCCAGCAATGACTTCTGCCAGCTCCCTCAGCACTCGTGGGTGCATCCCATCAGGCCCCATAGACTTGTGAATATCCAGTTTGCTTAATTGATCCCTAACTACTTCTTTGACCAGGGGAAATTCATGCTTCCTCCAGACGTACTCTGTTACTTGCAAAGTCTGGGACTCCCGAGAGCTGGCCCGAGCGGTGGAGACAGAAGCAAAGAACGCATTCAGCAACTCCGCCTTCTCTGCATCATCTGCCACCACAGCACCCGTCTCATTCAACAACAGGCCCACATTTTCCCTAGTTTTCCTTTTGTCTCCTATGTACTTAAAGAAACCCTTCCTATTGGCCTTGACATCCCTTGCCAGGTTCAATTCCAAGGCTGCCTTGGCTTTCCTTGTTTCATCCCTGCATACCCTGACAGCATTCTTATACTCTTCCCAAGTGGTCAGCCCCTGCTTCCACCTGAGCTTTTTCAGAAGATCCCTGCTCAGCCATGCAGGTCTCCTGCTTCCCTTGCCTGATTTCTTGCTCTTCGGGATGCACTGATCCTGAGCTTGGAGGAAGTGATGCTTAAATACCAGCCAGCTCTCTTGAGCCCCCTTACCCTCTAGAGCCCTCTCCCATGGGATTTCTCCCATCAATTTCTTGAAGAGCTCAGAGTTAGCCCTCCTGAAGTCTAAGGTTTCAACCCTACTTGTCATTTTGTGCATACTGCGCTTAATCCTGAACTCTGTCTTCTCATGATCACTGCAGCCAAGGCTGCCCCCGACCTTAACATCCTCCACCAGTCCCTCTTTGTTTGTCAGTACCAGGTCCAGTAGTACACCCCTCCTTGTGGGCTCCTCCACCACCTGAGTCAAAAAGTTATCATTGATGCACTGGAGGAACCTCCTGGACTGTACATGCCTAGCTGTGTAGCCTTCCCAGCAGATATCAGGGTAGTTGAAGTCCCCCATGAGAACCAAGGCCTGTGATTGGGAGGCGGTTCTCACCTGTCTGTAGAAGGCCTCATCAACTTCCCCATCCTGATCAGGTGGCCTGTAATAAACCCCCACAACAGTGTCTCTCCTGTTACCCTGCCCCTTAAACCTTACCCACAAGCTCTCAACTTGTTCTTCATCTGCCCCCAGGGAGAGCTCAATACATTCCAGTTGTTCTCTCACATAAGGAGTGACTCCAGCACCTCGCCTCACTGGCCTATCTTTCCTAAAGAGAACATAGCCCTCCATGACAGTGTTCCAGTCATGTGAGCTATCCCACCATGTCTCGGTAATTGCAATGAGATCATGGCCCTGTGACCGCATGCAGATCTCTAACTCCTCTTGCTTGTTCCCCATGCTGCGTGCATTAGTATATACGCATTTCAGAGAGGCCATTGAGTGTGTAGTTTTTGCCCTTCAGGGGTGGTGGGCCTTCCAATTCTCAAAAATACTAGCACTCTGCCCCACAAGTGCTGAGCTACTACACTCAGGTGCCTCTCTGGTGAGGCAGTTTTAATTCGGGGGGTGGTCCGGCAAGGTCTCGATGAAACCTCCAAACTGGGAGGATTATCATCCTCACTGTTGTTCGGTTCCTCTTGCAGAGCACTGTATCTGTTCTGCAATGGGACCTAATAAGTTGTGGTAGTTGGCAGGCAGATGTGCCTGCAACACCTGATGCATCGGGTAGGAACATCTCACCCTTGTCCCCTGTCATAAAATCATAGAATGGTTTAGGTTGGAAGGGACCTTGAAGATCATCGAGTTCTAACCCCCCTGCCATAGGCAGGGACACCTCCCACTAGACCAGGTTGCCCAAGGCCACGTCCAGCCTGGCCTTGAACACCTCCAGGGACGGAGCTTCAACAACCTCTCTGGGCAACCTGTTCCAGTGCCTCACCACCCTCAAAGTGAAAAACTTCTTCCTAATGTTTAATCTAAACCTGCCCTCTTCCAGCTTAAAGCCATTCCCCCTCGTCCTATCACTACATGCCCTTGTAAAAAGTCCTTCCCCCGCTCTCCTGTAGGCCCCCTTTAGGTACTGGAAGGCCACAATAGGATCTCCCCGGAGGCGCCTCTTCTCCAGGCTGAAAAGCCCCAACTCTCTCAGCCTCTCCTCATAGGAGAGGTGCTCCAGCCCTCGGATCATCCTCGTGGCTCTCCTCTGGACGCACTCCAGCAGGTCCATGTCCTTCTTCTGTTGGGGACTCCAGAGCTGGATGCAGTACTCCAGGTGGGGTCTCACAAGAGCGGAGTAGAGGGGCAGAATCACCTCCCTTGACCTGCTGGCCACTCTTCTTTTGATGCAGCCCAGGATACGGTTGGCCTTCTGGGCTGCGATCGCACATTGCTGGCTCATGTTGAGCTTCTCATCAATCAGCACCCCCAGGTCCTTCTCCACAGGGCTGCTCTCCAGCCATTCTCCGCCGAGCCTGTATTTGTGCTTGGGCTTGCCCCGACCCAGATGTAGGACCTTGCACTTGGCCTTGTTGAACTGCATGAGGTTGGCTTGGGCCCACCTCTCCAGCCTATCCAGGTCCCTCTGGATGGCATCCCTCCCCTCACAGCTTGGTATCATCGGCAAACTTGCTGAGGGTGCACTTGATCCCACTTTACATGTCACCGACAAAGATGTTGAAGAGCACGGATCCCAGTACCGACCCCTGAGGAATGCCACTCGTCACTGCTCTCCACTTGGACACCGAGCCGTTGACCGCAACTCTTTGAGTGCGACCGTCCAGCCAGTTCTTTATCCACCGAGTGGTCCATTTATCGAATCCATGTCTCTTCAATTTAGAGACCAGGATATCGTGTGGGACAGTGTCAAATGCTTTGCACAAGTCCAGGTAGATGACATCAGTAGATCTTCCCTTGTCCACTGCCGCTGTAACCCCTTTGTAGAAGGCCACCAAATTTGTCAGGCATGACTTGCCCTTGGTGAAGCCATGTTGGCTCTCGCCAATCACCTCCTTGTTTTCCTGTGTGCCTCAGCAGAGTTTCCAGGAGGATCTGCTCCATGATCTTGCCAGGCACAGAGGTGAGACTGACTGGCCTGTAGTTCCCCGGGTCTTCCTTATTCCCCTTTTTGAAAACAGGGGTTATGTTTCCCCTTTTCCAGTTGGCAGGAACCTCGCCAGACTGCCACGACTTCTCAAATATGATGGCTAGTGGCTTCGCGACTTGATCTGCCAGTTCCCTCAGGACCTGCAGATGTATCTCATCAGGTCCCATGGACTTGTGCACCTTCAGGTTCCTCAGGTGGTCTCTCACTTTATCTTCATCTACAGTGGGCGGTGCTCCGTTTTCCCAATCCTCTCCTTTGCATTCTGCGTCTTGGGCAGTGCGGCTGCTGTCCTTGTCCGTGAAGACTGAGGCAAAGAAGTCATTGAGTACCTCAGCTCTGTCGCTGTCCCGGGTCACCAGTTCTTGCATTTCCTTCCTGAGAGGGCCTACATATTCCCTAGTTTTTCTTTTCTCGCCAAGATACTTAAAGAAGGATTTTTTGTTTGTCTTAATGTCCCTGGCCAGATTTAGTTCTAGCTGGGCTTTAGCTTGTCTAACCCGCTCTCTGGCTGCTCGAACAATTCCTCTGTAATCCTCCCAGGCTACCCGCCCCTGTCTCCACTCCCTGTAGGCCTCCTTTTTTCTTTTGGTCACTTCCAGGAGCTCCTTATTCATCCACGCAGGCCTCCTGGCTTTTCTGCCTGCCTTCCTCTTTGTAGGAATGCATTGCTGCTGTGCTTGGAGGAGGTGGTCCTTGAATATTAACCAACTTTCTTGGACCCCTCTTCCTTCCAGCGCTTCATCCCACGGCACCATACCAAGCAGATTCTTCAAGAGGCCAAAGTCAGCTCTCCTGGATTCCAGGGTCGTCAGCCTGCTGCGCACCTTCCTCACTGCCTTGAGGATTTCAAACTTGACCATTTCATGGTCACTACAGCCCAGGCTACCCTTGAGTTTGACACCGTCAACCAGCCCTTCCTTGTTGGTAAGAACAAGGTCTGGCATGGCTCCTCTCCTCATTGGCTCCTCAACCACCTGGAGAAGGAAGTTGTCCTCAATGCAATCCAGGAACCTCCAAGCTACCCTGTTCAGCCGGTTGGGGAGGGGAGTGGGAGTTCTCTGTAGCAGGGGTTCTGTCTGCCTGTTGGGTTTCTGTAATGGGTGACAGAGTACGACTGCACGCATCAATCTCCCTCTCACATTCCCCGATAACCCTCAACCTATTTACCTCCTCCCTGAGCTCCATCACTAAGCATAGGAGCTCCTCTGCCTGGGCACATCTGCCACAGGCACGCTCACCACTGCCATCCGACACTGGCATGAGAGTAGGGCACACCCTGCAGCCCAAAGCCTGGGTGGCAACATGCTTGCACAAGAGCTCCAGTGTGCGAAGCAGCATCAGAGCTGGTGCGTGCATGGTTCTTTTCGGCCATAGTCTTCTGCCAGGTAGTTACCATGGCTGTTCGAGACTTGCTGCTCCAGCTGGATGCGCATAAATCTGTGGAGCCCGATGGGATTCATCCCAGGGTACTGAAAGTGCTGGCCAATGTCATCGTGGGACCTCTCTCCATTATTTTTCAACAGTCTTGGGAGTCTGGAGAGGTCCCGGTCGACTGGAAGCTGGCAAATATTGTCCCAATTTTTAAGAAGGAGGAAGCCCCTGGTAATTACAGGCCTGTCAGTCTCACTTCAGTGCCTGGAAAAATTATGGAGGTTATTCTGGGCGTTATTGAAAAAACACTTGAGACTACACTGTCATTGGTCATAGCCAGCATGGGTTCATAAGGATAAAGTCCTGCTTAACCAACTTCATTTCCTTTTATGACAAGGTCACCCATCTAGTTGAACAAGAGAAGATGTGGGTTTTTTTTGGATTTTAACAAAGCTTTTGATACTGTCTCTCACAGTATCCTTTTGGACAAAACGTCCAGCACACAGCTAGAGCTAGACAAGTCCATAATATGCTGGGTGAGCAATTTGCTGATGGGTCAGGCTCAAAGGGTTATAAGTCAATGGGGTTACATCAGGCTGGTGACCAGTCACCAGTGGGGTTCCCCAGGGCTCAATTTTAAGGCCATTGCTCTTTCGTGTTTTTATAAATGATCTGGATGCAGGAGTCGAATGTACCTTAAGTCAGTTTGCGAACAATACTGAATTAGGAGGTGCTGTGGGCTCCCTCAAGGGTAGAGAGGCCTTATGGAGAGATCTGCATAGACTAGAGCTGGACAATCACCAACCATATGAAATTTAACAAGAGCAAGTGCTGCATTCTCCACCTGGGATGGAGTAATCTTGGTTACACGTACAAATTGGGGGATGAGAGACTGGAGAGCAGCCCTGCAGAAAGATCTGGGGGACTGGGTTGATGGCAAGTTGGATATGAGGCAAGTGTGCCCTGGCAGCCAAAAGGGCCAACTGCATTCTGAGGTACATCGAGCACAGCATAGCTAGCCAGTCAAGGGAGGTGACTGTCCCACTCTACACTGCACTGGTGCGGCCCCACCTTGAGTACCGTGTGCAGTTCTGGGCACCTCAATGTAAGAAAGACGTCAAACTATTGGTGTGTCCAGAGGAGGGTGACCAAGATGGTGAAAGGCCTCGAGAGAAAGACTTAAGGAGTGGCTGAGGTCTCTTGGCTTTTTCAGCTTGGAGAAGAGAAGGCTGAGGGGTGACCTCATTGCAATCTACAACTTCCTCAAGGGGAGCAGCAGAGGGGGAGGTGCTGATCTCTTCTCTCTGGTGACCAGTGATAGGACAAGAGGAAATGGAATGAAGCTGCGTCAGGGGAAGATCAGTTTGGACATTAGGAAAAGGTTCTTCACTGAGAGGGTGGACGGTCACTGGAACAGGCTCCCCAGGGAAGTGGTCACTGCAGCAAGCCTGTCAGAGTTCCAGGAGCATCCGGACGACACTGTCATATGGTTTAGTTTTAGGTAGTCCTGCAAGGAGCAGGGAGTTGGACTCTACGAACTTAATGGGTCCCTTCCAACTTGAGATATTCTATGTTTCTATAAATAAATTTACAATTTCCTCTCATCTCTAGTTGTTGAAATAAGTATAAATCCTGGTAGTGTGGAATAGTAAAGACTTTAATCTTGTTGTGATACAGCGTGAAGGAAGAAAAAAAAAGAGAAGCTACTGTAAGAGAGATTTTAGGGAGATGGAAAAGGAACAAAGCAAGGTCCCTTCAACTTCTTTGCAGCAGGGGCTACCAACAGCGGTGCTGAAAGAGCACTCCAAGTTTTAGTTGCTTGAATGAATAATATGAAGTGCCCAAGCCACATCAAGCTGAACATGAGAAAAAGCTTCATCTGCCTAGCCTGCTAAACACGTTGCCACAGAGCTACCATCATTTTAGGAAAAGCAAAAAGCATCAGTAGCCCTTTTCCCAAACACAGTAACCAATGAGTGAATTTGCAGGACTCCAGCTTAAAAATACAACTGGTTACTGAGGATTATCCTTGGCGCAGAAGCCCTAGCAATTTCAGTATATTCCAAAGCACCTTCCTATTGATTCATGCTGGTTTTAATATATGAAGTGGCAGATGCTGTAATACAAAATAATCCGTTATTTTGATGAAAAGTGGATGTTCCGAATTTGTAACATAAATTCAAAGCTATAATAGGAAATATCTATTTACAATGAGCTACTAATACTACTTATTCTCAGCAAAAAGTCTTTCTTACCATGTGCAAAAGTTCTCCTAAAAGGATAGTTGCTCTAACAGATACGTGGTCATCACTACTTGTGATTACTTCAACCAGACCCTTCAAAAAAAGTTAAAGAATTACTATATTTAATGTATGACATCTTATTTTAATGTTTATAGAAAAAAAAAAAAAAGAAAAGCAAGCATCTATTCAAACTTCAAGACATTAGTTACCTCTAGAAGTCCATTAGTAATAAAAGCTGAAAGGACTAAAGCCAAATAATTATCCATGAGATCAGGCCTAAGGAGAAAAAAGTATGGAAATGGTTTAGAAACTACATTTCTTATTGTGTCTGCAAGAAAACAACAAATATTTTTGTCAACAGCAACAGAAAACTAAAACTAGTTTAGACTGAGTTTGGGAAATGCTCACCTTGACCTGGCTCGATGTGGTAATACAGTTTTAGCTTCAGCAGCTACAAAGCCATCAGAAAGTCTCCAGCAGTCCTGAAACCTGCTTGGATCTATAACAAGAAAATACAGACAATGGTAATTATAACACTGGATTTCATAGTGTTATTTTAATAGTTAGAACTACTATTTACATACTGACAACTTATTTCAGGTTTAAAATGATAGAAAATTTTGTCAGAAGGGATCTCTAAGAAGTCATCTAATCCACACTCCTGCACAAAGCAAGGCTAAACTCAAAGCTAGGACAAAGATTTCATTTAAGTATCAACCAAAATAATTAATTTCCAATTCATAAGCACATTAAACTTGTTTAACATAAATTATCATAAACAGCTAAAATTTTAATTCTTACATCCATATCCTGCAAAATAGCAAGTTTGCAACAAAGAATGAGTTATTTAGCACAGAACAAGGATTAAGCTTGATTATACAACTGCATGACAAAGACATTTATAACCAGAGTTTGAAGAGAATTGCTGGAACATTAAAGGCTGAGATTTGCTCCTTTGGGGCTCATACTTTTGCACTGTGAGACAACGCAGAAGATACTCCTTTGTAAACCTAAGAGTAATTCTAAAGATAAGAGACTAACTCTGTTAAATATATAGACATGAACACACATACGCTTGCCCTAGCAAGAGTCTGCTGAAGTGCAGTGGAGATAGCTAGCAGATACAGAATATATTGAAAAGACCCTTTTTCATAACTTCTGCAATATTCACCAACACTTCTACGCTACTAATGCTTCTAACTCTTCAAATAAGTCTAATTTGTAGTAACATATTTAGTCTTTTGTGCAAATGCTCCACTACTGCTCTTGTATGAAACATACGACTGATATATAGTAAGGATGTCAGAAGAAAGTTAGACTTCTAGTAGCTTGATCAACACTGAACAGTTGATAAAGAGTTTTAAACAGGACTTCAGAACACCCAATGAATTCAGGGATGAAACAGTTAAGACTGACATAATTTACAATACAGAGGAAACCGTGAAGGGTTCAAATTTGTAGAAGAGCTTAATAGAAAGAATTTTTATGTGAACCAGTACTAAAATACTTACCGACACTGAGAAGTGCCTCAATAAATTCTTCTGCAACAACCGGGAGAGGAAGGCGAAATATATCATAAAGAACCTCAAGCAGAACTTGCTACCAAAAGAAAAGGCAGAAATTTTGTAAATTTACAAAAAATGGTCTTTTTGTTCACTATTAATATTCAAATTGAGATTTCTAGAGACTGCTAAAATTCGTGTCTTTGTTTCAGGGTTTCTTTTAGGATAACATGCTTATTTTCATAATCTGAATGAATCTGGAGAAGAGAAGAAGCTTTCTTACCTTAGAAGTGTGCCTGACTGTCACTACAAATTCTACAGAAGCTCAGGCTACTTGGATTACAGTTTTTTTAGAACAGTTAGTGCTTCCACCATCAACTTCTTCATTTAGTCAGTAATTGGGAAGAAAATTTTTTATTTATCTCAGATTCAATGCTTTAAACTCATAACTGCAGCTACTGTGAATTTGCTTTGACTTGTGGCCAGAGTAAATTTTAATTTATGCACTTTTCTCTCTTCCGTTTCCTCCTCTCAGACACACAGGGTGTAATTCCATTCTCATTTTATGTTTAAGGAGTTGTCCTGGTTTGAGGTTTGGCCTAAACCACAACAGGAGTCAAGACAGAAAAAGCAAGCAACTTGCTTAAGATCACACTGGGATTTTATAATGGAATTATAGACTTAGACTTGGGAGTCAAAGTCGAGGCTAGTGGTCTCATAATTGGAGTCTGCATTTAAACCACTAAACTGAAAATTGTTAAAATTTTAAATGCTAATTAAAATATCCAATATTATTCCTATATCAGTGCTAGATATTTAACACCTACCCGTATTTCCATATTTGGTATACAGAATACTCCAATAAGAGACTGAATTCCAGAATTTCCAGGTTTGCACAGACTGATAATACCTAGAAAACATTAAATACGTAATAATATTCCATCACTAAACAAAAAAAAAGGCATTAGATACGTTGTTAAATTTGATTTCCAGTTTGAGTACAAGCTCAGATGATAAAAATTAGTAATCGTAAACATTTTTCACCTTTATAATGTCATCCCCTTTCTAATCAATGTTTAACAAAGCATTCTAATCACAAAACTTTGTTTCTTCGTTAAAAAGTATAGCTATGTTTAGCCTTTCTACTGTGAACAGTATTCTCAAATTATCTGCAAAACCAACATTTACATGGAAGAAACAGCAGAAAGAAAAGACAAAATTGTCAACGAAGAATGAATCTTAAACCTGAAAGACGCGCATCACCTTGGCGGATCTGTGAGCAGTTTCTCCATTGAAAGCTGTATCTTAAACTAACAAATTATTTAGTTACCTTTAAACTTAGGTGATTTTTAAACAACGAGTTTAAATACACTTGGAACAACATTCTCTGTGCCCTGGTTTTAATCATCTTTTCCCATATGACAAGTGCTCATCTCCAGAATTTTGATAGAATCATAGAATGGTTTGGGTTGGAAGGGACCTTTAAAGGTCATCTAGCCGCCCCCCCCCCCCAAATGAGCAGGGACATCTTCAACTAGATCAGGTTGCTCAGAGCCTCATCTGACCTGACCTTGAATGTTTCCAGGGATGGGGCATCTACCACCTCTCTGGGCAATCTCTTCCAATGTTTCACCACCCTCATTGTAAAAAAGAAGTCTTCCTTCTTTTCAACACAGTTGATTTTACTATGCATAAAATCTCTTATAATTTGGTCCTTTAACACTATATTTTTACTCAATTAGTTTAATATTTAAATATTAATAGAGCAAACCATCAAATTGTTTATAAATGTTCCAGAATACCTCCTGAAGCTAATGATTACACTGGTTTTCAGTCTCAAATTACATACAATCTCTTAGTTCAAAATGTGGCTGCAAAAACCTTACTCGTTTTCTTGAACATTTCTCTCTGTACATCACAGAACAAATTAAAACTTACAGTAACATACTATCCAGAAAACAAACAAGTTTCTCCAAAATGCAACTTTAAATGAACAGAGAAGCCAGGTTTGCACACCTTTTAGTCTTACATATTATAAATAAACCCAAATCTTCATTAAAAATGATGAAAAGTATCACCTACTCATCTATTTATTTTCATTAATACAAATTTAACTTTAATGACATGTGCTTTATATGAACTTGAAGAAAGTCCTCGAGTTCAAAACTTCCATGTCTCAAAATCTTATGACAAGCACATGTGGCCACATACACATTAATAGCATTTAAATATGTTCCAAAGTGCACCTCAGAGGCTTTTTTCTTTTTCCCCAAGAACATATAATAGCCTGTGATGAATTGACCTTGGCTGGACACCAGGTGCCCACCAAAGCTGCTCTGTCACTCCACTCCTCAGCTGGACAGGGGAGATAAAATATAACAAAAGGCTAGTGGGTTGAGATAAGGACAGGGAGATCACTCAGCAATTACCATCACAGGCAAAACAGACTCAACTCAGGGAAATTAGTGTAATTTATTACCAATCAAAATCAGAGTAGGGTAATGAGAAAATAAAACCAAATCTTAAAACACCTTCCCCCTACCCCTCCCTTCTTCCCAGGCTCAACTTCACTCCCGATTTCTCTACCTCCTCCCCCTGAGTGGCACAGGAGGACGGGGAATGGGGGTTGCGGTCAATTCATCACACGTTGCCTTTGCTGCTCCTTCCTCCTCACACTCTTCCCCTGCTCTAGGGTGGGGTCAGTCCCTCCCATGGAACAGTCCTCCACAAACTTCTCCAACACGGGTCCTTCCCACAGGCTACAGTTCTTCAAACTGCTCCACCATGGGTCCTTTCCATAGGGTGCAGTCCTTCAGGAAAATACTACTCTAGCGTGGGTCCCCCACAGGGTCACAAGTCCTGGCAGCAAATCTGCTCCAGTGTGGGCTCCTCTCTCCACAGGTCCTGCCAGGAGCCTGCTCCAGCACAGGCTTCCCATGGGGTCACAGCCTCCTTCAGGTGCATCCACCTGCTCCAGTGTGGGGTCGTCCCCAGGCTGCAGGGGGATATCTGCTCCACCGTGGTCCTCCATGGGCTGCAGGGGGACAGCCTGCCTCACCATGGTCTTCACCACAGGCTACAGGGGAATCTTGCTCCGGTGCCTGGAGCACCTTCTCCCCCTCCTTCTTCACTGACCTTGGTGTCTGCAGAGTTGTTTCTCTCACATATTCTCACTCCTCTCTTCCAGTTGCTCTTGTGCAGCAGCTTTTTCTGCTGCTTAAATTTGTTATCACAGAGGTGCTGCCACCGTCACTGATTGGCTCAGCTATGGTCAGCCGCGGGTCCATCTTGGAGCCAGCTGGCATTGGCTCTATTAGACATAGGGGAAGCTTCTAGCAGCTTCTCACAGAAACCACCTGTAGCCCCCCGCTACCAAAACCTCGCCATGCAAACCCAATATGTGGCCACATCCCAACTGCAGTGCAGGAATAGATTTAGGTGCATGCAGTCATTGCTGCATGCCCCAATTTCAACTCTACAGACATGATCACACATAAGAATAAAAGGACAGAGTAACTAGCTCTAAAGAATAACCCAGTCTGGAGAATAAGGAGAGCAGAACAGTAGAACAAAGTAGACAGTACAGATAGGGGGGGAAGGGGACCACACCCAAAAAGCCATAACAAAACAAAACCAAAAACCAAAAAAATCCTCAAACCTGGTTTTGCTACATGTCCTTTGGGAAGACTGACAGTGTAAGGATGTTTTTGTACTAAAAACTGTTAAGATGTTAGTCTCCAACATAACAAGTAATATAAAATACAAAAATGAAGAACATATAACAGTGAAAGTACCACAGCAAGTAAATATCCCAAGGCAATTATTTCTTTAATCACTTGAACTTCTAGGCTTATGCTATTAGTTCCAAGTGTCTGAGTTAAGGAAGATGCAGCAATACTCCTATCAGGAACTGCTTCTCAGAAGTTTCAAAGTTGTCACAAACTTTCCAAGCTTCCTCCCCAAACAAGTGAAAATACATGAGAAACTTTTGAAGGATACTTGGGTGTTAAATTAAGCTTACTGATCATTTTCAGAACATTAAAAAATAAAGCAAATAGTCTTACAAAGCAAAAGCCTTTCTATACAGTCTGAATCTTTCCTAAGTACAGCTTGTAAAAATCCTAACCAATATTTTGGTAAGTTTAGTTTATTTGCAAGACACTATCTTGACTAAAAGAATGAGCAGTCCCTGAGGCAATATTACAATATCTAACATGAAGATATTGCAGAGAAAGGATTTAGAAAAATGCAAACACCTACTTTTTTGATTTAGAAATGTCTTCTACATGAAAAATTCCAAACTATGTCCATACTGCGATTTATCTTCAACTATAGCACTTGGTAAAAGCAGGTGCTAACGAAACTATTCTGTTGTTATCTCTTCACATAGGCAAATAGATTTCTTATGATATGATGCTATTTTCAACATCTTGACCTTTGATGGGTGAGAGGAAGTACATCATCAAGGTACAACTTATGCCATTCTGTACTGAAAATAATAATTAAAAAAGCAGCTGCACCTTGTCAGTAGAGTTAAAGAAAGCTACGTACGAGTCCTCTAATTTAACATTAACAAAACACATCTTCATACCATTGTAGGAAGGTTTTGATAGAAATTAGACAGATTCTCTGCTTAAATAAACCACTCTTTTACACTAGGAAAGTAAAATTCCCCTTCTAATCATTCAACTTCAAACAAACAAACAACCTTACCTGCCCATGATCGAAATGCTGCCACTATTCCCATTTTACTAGCTAGGAACCGTGCTTCTCTGTCCTCTCTGCCATTAAAATAACAAGTGTCACAATACACAGTTAATTACTGTAAAACAAACAGTGTTACTAACATAGCAAGTAAAAAGTAATTAACTGAAATTTTAGATGGGAGACAAAATCCAGAGTAAGAAAAATCTGTTACGTACATATATATGTGTGCATATATGTATGCAATGTGTACACACACACAAAGATTAGAATTTTTTAAGTATTGTTACTTTTCCTTTTTCAGTGGAGGTTCTACAGTAGGAGGATCACATCAAAAGTAAACACCTATATTTGGTTGGATGATTCACTCTGAAGCCTCCACTGACAATAAGACTACAACAGGGGCCACTTAGACACCGATTCAGTTACACAGACCTAAGCATCTCTTGCCATTTGATAATAATAAAAAAAAAAACAACACCACCCCCAATAAACCTGAATAATTCAAGTTGGAAGCCACCTCAGGAGGTCTCTAGTCCAAACTCCTGCACAAAGAAGTTGTCAGCTCTGAGACCAGACCAGGTTATATGCAGGGCTTTATCCAATTGGGTCTTAGAAACTCTCAAGGATGAAAGGCTGCAGGACCTCTCTGGACAGCCTGTTCCAACACCTGACTGGCCTCACAGAATTTATTTTTTTTTTCCTCCTGATATCAAGTTGGAACCTCTCGTTTCCATTTCTGAGCCTGACCATACAACCATCAAACATAAAACTAGCTCAAATGCAAACTCCTCATTGTGGATGTTTAAAACTAGATAAAAAGAAACCCATACCTGAAGTAAAAAAAAAAGATGGTGATGATTTTTTAAGTAAAAGAAATATAATGGGAAGAAGGTTAAAACTAATTTTCCCTTTTAAATCTGAAATGCTTAATAATATTTTAGGAAGTTGCATTCTAACCTGCTATCATATTCAACTAATTTAATATTAGCTAATTGCTTTTATTTTGTCACTTTGGAAAGAAAAATAGTTTAATTCCAGTACCATGAACACAACTGGTAGCATAAGTAGCAGCACTAACACTTACTTGAGTTGTCCTTCTGCTGTGTCTGGATTATGCCTGTAGTGAAAATCTGTGTAAGGAGCTAAAATTCGCTAAACAAAAGAAAGACATGCGTTACTTTCACATGAGAATAGTTAATAGGTCTTGCCCTTTCCTCAGTTCCACTCCAATCTGTCATGTTATTCCTGCTTTATAAATCATTAAGCTCTAAGCCTAAAATGTTGCATTTAAACATTTTGCACTAATACAGAGGGTGAAAGCGAAGTGAAAATTAAACATTTTCATTAGTAATACAATGTTTAATTTCTGTCACTAAACAAGTAAAACTGAACCCACCTCTAACTCTACATCTGCTCGCACATACTGTCGGGTCTTTGGATGATTAATAAGGTGCAAAACTGTAGTTATCAAAGCCTCATTTATTCGGCTTAGCTGACAATCAATCACATTTTTCAAGATGGTACTTAAACCACCCCGAAGAGCCACCAACTCGGGATTCTGAAGCGCTAAATAAAGAAAAACATATCACTTCGGCCAGCAATAGAAAAAACATTTCATGACTTCCAATATGACAAAGTTGTTATCTGTTTAGTACATATATCTTTTTCTTCCTGAACACTGCTGAGACACACAATAAAGCTTTTAATAATTATTAGCAAGAAATTGAGATTTTTTATTAATTTATCAACAAAAATACCGGTCGGTCAGTCACCATTGTGCAGCGATTACCCAGCTTATTTCCAACCAAGTTTCCATACAGTAGTGTCTGAATTTCTATCCAAAAAGGTTTTGTGCTTCACTGGACTGACACATATAAAATATTTATACTAGAATATAAATGAGTAACAGATTGTTTAGTTCTTTAAAACAGAAGTTTGTATCTTGAAAATGTTGCTGAAGTTATTTCTCATTGATTGATACAAAGCTGAAAAAAACTTTAAAAATCAGCACCTACGTACAAGTATATGGAGTTAGTATAAATCACTGTCCAGACAGCCTTTACATGGACATAGCCTTTACTGACTTCCAGAAGCCAGCTAACCACAGTACCCACTGTAAAACTTTTCTAAAGGAAAATGTTTTGTCATTCTTTGACCACTTGTACATTTGTCAGCACCTCATGTATGGAACTTTCCCCACTTCCAATCCATTAGTTTTAGAAACATCAACTGCAGCAGAGAAACGTTTTTAAAGGTAATGCAAAAATTGGTAAATCTTAAAGGAAAGTACAGTACTTGAAATCTTCAGGTACTTCACTTAAGAGATTTTGATTTTAAGTTAAAGTGATTTTGTTTGATATCAAACTAATGACTAAAACAGATGTTAATGTTCTTAATGTCCATTTCATATGTTTCATTAGTTATTAAACAAATAACCTTAATTATTTGAATAAAATCTATTTAATATGAACCCACAGAAGATAATCTCTTAGAAGACTGATGACAACCACATCAAAATTTTTCTTAATTAGCTTTCAGTTATCTTACCTAGTTCACAGATAATGGCTATACATGCTCGAACCATTCTGTCTCTTTCTTGAAGACCATCATTTCCAACTGCTATCAAAGAATTAGCAATAGAACTGGGGAACAACGAAGCATTCACAGTGATCATCTGCCAAAAGTGAAAGAAAAAGCCCTCTGGTTTCTTCATAATATTTCTCTAAATATATTCACAGATTCACTAGCATTTTGTTTCCTAGATACTACCAGACCACTCCATATATTACTTGGTTGTATCCTGCAAATCCTCAAAACACTTTTTGTTCTTGAAATTCTTCATTTGTCAATTTACCATTCTCTTACTGCTTCAGTTGTTTATATTATTTTATTACAAGGGTAAAAAAAAACCCTGACTGTTGCAGAGAGAACTACTGCTACCTTCTTCAGATTTCCAAGAATTTCTTTATCGACAGAGAACACTATTCAATAACCGAGTAATTACAAACTCTTCTAGAAGATTCATTCATACTGCACCAGATATTTATCTTCAATACCTATTCAACTTTTTAATTAGCCAAGACTAAACTCTCTTGTTTTGTAAAGAGATCCTTAGGCTGCTGCAGACTACAAAAAAGGACAGCCAACAAGAGAAGCTGCTATAGTATTTGGAAGGCAACTGTCAGCAACCCCCCTATATCCTCTTGTACAGTAGCTGATCTTCCTAAAACTGCAGTGTAATACAACTTATGATTAAGTTATACAGCTATATGTCACAAAAATACCACACATTAAACATGTTAAATTTTTTAGATGTTTAGTGGATACTGAGCATTTTTAACATCTCAATTTTATTTATTAGTAGAAAAAATGCAATGTGGTTGAGTGGGCTATAATAAGTTATGTTGTTCCCTTTTTAAACAGTCAGACACCCCCCACACACACTATTTCCCCTTAGTAATATACATCCATTTAACTTTAGTGATGTTCATGTTCCATAGTATATAGGATATGTATATTTAATTTTAGCAAACTATGAAAAAAACATGAATAGAGAGCTCCTCAGCTTTTGTAGTCAAAGTCTCAGTTGGGGGGTGGAGTGGGTTTTTTTTTTGTGTGCACACGGTCTTGCTCCTTAATCTGGTATAAATTCTGTTTGTCCTAAACTAGCATCTGAGGATTTCCATGGCACAAGAGCTCTTCAGTAGTATAAAGAAGCATTGGCTGTTAAAATCTGTTCTTCTATTCTGTCTCAAATGTATTGCAAGTTGGTTTTTTTTAAGTGAAGAATGACTAACCAAGGTTTAATTTAATATCCTTTTTGTTTCCAACAAAAGCAAGCTTATCTCCATTATTTTTCCAAAACTGTTTTATCCTATATTCATTTTACAGCTCCCTTAGATGTCTCACAGATATTTGTTCAAAAAGGATTACTTATATTAAAATGAGAAGATATCAACCATTATGACAAATATATTTGAATGCTTTAACAGGTTTATTTTTAAGACATGTTTTTGAGAAACTTCTTGTCATACATAATGTTGTCACCCACAAAACAGGAAGCTTTAAGATAGCACCCACACAGTCTGACTTTCACAATGGCATGAAGTAAAAAGAATTAGCAATAGAATGGGTGTACCCAATCCACTCCACAAAAATTATAACCTTTTTTTTCCTACTGACACGTACTTAAGTGTGAGAACACAAGCAGCCTCTTAAGGCTGTTTTGCTTCGTTGTTTTCTTTGGTTTTAAGACATGAGAAGGAAATATTTCTTTCCCGCCTATTCAATTCCAAGTATTTTAGTAGAATAATTACAAATAATAAATATAATCCATTTGCTTTCATTTTGCTCTACATATTGAAATGCAATCCTAAAGATCAAGGACAGGTGATGCAAGGCTACTTACAAGTGGCTATGATTAAATAAGTAAGAGACTATGAATTTGGTCTTTAAAGATTCCTTTAAAAAAAAAAAAAAGAGAGGAAGAAAGGAGGTGGTTCATATTATACCTCACCCTGACTTCTGCTTTGAAGATAAAACTTTCTGCCTATTAAATTATTGAAAAATGGACAGAATTAATTCTATTAGATGGAAAAACACTTTTTGAAGCGTTGCTAAAGAAGACACTGCTAAATTACAAAGCTCTCACTAGGAAACGTAGAGGTGGTAGTACTAAACACTGCCCCACAGAGTACAGTCAAAAGAGAATGAGACTCAGTCTTCAAAAAAAAAAAAATCAATCAGAAACCAAGTTTAAAAAATTTAAAGTTGTTTTTCTTTTCTCTTCCTACACTACTTTAACCTGCGCTGTTTTTTAAACAAAGTATCATTAAGTGCCTTTTATAAATTCATAAACCAGAAGGAATATTTTACATTTTGTTCTTCCACAACAAAGAAGTGAGAGAATGTTTAAATTTTTTATCTATGCTATTCTTACATGGGCATTTTTGCTATCAAAGATGAGGTTAAAGAACTGTATCTATACTTTAGAAAAGACAAGTTCTGAGACGCTGGTAGAACCCAGTTCAGCTCTTCCACAGCTCATAGTAAATTATTCCCTGCACAAATTAATTAAATCTGATTGTTATATTTGCCATTCATTCTCCTCTCCTAAGACCCTCATGTAATCTTTTAGGAATCCTGGTATCAAACTACTGAGGTCTGAGATCTTGCGGGAGATGAGGAGAGATGGGAAAAGGGCAAGAGCAGGGTAATAAAAAGTCATTGTGAAAATAAAGAATGTGCCATTCAGGACATGTGTCACAGTATCCTTTGTGAGAGAGTTTCTCAAGTATTGACTACTTTGTGCCAATGCATACTTAACTGCATGCCCAGACAGGACATGAAAAAAGTGTTAACTTCACTTGTAGCCAGGTTGGGTGGCTTTTTATTTGTCTGACATCATCTTTTAAGAAACAAGGATGTTCTAGGTAACAACAGATGTTAGGAAACATCATTCATCAACATAGTTTTCAGCATCCCTGTACAGCATGTACATTCCATGTACAGCATCCCTGTACAATGATAGAGAAAAAACAAAAACCCACTTGTGATCAGCCGTATGATTTTTATTTTTTTTTTTACCATTTATCTTTCAGGATCTTTTTTTTAAGTCAAACTAATGGATTTATTTCTCATTTCCTCTTGTTTCTTTCAAGCAAGACAGAAGTCTTTGCTCAACTAGGAAATGCTCAAGAAAGTCCAGGAATACAAGGACAAATTTCTGACCCAAATAAAACCAATACGTTATAAATGTGTTTCCATTCCATCTTCTGATTTAAGTTATTCTGGCCCTAGACTGAAGCTCTTTTTTAAACTAAATTAGCAAAGAACTTTTCTAAATTGTGACTTCCTCAAGGATCCATTCCTTTATGGTTGTGTTTTTTGTTTGTTTAGATGGGGTGGGTGTTCAAGCTTTAAAACTCTTTTTGGCACAACTGTTAATCAAGCATATTGTCTCTTCTGTAAGAAACCAAGTGAGCTCATTTTAAGAAAGGAAATTGCATATCAAGCTTCCATATTTTCAACCTAAATATATGTATATAAAATACATATACACACAAAACAGATTAAACACACACAGTGCTCCTGGTGAACAATTCTTCCAACTACTTTAAACCTTGAGTCTTTGGTAGTTTTTCCTAAGATACTCAGTAGAAGAATGTAAGCAAGATAAAGAATAGCAGAGTCCAGTACAAAGGCAGAGTACTATATTGCCTGAAAAAAATAGCTTCAGTAGCTATATATGCCAATTTCTCTAGGATGAACTTGAAAACGCAACTACCGTGGCTTCAAACATCTCACACCAATGGGTACACAGGACAGTGACTACCACAGACTAATTACATCTTATCATGTATCTGAGAAAAGAACTACAGATAGCATCAACCTCTATGGATAAAGCAATAAGGCTAGAAGCATTCTTTCAACTGCTTATTCCAGCGATGGCAATTTACCTCATTTCTCAAATGGCAGAAAGTCTCCCATCCTTGATTTACAGATGCTTAAATACACTATACAAAGTTAAATCATTAGATGAAACATAGTAACATGGTTTATACCCCTGCATTCAGCATTTGCTATTTTTTTCCTAAATCTTGTCCAGTTTGATCCTTATCAAAGGAAAATTAGCAGGATTTTTCTAGCCCGCTCAAGATTCTCAGTGGTAAGAGATTAAAATAAAAACAAGTCTCAGCACTACCCCTCCTTTTCTCTTTTGAATTATCAGCTATAATTTCTTCTCACATGATAAAGAAAGGTAGGGTATTAAAGACTGTGTGGAAAAAAAACCTGCTGATGGAGAAAACTCGGAGTCGGCACAGCTGATAAGACCATATATAGTTAGATTTTACCTTTCTGACTAATCGAAGTGCTTGTGTTCTTTCTACTTCATTACTCTGCTGTATGTCAATACACCTAAAATAAGTTAAAAACATGTTTTGTTTGTAACAGTTAAGGTGAAAGTGTTGTTAACATCTTACATTAATATTTATGCAATTGAACAAACAGAAGAATATTATGACTGATTGTGCCTTTCAGCAAGCATACTCATTATGATTGGTCAATTAGCTTCATTTTATATTTTTTCCGGTTATCTTCATTATAATTAAATCACTAGAACATTCTCAAATATACAGTGACAAGGCATAACAGCTTCAACAAATATTTTCTGAGCTAGCTGCATTTGTCATTTCAAAAGAAACTAAACAAAGTATTCGTAATGTTTCACATCAACAAGTTTTGTGTGTTCTCAGATCAGAAAAGTCCTTTTGCTCCAACAAAATTAAACAGCACACTAAAATTTACTATGTGTGTATATTTATAAATAGAAACACATATATATCAGTATATTAAATCCAACAAGATTTTAACAAGGGAAGCACTAGAAATTATAACATTTCTATGTACTCGTGATACTGATCTTATTACCTCATGATTAGTTTGCCCTTTGGTATTCTTCTGTTGTGTCATGGGTTATACCTAGATTACAAATTCTTGGGCATGAACTACTTTTTTCCCCTGACTTTGTACTAGAGGCTCCAAAGCACTATGATAATACAAAGAATCAGAACAACTCCCATAAAACAAACTTAAGACATGAAAATTACTGAGGTTTCAACCTTCTAATAACACCACAGATTAATTTATGATTAGTGGCATTTACAATTAAAAAACATCTATAATTTGTCTAATTTTTTAATTACTCATAGTATATCATATATTAGGACAGCATTATATTTGGATTAGCTGGTGTGATGTATTACCCCTCTATTTTTAGAGGGACATTATTCATATTGAAGAAAAATTACTTAAATAATAAAGCTACATATCAAGAATGTAAGAGGATATGAAAACACCTTTTCTCACCCGTCTCAACCATGAAAAAACAAGTGATTTACAATTGTACAATTTACAACAAGAAAGGAAGGGAAAGTTACCTGGCTATCAAGTAATCTACTTTCAACTTTAGCACCTTCTGGAGAATACTGGAGTCTCGAATGAGATAGCGGAGGGCTCGCAATCCTGCTGCTCGCACCTCTTTTGCTTCATTTAGTAAAGCTAACCGCAGACTACAATGAAGAAAACAAGGGGAACAAACAATTATTTATCAGCAGATAGACTTCACTGTCTGATATGCAGCTACAACCTACACATATAAAATAAAAAGTTTGATTTTTAAAGAGAAATATTCTGCAATAATTTTCTGTCTTTGAGATATTCACCTGTACAGCCTATAAGAAACTTTCACTCTGCCAGCAGATGTAGACAATATATTAACCTGAAAAAGCCACAAAGCAATTTTTTTTAATTTTTTTTTTAAAGAACAGTCTGTACATCCCTGAAATGATATATGACCAAGAGTTGTATACGACTTGTTATTTGACAAAACAGCTGAGCACAATATTAGTCCTGAAAAGGTATTCTGGATTAGCTACAATTTTCAAGAAAATTAACAGGTGGAGAGTATTTCCTCCTCTGCTAGACTGACAATCCATAAGCACGAGTCCTCAAAACAATGTCTTGACACCTAACAGAGACAAATTTGCACCTTTAAGTAACTATATGCACCACTCACTAAAGATGTTATAGCACCGATATGTCTCCATGAAATGTGAAAGTCATAACTTAAGCAGCCCCACACAGCACAGATTCCTACAGATTTAATTTCAACATATAACCAAAAATGTATTTCTCTTTAGACAGATTTTGAAAGCATTTTGCTTGCACTGAGGTGAGCTTTCCTAAAGATAACTGTCATCATAACATATTTTCCTAAATTCACTAGCTAGGTAAAAAGAAAGGAGATTTTGAAGACCTACAGAGATGGAGTTTGAAAGTATTAAGTGACACACTGTCCTTTTGAAGACCCTCAAAAGATTTGCCGCTCTTGCTTGACTACGCAGTAAGAAAAAAGAAAAAAAAAACCAAAAACACAAACCCCAAAACCACCCCCCACAACAACAAAAAAAAACAAACAACAAAACCCCCCAAAACACCAGAAGATCCCCAACTCTTAGCCACGTATTTTAGTAGGATTGCTTTAATGGACATCTAAGAATGTAAATACTTCAGCCAGTGAGACTAAATTTCAACCTATACAAGTTGTTGGGTGGGTGTTTGTTTTTTTTTTTCCCCTTCTCTATTCTTATTCTAGGATGGTCATGCATGGTAATCAGCTATTCCAAGGGCAAAATCTTCTGAATCTTTCTACAGATCAGCCAGCCTATGTAAAAGTCACTATAACAGGAACCTACTTCCAGGCAACGTCTAGACAAAGTAGAAAGGCTGCAACACTATATGCAAATAAAGATTAACTGCTTATTTATTAATTACTTTCAGCACCAAATAGGAAATTACTTCAGGAAGACCATCATTGCCATAATATCAAATATGATTCTTCACATAAAAAGAGTGCCACTAATTGTCTCTATTTACTTTAAGCTGAGCTAGAAGCAAATAAACAGATTCTTAATATTGTGAGGTTAAGAAAAATTCTTCCTCTAAAAAAGCTGAACTAGGAGAGATTTATTTCTAAGTCATTCAAAAAAAGAAGATAGAAGGAAAGACAAGTAACTTTTCAACTGTGTTGAGTAGACAATAGGTATTATTTAGATCACAAATCATTCTTTGTTTCTAGTGTTGCAGATTAGCAGAGATGGCAGTCTGAGGGATGAACACATGAGACTCAGTTGTTCTTAGTGATATTTTTCTATTTGGTCTTTTACCTCGCAATTTGCAATTGGTTCGGATATGCCAGTTTAAGATACTTCAGGGAATTTCTTTTTAGGACAGAAGTGATGCAAGAGCCTGATTTCTTAAAGCATTGAATGAACTACGTCACAGTTGTAAAGCATTAAACAAGCAGCAGCATTGAACCATGTAACAGTTGTATTAGTTGTAATATAAGTTGTGTCGGAACTTATCTCCGAGAACAGAATGCAAAGCTGCCATGAGATAAAGAAGCACAGGATGTCTCAAGGCTGCAGACTGCAGACTCTGCGGCTTTGTTAGCAGGATAAGGAGGTAAAGAGCTAAAGTTCACGAAAAGAACACTGTGATGAAGAGGAGTGGAAGAAGTAAATGACCACCAGACATCTCTGAGGACCACAGAGAGACTATAGTGTGCATGTGGGAGTGGGTAGTAACCTATGATAATGAGTTAATGAATATGTTGATCATTTCTTGGAAACCTTGTGAATATGTATATAGGGCATGTATATAAGCTGTATAACTAACCCTTTTTGGCACGCACATTAGGAGGAGTGATCCCCTGTGTGTCCAGCGCTGCAATAAAGAATACCTGCTTAATAGTCACTCTGGCTATTGAGTCCCGATTTTGGCTTTTCACAGCAACAGAAGTTACCCATTACTCATGAAAACAGTGTCATTGCTATCCATGACACTTCTTATTAGGACAGCCAAATACTGAATCCGGATTTTTTTCCCCCCTCATCAAGTACATTACTTTTATATTTGAGAGGAAAACATCATCTCTTGAATGGCAGAACAAAATCTTTAGACAAATAGTTTCTCAAAAGCAATTAATGCTTTGAAAGCTTGTTCTACAACTCACAAGAGGAAGATATTCTTATTTTGTAGACAGAAGTTAATTTAGAATTAGAAACAGTGAAACCACAACAAAGGACAACATTATCACGAGATCCAACATCCAAAAGCAGAAGGGACCGAAAAGGGATGTGTCACTATCTTTAAATAGTGAGAACGCAATGAAAATATATAGCTAGACAGAAAGACATAGCCCTACAATAAAGGCCCAATGTACACTTCTATATGTAATTGTTTTCAAGGCTGAACAAAAACCTCTCCATTAAAAACAAACTAAACAGAAAAACCCCACCAATCATTGACTGAACTGCAAAATCCTGAGAGAATGTAGCATGAACAAAAAGAAAGGCCTGACCTTATAAAGCCAATTAAGATATGCTACAGCAGGCAGAAAAAAAAAACATGTAGGAAAACCTACACGCATATGTCTGTATGTGTCTACGTGTTCTGACTTCTCAGCTGTACCACAAGCAGAAAACTTGAAAAATGAATCAGACCTACTGAATAACCCAAAAGGAAAGGGAGAAGGAATGAAACAAATAGAGAAACAAGCACTTTCTTTTTGTTAAGTCATTGCTTTAGAGGTCTGCATGAAGATTCTTATCCTAAAGTCTTTTTTATTATACTAAATATGAGTTAGACTAAGAAGTGAAAATGACGGAAGAACTGGAGGGAATTCATCAGTAAGTATTGTCACTGACCCACCAAACTTCACATCTAAGTGTTTGGAAAGAACATCAATATGAACAACCTGCATATAATATGGTGCTAGTGAATATAAACAGTAGCGGTCAAGATGGAGGAAAGGCAATAAACAGGTTTTTGTGGCTTAACCCAAGCTGGCAACTAGGACTATGTAGCCGCTCACTCACTCTCCCCAGTAGGGATGAGGGAGAGAATCAGAAGAGTAAAAGCGAGAAAACCCTTGAGTTGAGATGATGACAGTTTAATAAGTAAAGCAAAAGCAGCACACACAAGCAAAGAAAACCAAGGAATTCCTTCAGTACTTCCCATCAGCAGGCAGGTGTTCAGCCATCTCCAGGAAAGCAGGGCTTCGTCACACGTAACGGTTACTTAGAAAGACAAAACGCTATAACTCTGAACGTCCCCCCCTTCCTCCTTCTTCCCCCAGCTTTATATGCTGAGCATGATGTCACATGATATGGAATAGCCCTTTGGTCGCTTGGGGTCAGCTGTCCCATCTGTGTCCCCTCCCAATTTCTTGTGCACTCCCAGCCTACTCACTGGTAGGGTGGTATGAGGAGCAGAAAAAGGCTTTAACTGCTTAGCAACAACCAAAAACACCAGTGTGCTATCAATACCATTCCCATCCCAAATCCAAAACATAGCACTATACCAGCTGCTAGTAAGAAAGTCAACTCTATCCCAGCTGAAACCATGACACAGGTCTATACAAAAAGGATTCCAAAGCACATCCAGAGGACTGTTTATCATCTTAAAATCACCTTAAAATAAAACTGGTTAGCCATATGAAGCACCCAGAAGAGTTTACACAAACTGTATTCTGCTAATCTTTTGAAAGACTTGAAAGGAGTTATTACAATAGTGTATAAAAAGGCATAAAGTGTTGCTGAAGATTGTATTAAGGGATATAAAGAGGTTATAGGGTGATGAAAAGTAGTTTCACAAATCAAAATCTGAAAAGATTACTTCAAAGAGCAGAGGTGAATGGAAGATTTTTATCCAGTTAAGTACTAGGTTCACAATCTCGTTTTGTATACACTCTTTAATCTACAATTCATGATTTGGAGAAAGGAAAGGGGAGGGATACAGAGGGCAATGTTGTTTATATTAACAAGAATAGGATGGGGTTATGAGAAACTTCAAGGGGACTTAAAAAGTATCTGTATGCATAGTTAACAAGGTAGTGAAGAAAATTCAAGATTGTTAGATGTGAGTTAACATACATAAAGACAAAAAGTGTTATAAACCCATACTACATGATTCTAAAATAGCCATTGGATCAAGAAAATTATTTTGATGTGCACACTCCACATGCATCTATGGTTGAAAGAGCCAAAAATATATCATGATAGCGTTGTAAGAGAAAAAGTAAGTGCAATACTACTTGCCCCAGTATTTTAAGTGTCACTACAGAAACGAAAAGAACTTCCTAAGACCACATTAAGGCTGATAAATATTAAGACTGATAAAAAGTCTGGAAGAACTAACAAAGGATGGAATAAGAAAGAATATTCATTATCTATAACAGGATCATTTTTTTACCTTTTTCTAAAGCATCTCATCTACTCACTACAGAAAGATAACAATGGTTTTGATAAATCTCCATTTGATCCAGTCAGGTAATTGCGAAAATTCTGAATTTTGCTTTTATGGCCAAAGCCTCTTGACACATTACTAAAAGACCTCAAAAGTTTGAAGCCTACCAACACTCCATTTTCTTTGTGGCTCAAGGCTTCCTCTCAGCTGTCAATGGTATGGTGCTCTGGGAACCAGCAAGACCCATTTACACTGGGAACAACAACAAAATGTGTCACTTATCTCCATCTTCTGGCAGGAAGAAACTATAATCAGGCACCTGGACTAAAAAAAAAACCTGGAGAGAATGAATTCTAAAAATCAGATCTTTAACTTGAGAATAAGTACAATTATTGCAGACTACTATCGCAGATAATTGCAGACTAAAGAGAACTGTCTTCAGTTTGGGTAAATATTCTATCAAGGTTACTGATCCGCAAACCTAGAGCTTTGGAAATCTATAGGAATTATAGGAAATCTATAATCATTCTTGAAATCATTGATTCCCTCTTATAGTTTAATGATTCAAGGTTAGCCATTCATACTCCACAAATGCAGAAAACAGTAGTTTTTGTACCCAAATAACTTTTCTTGTTTTCAAAGGAAAAACAAGTTTGTTCTGTGTCGTGGTTTCAGTTGGGATAGAGTTAACTTTTTTACTAGCAGCTGGTATAGTGCTATGTTTTGGATTTGGGATGAGAAATACTTTTGATAGCATACTGGTGTTTTTAGTTGTTGCTAGGCAGTCAAGGCTTTTTCTGCTCCTCATACCACCCCACCAGCAAGTAGGCTGAGAAGGTACAAGAAGTTGGGAGGAGACACAGCCAGGACAGCTGACCCCAAGCGACCAAAGGGCTATTCCATATCATGTGACATCATGCTCAGCATATAAAGCTGGGGGAAGAAGGAGGAAGGGGGGGATGTTCAGAGTTATAGCATTTTGTCTTCCCAAGTAACCGTTACGCGTGATGGAGCCCTGCTTTCCTGGAGATGGCTGAACACCTGCCTGCCGATGGGAAGTACTGAAGGAATTCCTTGTTTTGAGGAAGTGACCGAGCAGCTGTGTGGTCCTAGTTGCCAGCTAGAGCTAAACCACGACATTCTGTAGAACAAAAGGTTTCCCTATGGAAATTAAGATAATGTTGAGAACATCAGCAGAGCAACTTACAGAACTTGCATGCCATTTCCAAAGGAATATCCATACTTGGCCTACCTCAAGGTTATTTCCTAAATTAATTCATTAATGAGTTCAGTATTTGCAAGTACATCAGAGTAGCTGTACAGCAAAATAACCTGCAAACAGAATACGACTGCAGAATGGCTATAACCCTGTAGGGAAAAATTTTTAAAACTGCTTGAAAAGTCTGTATTTCATATAAAACAATCCATCCTATAAATATTTCTGAAGAACCACCAAACAGCACAATTATGGTTAATAACTGAGCATTTAGGTTGTATGCTTGAGCTTGAAAATTATCACTATAGCAGAATAATTACATCTATGCGTAAAAAATTTGCTTCTCATGTACATACACAGGGGAATCACTGGACTGACCAAAGTAACATCGCTAACCAAGATAGTTTTCCTGCTATCTGTCTATAGTTTTTGAGAAAACATTTTTGGCTTTTTTTTTTGTCACGTGTCTGCTGAGAACAACATCTGTTCCTTATCAATATCCTTAATTGTGTTTGAATTAGCAGATCTTTCTGCAAACTTTTTCCTATAAAAACAAACAATAGTGTTTATATAACCTTTTAAGACTTGTATTTAAAAATATTCGGTAACGAACTTTGAATTTTGAAGTTACACTCTTAAGTGATGTTTAGTCCCATCATAAAACACTATAATAGATTACATAAATAAGATCAGAAGACAATAACCTATTAAAACTCACAGCAAAATACAGATTCACAAAAACACTTATTAGCATTTTTTAGCTCTAGCAAGGAAAACCATTTCTATTTAAGAAAACAACTTACAATATTTCCACAAGAAAAAGTACACAAGTTTTCCCAAAAATTTACTTAAAGAGTGACTAGCTTTTTCTAAGCTTTCTTTCTTAAGTCAGATAACCAAATTGAAAGAACACTAAATCATATTAAATACTAGATCTTAGTTGCTTCTGCCACCAATGCTGAGCCTCAGGACAAATTTACCTATGTCTGTGCAGAAACACAGTTGTTCTCGAAATAAGCACATAGTTTGACTGTCAGAAATGGCAAGAAAACATAGGAAAAGTCCCCTTGAAAGTATATACACAAGGTGTTTTAGTAGCAAGGAAAGCGATGCTACAAAGTTATATATTCACACCAAAATAAAATAAAATAAAATGTTTATCTTTAAATCCTGGTTCTACATCAAGAGTATGATCTAAATTCTGTAAGAGCACATTTTTAATAAAAGTGCTTTCTGCAAGTACTGAGATATTTAGAGGTTTGGGGTTTTTTTTTTTTACATTTATGAGGAATACAAAAAAGAAATACACACATTAACTTGGAGGGATTTTTCCCCTCTTTGCCTGAAAGCATATAATGTACTTGATTTTACTCATTGAAATATTTGTAAGGTGTATATATTTGCATTATGAAGTTTCAAACACATTAGAACTACAAAACACTAGCTCAAAAATAGAAGCAGAATTGATTTAATTGCACCTAGAACAATTAATGTACCCTAGTATTGCTCTAGTGCTCCTTACTACTTACCATATTATGATACTGTCATACGTAAACCCTAGCTTTTCTTCAGCATGGCCAGTATTACAAAGAAGCTGAAAATAAAAGAAAACATTTATTACTTATGAGTCTTTAAAAATGACTATGTAAAACTGAAAATTTGTGGCAATGCTTTCAAAAAAAGCTGAGGAATTTCATTCATGGCAAGGGGAAACTTACCAACTTCAGACTTCCTGAGAATTTCTGCTGTCAGTATACTATGCCTATATACACCAGACAGACACAAACCTGTGGACTCTCATACTAGAAAAAAAAGCTTGCACAACTGTGTAAGCTGCCTACTGGTCATTTTTTCAACTCCAGATTGGTCCTCTTTCTGCCTTTAAACTCTTTTCAGAAGAGCCATTAGTTGTGCAATTGGTAACCTGAGCAGAGATGAAAAAGACTTAAGTCAAAGCACATCTGCATTCAAAAAGAGGGCTTGGATGAGTTTTGAAGCAAAGATTGACACTGCTGGTCCACTGTGACGTTTTGCCACAGCAGCGCAGCCATAGAAACAACGGTGCCACCAGGTGTCCCGTAACTGACATTCGGCCTTGCCTGCCATCAATTCCATAGAATTTGTACCTCTGAAAAAAAAATCAGTGCAAAGGTTGAATTTATGCACACAAAACCCCACCAATAAACTCTGAAAATTTCAAATATATCTGTCTATTTTGAGCACAAGAATCAAGATTTATGAGTGCAGTTTTTACATCCAAAACCAATCTCAAAAGGAGCAATCTAGTGTGTGCTTATGTTTTAGCCTCTTGAGAAAAGGAAAATGGTCTCTTCCGTAAGAACTACTAATGCTGTTCTCCTTTGCAACAGCAAAAAAATTCCTAGTAATCTTATTTACTACCCCTAGCTAAAATTATAAAATACTTTAATATTATGTCCAAATCCTAAAGCACTTTTTCAAGCACTTCCAAAAATCCAAGTAACTAACACTCATTACAATAGCTTTGCACTTCATACTTTTTGAAAGAAGTTCAGTTTTGCATTCAGTTCTGAGCTAGTGCGGTATTAACAGTTTCTCCTCAGGGAGGAATTCAGGAAGTGTTTGTGCCAACTGGTGTATACCCCTATACTAAATTATTAAAATATATCAAATTATGTGCCATGGTCATGTTCTGCGCCAAGTGCAAGGTCCTGCACATGGGTTGGGGCAACGCCTGGTATCAAGACAGGCTGGGAGATGGAGGGATTGAGAGGAGCTCTGCCGAGGAAGACTTGTGGGTACTGGTGGATGAAGAGCTGGACATTAGCCAACAATGTGCACTAGAAGCCCTGAAAGCCAACCGTATCATAGAATGGTTAGAGTTGGAAGGGACCTTAAACATCAACTAGTTCAAACCCCCCTGCCATGGGCAGGGACACCTCCCACTAGATCAGGTTGCCCAAGGCCCCATCCAACCAGGCCTTGAACACTTCCAGGGATGGGGCATCTACCACCTCTCTGGGCACCTTGTTCCAGTGTCTCACCACTGTCACAGTAAAGAATTTCTTCCTAATATCTAATCTAAATCTACCCTCTTCCAGTTTAAAATGCTTACCCCTCATCCAATCACTACACTTCCTGATAAAAACTCCTTTCTCATCTTTCCTGTAGGCCCCCTTTAAGTAATAGAAGGCCACTATAAGGTCTCCCCAGAGCCTTCTCTTCTCCAGACTGAACAACCCCAAGTCTCTCAGCCTGTCCTCATAGGAGAGGTGCTCCAGCCCTCTGATCACCTTTGTGGCCATCCCTAGACTCACTCCAACAGGTCCATGTCCTTCTTATGTTGGGGGCCCCAGAGCTGGACGCAGTACTCCAGGTGGGGTCTCACCAGAGTGGAGAAGGGCAGAATCACCTCCCTTGACCTGCTGGCCACACTTCTTTTGATGCAGCCCAGGATACGGTTGGCCTTCTGGGCTGCGAGCGCACATTGTCGGCTCATGTTGACCTCCTCCTCAGGGCGGGCTGCTCTCAATCCATTCTCTGTCCAACCTGTATTTGTGCTTGGGATTGCCCTGACCCACGTGCAGGACCTTGCACTTGGCCTTGTTGAACTTCATGAGGTTCACACAGGCCCACCGCTCAAGCCTGTCCAGGTCCCTCTGGATGGCACCCCTTCCCTCCTGCGTGTCAACCACACCACACAGCTTGGCACAGTCAGCAAACTTGCTGAGGGTGCACTCAATCCCACTGCCCATGTTGCTGACAAAGATGTTAAGCAGTATTGGTCCCAATACTGACCCCTGAGGAATGCCACTCGTCACTGCTCAGCACTCTGAGTGTGATCGTCCAGCCAGTTCCTTATCCACCAAGTGGTCCATCCATCAAATCCACGTCTCTCCAATTTAGAGACAAGGATGTTGTGTGGGACAGAGTCAACTGCTTTGCACAAGTCCAGGTAGATGACATCAGTTGCTCTTCACTTATCTACCAATGCTGTAACCCCATCACAGAAGACCACCAAATTTGTCAGGCACTATTTGCCCTTAGTGAAGCCATGTTGGCTGTCACTGATTGCCTCCTTATTTTTTCTGTGCCTTAGCAGAGTTTCCAGGAGGGTCTGCTCCATTATCTTGCCAGGAACAGAGGTAAGACTGACCGGCCTGTAGTTCCCCGGGTCTTTAGTTGGGCCTGTAGCAATAGGACAAGGGGTAATGGTTTTAAACTAGATTCAGACTAGGTATAAGGAAGAAATTTTTTATGATGAGGGTGGTGAAACACTGGAAGAGGTTGCCCAGAGAGGTGGTAGATGCCCTTTAAAGGTCCCTTACAACCCAAACTATTCTGTGATTCATTATATGTATTTGCTACTAACAATAAGAAATTTATAATAAACTAAATGAACAGTTAATTTAAGGCTACTGTAAGTTGAAATATTTAATGTGTTCCGTGCTCCTGTTCTACTGTTCACCTCCACCTGAAAAATCAGCATACTGCACAGAAACTCTGCTTTTAAGTAGACTCATTTTATTAGTATGCAGGTTTAAATTCAAACACTTACTTCAGTTTATGCTCAATAAATACAAATTCTTCCAAGGACCACATTACGTGGTGTTTTTTTTTTTTTAACCACAATTATTTTTCATATTGTGAGAGAAATGCATAACGGTAATGCCAAAATCCAAAGTTGTTAATGAGATCAATTATTAAAGTGGCCTGGATCAGCTCCATATTTGGGTTCAAATAATCAAGTTAGTTAAAATATTTGGGATTTTGCATTTTTTACAGTGGCTCTAATCAAATATGATTATAAACCATAAGAAAAGTTATTATACAACCTCTTTTCCCCCACCTTTCAAATTTAAGTGATAATGCATGCAATTGCCTAGTTTTATTAACTGATTATGACAGTATGTCACTTCCTAGCATCAATCTATTTTTATGCCATGTTCTTGGACTGCTTAAAGCCCCCACTGCTGCTTTAGCATTTCTATTGACAAGAGATGAACTCTAAAAATTGGCTGTCAGTGTAAGCAAAACAGTGTCATAAGAGAGTGTATAAAAACAGTTCATTGCTCAGTTTCAGACAAGTACATCAATAGTTGTTTAGGCTCATCATTTATACATCTAAACCTTTCCCCATCATTCCACCCCAGACACAAATGAGAAATCCTAATTTAACATACCAGATTATCTTCAACAGTCTTTTCTCCTGCTTAAAAAAATCCACCAGAATTATAATTCTGATGTAGGGGGAAAAAAATAAAATATTCTGAGAAAGCTGCTCTCGTGTGGAACACAAGTGCATTTTTGATGTGAGTCTCCTATCATCACACTTACCATGGTTTGCATCATGAGCAGTCCTGAGATGCAACTAAAGCAGATTACATGTTCCAGGAACCCACCTAACCTGCTGCAATTGCTAAAGGGCATTCAGTTCAATGGACTAACTCTAGTCTAGTCCTCAGTAACCACTCCTTACCAAATACATACAGTGTGGATATTAGCTCCTCAATACCAGCTGTTTCCCTCTATATATGTACTCCCATCGCACACACCCTCACTGATGTAGAAAGAAACTTAACCCTATCTTGAAACTCATAGTCATGTAACCTGATGACAGTTATAACTTGAGCAAAGTTTAACACCTATGTGGATAATAATTATCATCACACTCAAATTTTTATCAGTGTATGATTGTGTCTGTGCATATATGTGAAACATCTCTCTCAGAAAGTGAACAGATAAAATTAGCTGAAAAAAGTAAGTACAAGAATAGCTACTTTAGCTATTAAGTTTACCCTCATTCCAACAGGCCACCATTACTTATATATTGGCTTTCTTTACAATTTACACACAGTAGTGTGCTTATAGGATTTCCAGCTAGAAAAGAATTTAAGAGATGGACAGCAAGATCAGAATTCAAAATGTTTCAGTGATTTCAAAGGAGTGACCAAACTGGATAGGAAAATTCAATTAAATAAAGGGAACAGCATATGATATCATTTGGGGTACTACACATTAAAAGAGACAGTAAAGTTGGAAGGAGTCCAGCAGAAAAATACAAGATGTCTAGAAAACATTCAGAATGTCAAACAAAAACAAATTTCAGAAGTAAAGCAAGATCTGTGAGTTACAGCAATCCATAAACTAAATGAGTTAAAGCAATGTCGTTTCCAAAGGAAACTTTACCTTTGGAAATACTAATAGGACTGCATTATGTTTGAGATTAAGAGACCTTTTTTTCCACTTCACAGGTTGCTCTCAAAACTGCACAAAAAACCAAAGTTTTGGGCACCACATTTCAAGAGCAAACTGGAAAAAGCGTAGCAGAAAAACATACAAGGCAGCTAGAAAATATACCCATAAAGTCTGAAACATTGGATTTATTTAGTCTAGGGGAAAAAAAAAATGGCAAAAGTAAGGTTGGATTGATATACGTTTAAAAGAGGAAAAAAAAAAGCTATAAAGAAGATACCATTCAGCTGCTCTCAATGCTTTGGGTATTTGCTCAGTTATAAGTGTCTGGTCTTAAATGTATTTAAGGGAAAACTTTGAAGCAGAAATGAGAAGAAAGTGACAAACAGCATTAAGCAGGCCAATGATTCTGGCCGAAATGCAGTGATATTTGTAGATGGCGGAATTCCTGACAAAGCCAAGTATAACTGTCATGTTTTTGATTGTAACATTTAACAATTAATATGCATATCATTGCAGTATAAGTTTGAAGGCAGGCAGTACCAGAATACTAAAATCTACTTTTGACTATACATTGCTAGATTTTACTAAAATGGCAATGGATTATCATATAATGTAAATGCCTGTAATTATGCAAATATACTTTATATTTTACATATATATTTTATATAAACTGTATATATTTTTATATATAAACAATAAATTTTATATATTAAAATATATACACACGCAGAGTATACTTTGCTTGTTAAAACTGCCTATAACTCAACTCTAAAATTCAAAGTTTTTTATATAATAGTAAATGAATAGGAATAGCACAGAATTTTTGAGTGGATGATTTAATATTGGGATGAAATGATACTTATGCTAGGCCAGACAGTGACTAACTTACAGTGAACTTTTTTCATGTTTATTGTCACCTATGAGTTTTTCATGCTACTTGGATGAGTCATAGCAATATGAGTACCAAATCAACATGCCTTAGAAACAGTAGCTCAAAACAACAAAACCACAGGAGGTCAACAGCATACACAAATTGAATGCACACCAAGACCATTCACATTTATATTTAAGAGAATAGTCACAGCAATTAATAGGTAAGAGTATGATATTATTCCATGTGTCCAAAAATGTAATTATTATTACTGTAATTCTATAAAGTAAATACAGTTTGAACAATCACTAGTAATATTTATGAGGAGACTACTTAGTAGTGATAGGACGAAGGGTAATGGCTTCAAACTGGATGAGGGTAGATTTAGATTAGATATCAGGAAGAAATGTTTCACTATGAGGGTGGTGAGACACTGGAACAGGTTGTCTAGAGAAGTTGTGGAGGCCCCATCCCTGGAAGTGTTCAAGGCCAGGTTGGATGGGGCTTTGAGCAACCTGGTCTAGTGGGAAGGCATCCCTGCCCACGGCAGGGAGGTTGTAACTATATGATCTTTAAGGTCCCTTCCAACCTAAACCATTCTATGATTCTATGATCCTAGCCTTAAGAGAAGCCCTTACTTAAACTGCATCCTCTGGATTTAGAGCCATTAGCTCTCCATGTTTGTTCCACAGCTGAATGCCCCCAAGCAGATATTCTGTTCTTATCTGCTACATATTTCATCATGAGGTATCAAGTTTTGCCCACAGTGGTGTATAACATTCATCCAAATAGCTACAGTCAATCAATACTATATTCAGATTCTAAGATACTTGGGGTTTGCAAAGGACAGCCAAAACCCTAATATGACAACAGAAGCAAAGCAAAAAACAATGCAAGGGACTATGAATCAGAGACTGAAACCGTGAGAGTCTCTGTAGCCCCAAAATCAATCTATATCCTAGTGAAATTTAGCAACATGGTCAAAAGCTAACAGATATATAAAGCAGAGTAGTAGAACCTCATTAAATAATGATGGAATTAGTTTTGAGCAGATTGAAGATATCCTTTTCCTTATCACTGATGCTATTCAATTGCTAGGGTTAAGCTAAAATGAATTGTTTCATCTTGTCCTTAAGGAAGCACCTTTCTTTTTTGAACGAAAAAAGAAAATTCCTATAACAATATCTGTGGATCTTTTTTCCTGTTCATTATTTAAATATGCTTTTAAGGTTTAAAAAAAGGTATGAAGGATCTCTCAGAAGTTAACAGCGGAATAAGCCTTCTACAAAAAAGGATTCTAAATGAATAATTCAAATCCAAAAGATATTTTCCACTAGGTAAATGCAATTGTGCAGTTCCTTCTGGTTTTCAGTAATTTATCACTTGCTACTTCTCATGGAGGTGGGGAAAACCCCAAAGAAATAACCATGATGTTTTACTATTAATCAGCAGAAGTCAGGAAACTTCGAGGTGCTTGCCTTACATAGCTGGCCATATAAATGAAAGATGGGTAAATCTAGTCATCTTACTGGAGCCAAAGGCACATACTGAGCTTGTGAACTGCTGTGACAACTGAAGGTGTCATTGACTGTTTACTAGAGGTCAAATCCTCAAACAGTTTTCACATCAAAACTCAGGTTAGCTTAAATAGTGATACAAGCAGTTTGAAAGAAACAAGATTATTTTTGTCCAATACAGATCAGGCAGTACTTCACAAGCTCACAAAACTGCAGCTTCAGGTATTAGGTGATTAGTAACAAATGAGAAGAAAAGTTTGAGTCTGCCACAGCTGCAATTCAGAACAAAACATAACTTTCCAGAGCCTGAGTATCATCAGAACTGGGAATGCTAATTTCTTGGAGCAGAAAACGTAAGATGCTACAGAACCTGTTAAGCAAGAATAACTCTTGTTCTACAGCCAAAGAGCCAAGAACATGAACATTAAAGTTTTTACTAACAAGAAGTACTAGCTAAAATTTGATGAATGAAATACAAGTTTTTGTAAAATATCATGTATACAGCATACTTTGCACAGTAAGCATTGGTGCTGTGGTGACTTGAATGTCACTAGTTAGAACTCTTCTTGAAGGGAAAAGACAAATGAAAATGGAGTTACATCTGGATCGAGTCCAGAGGAGAGCCACGAGGATGATCCGAGGGCTGGAGCACCTCTCCTATGAGGAGAGGCTGAGAGAGTTGGGGCTGTTCAGCCTGGAGAAGAGAAGGCTCCAGGGAGACCTTATTGCGGCCTTCCAGTACCTAAAGGGGGCCTACAGGAGAGCTGGGGAAGGACTTTTTACTAGGGCATGTAGTGATAGGACGAGGGGGAACGGCTTTAAGCTGGAAGAGGGCAGGTTTAGATTAAACATTAGGAAGAAGTTTTTCACTTTAAGGGTGGTAAGGCACTGGAACAGGTTGCCCAGAGAGGTTGTTGAAGCCCCGTCCCTGGAGGTGTTCAAGGCCAGGCTGGACGTGGCCTTGGGCAACCTGGTCTAGTGAGAGGTGTCCCTGCCTATGGCAGGGGGGTTGGAACTCGATGATCTTCAAGGTCCCTTCCAACCTAAACCATTCTATGATTCTATGATCTCTTAGGCATGCAAACATCAAAAAACATCTGCCTTACGGTATCATTCTTGCAGATAAAATAAATTCTGTTGATTGCTGACCACCATTATTTAATCAATTTTATATAAAAGTTATTCAACTTCTGCATAAAATCCTGGAGTCTAGTTCAGTAATTTTTAAAGGATGATTGCTTTCCTTCTCCTTAATAAATAGGGGAATACCCCCACCCCCTTAAAAATCTAGTCTTCTTTCAAGGAAAGAAACCTGAACTTAACATACCTCAGATGTCTCAGAATTAATACAAAACTTAATGTCTACCATGATCTCTGTCAGGAAAGTCCATGTTAACTTACATTACTTGTTTCCACGTGAATACAAACATTTTGCTTCCTCTGACTAAAAAAAGTAGAACAGTATTTCTTCCAAATGTGAGAGTTGCCCAGTCTTTGAAGGAAAAATTTGGGGCAGTGGGGAGCAACTGCTTAGACTGGTGCCGACATTTTCTTTTAAATATAATAATATTCCTAGCAGGAGAGTTAAGTTTTATAAATTTTTTTATTTTATCAGAAATACGCTATAAAGTTTTTTTCAAAGGTACTTTTCCCTGCCCATAGGACAAATATCCTAGGTAACTAGCAGCCTTTCAAATGGACCATAAAATGCAAGAATTTACAGACAAATTAAGTTCATCACCATCAATATAATTCCAAGACAGGATACAAACATTCTCGACTCTCAGCACATCACAAAACCTCACTGTCTTCCCTACACTCCCATCTCACAAAGGAGGAACTGAGACATGGTAGAAGACCAGAGCGCAAAAAGGAAATAAAACCATCTCCCCCAAGCTCCAGGCTTTCACTCAACCACTGCAATAAAAAAAACCCACAGAACTGTTCCAACCACAACGGAGACAATACAATTTTCAACTTTTATTCTATTTTCATAACTGCATTTACAGTTCAAACAAAAAAAGGAAGAGCTTCCAAAACCAAATGTACAAGTTATACATTTATAAAACAGATATTCTAGGGAGATGAATATAAGAACAAGTGCTAAACAAATAGAGTTCGACAATTCCTTTATACAGGGTCACTCTGATTCAGGATCAAAATCAGGTTATGAACTACAGTCTCTGTCTTCAAAAGTTATATTTAATTTTAGCAAATTGCTTTTCACAAATTCATCATTTCTTGCCAATCTTAAGTTCAATTTATGAAAACCTTCCTTGGGTTTTTGTACATGTTTTCCAATTTTAACACTAAGTATAAGGAACAAATTCTTCAAATATTCAATTATGGAATTATTCAATTTTTCAAAACTAAGTTTAAAAAATAATTTTTGGTTCATCCTTTAAATACATTATGCATATTTACTAGTTTACCACATTTATAGGTGCTTAACATTTGTAGTAGTAAAATCAACACTGTTTTAAGATCCATAGAATCATGCATCTGCAAACCTAATACAGCTCTTTAATTTTAAGGCAACTAGAGAATTTGGAAACACCTACATTTATAAGTTTCCAGGTCAGCACAAAAAGGAAATATAGCTATGCATCAGCCTTTTCTAGAAGAAAAATAGGCTTTCTTGAAATACAGTTTGGAATCTCAGTAACAACAGTTGCATTTTGTAAATAGTGACTGTCTGGCATAGACTGTCAGATGCAATAAAGCAATGACCCAAAGAAAAGATTTCAGTATAAGTTCAGTTCCTTAGTGAATGCTATGCACCTACATGTGCTCTGAACCAACTCAGAAAATAGAGTATTTACAGATTTGTTATTAATGCACTAGATAAATTTATTTGCTATCGTAATTTTGTTCTCAGTACTCACCCTCCTGCTAACTGAATCTCATACACTATTACTGAATTGTTGTTCAATTTTACAACAGCCAAAAAGCATGCCTACTTCGAAGATTATGATGCATGTTTGTCCTCCTCATATTGCTTGGTCCCCCAAACCTGCCCTTGAGCATTCTTTCACTTGAGATTGTCTCAAAACTGTCAAGCAGCCTCCCGGTTATCTTACTCAATGAACTGTTATCAGCTCATCTACAACAACAACAATTTAAACCTTACTTTCCCACTACTAACTTGTTTCTTGGCCACTGCTGATTGCAGGATTCATCCTCGGTCACATAAATATAGGTTTCATCTTCAGGCATGTCACCCTATCTGGGGCACTCTATCAGAAAGGTGTACAGTGTACCAGCTCCTTCTGTGTATCAGTCCATCCATTTAGGTAATACTCACACTGAAGCTCCAATGTCTCCTAGCTCATTGACTGCAATGCACTTTTCCCTTGCCTCAATAAATGGAATGCTGATCCAATAACAACCATTCAGTACGATACAAACACCCCCTTCTTAACTACCTGCTCACATCCCATCAGTCCTCTCTGCTGCTCTCCACGTGTTCCTCCTCTACCAAAAAAAAATGGTACTTGCTCTCCCTCTGAAGGCCTTTCATAGTCTCTTTCTTCAGACTACCATATCTCATTCTGCACTAAGTTTTAATTCTTGCCTCCTGTCAGCTCACAACATCAGATTCCAACATATCTGTTGTACTTTCAGGCAAGTACCTTTCACATTCTTATGATTCGGAAGCTTATATTTGGAAAAAGCACCTCAAAAATCAGCAACACAGACCATTTCTAGAAATCGCCCCTTTAAATCTTTTATACTATGAAACCTGCAATGAAAGTTGACAGTTGCTATTCTATTAGTGCCCAAACCACTGCATATCATGCTCATTGGATGTAAACTGACAAAGTATGGTGAGGGAGAAGACTATCAGTGTCTGGCATTTCACATTTTTTATTCAATTCTGTGGAGCAGGAACCAAACTTTAGCTCTATCTGTGCAACTTAACCCATGAATTGAGAGATAATTCAGGTTTCTAAGCACTAAAATACTACAGTAGGACATGTAGACAAACTTCAGCATAACCCTGCATTCACATATTTGCTTGTCCTTATTTGCTCCTTTCCTCTCCCACAGTACATAGATTCCAAGTACTGTTCCATGAATCTCCCAGCCAACATCTGATAGAGTACATATAAAATATTTTGCCCATACGATCACTTGTTCTGACACCATTTGAGCTCTTACCTTAGTAAAATTGTTCAAGTGACCTAGTTTTCTCATATTTGAAACCCCTTGGAACTTGGCCACATTTTGGAGAATCTCTCTCATATTATCACAGGGTTCTGCAAAAGAAAACAGGTTATTAGAAGATACAGTTTAAAAAAAACCCAAACAAACAGAAATCTAAACATGCATTCAACATACAGTTTCCTAAATATAACAGGTCCTCTCCCGGTCTTAATTAAGGACATAGATAATTTTCCCCTCAAGAAGCATCAAATCGATTTATGCCTAGAACCAAAATCAGGCATATCTGAGTTCTCTTGAATAAATGCTAAAGTCTATGGAGGAGAGAGACTCCTATTTTAAAGCAGATTTTAATCAATGTCTTAGATTTACAGTTGACAAAAATCCATTTAGTGTCTGGAACTCCAATCCTAGCATCTCATAACTGAATAGCTTTATCCTTAATCTCCTTGTAATTTAAAGACAAGAAGTTAACTTAAAGACAGAAGTAAGAAGAGAGCATGTTACTGCTGCACCACATGATTTTTCCCTTCAGACAAAGGGTCAGTGAGGTTTTGGGAAGACAGGACTGTCGTCTGCTCTCCATATTAATCTCTGGGCAGAATCAGCCTAAACTTACTAGAGGGCTGAGACTTTCCAGTGACATGTGACATGAACTATAAAGTAAACAGGGGGACTAGGAAATTCTCTTTTCTTCCTAGAAGTTCACCATCTCCCCATCCCCACCCCCTAAACCACACACACCACACACCCCCCACCCCCCAACAAAAAACACAGGATTCAGACACCAGTTGACAACCCTGCATCTTGTTAGGAAATGGAAAAGGACTAACAAACATGGGGAGAAGAGACAATTTTGCCCTGCCTTTGGGAATAAGGCTGGGAGTTAGGGCAGTGGGACAACCAGCACAGAGCGGGGTTAGGCACAAAGAGCTGCACGCAGAGCTCCTGTAACAGAAACTGCAGTAAGCTCTGTCCACAGCGGTATTGTGGTAGTACAGGTTTCAAGGAGAGATGCGTGCCTGCAGGATTTTTCTGCAGTCTTAGATTAGACACTGTATCCTGCGATAGGCACTACAACACTATCAACAGCACTGTAGTTTGAAATAAATGAAATACCAATGCTATGCTGGAGACGTCAACTGTTAAAAAGTATTACATTACCAAAAAAGAAAAAAAATTGCATTACGCTGAATCACAGAATGATTTAGGTTGGAAGGGACTGCCGGGTCCTGACTAACCGAGCTTTCAAGCTTTTAATAGAACATGAAACTTTTAACATTGTAGGCCAAAGAAACTGCAATGCCTCTGACATCACCTTAAATTGCTCAGAGTAGCAGCTGTGCCTGAACACTATAGCCCTCTTTGCCCTTGATCTTTAGAAGCTACAGAGTATCAGTATAAACATGATAACTACCTCTTTGTCTAAACAGAATGTGTAAGCCTCTACTTCTCATGAGATTGCAAGGCATTAGATAGTTTTAGGCTGCACCTTTATCTCGGGTACCGAGGCTGGGAAGGACACAAGAAGAGACAGCTGGCAGCTGGAAAAGGAGCCAAGAGTTGGAGTAACCATCAAGGACGGAATGATAACGGGACATTCCAAGATGTTTGCAACATAAAGGCAACATCAAAAGGAACCAATGGAAGACAAAGACGGGTCGCATGGACAGCTCGTGCCCGGGGGAATTAGCCAATTAACATTTAGCTAGTTGCGCAAACTAAACTGATCTGTCTATAAAATCGGGCTTGTAGCGGAAATAAATGTTCGACTGTGCATCGCATCGGTGTGTTCTGTCGTTCCGGTCCTGCATGACTCACAGATCTCGGCGACGGCGGCAATTGGTGACCCCGACGTGATTCGCCTACGTGCCGAAGAAAGCAGGGATACTGCCGGCCGGCGTTGAGGTAAGCCGGGCTGCCCGAGAGAGGCAGGAGCGGATCCGCCCCTTGGAAATTAAGGGACTGTGGCAGTATGGGTTCCGCCGTATCGGCGGTTGAAAAAGCAGCGGTACAAAGTTTGCTGCGGGTGGCAAAAAGGCTGGGAGAAGACCTCACTGCAGCCGAGATAGAGACATTGTTACTGTGGTGTCGGCGTCGTGGGCTTCTAAAAACCCCTAGCCAGCTATATGATATTGAAGTTTGGAAGAAGGTGGGCATGGAGTTATGGGAGTCGGTGCAAACGGGCAATAAGGACACTAAACACTTAGCCCCCATACACCGGCGAGTCAAAACTATGGTGGCTACCCTGAGAGGGGAAGCAGCCATCGCATTGGCTGCCAGAGCCTCCCTCTCAGCAGAGACGAGCGGAGAGGAGGATTTAACCGCCTGGCCAGCGCAACGAAAGGAAGAAGGGCTTTGGGAAGAGGAAGACGAAATCAATCGCGTTCCCCTCGGACCATGTGTCCCTGCTGCTCCGCAGCCCGTGACTCCTGCGGCACCAGCAAACCCGGAGTATAAAAACACCACGGACCCGGAGTGCGACGAGCCCATGGAGTACGACAGTGCTGACAACACTTACCCAGCGAGTGACCTGCGACAGATGCTGCAAGGACAGGAAGAGTTAATGCTGGGGCTACTAGAGGAAATGAAACGACTAGACCGAGGCTCGAAAAACGCCGTGGTGAAGGACGCTTATAAGCGAGCACAACAGTCCATAGTTACTGGAATTAAAACTTTGGAGCGGGCGGTGTTTGGGGATGTTTCTGATGGAGTGGGGGGGAGTGAAAAGGTCGCGCTTAATGAAGCGGAGGCGCCGAAAGCAAGGTCTGCTGAGGAGCCTTTGGGGGAGGCGGGGGTTTCTGAGCATAAGCAGCGTAATTGGGTCCGCTGCATGTTGGAGGATGGGGAAATGTCTTTGCAGGATGCAGATGAGTACTTGCGGGGCCGGTTTGGTAGTGGAGTGGGGGAGGAGGAAAAAGCGGCGTGGAAACGGGGAACAGAGTGGCGGACTGCGGAATATCAGTCCAAAAACGCGGAGAGGGGGGAGGACGGGAACACCGGTTCGTTTGATGTACCACCCCCGCCTCCCTCCCCTCCAGCAAAGGACCCTGCTTTTAGTCCAGGAATGCGATGGAGGGGCATTATTGAGAATGCCCGAATAGAGGGGACAATGCTACCGTCGTCCCTACAAGCATGGCCAGTAATGGTCCAAGGAGAACAGCGGCAGTGGGCTCCATTTGATTGGAAGATTATCAGTAATTTGCAGCGGTCGGTACAGCAATATGGGTTGGATAATAAGGCCACTAGGCAGCTGCTATGGTCCTTCTTTAAGGGACAGGTGTTGTTGCCCATTGATATCAAAACTCTACTTGAATTGGTTTTATCACCCACGATGTATATGCTGTGGAGGGAGAAATGGAAGGACAAGTTGGAAGTTGCTATGCTAGACAATGTTAACCGGCCGCCGGGAGACCCACTGCGCTTTGCCACCTTGGACATGCTGACTGGCAGTGGGCAGTATGCAGATGGGGCCACGCAGGCGGCATTAGACCCCAGGGTGACGCAACAAACACAGGCGTTGGCCCTCGCCGCTTTGGAGGAGCTACCAAATTTAGGAACGCCGGTTCCCCCATACTCTCAGGTGAAGCAGGGCGTAGGGGAACCGTATATGCAGTTCATTGATCGGCTAAAGGCCTCTATAGATGCTGCGCCAACCCTTACCCCGGAGGCCAAAAAGGCAGTTTGTAAAGATCTTGCGTTACAAAATGCTAATTCCCAATGTCAGCAAATAATTGCTTCCTTGCCTGCGGGATCCAGTCTTACCCGCTATGTAGAAGCCTGTTCAAAGATACCGAGAATGCAGGAGGAAAAAGAACGGGCTCGTATTCATGCAAGTGCGCTAGCGGCGGCCTTGAGACCTGCCCTGCAGCAGGGAAGAAGGGATATGGGTCCTAAGTCCCGCACACGTTGTTTTGCCTGTGTACAGGATGGACATTTCAAACGGAATTGTCCCAATCGTAAAAGAGTGGAAGCAGGCAGTAGAGATGGATTTGCAGGAACGTGCGATCGATGTGATAAATTTGGGCATAAAGCAAATGAATGCAGGTCACGGTTTAGAAGAGACGGCACTCCCCTGCCGGGAAACTCCCGGACCAGCGCCCAGATGGGGGGCGCGGGGACAGCGAAATACCCCAAAGTGATGGTTGCCTCAAACGGCTGCTTGCCAGGACACGAGGGTCAGCCGGAGTTGATCTGGCCGTGGGAATAGACGTTACTTTTGAGGACGATCAAGTAAAGGTTGTTCCCTCAGTGGAATCGGGGCCGCTGGGAGACAACCTTAGCGCCTTATTGATCGGCCGGTCCTCTGCCTCTTGTCAAGGTCTTTTTGTATTGCCTGGCGTCATTGACGCTGACTATACTGGTCCTATCAGAATAATGGTCAGAGCACTAGCACCCCCCATTACAATAAAAAGGGGGACAAAAATAGCTCAGCTAGTGCCATTCCGCGCGGCTGTGCCTATTGCTAGTAAGAAGGAACGTGGGAATCAGAGCTTTGGTTCCACAGGAGAAACTCAGATAGCCTTTGTGGAGTCAATTGAGAAAAGGCGACCAGAGCGTCGGGTAATCCTTAAGGGTCCAGATGGAGCTACAGCAGGCCCCATGCCTTTTTTGTTGGATACAGGGGCCGATGTAACAATTATAGGCCAGCGATTCTGGCCCACTCCATGGCCTGTTGAACCTCTCTCTGGGGCAATAATGGGAGTAGGGGGTGCGGTGCCCACTTTGAAAAGCCGAGCCATGATCCGATTTCAGGACACGGAGGGTGGGCTGGTGGCCTTAGTGCATCCGTTTGTCCTACCCGGGGATATTTGCTTATTGGGAAGAGATGTCCTGGGACAATGGGGCTGCACTCTACAGACGCCTTTTTAGTGGCGGCCATTGACACGAGCACGCCTCGACCGACCTTGAAGCTAACGTGGCTGACCTCAACCCCAACCCCGGTCTGGGTGGATCAATGGCCGCTGCCAGAAGATAAGCTCGTACAGCTACAACATCTCGTCAGTGAACAGGTGCAACTTGGACACTTGGTCCCCTCTACGAGCCCGTGGAATACTCCAGTTTTTACCATCCAAAAGAAATCAGGGAAGTGGCGGTTATTGCAAGATCTAAGGGCCGTAAACGCAGTGCTACAAGAAATGGGTGCCTTACAACCAGGCTTGCCTTCACCAACCATGATACCCGCCGGTTGGCAGGTGGTGGTAATAGACTTAAAGGACTGTTTTTTTACCATACCTCTGCACAAAGACGACTGCGACAAGTTTGCCTTTACCATCCCGTCGCAAAATCGTATGGCCCCTGCTCAGAGGTACCAGTGGACGGTTTTACCACAGGGAATGAAAAATTCCCCGACAATTTGTCAATGGTACGTTGACCTGGCCTTACAGCCCTTTCGGCAAAAGCACCCTGAGTATTTGATATACCATTATATGGATGATATTCTAATGGCAAGGCCTCAAGGGATCACATCGGCGAGTATAGAAGAGTTAAAAACCCAGTTGGAACAGTGGGGCTTGGTTATCGCTCCAGAAAAAATCCAGCGCCAATGTCCCTGGCAATATTTAGGATTGAAGCTCACAGAAACTGTTATTCGCCCCCAGAAGTTACACATTCAAACGTCAATTAAAACATTGAATGATGTTCAAAAATTGTTCGGGGATATCCAGTGGGTGCGTACTTTGTGTGGCATTACGAACGAAGACATGCAGCCGTTGTTTGCGTTACTGCACAATGGCCGCAACCCCCAAGAGCCGCGACAATTAACAGACGATGCCAAAAGGGCGCTAAAAGTAATCGAGGAGAAGATTGGTCGGAATGTGGCTTCTCGACTTATCCCAGAGGCGCCGGTAAACCTGTTTATCTGTGATCACGGAAGTGAACTAATAGGCCTGCTAGCCCAGTGGGTCACGAGTAAAAATAACCCGCTGAGCATATTGGAATGGATATTTAGCCCTAGTCATTACCCTCGGACAGTTACCACTCGACTGGAAGCCTACAGCCACATTATAAATAAAGGAAGGTTGCGAGCAATTACGCTTATGGGGCGACCACCATCTGAACTAATTCTGCCCATGTCCCTGGAACACGTGGAAATGGCATGCCAGTGTAGCGATGAATTCGCACTCCTGGTCTTGAGTCAGCCCTGGACTATAGATAACCATTACCCGTCTCACCCTATGTTTAAGTCCTGTCTAAATTTTACACCGAAACAGATAATCGCACAGCAGCCGCTTGATGCATTAACTGTATTCACTGATGCCAGCGGATCTGGGTACGTGTGGCGTAATGCTGATGGACACTGGGAGTCACACATCATTCTCGCAACTGGCTCAGTGCAAGTATTGGAATTAGTGGCTATCGCAGAAGTCCTTCGCCGGTGGGACAATGAACCTCTCAACATTGTTTCAGATTCGTTGTATGCTGTCGGGCTGCTTCGTCGCTTACCCAACTCCTTTTTAGGAAGAATTATGAACCAGAAATTGTTTGAAATTGTATTCCAGCTTTGGAACCTTCTTGCTCAAAGGCAGGCGCCCCTCTTTGTGACCCATGTAAGGAGCCATCAGCTACTCCCTGGGGGTCTCGCGGAAGGGAATGCGCTTGCTGACCAACTCGTCGCCACGGCACAGTTACAGAAGGCTCGTCAGTCACATGGATTCTTCCATCAATCAGCAGCGGCTCTGTGCCGGCAATTCCAGCTTTCAAAGACTGATGCCCGAGCAATAGTCGCTGCCTGCCCCGACTGTGCACGAATTACCCCCTTACAGGAGGGGGGGGTTAACCCATGAGGCCTGACTCCCCGACAATTGTGGCAGACAGATGTGACTGAATTTGCGCCATTTGGACGGCTACGGTTTTTGCACGTTTCTGTGGATACTTGCTCCGCGGTGCTGTGGGCCACTGCCGCTACCTCCACATCCTCGAAAGCAATAATTCAACATTGGACCAGAGCGTTTGCCATTCTTGGCGTTCCCGATGTAATCAAAACAGACAATGGCCCCGCGTATCATGCGATGGCCGTAGCTCGATTTCTCACAGCATGGGGTGTAAAGCATACTTTTGGTATTCCCTATAACAGCACAGGACAAGCTATAGTCGAGCGAGCGCATCAAATATTAAAACGCCAGCTCACAATTTTAATGAAACAGGGGGAGAACGGAGGGTTAATAGGGAGTAAGTCGCCTCATGAAGTCTTAGATCTTACGCTTTTTGTGCTAAACTGGTTGAATGTTAGGGGCGGTCAGCGAGACCCTCCCATCCTGCGACATCATAAATGCCCCGAAGAGGGTCAATCTGGGGTGCAAGTGCAAGTATTCCATCCTCAAACCAGTACCTGGGAGGGTCCTTACGAATTGTTAACTTGGGGGCGGGGATATGCTTGTGTCTCTGCAGATGGGGAAAAGCCCAAGTGGGTTCCAGCGAAATGGGTAAAGCCGTTTATATCAAATGAACAGTCCGGGACAGCGGAGGCAACGCCGAGTCCAGCGCCTATTGATCCCACTCCTCAGGAAGATCCACCCAAGTAATGAAACCTTAGGAGCCCTTTAACCACCTGATCCCAGAACGATCTTGACACGCTTACAGCGCTCTGGGGTGTCAGAAACCGAACAACAGAAGTATAGCTGTGCCTGTAGGGTGCATGGCCTTGTGTGTCGATCGTGGATACGGGTAACGTGTGGGAAGCAACTAAAGCTTATCAGCAACGCCTTGCTAGGTGCTGCTCTCGCTACATTAGTGTCGCCATGTGGCGTAGTTGGGTAGTCCTGCTCTGTGCTCTTGCTACTATAGGGCTTGCCGCATTTACAGGGAATTCGTTTGTCGCGTTAGTACAGAAGGCTGTCAATGTGACCAAGTTAAAGTCATGTTGGGTTTGTGGGATGTCTGATCAGTTTAATAACCCGCTTCTAGGAATCCCGATTACGAATTGGAGTCAGTACAACCCATATTCCATGTTAAGCACGAGCTATCGATGCCGAAACCTGTCCAGTCCCATTGTGCACCATCCTTTCACGTTACAGCTATTGAATAATACTGTTGTTTTTATCAACTACACCCAAGGCAATCCTGCTGTATCGTGGAATGAAGCCACTGCTCCCTATTACGGAAAGTTTAATACTTCTGTAGGTAATTGGACTTCACTGAAGCTAAAATATGGAAAGTATGACCCAATCACAGCAGGGCCTGCAAATAGTACCGAGGGTGAGAATGTGCAACAGTGGAGTGATTTCCTTTGCGCCCGAAGCGGTGTCAACCGGTCACTCCAGATTAATGCCACATCTCCGGGGAGATCTTATTGCGGCCTTCCAGTACCTAAAGGGGGCCTACAGGAGAGCTGGGGAAGGACTTTTTACTAGGGCATGTAGTGATAGGACGAGGGGGAACGGCTTTAAGCTGGAAGAGGGCAGGTTTAGATTAAACATTAGGAAGAAGTTTTTCACTTTAAGGGTGGTGAGGCACTGGAACAGGTTGCCCAGAGAGGTTGTTGAAGCCCCATCCCTGGAGGTGTTCAAGGCCAGGCTGGACGTGGCCTTGGGCAACCTGGTCTAGTGAGAGGTCTCCCTGCCTGTGGCAGGGGGGTTGGAACTCGATGATCTTCAAGGTCCCTTCCAACCTAAACCATTCTATGATTCTATGATTCTATGTGATTTACCAGCAGGTTTATGGTGGTTATGTGGCGATGGCTATGCCAAAAAACAGCTTCCCGGGAACTGGGCTGGGCACTGTATGTTGGGCATGTTAATGCCCAACCTACAAATATTCAACCACAGTGACCTGCGCGGTATTTTAAGAGGAGTTTGGGCTCAGACTCGCTATAAGAGGTATGCGAACCCCTTGGTTACCTATAGCACTGGTTTTCATAGTTTTGTACGGGCACTTTTCCCCTCGCTAGGTGTCCAGCAGTTAGAGCATGCCATAGTCAATATCTCTGCTGAAATGGAGTTTATTGCTAATGCCACTGCAACAGCCATTACCGGATTACAAATTGAAGTTCAATCACTAAGAGAAACAGTTTGGAAGAACCGTGAGGCTCTGGACCTCCTCACTGCTCAAGCAGGAGGTGTCTGTACCCTTATTAATGCTTCTTGCTGTGCATTTGTTGACCAGTCAGGGATTGTTTTGTCTAGTGTGCAGAAAATATGGGAACATGCGCATGTCTTACATGCAGTATCCACAGACAATGCATCATGGCTGGACTCGCTGTTTAAGTCTTGGGGCATCACAGGCTGGCTTGCTTCGCTAGTTAAAACCGGCTTATTGATCTTACTAATCATTGTCATTATTTTGGTTTTTCTACCCTGCCTATTGCAATGCCTACAACAAATGATAGAACGACTAGTGAGGCGAGTCCTTTTTAATCAAACGCCATTGATTGCCATAGTAGAACAACCGCTTACAGTTGTGCCACAAATGAATAAAAGAGGGGGAGATGCCGGGTCCTGACTAACCGAGCTTTCAAGCTTTTAATAGAACATGAAACTTTTAACATTGTAGGCCAAAGAAACTGCAATGCCTCTGACATCACCTTAAATTGCTCAGAGTAGCAGCTGTGCCTGAACACTATAGCCCTCTTTGCCCTTGATCTTTAGAAGCTACAGAGTATCAGTATAAACATGATAACTACCTCTTTGTCTAAACAGAATGTGTAAGCCTCTACTTCTCATGAGATTGCAAGGCATTAGATAGTTTTAGGCTGCACCTTTATCTCGGGTACCAAGGCTGGGAAGGATACAAGAAGAGACAGCTGGCAGCTGGAAAAGGAGCCAAGAGTTGGAGTAACCATCAAGGACGGAATGATAACGGGACATTCCAAGATGTTTGCAACATAAAGGCAACATCAAAAGGAACCAATGGAAGACAAAGACGGGTCGCATGGACAGCTCGTGCCCGGGGGAATTAGCTAATTAACATTTAGCTAGTTGCGCAAACTAAACTGATCTGTCTATAAAATCGGGCTTGTAGCGGAAATAAATGTTCGACTGTGCATCGCATCGGTGTGTTCTGTCGTTCCGGTCCTGCATGACTCACAGATCTCGGCGACAGCGGCAAGGGACCTTTAAGATCATCGAGTTCCAGCCCCTCTGCTATAGGCAGGGACAGCTCCCACTAGACCAGGTTGCTCAAAGCCCCATCCAACCTGGCCTTAAACACCTCCAAGGATGGGGCATCCAAAACAAACAGGTCACCCAGAGAAGTTGTGGAGGCCCCATCCCTGGAAGTGTTCAAGGCCTGGTTGGATGGGGCCTCGGGCAACCTGGTCTAGTGGGAGCTGTCCCTGCCTATGGCAGGGGGGGTGGAACTCGATGATCTTCAAGGTCCCTTCCAAACTAAACCATTCAATGATTCTATGAAACCTGTTCCAGCGTCTCACCACCCTGACAGTAAAGAATTTCTTCCTAATATCTAATCTAAATCTACCCTCTTCCAGTTTAAAATGCTTACCCCTCATCCAAACTCTCCCTGATAAAGAGTCCCTCCTCATCTTTCCTGTAGCCCCCCTTTAGGTACTGGAAGGCCACTATAAGGTCTCCCCAGAGCCTTCTCTTCTCCAGACTGAACAACCCCAAGTCTCTCAGCCTGTCCTCATAGGAGAGGTGCTCCAGCCCTCTGATCATCTTCGTGGCCATCCCTAGACTCACTCCAATAGGTCCATGTCCTTCTTATGTTGGGGGCCCCAGAGCTGGACGCAGTACTCCAGGTGGGGTCTCACCAGAGTGGAGAAGGGCAGAATCACCTCCCTCGACCTGACAGCCATGCTTCTTTTGATGCAGCTAAGGATATGGTTGGCCTTCTTGGCTGTGAGCACACATTGCCAAGTTATATTGAGCTTCTCATCCACCACCAACACCCCCAAGTGCTCATCAGGGCCGCTCCCAATCCATTCCCTGCCCAGCCTGTATCTGTGCTTGGGATTGTCCCGACCCACGTGCAGGACCTTGCACTTGGCCTTGTTGAACTTCATGAGGTTCGCACAGGCCCACCGCTCAAGCCTGTCCAGGTCCCTCTGGATAGCACCCCTTCCCTCCTGTGTGTCGACCACACCACACAGCTCAGCACAGTCAGCAAACTTGCTGAGGGTGCACTCAATCCCACTGCCCATGTTGCTGACAAAGATGTTAAGCAGTATCAGTCCCAATACTGACCCTTGAAGAATGCCACTCGTCACTGCTCACCACTTGGACATCGAACCATTGACCACAACTCTGAGCGTGACCATGCAGACAGTTGCTTATCCAAGCGGTCCATCCATCAAATCCACGACAAGGATGTCGTGCAGGACAGAGTCAAATGCCTCGCACAAGTCCAGGTAGATGACGTCAGTTGCTCTCCCCTTATCCACCAACGCTGTAATGCCATTGTAGAAGGCCATCAAATTAGTCAGGCACTATTTGCCCTCAGTGAAGCCATGTTGGCTATCACTGATCACCTCATATTCCATGTGCCTTAGCAGAGTTTCCAGGAGGATCTGCTCCACGAACTTGCCGGGCACAGAGGTGAGACTGACCAGCCTGTAGTTCCCCTGGTCTTGCTTGTTTCCCTTTTTAAAAACAGGGATTATGTTTCCCCTTTTCCGGTCAGCAGGAACTTCACCGGACTGCCACAGCTTATCAAATATGATGGATAGCGACTTAGCAACTTCATCTGCCGGTTCCCTCAGGACCCACGGATGTATTTCATCAGGTCCCATGGACTTATGCACCTTCAGGGTCCTCAGCTGGTCTTGAACCTGGTCTTCTCCTACAGTGGGCGGTTCTTCATTCTCCCAGTCCCTGCCTTTGCCTTCTGCGACTTGGGCGGTGTGGCTAGAGCCCTTGCTGGTGAAGACCAAGGCAAAAAAGTCATTGAGTACCTCAGCCTTGTCCGTGTCCTGGGTGACCAGGTCTCCCATTTCCTTCTGGAGAGGGCCCACATTTTCCCTAGTCTTCCTTTTGTCCCAGACATACCTATAGAAGCTTTTCTTGTTGCCCTTGATGCCCCTGGCCAGATTTAACTCCATCTGGGCTTCAGCTTTCCTAACCTGATCCCTGGCTGCTCAGACAATTTCTCTGTATTCCTCCCAGGCTACCTGTCCTTGCTTCCACCCTCTATAGGCTTCCTTATTCTCTTTGAGATTGTCCAGGAGCTCCTTGTTCATCCATGCAGGCCTCCTGGTGTTTTTGCCTCACTTCCTCTTTGTTAGAAAGCATCACTCCTAAGCTTAGAGGAGGTGGTCCTTGAATATTAGCCAGCTTTCTACATAAAGTCAAGTCTTTAGAAAAAGCCTGAAGAAGAGTGCAAACCCTGGACATCTGAAAAGCAGCAAAGAGAAGGGGTTTGTGTGTAGTGCCCCAAACCACGACCGGTGCTCCATACTAACTTCCAGTAAAAGAAACTTGCTTCCTACTACAGTTTGAACAGCTACAGCTGAATTTGTTGAGTATATATAGTCTTTTATTTCCCTGTTCATCCTGAAAGAATACTTGTGTATTCCTCATTATACAAAGGAAATAAAATGTATGAGATGTAAAGAAAGAACCTTCTCACCACCTTTCTACAGATCAAGCTGTTTGTTATCAACTTCTGTAGTTTAAGAACTTTTAAAAGCAACAAATTTGAAAAAGCAGACATATCTAGCAATCTCATCAGGATATATCCAGAATTTGGAAAGACAAAAACCTGTACTTGCACTACCATGAGGAATACAAGACAGTATTTAAAGATTAAGACACCTATATGTAGGCACCTGAATTCAGGTGTGTAAACCCATGCTAGATGTCTCAGCTCCTATTATAGTTAATTGAGATTTCGTCCATCAGCCAATGAAGTCTAAAACAATTAAACTGACTTGCTACAAGGTGTCTACTCAAGGGTAAGGTGAATCAATTGTATTGACTACACTGCTTATAATGAGACTTTAGCACATTTACAGACATGCTACTGCCACACAACATAATTATGATTTTTTCAGACAAAGGGTCAGTGGGATTTCGGAAAGACAAGACAGGCATCAATCTCAATCATCAACAGCTTGCATGAAATATCCTCTTCCACAAACCTTAGTCACAGCAATATGTAAAGTCAACTGTCAGATACACAGCCACAAGCAAAGACAGAGCTACCTTTCATTGCAGAACACTATGCACAGTGAAAGCAAACATGCAATAACTTTGTATTTAAATTGGAACATGCGTATGCATCTCTTTGGACCCCCCTACCCTGAAACAAACTAATATATATCTATCTTTGATATGATCACAGAAATTAGACAATGAAAATCTTACTGGATCCATCCCACGTTTAGGATTCCTCTGCATAGTTTACTTTTCCAGGGCTTAATTCAGCTTTAAAGGTTTGCAATAGCACAAAACATTACCTTGGACTTCCGGAGGGCGGACTTTGGGCTCTTCAGGAGCCTGGTTGAAAAAGTCCCCTGGGAGGCAGTCCTCCAGGGCAAAGGAGCCCAGGAAGCCTGGATGTTTTTCAAGAAGGAAGTCCTAAAGGCGCAGGAGCAGGCTGTCCCCATGTGCCGGAAGACAAGCCGTCGGGGAAAAAGACCGGCCTGGCTAAGCAGGGAGCTAGTGTTGCAGCTTAGGGAAAAAAAGAGGATATATGGCCTTTGGAAAGAAGGGCAGGCCACTCAGGAGGACTACAAAGAGGTAGTGAAGCTATGTAGGGAAAAAATTAGGAAGGCCAAAGCCCAGCTAGAACTAAACCTGGCTTCTGTTGTCAAGGACAACAAAAAAAGTTTCTATAAATATATTGGCAATAAAAAGAGGACTAAGGATAATCTCTGTCCTCTAGTAGACCAGGCTGGTAACGTATTGACTAAGGACGAGGATAAGGCTGAGGTACTTAATGCCGTCTTTGCCTCAGTCTTCAGCAGTAGGACCAGTTGTTCCTTGAGTTCCCTAACCCCTGAGCTAGAATACAGGGATGGGGAGCAGAATGAAGCCCCTGTAATCCAAAGGGAAATGGTGAGGGACCTGCTTCAGCACCTGGAGGTGCACAAATCTATGGGGCCGGATGGGATCCATCCAAGGGTACTGAAGGAGCTGGCGGAAGTGCTCACCAGGCCACTCTGCATCATTTATGAACAGTCCTGGATAACCGGGGAGGTCCCAGCCGACTGGAGGTTGGCAAATGTGACACCCATCCATAAGAAGGGCCGGAAGGAGGATCCGGGGAACTACAGGCCAGTCAGTCTGACATCGGTGCCTGGGAAGGTCATGGAACAGATCATCCTCAGTGCCATCACACGGCACATGCAGGAGAACAAGGTGATCAGGCCCAGTCAGCATGGGTTTGTGAAAGGCAGGTCATGCCTGTCAAACCTGATCTCCTTCTATGATGAGGTGACCCGCTTAGTGGATGAAGGAAAAGCTGTGGATGTTGTCTACCTGGACTTTTGCAAGGCTTTTGACACCGTTTCCCATAGCATTCTACTGGAGAAACTGGCTGCTCGTGGCCTGGACAGGTGTACCCTTCGCTGGGTAAAAAACTGGTTGGATGGCCGTACCCAGAGAGTGGTGATAAATGGAGTTAAATCCAGTTGGTGTCCAGTGACAAGTGGTGTCCCCCAGGGATCGGTGCTGGGACCGGTTCTCTTTAATATCTTTATTAATGATCTGGATGAGGGGATTGAGTGCACCCTCAGTAAGTTCGCAGACGACACTAAACTGGGGGGGCATGTTGATCTGCTTGAGGGTAGATTGGCTCTGCAGAGAGATCTGGACAGGCTGGACAGATGGGCTGAGGCCAATGGTATGAGGTTCAACAAGGCCAAGTGTCGGGTCCTGCACTTGGGTCACAACAACCCCATGCAGTGCTACAGACTGGGGGCGGAGTGGCTCGAAAGCTGCCTGGCAGAGAAGGATCTGGGGGTGTTGGTGGACAGCCGGCTGAGTATGAGCCAGCAGTGTGCCCAGGCAGCCAAGAGGGCCAACAACATCCTGGCCTGCATCAGGAATAGTGTAGTGAGCCGGAGTAGGGAAGTAATCATCCCCCTGTACTCGGCACTGGTGAGGCCTCACCTCGAGTACTGTGTTCAGTTTTGGGCCCCTCACTACAAGAAGGACATTGAGGTGCTGGAGCGTGTCCAGAGAAGGGCTACCAGGCTGGTGAGGGGTCTGGAGGACAAGCCTTATGAGGAACGACTGAGGGAGCTGGGGTTGTTTAGCCTGGAGAAGAGGAGGCTGAGGGGAGACCTTATCACCCTCTACAACTACCTGAAGGGAGGTTTTAGAGAGATGGGGGCTGACCTCTTCTCCCACGTGGCAAGTGATAGGACAAGAGGAAACGGGTTCAAGTTATGTCAGGGCAGGTTTAGATTGGATATTAGGAAGCATTTTTTCACTCAAAGGGTTATTAAACATTGGAATGGGCTGCCCAGAGAGGTGGTGGATTCACCATCCCTGGAGGTGTTTAAGAAAAGGGTAGATGAGATGCTTAGGGACATGGTTTAGAAGTGGGTGTTTTTAAATCAGGGTAGGTTAACGGTTGGACTTGATGATCTTAATGGTCCCTTCCAACCTCACTGATTCTATGATTTAAAGAAAAGAAAAAAGAGAAACACTGAAGACAAGTAGATTGGTATAGTTGCGACACTACAAATAGTTTACATCATAACTCCTAACAATAACCTTTCAAATGACTGGAAATACACTTATAAGTTTTAATTTCGAAAGTGCAGATGGTTACATACTCAAGGTAAACCTCTACCGAAACTAAGCTCACTATATGGAGAGGAAAGACCATGAGACTAGTCCAGGAAACCTCTTTTATGCCACTGGCAATGAAAATATCCATTCAGCTACCTGATACTGTGGGCAGTAACTTATAAGTGAGCAAGGTGTGCTATGCAGAAAGGCAGCCAATTTGGACGTGAACAAACCAGGACACGATGATGCTGTCACTTCCCATGTTAGCACACCTTCATAATGAAGTCACATAATTAATATGTGCACTAAACTTATGCATGAAAAACTGCAGTTAGAGCAACTTTTCTCACATTGTCCTCTTTCTGCTGAGAAAAGCTCTTATTTCTAGAGAGACAGAAAAGTCTGAGGAAAACCATCTTTGTAGTGAGCGCTTAGCAGAGCAGCCAGGTATCTCCCAGAAGCTTTGCTAGCAGATAAGTAATTTGAAGCAAAGAAGGGACTCCAGTATATGATCTATAGCACTGTGAGAAAATTGAGAACACGACAGACATTTCCACTATCAAATGGATAATACAAATACAGCAAGTTATCTGGCTCACACTTTAATATCAGCAACACTAGCGTTGTGGAAAAAAGACAGTAAAAAAATAAATACCCTCTAATGGCATATACCTTAGTAAGAACTAAGATTTCCATAATCTCTTCCATCAAGCCTTGCCAGTTCAAGTCTTGTTTTAAACTTCAGAAGAACCTTCTTGCAAAAAATCTCTTCAAAAAAGTTAACAAAGGAATTGTAGCGTTAACTTCAAGAAAAGACAGGCTATCCTGTTTCTCCTCTTCTGGAAATGCATGAAGCACAAAATTTACACAGTTACTCTAGCATGACTCATCTTTAATAAAAATAAAGTCAATAGGAAAGGTAGGCAGGCCTAATGGAACTTCATGTGTTGCAGATGTAAATATTTAAACCAAATAACTTGACTTCACAGAGATAGTGTCTCTTACATTAAAGTAGACTTTAAAAGAGACTAAATACATTCTAGATTCTACCAACTAAGCCATGTGGCTTTCTCTTAAAGATCAGTTACAGCACTGCGTATCTTCCTGCCAGAAAATCTCATGCAACAGCATTGAGGAACATACACTAATACAGAAATGGAAAAAAACATGGCACACAATCAGAGACTGATCTCCCAAAAGCAGTAGTATCATGGCTTTAACATTTAATTGTCAAGCTTAACAGCTCATTTTGGTGTTGACAAGGACAATTATTATTTTTTTTTTTTTAACGACCCCAGTTCAGACCATTGTTGCAGAGATTTCTTAGCTTTGATTAACCAGCGCTTACTCTTTACCCCTTCAGAAGTTCCTGGTTTTCTACCTTAAAAAGAAAATAAAATAAAAAGAGATAAAGAAGAGAAGCTACTCATTATGATTTTAAGACTCCTTAATGGTCTATTCTTTCCTGACTTACCTCATTTATCACTGAGATGCTGACTCAGATTGGCCCATACAATAACCAAATACCTTCACGTTCTTTCCCATGGTGCTTCTGAGGGTGGAGCTGTGCAAAATGACTTTGCTGATCTTACAGCTTTCTTCTGCCAAAAGAAGCCCTCTTATTATTTTCCTTCCTTATTTTCCTTCCCTCTACCCTGTTTTCCTTCCCTCTACCCTGTCCCACTATATGATACACCCTATCTTTTAAACTACTCTGGCACCCATCGACTTCATATTAAAATGATTCTGCTAACTAATTCAGCAGAACATTTTTCATTCTTTAGGCTGTGTAAGTTTTATGCTGGGTTACCAAGTCAAACTGAATACTGAAGTCATACAGAAATCCACACACAGCAGAAGAGACTCATTAGATAAAAATAAAATAGCCTGACTTTTACCTGCACTTTTACACTTGGCATATTGTCCCGATTAACGTGTACAAAGCCACTTTGTCTCAAATCTAATCTAAAAACTTGTTGATATATACAAAGATTTCAAGCCAGCCCACTTGTGTTCTGCAACAACAGCTTAACTTGCTGATCACTACCATCTCATTTTCTGTATATCTTGTCTTCCTTTTTGGACAGCAAGCACTTTGGTTTTTGTATATTTGTTCTGTGTATTTTATTACACCAAACACAGTTCTTCACCTACAACTGTTTGCACTGAATAACACCCAGTACATATAATGATAATCCTTAGCACACAGTGAAACTTCTGTTTTTAAAACCCTAGCCTCAAGAATTCCACGATTCTCTATGCCTTAAAGTAACTCATAGATGAATGTATATTAAAAATCTTCAAAGTTGTGCTGCTGTTTGTTTTTAAACTCTCACGACCATTTAGGGCTTGACTCATTTTCTTCACCCCTTCAGGACTCCGACATTGTTTTTCCCCCAGCGAGAATCATGATGCATTCTGACAGATCCCCTTTTTCAGAGAGAAAGAAGTACCACCCCAGAGCTCCAGCTACACAAAACAGCTAGCGCTCCATCTAATGCAGGGATGAAACAGGACCAGCAATAGCTATATTAGCACAAGTAACAACTCCTTTCCCCTGACAGGTTTAGCAGCATTGTTTGACCAGCCAGCAGCATGCCAGTTCTATATTTTGTTATGTGCACATGAATAAAAAGCAAACAAAAATAGTAGGCTTTAGCATGCAAATAATTCAGTAACTCTGAAGTCAGGCATGATGAGTTAAACCGAGGAGTGTATATTTTATAAGCATCACTTGGTAGATGCTAGGACAGTAGCTGTAACACATTAACCAATGCATGTACAGTAAGTAAACTCTCAATTGAGAGACTGCGCTAGCAGCTGCTATCATACCTACTGGAATCATAGTGCCAAAGAGTGTAATAAAAAACTAAATATGCCTAAAGACTTCTCTTAAAGAAGGAAGTTGTATTCACTAGTTAAGCATTTAATAATTGACTAAGAACACAAGACATGTTTTCCTCTTACTGAAGGAAAGAATCACAATATAAAGAGATGATCCTGCTTAGCTTACTATACATCTCTACATTTAATAGATATTTTTAAGGTCTAAGTGCTATGCGACTATATATTACAAAGCTGCTCTTAGTGGCTTGTGAAATGAAGGAAGACAAGTGAAACACACACCAACTAGGATCATTAATGCACTGTTCTCCATTTCCACTGAAATAGTCATGAGTTATCAGTTATTAAAAGCAATGAAACATTAGGAATCAGTTACTTAAAGGTGTCTATGTAAGCCTAGAAGGCAGATAATCAGTCTGCTAAAACACTTTTTATCAAAACCTTAAATAATGAAATGAAACACCAATGAGAAGGCGTATCCTGCCATTATCAACTTGTTGGGGGAAAAAAAAAATAAAATCAGGAAAGTTATGTAATCTCTCATAACATGAAGTATTTTTAATTTACATCTCATTCAAAATGTGTTAACTGCACAGAAGAAAAACAACCAGGTCCTTAGAACAATGGAAGAAAGCTACATAAAAAAGCAAACTGCATGACACAGATTACTCCTGAATTATTTATATTGACACATCAACTCCACTTTGCCAGATTCAAAAAAATTAGCACATGAACAGTTTGCGTTCAAGCCTATGATTTTCAAAAACACAGTAATACATGTTTAGACTGGAGGTATGTCTCAATTTATAAGGTAAAACCAGAAATAATTGTTTCTTTGTAATATCAAATTTATGCAGTTACTATTATGTTGAAAAAACGTACTGAATACTAAGCCAGATAGATGTCCTCTATGATCACTGTTAAAATTCTATTATCACACTTGAATCAGTAAGGTTCAAAATACTTTGCACTGGTATAGTGTGACATAGACATTTTTGCCAAATAATTTTCCTAAGTTTTCAATTATAAAAAAACCAAACCCCACAACGTATTACAAATCTTAAGTTTAACAATTGAGAGCATCCCCTTGAAAATTACAGGTTACCGAAACCAGTGATTTCTGCAGAATGTATGTAGAGATTTATTTAGTTTGATTCCTATAGCTTCCATAGGTGAACCATGCATAAAGTACTATATTTTGAATACAACAGAGAAGCTCCAATAACCCATGTTCATGAGAACAGAAAAAAAAAAAAAAAGGCTAAGAACTCAGATTATTTTCAGTCTTGCTGCAAGAAAGCTATGAATAGATGAAAGTGGCTCAGTAATATAGAAAAAAAGCACACCTCCTCTCTTTCATGGCAGTCAGCAAAGAACTGTTCTTTCTACATCAGTCAGGTAGAAATTAACCTTCACATTTACAAAAATGTCTATTAAATAGAAAGCAGTACAAAAGACAGCACATCCAAGGTAGGATCCAGGAATCACTAGAACCTCAGATAAGAAGAAAGTCTTGTATCAGGATTACATGGTAGGAGTCTAATCCTTCCTATTTAGCTATGTACATCTAGACTTACACATACATCCTTCTGTAAGTAAACAAGAAAGTTTAAATGCCTATTGTGACTGTATAGATTTCTATTTTGCAGATGTGCATAAAATATTATAAATTATATTATTGTTATTTTTAAACAGATTCCTAAGTATGGATAAAGGTTACATGAATTATACATTCTGGTGTTGCAGTCAGCTTGAAGTGGTGATAGCAGTTCAAAAATGGACCACTTGCCAAATTACTTTCTTATAATATTATTTCTAACCAAGACACTGAGATTATATGTGTAGAAAAGCCACCCTTACACTCTCACCCTTTGAATTATGTTAAGTAATCCTAATGTGCGAGACTGTTGCTTTACTGCTAAAACTTCTGAAAAACAGGTTTTATAGTTGAAATGCAGCACTAACTGCAGCAGGAAACCTTTAAACTGTGGTGAACGTATGAGATGATAACTACCTCCCCGAAAAATGTTATAACCAGAAGATTTCAAAATAGTGCACAAACTGATGATGCTTGGAAACTCCAGTCCCTTGTGCTACGGACAGGACAGGTCTCATCTGCCCACAGCTGTGACTGTTCAAGCCTTTTACTCCTTCTCTTGAAAAGGTAATTTTCAGAGAAGGGACAGGAAGCGTCATAATTATAAATTTCACAACAGGATCAAAGTACAACTTTTTAAACACAAAAGACACCTAATTCATTGGTAAATTTCAACTTAAAAAAGCCTATCCCACTGAAGTAACAGGCTAACCTAAAAAACTGAGGTAGAAAAACCACATTTATGGAAACAGCAACATTTTTTTCCATTTTTTTTTTTAAATTTCATTAAAAAAAAATCCAGTAAGTCTACCCACGAGAATCACACGATTTACATAAAGGAGATGAACACATTCTAAATTCTCTAGATAAGAGGTTGCTAAAGCTGAATTCTGACAACACTTATGCTCAGAAGGTAACAAAGGAAAAAGATGACTTTAATCATTTTTTTTAAAACAGTAATTTTTCAGGCAACAGCTGTTCTTGATAGTCCTCTTTTTATGAAATAATTATATTTTAAAATATATATATATTTATTTATAGTCTGTGTACACTTCAATCAGGAAGCCAATCTTTTACGCAGCTGAAAAAAATTAAACAAAATCCCTACACTGTTCACCAGAAATCTTTACATGAAGAGATTAATTAAATTATTAGTTGTTACTCTTTTATAGTAATTATATTTTTCTGTAAATCAAGGCCATATTGTTTTGCTTTAAATACTTATGTGTAGATGTACAGTAACTCCTACTAATCGTTCTGTATTCTTAAATCAATAGCTGCAGCTCATTTTACAACAAATAAGATCTATATACACTGGGTATAGAGATGTACCTCTTTCATATTAACCAAAGAAGTGCTAACTATCAGTAGCCATTTTCTAGTATGGGTGAGTAACTGTTCTATCTCATCTTTACCATTTTGCCATTCTTTTGGTCTTAGACTCACAAGGTTACTCAAAGTATCACTGAAACAGCATGAAATTTTGTTAACTACCCATTTCTCCAACTGAAAGGGAATTCAAAATCTTTGTGCTTTTCATTTTACACCTCAGACAATTAAGTGTCTTTAATTTCTACAAATTAAAATAATTTTTTTTAAAAAAGTAGCTTCCTGAAATGTTCCAGGAGCACCTACCTGAATAAATGGTCAGATGTGGCCAAAACAGTAACAATAAGTAGCACTCGAACAAAACCAAGGAACTTAGAGAAGTCTAGATAGTGAAGAACAAAAACAGTAAACTTAGAATTTTTTGCTCTCTACAGCTTCCTGAGGAGGAGAAGTGGAGAGGGAGGTGATGATCTCTTCCTCCCTGATATCCAGTGAGAGGACACATGGAAATGGTTCAAAGCTGCACCAGGGGAGGTTCAGACTTGACATTAGGAAGCATTTCTTTACCAAGCAGGTGGTCAAACACTGGAACGGGCTTCCTAGAGAGGTGGTCGATGCCCCATGCCCACCAGTATTTGAGGCATTCAGACAATGCCCTTAATAACATGATTTAACTTGTGGTTAGCCCTGAAGTGGTCAGGCAGTTGGACTAGATGATCCTTGTAGGTCCCTTCCAACTGACCTAGTCTATTCTAGAAACAAAAACTCCCCTTTTAGGAAAACTTTCATAAAGGCTCCATCACTCATACTAATTTATTAATGAACAATGTTGATTCCAAGGATATTGCTATTCAGGTAGAATTTGGGTGAAGAGACTTCCTCATAAATATTTAGTTACCCAAACCTATTCAAGCCACTGTTGAGATGCAGCTTGCAACACTGATGAATAGAGCAAAAGCCTAAGAACATGAATCCTATAGAGCTCTTATGCATGTGCTAGCAGTAAAATTCAGTCACATAACTAAGATGATACAGATGTAAGTAGGGTTTTTTGTTCTTTGGGACTGGGTTTTTTTGGTAGGGTATTGTATTGATTTTTTTATTCCATTTTCTCACTTATACATCTTTATCAGCATTCTTCCTCTTCACCAGCTGCAAGGATTTCGTGAATATACTTTAATAATCATGCTCTGAAGTTTTGCTAACTCCCACTTTTTTTCTGATTCATTCTACCTAAGTTTTCCATCACCACAACAGATGGTTGGCAAATGAAAAGGAAAATCGTTTCTGCAGTATACATGAATATACTAGCACTACAGATTTTTTAAACTAGAATAAAGCAAAATACATTTTATTGTGAGAGTGAAAGTTAAAAGTGCTCCAGTTAAAACAATTTGACAAATATCAGCCAGCAGTGCAGAAGTGTTACAGCACCTTCCCTTCTGTATCAGCAATTATCACAGAAGTGCTGCTCAGTATGCAGTCACCTGCACTATGGTATAAGCATCTGCCTATCTGCATACTGAAAAACACACTTCTAATGAAAAGCAAACCTCTTATGTTATCTGTTGTATAGTTATCAAAGCCTCAAGTCATAGAATCATAGAATGGTTTAGGTTGGAAAGGACCTTGAAGATCATCGAGTTCCAACCCCCCTGCCATAGGCAGGGACACCTGTCCTAGTTGTAAGAAGCCAGTTGGTTTTAAGGTAGATGATTCGTGTCATTTATTATTATTTTTAGAAAGTCTCAGGCAGGAGTCTCAATTAGTATAAAAGATAAAAAGCACATCTATCTGATTTTTCAACACATTCCCCAAAACTAGTCAGCCATGATTTCAACAAATTCTCAAGCCATCCCGTAACCCTCTTCAACATCCTTCTTTTCCGCAGTGTTTAGGTTTGTATACAGCCATTTTTCCACTGTAACCGACTATTCCACTTCTTCCCACTTTTAAGAAAAAAAAACCAAAAAAAAAACCCACAAAAAAACTCTACCTGCATCTCTTCTATGTTATTAGGGAAAAAATTCCGAGATTGCCAGGTAATTGGTAAAGTATGCATGAAGATCGGGCAAATATCTGATGTATTTCTTTCTGGGAGGGCTATCATTGACATAGCTTCCTTATTTACTGTAATTATGATGAGGGGTGTGTTTCTGTTTTCAAGAAATGAAAGCGAAAATATTGTAAGCACGCACCATTTTAGTAGTTCTGAAAAGTTTTAAGATTGTAAAAGCAGCAATACCTTAGGAAGCAAAGCCAAAGGTATGCAAGTGTTATTAATCTAACCAGGCCAGAGTACTATACAACTACAAAACAACAGTCAACTGAAACACAAGTGCAGACAGGAAAGCTAAGCGTATGCCTTAATTTTGGAGTGCATATACTGAGCACCTTTAACGCCTTTATTTTTAAAACCTACCAAAAGGGTACATGTTGCTGAAAAAGTTAACAGGCCACCACCATCAATCACTTGCCCTTTGGTTTCCAAGTATGTAAAAAAAAACCCCAAACCAAAACAACATTCAAGAATAATGCAGTAGAGAATTTCTCAGACAGCAAGGCAAGTAAGATCTCCCTCCAGCTGGTTTGGTTCCCCCCCCCCCCAAGTTGCCCCTCTAATCTCAGAACTGAAAAAAAATGTTGCTAAATACTGCCTTGCTCCTATTATGACTTCTGTTACAGATTCACAAACAAAGAACAATAGCTATTTTTTTGCTTCCATGTGATTTGCTCTAACACAAGCATCCCGCTATAGTTACCCATCACAATAATGGCATACTGCAAAGCGAGGGTTAAAGGTGCCCACAAATTTTGTTTATTTGGGTATTTTAAAAATAGTGTTTCTACAGTGTGGTAGAACCCCACTTCTCCCTATTTTCAAGCCAGACCATGTATCGCAAGAGTACGCAAAAAAGAACTTAAAGGCTTCCCATAAGCCTTGTCATTAGTGTGGAAGAACTGCTTTTGAGCCACCAAGAAAGTATATATCAGCTACCATTTCTACACCAGTTCCCTCCTGCCTTGCTGCAAGCACTCCAAAAGAGGTTTTTTCCTCCCCCACTACTGAGTATCAGACAGGTGCGCAGCATTCTTCCCTGCTTCTTCCATACTGATGAAGGAAGCTGGAAACAGCACAGTCACCAAATCTCAAGCTGAATTTGGAAACATCCAGCCATCTTTAACTATCCCGCAAATAACCCTTAAAAACACCTGACATTTTTGTGGCCTGTAAACTGCAAATAGCATCCTGAGACATGCATGCAATGCATTATGATTTGCCACATGGCCACATGGAATCAAATACAACATGGTTTAAAGTGATGTAAGCACAGTAAGAAAAGCAGTACAGTTCAGATCTTTTGAATTTAAATTGAACTTTTGTATTTATTTTTGCCTACATGATAGAAGGAAATTACAGAGAAGGGAGGAAAAAAGGAAAAGGGTATTTTTTCAGATAACACCAAGCCAATTTTGTGAAGCCTCGCTCTTGGGGAGAAAAAAAGCCAGTTTTCCAAGGCACTTTATTCATATTTGTCTCGCATTATAGCTAGAAGACTCAACATTTACAAAATATAGGAATCACCCATACAAGAAAAGCTGCTAAATCAAAGTAGTATCTCATAATGCACATTATTATTAATAATAAATGAAAGCAACAATGTTGGAGATAATTAAGGAGTATAATATTCGAAAGTGAAGACTAACTGAAATGTACCCATTACCCTCAAAAAGGAGGAAATGAAGACATACAGACATGAACAGCACTCGACCTTGGCACCCTTGTATCTCTCCAAAGCTTCAATAAATGAACAAGATCTGAAAAATTCCTAATAGCCATTGCAGACTCAGAGCTACAGGAATCCAAGAAAACAGGGATCCCTTTAAGGAAGGGCATCTAAAAGAAGCCTGACTACAGATAAGGCGCTGTAAGACGCTGCTCTCAACTAGGTAAGTTCCAAACTATTTGGGCCTTCACAGCCAAAGGCAACAGCTGAAACTCCAACAAAGGAAGGGGTGTTGGTCACCCAACAAAGATAAGATGATACTGAAACAGCAACAAATTTTCAAAATCAGTTTGTAAGTAGATTAAGTTAGAGAGATGAGCAAAGAACTTAGCAGCAAACGAAGTGTGGATTACACAAGCCTTTTACAGTGCCCAGAGCTTTGGGAGGCATATAAGCTTCTGTAATTCAGCTTGGAATCCCCGTCAAACAGTCAGAGATGAAGATGAATTATGCTAAAAAGCATATAATACTTGTAGCATGGTTACATACACAACCATGACTGGACTCAATACAAGAATTCCTACCGAATGCAATAACCTAGTGGATAATGCCACTTGTCCTTTCTGGCCTTAAGAAGTTACGAGCTTGATTTCAGTAGTCTAATTAAACCAATCTGCCTCATCCCATTGCCAATTCCTTCCAGATGACTGTAATGGGAGTTGCACTGGTGGTGTCTGTCCTCCTTTTCCTTTTCTGTTCTATTCTGAGCAGATAATATAATGCAAGGCCAAAACCCGAGTATTCTGAATCCCAATTATTAATTGCAGTTTTATAATCAACAGAAGATACGATGTATGGCCTTAAGTAGACAAAAGCAACTAGTCTAACCTGTATCAGCACAGTTTTTTTTCTTGCTATACCAACATCATGCCCAACCATATTTGTGCTGGGGACAATTTTTCCAGAGTTGATCATCCTTTCAGCAAACTGATTTTCTAGGAAAAAGTTAAGTAAATGATTGTCCCAAAAGAAGATTTATTGGAATAAGAGATGGGGTACAGCTGGGGATGAATGGCCCATAAGTTTAAAAAAAACACCAAATCAAAGACTTCACATCATCTTTTACCAGGCTAATCTTGCACATAGTGTTCACACACATACACATACAATGCACCATCATATAAAATACCTTTCATAAACATTATTATATATCATTTTTAAAAATGCAGAGCACCAAAAAGCTCCAAAGAGTAAAACCTACTATACCAGCCATGGTAAAAATACGTAAGAGAACAACATGATGTGTTCTAGGAAAACATGGGCACACCTCAAACTACAAGAGAAGAAGAGAAAAGAGCAAACAAAAAGCACACAGAGAAAGTTAGATCAGTTCTACACGCAGCAAATCATTCCCCAAGTCTTACTGCACAAAAAGCCAGGAAGAAGTAGGACCCAAAGCAGCACAAACAAGGCTAGCACTCTCCCTACATCTATTATTAGTTCTGAAATACTTAACAGCACTGGCTTCTCATGTGGAAAGAACAGAGTTAATATACAGTCCATGGCTATGGACTAGCAAAGGTCTGACTGGTATGCTAACTCATGTTCGGCAAGCCATCAGTAAATATGAACCGCTCCAGCATTTAAATTTTGTGTATCGTTCTTTCACATCAAAACAATTCAGTATGCTACACAACATGAGTTACTAAACCTGTCCATTAAAACCCAGATTCTGTAAATTTCATAAACAGATAACATTGTTTACAATAATAGTTGTGTCATGTTTGACCTGTTAAGGCCTTTATCTAGCATTTTGTTGACGAAAGTTCCACTTGTTTTAATTCTAAAGACAATGTCACTAAAGCAATCGTCCATTTAGAGATAGGGTGGGAAGAGTCATAAGAGCCTGTTGCTTTAAACTAAAAAAAACTCACAGCTTTTCCCAGGAGCCAAAATACATTTGTAAATATGATATGTATACGCAGAGATAACTTTCAGCCCATGGTAAAACTGCTTAATAAAAGAATTCTAAAAACAGATCATACTGGGGAAAAAAAGAATTAGAGGTGAAATTGTTGATACAGCCTTATACTAAGCTGAAAACTTTATTGATGCTGCCAATATTTGTACTTCCTTTACATTTCACAGTCCCCTTTTATCTCATTGATTCTGTCATTTCCCTGCCTACTTCCTCATAAAATGGATCTATTCAGGATAGCAGCAGTCCTGTATCTCCTGAAGCAGAACAGTTATTCCCTTCCTCAGATCAAATCTTCTGCCCCATGGAGGATCATCCTTGCTAGTGGGCCAGTTTGTTTTCTATGTTTTATTCATCTCTTGGGGAGAGTCTAACTCTTACTTCAGCCCTCAGCAAGACAAGCTATAGATTTGGGTAGGGAACAAGTTACTATTTGAGAGACAAATAGTTAGCATGCAGCAAATGTTATTGTTGTTTCCTTCCTCTTATCCTCCCCCCCCCCCCCCCCCATACACCCGAGAGCAGTGGAGGGCATTCTGGAGCAACTTAACAAGTAAACAGAAATATCTTCTAGTCTCACGGCAAGCACCACGGCCAGCCTCCCTAGGACAGGCACGGATATATGACAAGGGATTGAGACAGGACCAGCAGCCACCACTGAGGTGCTTCCCTGAGGCGCATGGTCCCGAGCCGCTGAGCAGAGCCACGGCCGGAGAGAGCCCTGGCGGCAAGGCTGACAGGCACGGCGCGGGCAGCCCTACCGCGGGCCGGACACTTAACAGCTCCGTCTACAAACAACGTCCCTCTTAGAAAACAATCCCAGAAGCGGCCGAGGAGCCTTTGCCCACACGCAGGGGCTCCCTTCGCCTGTGACCAGGGGAGGCCGGCCCTGTGGCCCCAGCACGGCCCCGCGGTGCCCGAGGGGCGCCCGTGCTACCCCGCAGGCGGCGGGTACTAGGGAGAGGCTTCCACCTACAGACAGGTCCGCTCACTGCAGGGCACCGGGCCGGGCACCGGGCCGGGCACCGGCACCCAGCGACCCCCACTCCGTCTTGCTCCCCCTCCCCCCCCGCGCCAGCCCAGGGCACCAGGCCGCTCGCTGCACCCCTCTCGGCGAGCGCGCAGCAAGAGGCAGGCGGCGACCCCCGCCCCACCAGCCCGTACCTCGGCTGAGATCGAGGGGGACGTTCTCCTCACCGCTATCGTTCCGACCTGCGGGGATGGGGGAGAGAAGCGCGTTAGGCTAACAGGGAGGAAGGAGCCAGAGGAGGGAACAGAGGGGATGGCTGGGTACCAGCCTAGAGCGAGAGCCGCCGGGAGAGAGCAGAGGAGGCAGCCTACCGCAGCGGCCTGCCTAGGCCCCTTACCTCGGATGCGGAGATGCCTCAACGAACGGGCGCGAAGACTCACCGCCATGTTTACGGCCCCACAGTCACAACACCGGAAACTTCACCCACTCTCGCGAGAAGTCCGCGAAATCGCGACCGGCACCCTCTCCCCCGCCCTGTAGCCGCACCGCCAGTAGGAGGAGCGTGGGGGCGGCCATTGTTGCCCCCGAGAGGCCCTGCTTGGCCACAGCCCCTTTTCCGTGTTGAAGCGGTGCCCTATGGCCGCTCGGCGCAGGCGGCGACCTCAAATACCAGAGGACGGATAAAGGTTACTGCTCCTTGGGCTTTCTAGAGTGGTAGTGCAGGGTTCTGCAAGCCTGCCACACTTGGGTTACGCTTCCAGCTCCTCTGCACGGCGGGGTCGATACCTGGTTCTTCCTTCCAGGAAGAAGCACCAGTATCCTCAGAGCTGCGTGGTCCCAAGAGCCGCGTCCGCCGCTAGGGTTCGCTGTGGGGCTTCGAAGTAGTAGTACCTCTCTGCAGGCGCCTCCGGTAGCTCTGCCTCAAGAGGCTAAAGCCGAGAGAAGGAGGGTGGTGGGGCGGAGGGGTATCCGAGGGGGCTCCTCTTCCGCTCCCTCTCCGCACCGGTGCGCCGGATTCGGTCGCAGGCATATGCTCCGCCAGAAAATGTGGCAAAATGCCTTATTTTACTGAAGAGCTTGCGCTGCTGGGAATTGACTTCTTACATAACTGTTCTATCGCCACATCTAAAGATTTTTGGTCTGTCAATGAAGTTACTTTTTGTTTTTTAAATGACGTTTTCCCGATTACTTTTCTGTTTTACACTGCCCTTGCTTTGTGATGAGATGGTAATTCAAGTGGATACAGCATGACCGTTGGCATTATACACCGGATGTTTTTAGTGCTCCACTTCTTAATATGTGAAGTAATTAAAAACAGAAAAAGGAAAAAAGTATCTTTTCATTGCGTTCTTGATTTAGTCAGTGGGTCTCTGCAGGTTCAAGCGTTGATCTATTTCTTACCTTGACATTTGTTAAACTTACCTGATAAAATCAGTGTATGTATAAAAAAATTAATTCATAAAAGAAAAGAAGTTCCACTATAAGAAACAGTATATTTGCATCTACTTGCTCTTGTCCTTTTTATGCAAAAGTTTAAATAAGCAGATATACCTTACATTGTGTCCTGAAGCTTTGGACAGCCATAGCCAAGACAAGTTCTGTCACACAGACTTCCCAAATTCTCAGGAACAAAACCAGCAAATAATCAAAATGAAGCATAGAAGTAGCCAGCAATATAAAAAATAGCTTCACAAGGACAGGTAATTGTTTTCCTGTTTTGTAGTCCATCATTTTCCACTTACTTTTCCCTCTTCTCTAAGGGAAATTTCAATTCAGATCCTGCATTACTCATAAAAATCTGGTTTTATTAAATATTCATTAATACTAAATTTCATCTGAAAAAAATGTAAATTAGTTTTTACACTGATTGGTTGCACTTCTAAAATGTTAATACTGATTTAGGAGATTAAAAATAATTGTTTATAAAGCCAGAGTAGAAAAACAGTGGTAGTATCACTTTTAACTTTCTGGCATATTAGTTCATTGACATGCATATAAGACTCTTGTTGTAATAGGATTATGTCAAGTATATTTAGATTAAAATGCCATTTTCAACAACTTTCCTATTTCAAGTTTTGATTATTAAATAAGAAACAAATGCTCTTGAAGAACCTCATGTTCTCAAAATGAAAAGGTCTAAATAATAATATCCATCTATAACACAGGACCAAAGTGTATCAAACTTCCTTAAATTATTTCATCAATATGCCTCAGGGCTGCCCTTTAAAATTTTATGTCTAGGAAACCCTTGACTTCCTGAAAATGCCAAATTAAGTGCTGCTTCTGATAGTAATGTTGTATCCTGTTTACTACAAATTCTACTGGGACTAATTAATTTCACATAAGCTTTGAAGCACCATTAAGCATTGGCCCGCTATTAAACTTCTGGATTGGATTGGAACCTGTAATCTGCATGTAAAATGCTTTGGACCTCATACTAAATGCTACTGGCATACAGCACTTATTTCTTCCCTTATAGATACAAAGTCAGACAGACACAATGTATTTTAAAAGAACCAGAACATCTTCTTCCAACAAGGGACAGTAAGAAAGGAGTGATGTTTAAACTCTAGTGTACTCTTGCCATTTTGTTCCTGCAGACACCCTTTAATAATCAAAATATTTTATTTAACTTGCTGGGCTCCAGTTTTCTCCCCCCCCAGTTATATTTGAATTATGCAGACAAAATTACAAAATTGAGGTTGTCTCTGATAATGACACACAAAATAATGCAATAATGTCAGTGATAAGTGGTAACCCACAAGGCTGCATTGAAGATACTCTGGAGTGTAATTAATATTTGCCACAACTGAAAAAAAAAAAAAATTAGATTTTTAAGCTTTTTGTTATGGTGAAATGTAAAGTAGCAAGTATGCGCTTAGCCTTAACTACCACTTAGATATGTGGGAGCTCCCCACAAAAAAAAAAAAAAGCATGCCACAAAATGATGGCCCTTAAAATGTCATGGCCATAATTGGTATGAGTCCTCCTCACCCTGTGAGAGTAAAGGACATTTTGGGATCTGATTTTGGAGCTTTTTCCCTGTTCTGTTCTCTCATTAAATTTGGGGAAAGAATCACAAAAGTTTAATTAAAAAATGATGAAGGTTCCTTACCTATCAAATTTTCTACACATTTTCATCAGCCACTATTGCTCCTGAATACGCAGGAGGGGAGAAATTATGGGGGTGGGAAAGGTATTTTGTCCATTTGGAGGGGGGAAATTAATACCAAAGAGAAAATTAACTTCTTCACTGGTCTGATGGCGTGTATGTGTCGCAAATTACAGTTTATCCAGCATAAGGCAGCCTCTTTGATTTATTATTTTTGTCTTCCAGTGTCTAAATCACTATAAATCAAAACACAATAAATCAAATCAAACAAAAAATGTTTTAATGACCACATGGGGAATCAGACTATTTCAATTTTACTTCTTAGTTTGTAATTTTATGTGAATATAGCTTCTCTATATAGATAAGTAAATCTAAAGCCAGGGACACAGTATGAAAGCAGAGTTTCCTGTGAGCTGCTTGCATAGTTGCTTTCCCACCTGCAATGCACGACTACGAGAACATAACAACAAACCTCCAGTGTCATCTGGAGGTTTGCAGAGGCAGGTTAATCTTGAAACCGTGTTAAAATGTTTCTACATGATCAGTGGTGGATAGGGGCTTCTAAAGCTAAGCTACATTTTTGCCTGTACGTGCAAAGGACTCATGAAGAAACTGCTTTGTTCCATCCTTTTCTAATTAGAAGATAATCCCTTTTGCACCCTCACATGTGGGATTTTGCCAGTGACTGCCTTTTTATATGCTAAATAGGGTTTTGCAATATGCTGTAGAGGATACTACTATGTGAATTATAAATCTTCAAGATTTAAAATCTAGTATGAAGATCAAAGAGAAGAACTTTCCATTTGTTTGGGATGAATAAAGAAATATGGGTACGAGGCACAAGCTAGGGGCAGAGCCTTAACTGGCTTAAATTGTTAAAACTAAAAAACATGTAAATGAATAAGGATGTGCAATTTACACGAGCTGCAGCTTGCCCTTTATATACACCTAGAAGGAGAAAAAACATAAACTTGAATCAAGCTATACAAATAAGAAATTAGCCTATTGAATTCAACTGAACTACAGTGGTTTGTATTTGAGCGTTTTATCTTACCAAAGTGTATTTGTAACAGTGTTCCTTAATTTGCAATATCATAAAATTGGCTTTAAATAGACATTAAATCCTGAATGACAGTGGGACAAACAGGAAGAGGAAAAAATCTAGTGAATGAGATTAAAAGGTTTAAAAACCATCATTGTTTCTTTTGCTATCTCAATATTGTTAGCAAGAATTTTGTAATCATTCTATTTATTTAATCTTTTTCTTCACATGAAGCCCATCAAATTGCTTAGGAAAGGATAAGACATGAGCTCTATTTTCTGCAGTCAAGAAATATTGGCAATGGAGATATTAAAAAAGGAAGGTATTAAGAAACCATCACTGATTGAATGAAGTATCTTGGAAGTTGATCGGTGGCCAAATATGATAGATGAACCGATCTGCACCAAAAATGATCAGATATTGGTTTTTCCATTTGATATTGCAAGAATCACTTGACCTGGTAAAAAAATCTCAGACTGTAAAAATGTCTGGCTCAGCAGCAGCTCAGAGTCAGGTCTAGAACAGGTGCTGGTGGGCATTTGTTTTAGAAGTTCTACAGTTTGAGACAATCAAATCCATCTCATGAGCACTTTTTTATCAGCAGGACAAACATAATAAAAAAAATAAGTTTTGGCAGCTCTACTATCAGTGGCCACTCTGAAGTAACGCACAGGTACTAGAGCAGACCTGTACAATGCATGGCCCATGGGCAGCCACGCACTGATATTCTCAGACCTCCGAGTGCTACACAGTGGGTGTGAAGTGGTAAGAGCCTGCATGCCGCATCTCCATCCAGTGATACAGAGCAATCTGTGGGAGGATGTAGCTGCAGCTCAGGGCTTGTGTGTCTGTTTTGCAATGGAAGGCACTAGGATCTGCTAGGGAGAGGTTTGTGCTGCAAGATTAAAAAGGCCGAGTCTTCAGAGGATGCAGGAAAGGAAATGAGGGGAAAAAGGTGACCCTACTAGCTGCAGCTTAATCTACATGTCCCTGGCCAGGGACATTAAGACAAACAAAAAATCCTTCTATAGGTATGTAAGTGAGAAAAGAAAGACTAGGGAAAATGTAGGCCCTCTCCGGAAGGAAATGCAAGAACTGGTGACCCGGGACAGCGACAGAGCTGAGGTACTCAATGACTTTTTTGCCTCAGTCTTCACGGACAAGGACAGCAGCCGCACTGCCCAAGACGCAGAATGCAAAGGAGAGGATTGGGAAAATGGAGCACCGCCCACTGTAGATGAAGATAAAGTGAGAGACCACCTGAGGAACCTGAAGGTGCACAAGTCCATGGGACCTGATGAGATACATCCGCGGGTCCTGAGGGAACTGGCAGATCAAGTCGCAAAGCCACTAGCCATCATATTTGAGAAGTCGTGGCAGTCTGGCGAGGTTCCTGCCAACTGGAAAAGGGGAAACATAACCCCTATTTTCAAAAAGGGAAACAAGGAAGACCCGGGGAACTACAGGCCAGTCAGTCTCACCTCTGTGCCTGTGGAGAGATTCTTAAATGAGAAAAGGCATGGTTTAGTTCTGGTGAGCAACCCAGGGTTTGAACTAAGCACCCAGAGTGAGGGAGAAAAGATCTAAGTAAACAAGAAAGGTGACATCACCCTGCCCGGGAGAAGGGTTAAACAGAGGCACGTGAACAGAGGGCCTTAGCCAATCGGGTTGGGGGGCGTTGTACGTGAACAGGGAAGCTGGACCAATCATAGCATTGTTGACTATGCATGCTTTGCTGCGAGCCTATATATACTCTGCTAAAATATGCAATAAAGGAGGATGATCATACTCACATTGAGACCGCGTCGTTACTCCAGTTCCAATCCCACTCCGACATCTGGTAGCAGAGGATGTCAACTGTAACCCTTCAGCAGGACTGAGGTCTCCGAGACTGCGGTAAGCAGCGAGAGGAGGGGAGTGGGAAACACGGCTGGAAGGAGTGCTGCTCGGGAGCATAGACTACGGCAGACACGGTTCGAGGTGGCCTCTCGCCTTCCAGGTTAAAAAAGGTGAAGTTGCTATCATGGAGCTTGAAGCAACATCGACGCTGCTCGCAAGTATCCTCTCTAAGAGAGGGATTGAGGCAGCGCCGAAACAGCTGATTAATCTGATTAAGTTGGGACAACGATGGGAGCATTTTAAAGATACGCATATGATGTTTTCCCCCATGAAGTGGCGATCTTTCGGTGATACAATGTGGGAAAAAATGATAACCGGGAACGAGAAAGAGGAGAAGGAGATAAAGGCTGTTTGCGAGTTGTGGCGCACGGTGTTATCTTTCAAGGCCATGAAGGCGGAGAGGGAGATAGCCTGTGCCGCCGCTCAAATGCTGGGTCCGGAGAGCACTGAAACGAAACCTGGTGCGTGGGCACGGTTCTTCGGGTGGCCGGCGGTGAAAGGGATGACCGGAGTTACGTGTAAAACTGTTGCCGAGGTCCGCGCGGGCGCCGACCCTGCTCCGGCGACACAAAGGGCGGAAGTGGCCGCTCCCGAGCCGAGGCAGCCGACTGAACAAAAGGCGGAAGTGGCGCCTCAGGAGACCCGAGAGGGGGTGCGGCCGCAGTCGCCGTCGCAGCCAGGAGGAGAAACCTGTCGGCCTGTGCCTTCGGCTCCTCCTCTGCCCCCCTCCACTGACTCATCTGATCCTGCAACACCACCTGCTGACGACTGCCAGGATCAGTCACACGAGAATACAGATAAAGTGTTACGAACAGTGCTGCAATGTCTTGATGATGGTCTATTTCAGACGCGAAAATTCGCCCGCAGAAGACAGACTTAACGACTCAATTGAGGACATTGACAGACGTACAGACTTTACTAGGAGACATCCAATGGGGGCGCAACTGCATTGGCATTTCGAACACCGCAATTGCACCATTAACGGAACTGTTACGAGGACGACAACCAGCCGACATCGTCACACTGTCCACAACACAGCGAGCCGCATTGCAACAAATTCTACAGAAACTACAAGAGGCGTGGTCAGCCCGGCGTATCCTTGAGTTGCCAATTTCTCTGTTAATTTGTAATACTGTTGAATCACCGTATGCGGTTATTTGTCAGTGGCAAACAGGAAAGGGGGACATTCTCCCCCGCCCCACCTGTGCCACTGACAAATCATCAGGAGACAAATCATCAGGTGACATGTTTAAGATTTTAGAATGGGTCTTTTTAAGAGTACAACCCAAGTCTAGCATTCAAACAAGACCGGAGGCAATAGGGGAGTTAATCAGGAAGGGCAGAACAAGAATCATAGAGATTAGTGGAATGGAACCTGATGATGTCAGTATTCCAGTGAATGGTGCAGATTTAGAATGGTGGTTGCGTAACTCAACTTCCATCCAAGAAGCATTAATAGGCTATAATGGTCGTATACATTCGCAACAACCAAAAGGGAAAATGTGGCAAGTGTTAAAACGAAATCAGTGGATGACAAAAGATAAAGTCAGGCGAGAACCACTGGCTGATGGTCTCACAGTGTATACAGACGCTGGAAAGCGGCTTTGCCGTGCGGTGTGTGTCTGGCAGGATAAAGGACAATGGTGCCAGCACATACTGGAGGGGCAGCCACAAGACTCCCTTCAAACATTGGAACGTACTGCGGTAGTCTGGGCACTAACCAACTGGCTGACAGCCCCCTTAAATGTAGTAACAGACTCCCTGTATGTGGCTGGGGTAGTGCCGCGACTAGAAGATGCCCTCCTTAGGGAAACAACCAACCCAAGGTTGGGAAAATTATTTATCCAGCTGAGATCCACTCTGGGTCAATGAACCGCGTCTTGTTGTATCATCCATATTCGCAGTCATCAGTTGAATTTAGGTTTAGGATTGGGTAATCAAATTGCCGATAACCTGGTCAGTGCAGTGCGACATTTACCTCCAATTGACAAATTTCAGCAAGCCAGGCAAAGTCATGACAACTTCCATCAAAATGCTAAAGGTTTAAAAAGGCAATTTGGATTAACCGAAAATGAAGCACGCTCTATTATACAAGCATGCCCTAGGTGTGGGAATCATGGACCAGGAGTGGGACTAGGGGTGAACCCGAAAGGGTTAAAGGCGCTGGAAGTATGGCAAATGGATGTAACACACATTACAGAATTTGGCCGATTGAAATATGTACATGTTACAATTGATACTTTTTCAAAAATGATATGGGCTACAGCATTACCAGGGGAAAAAGAGCATCATGTATGCAAGCATTTACTTGCATGCTTTGCCGTGTTAGGAGTGCCCGAACAGATTAAAACAGACAACGGGCCCGTATATATTAGTCAAAAGGTGAGAACTTTTCTATTGAGATGGGGAATTAAACACGTAACAGGAATACCCCACTCACCAACCGGGCAAGGCTTGGTTGAGCGAACCCATCAAGTGCTAAAAGATTATCTAAATAAGCAAAAGGGTGAAGACACAGATGCACAACAGCGATTACACAGAGTATTGTTTACGCTAAATTACTTGTGTCTTATGGGCGATCAAGAGGAACCGCCAGTAGTGATACACCATCAAAACATTAAGCTGAATAGTACCACTACCCTGCCTAAATTTATGGTACATTATAAAGACCCGACTACCGGAGCATGGGTGGGACCAGTGCCAGTCATTTTTAATGGTCGAGGGTACATGTGTGTCTCTACGGGAACAGATCCAGTGTGGGTACCGAGCAGAGCGATAAAACCAGCATTGGAAAGATGACGGACAGACCAAGACCAAGAGATGTCGCAACTAAATGGACCCAAAGAATCTTAAGAGCTTGCTAATAAGTAGTTGCGTCCTTCTTTTGGATGCAGAAACGGCAGGGCTTGATCACCCCTGCAGTTTCAAAGGAATGTCTGGGTGGCTTTGGCAAATATGACCGGTCAAGATTCCATCTGCCTATCCACAGCATCACCCGAGAATCCATTTTCCACCTGTCTAGTCGGTCTTCTGTCTGACCAATGGCCTTCCAACTTACAAACGCAATTCCTAGGTATTGGCTCTGCAACTCTTGCTGATAGCCGGGATGGATGGGCTGCATATCTACCACCCCTCCATGCCGAGCCGCAAGAGCTAGAACTTGTAGGATCACTCATGATAGATAGCTGTGTGTACTACACAAACAATTTTTGCCTTGTTTTTTTTGCACTAGGAGTAGCAGCAGCACACACTTTAACCACGCTTAAGAAATTAGGATATTGGCTTGCTAAACAATCTAACGCTACACTCCAGAATAAGGCTGCCATAGATTTTGTTATTAGCGCATGTCATGGGTGTGAAGACTTTTGATGGGATGTGTTGTACGAACCTCTCAGACTACTCCAAATCAGTACGCCAAAGCATCAGAGAATTGTATCAAGGAATGCAAAAGCTGAGAAAAGATGATGAATGGGGATGGTTGAATCAAATACTATCAGGTTGGGGAATCAAAAGTTGGATAGCCATGATTGTGAAAACTAGCTTGCTTATATTGCTCATTGTAGTTGTTATAATATCAGTTGTATTATGTATCTTCTCTTGTCTACAGCGCATGCTCATGAAAATTGTGCACCAAGCCTGGGTTGCTCAAAAAGAAGAAGGGGGAATTGTGGAGAGATTCTTAAATGAGAAAAGGCATGGTTTGGTTCTGGTGAGCAACCCAGGGTTTGAACTAAGCACCCAGAGTGAGGGAGAAAAGATCTAAGTAAACAAGAAAGGTGACATCACCCTGCCCGGGAGAAAAGTTAAACAGAGGCGCGTGAAGAGAGGGTCTTAGCCAATCGGGTTGGGGGGCATTGTACGTGAACAGGGAAGCTGGACCAATCATAGCGTTGTTGAATATGCATGCTTTGCTGCGAGCCTATATATACTCTGCTAAAATATGCAATAAACGAGGACGATCATACTCACATTGAGATCGCGTCATTACTCCGGTTCCAGTCCCACTCCGACATGTGCCTGGCAAGATCATGGAGCAGATCCTCCTGGAAACTCTGCTGAGGCACACAGAAAACAAGGAGGTGATTGGCGAGAGCCAGCATGGCTTCACCAAGGGCCTGACAAATTTGGTGGCCTTCTACGAAGGGGTTACAGCGGCAGTGGACAAGGGAAGATCTACTGATGTCATCTACCTGGACTTGTGCAAAGCGTTTGACACTGTCCCACACGATATCCTGGTCTCTAAATTGAAGAGACATGGATTCGATAAATGGACCACTCGGTGGATAAAGAGCTGGCTGGATGGTCGCACTCAAAGGGTTGCGGTCAACGGCTCGGTGTCCAAGTGGAGAGCAGTGACGAGTGGCGTTCCTCAGGGGTCGGTACTGGGACCTGTACTATTCAACATCTTTGTCAGTGACATGGACAGTGAAATAGAGTGCACCCTCAGCAAGTTTGCTGATGATACCAAGCTGTTTGGCGAAGCAGACACGCTGGAGGGGAGGGGTGCCATCCAGAGGGACCTGGACAGGCTGGAGAGGTGGGCCCAAGCCAACCTCATGCAGTTCAACAAGGCCAAGTGCAAGGTCCTACATCTGGGTCGGGGCAATCCCAAGCACAAATACAGGCTGGGCGGGGAATGGCTGGAGAGCAGCCCTGTGGAGAAGGACCTGGGGGTGATGATTGATGAGAAGCTCGACATGAGCCAGCAGTGTGCGATCGCAGCCCAGAAGGCCAACCGTATCCTGGGCTGCATCAAAAGAAGTGTGGCCAGCAGGTCAAGGGAGGTGATTCTGCCCCTCTACTCCGCTCTCGTGAGACCCCACCTGGAGTACTGCATCCAGCTCTGGAGTCCCCAACAGAAGAAGGACATGGACCTGCTGGAGCGTGTCCAGAGGAGAGCCACGAGGATGATCCGAGGGATGGAGCACCTCTCCTATGAGGAGAGGCTGAAAGAGTTGGGGCTGTTCAGCCTGGCGAAGAGAAGGCTCCAGGGAGGCCTTATTGCGGCCTTCCAGTACCTAAAGGGGGCCTACAGGAGAGCTGGGGAAGGACTTTTTACTAGGGCATTTAGTGACAGGACGAGGGGGAATGGCTTTAAGCTGGAAGAGGGCAGGTTTAGATTAAACATTAGGAAGAAGTTTTTCACTTTACGGGTGGTAAGGCACTGGAACAGGTTGCCCAGAGAGGTTGTTGAAGCCCCATCCCTGGAGGTGTTCAAGGCCAGGCTGGACGTGGCCTTGGGCAACCTGGTCTAGTGGGAGCTGTCCCTGCCTATGGCAGGGGGGTTGGAACTCAATGATCTTCAAGGTCCCTTCCAACCTAAACCATTCTATGATTCTATGATTCTACATAAATCAAAGTCCTTTAATAAGCCATTATTGAAATGTGTTCTGTGTCTCTATAATACAGCAATGAGCAGAAATAGGAAAAGTCCTTCCTCCTGCATATAGAATCAGCTGCCTCCTGGGAACCATGTCTCTCTGCCCTGGACCCTGCCAAAGGATCTGAGAAAATGTTAATGTGGCCAGAGCTCTGTTGAAAACCTAGCAGAATTTGGGATATTGGGAAGGACGGAGGACTTGAAACACAAGTGCAATGTGAAAGCATGGATATTGCATTTTACACACATCTGTTCCCTTGGGAATCCAGCTGGATCATGGAGTCAGCTTGGGGAGGGCACTGGTGACATGGAGATCCTGTAAATATGTGCTGGGCTTTCTTGGACAGCCTTACAGTGGTTCTGAGCCAAAACTGTCTGGTTCGGCCAATGTGACGGTGGAGACCATCAAGGTCTGGTGCCCAGGGATGTTCATTCCCTGGTACTGTTTTAAGTGACTGGTATGGATGCAGCTATAATGTCTAGGCTCCATTTGGTTATAGACAAGGGGTGAATTGCCAAACTGCTCAGACTGGGACGGTGCAGAGAGTAAGTCAAGCAAAGAGGACCCTAGTGTGTAAAGGCACTACTAGGTTTAGATGGATGCTGAATACTTTTGTTGAACTTTTGAGCCATGTGTTAACTTTTTGATTAATTCCTTTTGGTCTCATGTTCACCAAGCAGCTTGGAGAAAAACCAAGGGGCAATTTACAGTTTGCTCCCCAGGGAGGCTGTTTCCACTGGATTTGCTTTTTGAGGTGCTCTCCTGGCTGATGTGGTATATTCCTAATATATTCCTATGATAGTCTTTTCAAATACAATCCAATAGGTGTATTTCTACATATATTGTTATGGAAAAGGAGTTTATGTATAACATTTTAAGTATCAATAATACAGTTTGCAAAAGCAAAATGATTAGGCTAAAGAAAAAACAATTCCTAACAAAATTTTTAGCTCAGTAAACATCTTTTTCTGGGATTGCTCTGATTTTGGAAAATACCATGATCTAAGTTAATTCATTAATCCCCTTAAATCTAGATAGAAATAAAAATGATTAATAAAAATCTGAATTGACTGCAACTGGGTAAAATGTTAATATTTCTTCAGTATCCAGTTAAAAAATGAACATGCAGTGCATGGCAGAAAATTATGCAAGAGTAGTAATAAGTAGCATACTAAAGCAACAACAACCAGCTGCAAAATAACAGAATATCAAGTGATGCAACAAGTCTTCCTGATTAACTGGGCAGGTTGCTAACTAGATTGTTAATTAGCGCAACCTCACATTTAGGCACCCATTCATGTAAGATTTTTCACAGCATTCTGCACTGCATAATCCTGTTGAAGCTGTGAAAAGCAACAGGTGTTGAGTCTGCATATGGTTGGCATATTAATTAGACCTGATAAAAAAAAAATCTTTAAAAAACCCACAGCTGTTAAGTATTTCAGTCCAAATAAACTCCAGTAAGAAGGCTGAAGCTATATGTAAGGATAATTTGTCATCATCTGATTCAAAATCCTTATGGCAGCAGAAACTTTTTTAAGTCTTTATGGTCCTTTTTTTTGAAACTGAAGAAGCCCATTAACGTTTTCTTTGGGCACTGGCTGACAAAGGCTTGCAAACATTTTAATAGAAAGTTTCTGAGATGCTCAGCAGTCAGTGGATATTATTAGAATATTCAGTCTCTTACACGGCCAGTAGCAAGTAGCTTGCTATGGTCATTCCTGGCAGTACAGAAAGGAGTAGAAAAAGGGACGAGATAGAAAAGATTTTTTATTTCTTATTTAATTTAAGCTGGTGGTAGTAAGATTTACTTAGGCATAGTATCCCAACTTAAGTACTGAAAAAATCTCCACCAAATACTGAGGGCAGAAGGAAGGTATGTTTGGCCTAATTTAAATGCTATGGGATAAACAGTGTAGAATGCAAAATACAAGAATTGTAAGTCTTCTCAGTGGTTGAGTGAGTCATAAAACCTCTGCTAGTATCACCCACAGAGTTAGGAATCTTGCAAAAAAAAAAAAAAAAGGGCATTTAAACAGAGCAGCTTTTAAAAATGAGATAAAAGTGCCAGGGGCAGGAATGCAGAAGTACGGGAAAAATTTAAAAGGATGAAAAGAGAAAGGAACAAGGAAGCAGAAAAGCAAAGGAAAGAACATCATGGTCAGAAGATCAAGGAAAAGAGGAATAATTATAGGGAACAGGAAGTAATCGAGAAAGCAAGTAGAAGAGTACAGAGAACATCTCAGGTGGTGAAAGGAGGCAATGACAACAAAAAAATAAGGATGTATTTGGATCAATACAGAAGAAGAAACTGGGCTTCCCTGTGTGAGCTGGAAAGCATGTGAGGGCATCATCCAGGGCAGGAGAACATGAAAAAAGCTAAGATGCAGGAGAAGGGAAGAGAGCTTGGCAGGGTGTCCCTTCTGTCAGCAAGAAAGGGGGGACAGGAGCCCCAGATTCTGTGTCTGTGATTTGTGTGCATTTTCCACCTGAAGTGTACCCACATGCAAATGAAGGAGCAGGTGGCTTTTCTTGATAAGAACTTGAAAATCAGGAATTGGGCCAAAAAAAAGAATTAGAAGGCAGGAAAAAAAAAAAAAAAGCAATGCTGATTTTTTCTTTTCTTTGTAGGTCTCCTGATGCTTGAGCTGTAGGATTTGGCGATGTTAATGAACTAACACAAATTGTTGAGTGTTTCTTAAAACCCTTGATATCCATCTAATTCACTTTTCATTCACATTTGTGTTGACATTTTCCATACTTCCTTTCTGCCTAACAGTGAACATTTTAAGTTTAAGCAATGTTTCTGTGTCTATGCGTTAAGAAAGAAAATAAAAATAGTTTCCCATGCACAGGTAGTTTTTTCATCAATCCTCCCAGTCATAGAATCATAGAATAGTTTAGGTTGGAAGGGACCTTGAAGATCATCGAGTTCCAACCCCCCTGCCATAGGCAGGGACAGCTCCCAACTAGATCAGGTTGCCCAAGGCCCCGTCCAGCCTGGCCTTAAACACCTCCAGGGATGGGGCCTCCACAACTTCTCTGGGCAACCTGTTCCAGTGCCTTACTAACCTCAAAGTGAAAAATTTCTTCCTAATGTTTAATCTAAACCTGCCTTCTTCTAGTTTAAAGCCATTCCCACTCGTCCTGTCACTACATGCCCTAGTAAAAAGTCCTTCCCCAGCTCTCCTGTAGGCCCCCTTTAGGTACTGGAAGGCCGCAATAAGGTCTCCCCGGAGCCTTCTCTTCTCCAGGCTGAACAACCCCAACTCTCTCAGCCTCTCCTCATAGGAGAGGTGCTCCAGCCCTCTGATCATCCTCGTGGCCCTCCTCTGGACCCGCTCCAGCAGGTCCATGTCTTTCCTGTGCTGATGGCTCCAGAGCTGGATGCAGTACTCCAGGTGAGGTCTCACGAGAGTGGAGAAGAGGGGCAGAATCACCTCCCTTGACCTGCTGGCCACACTTCTGATGCAGCCCAGGATACAGTTGGCCTTCTGGGCTGCGATCGCACATTGCTGGCTCATGTCGAGCTTCTCATCAATCAGCACCCCCAGGTCCTTCTCCACAGGGCTGCTCTCCAGCCATTCCCCGCCCAGCCTGTATTTGTGCATGGGGTTGCCCTGACCCAGATTCAGGACCATGCACTTGGCCTTGTTGAACTTCATGAGGTTGGCATGGCCCCACCTCTCCAGCCTGTCCAGGTCTCACTGGATGGCATCCCTCCCCTCCAGTGTGTCTACCTCACCAAACAGCTTGGTATCGTCAGCAAACTTGCTGAGGGTGCACTTGTCCCCACTGTCCATGTCGCTGACAAAGATGTTGAACAGCACGGGTCCCAGTCAAAGGTAAGGGGTTTGAAAGTGCCAGTCGAATCTGTCGAGTCAACAAATGGTTACAGGACTGGTGCCACAGCCAGGGGTTTGGCTACTTAGACCACGGGACTCACTTTGAGAAACCAGGTCTACTGTGGGCTGATGGGGTTCATCTGTCAGAGAAGGGGAAGAGCATTTTTGGTCATAGGCCGTGGGAGGGGAACCTCAATCCATCCCACTCCTACCAGTTTGATGCCAGTGCCAGCAATAGATGCCCAGAGCCTGGTGAAGGTTCACAGGTCAGCAGGAGAGCACCTGGAGTGCAGCACAAAGGAATACCAGCCACTCCAGCCAGTAAGTCAGCTTCTTCGGGGGCCCAACTTAAATGCCTCTATGCAAATGCACATAGCATGGGGAACAAACAAGAGGAGTTAGAGACATGCACACCTGCAAGGCTATCATCTTATTGTCATCACGGAGAGATGGTGAGATGGCTCCTATGACTGGACTGTTGGAATGGAAGGATACAGACTCTTCAGGAAGGACAGGAAGGGGAGACAAGGAGGGGGTTTTCGCCCTCTATGTCAATGACCAGCTGGAGTGCATGGAGCTCTGCCTGGGGATGGATGAGGAGCTGACCAAGAGCTTATGGGTCAGGATTAAGGGGAGGGCAGGGACAGGTGATGTTACAGTGGGAGTCTGATACAGGCCACCTGACCAGGAAGACCGAGCGCATGAGGCCCTCTGTAGACAGATAGGAGCAGCCTCACATCCACAATCCCTGGTCTTCATGGGGGACTTCAACCACCCAGATATCTGTTGGAGGGATAACACATCAGGGCATAAGCAATCCAGGCAGTTCCTGGAATGCGTCGATGATAACTTCCTTTTCCAAGTAATAGATGAGCCAACAAGGAGAGATGCTATGCTGGACCTTGTTCTCACCAACAAGGAGGGGCTGGTGGGGAATGTGAAGCTCAAGGGCAGCCTTGGTTGCAGTGACCATGAGATGGTGGAGTCCAAGATCCTTAGGGCAGCAAGGAGGGTGCACAGCAAGCTCACTACCCTGGACTTCAGGAGAGCAGACTGGCTTCTTCAGGGATCTGCTTGGTAGAGCGCCATGGGATAAAGCCCTGGAGGGAAGAAGGGCCCAAGAAAGCTGGCTAATATTCAAGAACCACCTCCTCCAAGCTCAGGAGGGATGCATCCTGACAAAGAGGATGTCGTGCCATTCGCCGGAACGGAGGGAAGAAGCAGTCACTCAATATGAGGGATCAGCAAACTTCGTTTATTAAAGCATGGTTACACCTTTTATAACAGTCTTAATTAGCTCATACATATTGCAAAAGCCAAGCTCCTTATTGGTTAGGCATCTCAAGGTCTATGTTTGCATACACATCTTATCACTGCACATAACTCTCATTTCTTTTAATCACAAGTTCCTTACTTAGCTTTTGTTGGAATAAACAGGGGCAGACTGTCTTTGTTATCTATTAGTTCTCACGGGGGCTGCTCCCGGTATTTCTTGAGACCCTGATGAGTCAACATTTCGATGTTGATATGCCCTCGCTCGGCTAGCCAGCTCTCCACAAGAGGAAGTGAGGCAAAAACACCAGGAGGCCTGCATGGATGAACAAGGAGCTCCTGGACAATCTCAAAGAGAATAAGGAAGCCTATAGAGGGTGGAAGCAAGGACAGGTAGCCTGGGAGGAATACAGAGAAATTGTCTGAGCAGCCAGGGATCAGGTTAGGAAAGCTGAAGCCCAGATGGAGTTAAATCTGGCCAGGGGCATCAAGGGCAACAAGAAAAGCTTCTATAGGTATGTCTGGGACAAAAGGAAGACTAGGGAAAATGTGGGCCCTCTCCAGAAGGAAATGGGAGACCTGGTCACCCAGGACACGGACAAGGCTGAGGTACTCAATGACTTTTTTGCCTTGGTCTTCACCAGCAAGGGCTCTAGCCACACCGCCCAAGTCGCAGAAGGCAAAGGCAGGGACTGGGAGAATGAAGAACCGCCCACTGTAGGAGAAGACCAGGTTCAAGACCAGCTGAGGACCCTGAAGGTGCATAAGTCCATGGGACCTGATGAAATACATCCGTGGGTCCTGAGGGAACCGGCAGATGAAGTTGCTAAGTCGCTATCCATCATATTTGATAAGCTGTGGCAGTCCGGTGAAGTTCCTGCTGACCGGAAAAGGGGAAACATAATCCCTGTTTTTAAAAAGGGAAACAAGCAAGACCAGGGGAACTACAGGCTGGTCAGTCTCACCTCTGTGCCCGGCAAGTTCGTGGAGCAGATCCTCCTGGAAACTCTGCTAAGGCACATGGAATATGAGGTGATCAGTGATAGCCAACATGGCTTCACTGAGGGCAAATAGTGCCTGACTAATTTGATGGCCTTCTACAATGGCATTACAGCGTTGGTGGATAAGGGGAGAGCAACTGACGTCATCTACCTGGACTTGTGCGAGGCATTTGACTCTGTCCTGCACGACATCCTTGTCTCTAAATTGGAGAGACATGGATTTGATGGATGGACCACTTGGATAAGCAACTGTCTGCATGGTCACGCTCAGAGTTGTGGTCAATGGTTCGATGTCCAAGTGGTGAGCAGTGACAAGTGGCATTCCTCAAGGGTCAGTATTGGGACTGATACTGTTTAACATCTTTTTTGGCAACATGGATGTTGGGATTGAGTGCACCCTAGAGCAGTCGATATGCTGGAGGTAAGGGGTGCCATCCAGAGGGACCTGGACAGACTTGAGAGGTTGGCCCATGCCAACATCATGAAGTTCAACAAGGCCAAGTGCAAAGTCCTGCACGTGGGTCAGGGCAATCCCATGGACCTGTTGGAGAGAGTCCATAGGAGAGTCAGAAAGATGATAAGAAGGCTGGAGCACCTCTCCTATGAGGACAGGCTGAGAGAGTTGGGGTTGTTCAACCTGGAGAAGAGAAGACTCTGGGGAGACCTTATAGCATCCTCCCAGTACCTAAACGGGGCCTACAGGAAAGATGGGGAGGGACTCTTTGTCAGGGAGTGTAGTGATAGGACGAGGGGTAATGGTTTCAAACTGGAAGAGGGTAGATTTAGATTAGATATTAGGAAGAAATTCTTTACTGTGAGGGTGATGAGACACTGGAACAGGTTGCCAAGAGAGATTGTAGATTCCCCATCCCTGGAGGTGTTCAAGCCTGGTTGGATGGGGCTTTGAGTAACCTGGTCTAGTGGAAGGTGTCCCTTGCCATGGCAGGGGGGTTGGAACTAGATCATCTTTAAGGTCCCTTCCAACCCAAACCATTCTTTGATTATTCTATGATTCTATGATATTCTGTTCAACAAGGCTCACAATATAAAAAGCTTCGAGCAAAAAACTCTACATTTAATAACAGCTTAATCCTCTCTCTCAAAATGCTTTAGAATGTGGCAAATAGAGACAATTTAATAAATTCTACATATGTTCAGGAGCCAGCTAGCTAGAATGAAACACAGAGAAGAAAGGCTTTGTGAGAGCATTATAACTTTGCTCCACCCAGGCAAAGAAGGGGACCTGGGGCTACCATGATGTATCTCTGCACAAGGCTATGACACGTTGCAGTGGCATTCTGCCGTACCATGGCTAACCTGCATGGCATGGAAATATCTTCCAGCTTGCTTGGATGCTGGAAACTGGACGACCCTTCAGCTGGACTACTACCTTGTGTCTTAGACAGGCTAAGTAGTCAAGGTGGAGGGCTATGCTGCTATTGTTGGTAAATGGCTTCTAATAAATAAATTAATTCTTTCAGAATTGGTTTGGGTGTCTCAGCCTGGCATATCCCAGACCATTTACACATAAGTGTTTAATTCTGGCAAAAGCCGTAAACCTGACTCAAAACCATGCCAACAAACTTGTCATTATGGGAGTTGGGAGACAGCAAATGATGTAAATGGAGGGAGTAATGCTCATTCTAGAATTCAATTCTAGGATTTGTCCCTAGTTTTTATTAAGTTTCAGAATATCATCTAAACTATTATTTAAATTAAATTTTAATCTATATCCTTTGTCTGCCACATTTTTACTACTGTAAACATGGTGTATTTAAAATATATACTTTGGATGCTAATACTTTTTAAATACAAGGTGTTTTCTCTTTTCTCTGTGTTTAACCACAAGTAGAGGCAAAGAAGAGGAAGAGAAAATAGTGAGAGTCCTTATCTAAGGAAAGCACTAAAAGTATCATTAATTTAGCTTTAGCAATTTGGTTTTGTACCCAGAATTAATGGATATGTTCCACAAATTGCCCTCTGTTGGTGCCTTCCTTTCATACATTAAACATAGGGATAAAATATTTTCCTGTCTCACAAGGTAAATCCATTCCTATTCGTGGGAATCTGAGATATCTTTGTGATGAATGCCATGAGAAACAAATAATTCTGGGTGCAGCATAGGCCAGAAACTGAATGAACAGGTCTGAACAACTGCTTTTTCTGTTAACTGTCATCTAGCATTAAATGAGATGGGGATCCTGTGGGAAAAAATACTGAGCCATCGTGTAATTATAGACTGCATGCACATTTAAAGTCACATCCACACAAGAAGGCAGAACTGAGGCTGTGCAAATACAAACTCATTTCTTGCACCTCCTAGCATTTGAGTGTTTCACACTTTAGTGAAGCTACATGTAAAAGCCTTTCCATGTAGGATGGTCTGGGGCTGCTATGCAGAAGTCATAAGGGTACCCTTTTATGGGTCTGTTAGTTTCCTCAGAAGGTGTCTTATTTGACACAAAATGCACATACACACACACAGACACACACATGCATACACACACCTGCATCTGTCATGAAGTAATGTAGTGCTAATCTAATTCACACAGTGAATCTAGGTTCCTCCACTGAATTTCCTTCCCCTTACTAAAGCACTGATCTTCACAGTTGAGGTGGATTATGCCACAAGATCACACATAGAGGAGAGTTTTGTTACCATCATGGGAGGAGTAGCCAAGGGATCAGCAATTATGTGGATCGAGAATACAAAGGAATGCATAGGAGATCAGCTGCATTCCTGCAGTCCAGAGCCTGCGGTAACAGCAGAGAAATGCTCTAAAGCTCCTGAATTAGAGAAGTCTTTTTTTGCTCTCCCAGTTTTTGTTTTGCTTTGCCTGTTTACTGAGACAGCATAGAGGTACAACTAGGGTGTTTGTGCTGAAGTTTAATTTTTATGTCAATATTTTGATGTTTTCACTGCTGAATGTTTTAGCAGACACAGCCAAATACTCCAGGATTATAGACTGAGTTTGGAGAGGGAAAAATATCAAGAGAGAGAACAGCTTTTCTTTCTTTATGACTTTTAAAAGATAATAGAATAAATTACAGGTGAGAAACCCTTAAAATACAGTCTTTATTAAACTGCCTAAGTATAGATTTTCCTGTTTGGAAGTCTTTCTGCTTACATTTCACTTTCTGAATAGTAATTACTGACAAACAAATGCCACATTATCATTGTGCTGCCATCGCAGCAATAATAAAGTTGACTTTCACTCTGTTGCTCAGTGATAATTTTCAGAAGATATTTTTCAGCTACTGCTGTTCTACTTTGGCAGAAGATGGTATAACCACATTTCTTGTGAGAAAGTACACTTTTATTAAGAAGAAAGAAAACATTTGTATCCAGTGAAAGCCATTGGTAAAATAATGAAAAGAAAAAATATATTATACCAGTAATTTTTCAGTGTGTAGTACTTCATAAATATATTTCAACACCTTGTAACAATCACACTATATTTGATCTGTGAAAACAATGCACAGATTTTTAGCTTAAAGTATCTTATGATTATTTCTTATGATGATTTAATGTATCATAAGACCAATGCAATCAGTATAATCAATAAGGAAATACAGTACCTACATCACATCAAGGTTAAGAAAATGGAAAAGCTATTCAAAATATATAACAAAAAAACCCCACAAGGAATAAAATTCACATCTGTGCAGGGGTCAAAAGAGATTTGTGTTCTACTGAAGTCCTTTTATACAAGATAAATTATATACAAAAGGAAAGTTCCTTTGTTGGAAATGCTATGTTACTGCAACACATGAAGTTCTACTATCAGTTAAAACTCAACCAAGACTGGGCATATATGTTGGAATTTAACACAAACTCTTTTTGAGATAATTAACTGTGTAAAGCATGAAAATATGTATTGTATTGTTAACTGACAAGTGGTTTTGTATTTCTAAATGTCTTAGTTCCCTCTCAGTTCTTTGGCATATCACTAATTTGATGCAGATACCCTCTTAAATGCCCCTGAAAAATAAATAAACCACCAGAAGCTACATAGCCAAATAGCCAGACACATTCATTGTACTTTATATATAAGGTCATGTTTTAAATTTGGGTGCTGGTGCTGATGTTTACATATAAAATTGGTATTTGTATGCCTGGATGCTGGTTTGAATAGCAAATACAGAACTGAAAAATCAAGTTTGCATATAGCTTTTCAGTGCATTATCAGTGATTTTAAATATAATATAAAATAGCTTACAGGCTATTATCTCTACAATTAATTTTATGTTTGATAGCCTCAAGACATTTACTGTATTTTGAACCATCAATAAAAGGCACTTGTGTAAAATGAAATCAGCTCCACTGAAGGTAAGACCAAAACTCACTGACTTCAACAAAGCCAAAATTTCTTTACGTTTATAAGCTTAACTTGCTAGCTTGCTACATTGCACTGGTTTGCATAATGTATCTTACTTCCCTTGAGGATTATAGGATACTTGATTATCAAGAGGAGTTGCTTGCACTGATCCAGCCACATTGGTTGTTACAGGTTTTTTATTATCTTGCAGTACAGCAAAAGCATCACACATTACAAATACATGTTCCATTTTTTGCACATGCTCACCCTCTTTGTTGGGAGCCCACTGTAAACTTTTTGGATTTCCAGTGAGTTCTGATATACAAGTAAGTGAAAAGTTATATTTATTATTATTATTCATCTGTTTACTTTACTTTGTTTTGCTACTTGCTCATTCAGATAACAGAATCACCAATGATCTTTAGGGATAAATGTTGTTTCTAAATGGATAAGCATGGAAATGTTTAATTTCTATACTCCCATTTAGCCAAGTCCAGTGTAAAAATAATACTTGGAAGAAAAAGATAGCATCAAAATGGTGTGATAAATATACATATATATTTAATCTAGAAGTTATTTCCAACCAGTTTTTCATAAGTTTATAGGTCCATTTCAATGCCTAAATTACTATAGTGATGACAACAACATATCTTCAAACTAAACAGAAATTAATTCTTAACCTAAATGTTCTGAATATATTTTGAGCAACACTATACTATAAAGTAGACTCTTCTATGGTTTATATCTCAGAGTGCTGTATGTAACACGTATAACATTGTTACTGCTTTACTATTAATATTAGTCAAAAAGTACTTACAAAATGGTCAAGTAAATTTTAGAAAATGGTATTCTATCACTAGTACAATGTAGGAAAAGAAACTTCAGCAATAATGGTACATGGCTGTACATGTCAGCGTAGCTAACGCTATTACAGTTGGAATGGTAGGTCAGCAATGTATTGTCTTCTCTGATGCCCACTTTTGACTTCCTGTTTTCACAACAGGATGTTATCACCAAAAGAAGCATTTATTTTCAGGATACTGTCCTCCCCAGAGTGGTAGTCTCTGGTGTTCAGTAGACCCAAACCAGAGTAAAACCTGTTCCTAGGATTTGTTGTCCTCTGTATCCTTCATAGACCTGAACCGGCCTCTTTGGGTATAACTAATTGAAGAACTGTTTTTACGTGGACTGTCACAAATGTGGAAAGGAAGTGGAAAATGATAACCTTAACTTTAGCTCATATTCCCTGAATTTTAATTGCTCTGATAAATGGCAATACGAATGTCATACAAAGCAACTGATGACAAAACCCTGAAATCCTATAAAAGGTTAACCGAACATTATACATTTAGAAGAGTGTAACAGATTAACTTGTAATCAGCTTTAGCGACTTCTCTTGCTTTGACAATTAGGAAGTCCAAAATAGATTTTGGTCTTCAATGAAGCTCTTACTTGCATAGAATTCTGCATCAGTCATTATCATAGATGCAATCTGAAATGGAAACAAAATGCAAAAATATTAGTATTGTGTAGTACTTTGACTCAAGGATAAAGTTATTTGTTGTAATTGAATATAGTTATTGTATTGTTTGAGATGTTCAACATACCATCACTGATATCATCTCAAATCTCTCCATTACTGTAAGTTAAAAAAAGAGAAAAATAATGTATTTAAAAATTGAGACATCAGATATATGGAAAGCTTTTTTCTGATGGGGGTTTTTGATTAGAACCTAAATATTGAACTCCACGCAATTATTTGGAGCAACACTGAGCCAAATCTGCTCAATCCTAATAAGACTGAAATAAAAATAAACCTAAAGAAAATTTGGTCCATTTTAGTTAAATATTTCAAAATGGTATCAAAACACTTAATCACATTAATGTGCAGTTCAGTAATAGATTCTAGTACCAATAATACTTAGCATTTTTCATGGTTTAAACCAGAGTTTATGGTTAAACAATGAGGAATGGGGCCCCGGAAAATTTCCATCATGAATATATGTGACTAATTCTTGAGAAATCTAAACTCCATAAAAATAACTCAGTTTACAGGACTAGAATGACATACTAAAATAACTACATTTCACTTTTATTTAACAAACAGTTTACAAGAAAACTGAGTATTTAAACAAATTTTTCAAAAAGATCACTTTGTACTTATGTCTCAACTAAATTGCGTCTCAGAACATAGCCATCTAAAATTGAAATATATGTGTATTTAAGTTAAATTTAAATATTCATGTTATTTCTTCTGTTGCTAGCATTAGTGAAATGCAATTTTTCTCTTTTAGATATTTCAGACAGAAAGACATATAGATGGATAAAAATGTACAATGGATATGTACTCATGGAAAATTTTGATATGTCTAATTTTAGTTTTAATTATTCTTATCCACTTGTTTAGTATAACATGGTGCCCTAGATAGGGAATCAGAATATTACAGTACCTCCAGTCAGATGTCTAATGTGTGTTATTTCTCTTGTTTCATTGCAATAGTTTTCATTGTGTACAAAACTAGTGCGCTGAAAGGAGAAAATAGTAATATGCAAGATTAGGTTTTCATCTTGTATTTTAGTTTCCTGGTTGCACGAGAGGGGTGTGAAACAATAGCTAAAAACACAAAATATAGCACAGTTCACAAAATATAGCACAAAAATGTGGTATAATAATAACCACATAATAATATTTATAATAATAAAGAACATAAATATATATAATTACAGGGACAAAAATGTCTTTCAAGACATATACACCTATTAATTATTATTAACTGTAATTGTTTGAATTTTTTAACTGTATCATATTGATAAGAACTCTATATAAGATAACAGAAAAACCTAAGAGAAGCTACTCACTGGTGAATTATTCTATTACTCTGTTGCATTACTAATGAAATCAGATAAAACTACATGTATTCTTCTTCGATATATTTAATCTCGCAAAATATTACTTGCTGACTTTGGTAAAAGATATCTACTAAAATACTTGTCAATTGGTATGACATATACAAGCAAAGAGAAAGTCGTAACAATAATTACATATTTGTACGTAAACATTAGTATGTTTGCACAAAATTAGGACAGTTTTAAAGGAGAAATGAGATCTTGTGCTATATTTGAAATTGCTATATAAGTTTCCTTCTTTTATTCATTAGGTGGCTTAAATGGTCACACTAAAATTACATTTTTTTAGTAATTCATACACTGCCACATTCATAGGTTTTAGAATAAATTTATTAGCTTTACTTGTAAAGTTCCTTTGTATTCTTGGAGCTGCTACTGCTCCATGTACTTAGAGGAACCATTATGTAATACAGAAAGTATCGGTTTTCCGCTAGTATTTCTGGTGATGATTTTTCATGTCAGTTTATCTGAATCCCCAGATCTTACTGTTTTGCCTAAAGGAATTATTTCCTCCTTCACATGAACTTCTCTTTTCTGATACGCAAGACATGGAAGTTTTTTGTTGCTTTATTTCTAAATGCACAGTAATGTGCAGCTAAAGAATCTCATATGTTGTGTTAACCTTTCTTTATAATCCAGTTCCTAGTTTTATTCTAACTGAAATTGCCCTTTACAAGATCTGTAACTTTACTAGTGGGGGAAACTTTCCCTTGTAAATTGGCATTAGACACAATGAGCTAGTACTGTTCCCAAAAGCTGCTGAATTATCACAGTCTTCAACTGGCCAATGTTTTGAAATATATAAATGCCCTATGATTCCTATATGGAATATTGGAAAAGTTATATCATAGAATTATAGAATCATAGAATGGTTTAGGTTGGAAGGGACTGTAAAGATCGTCCAGTTCAAACCCCCCTGCCATAGGCAGGGACACCTCCCACTAGACCAGGTTGCTCAAAGCCCCGTCCAGCCTGGTCTTGAACACTTCCAGGGATGGGGCCTGCACAAATTCTCTGGGCAACCTGTTCCAGTGCCTCACCACCCTCAAAGTGAAAAGTTTCTTCCTAATATCTAATCTAAACCTGCCCTCTTCCAGTTTGAAGCCATTCCCCCTCGTCCTATCACTACATGCACTTGTAAAAAGTCCCTCTCCAGCTTTCTTGTAGGCCTCCTTCAGATACTGAAAGGCCACAATAAGGTCTCCCCGGAGTCTTCTCTTCTCCAGGCTGAACAGCCCCAACTCTCTCAGCCTGTCTTCGTAGGGGAGGTGCTGCAGTCCTCTGATCATCTTTGTGGCCCTCCTCTGGATTTGCTCCAACAGGTCGACTTCCTTCTTGTGCTGAGGACTCCAAAGCTGGAAGCAATACTCCAGGTAGGGTCTCACGAGAGCAGAGTAGAGGGGTACAATCACCTCCCTTGACCTGCTGGCCACACATCTTTTGATGCAGCCCAGGATACGGTTGGCCTTTTGGGCTGCGAGTGCACATTGCTGGCTCATGTTGAGCTTCTTTGTTTAACCTCAGCAATTCTATGATTCTATGATTCTTATCCACCAACACCCCCAAGTCCTCCTCCTCAGGGATGCTCTCAATCTATTTTCTGCCCAGCCTGTATTTGTGCTTGTGATTGCCCCAACCCATGTGCAGTACCTTGCACTTGGCCTTGTTGAACTTCATGAGGTTGGCATGGGCCCACCTCTCCAGCCTGTCCAGGTCCCTCTGGATGGCATCCCTTCCCTCCAGCGTATCGACCACTCCACACAGCTTGGTGTCATCGGCAAGCTTGCTGAGGTTGCACTCAATCCCACTGTCCATGTCACCGACAAAGATGTTAAACAGCACCAGTCCCAGTACCGACCCCTGAGCAATGCCACTTGTCACTGGTTTCCATTTGGACATCAGTCCATTGATTGCAACTCTTTGAGTGTGACCATCCAGCCAGTTCCTTATCCACTGAGTGGTTCATCCATCTGTCCTGGTTTGAGTAACACAGGACTAATTTCTCTTCTAGTACTTGGGAAGACTGCACTTTTAGAAGACTCTAGTGTCTGAATTTGGGAAAATATTTACTTTCTAGCCAGCTGTGGTGTGTGGGTTTCAAGGTCTCAGTGTTTTCGAGCTTGCCAGGTGCAGGGATGAGGAGGAGCGAGACCCGGGCACTTGACCCAAGCTGGCCAACAGGATTATTTCATACCATGAATGTCACATTCACTATAAATTAGAAAGTTTGATGCGAAGTTCGCTCTCTTCCTTGATGGCTGCAATCCAGAGAACTTCTTGCCCCGGTGCCGGACCCCTGAGGCCTTCCCTTCCTCCCAAAGCCATAGTGCTCGCAGTGTCTGACATTTGCTGTCCACTGCTGGGAGTGCACAGCTTCCTACTGATATAGTTGGCTGAGTATAATCTTTGCATATTCTGTATTGGTATTGGGATCAATATTGGTTCTTTCATCCTATTAATGTTAATTATCTAATCTTACTCTATTAAATCTGTTTATACTTCAACCCCCGGGTTTCCTTGTTTTTTCCTGATTTCCTTTCCCGGGTGGGAAGGGGTCATCAGGTGATAGAATGATTATCTAAACGACAATAAATTGTTGTGGATTTCTCAAAGCATAACAATTTTGGTGCCCAACATGGTATTGTAATGAATTTGGCATTCTATGTGATATTTTGCACTTAATTCAAATAGTGCTGGGAGATCTGTAGGTTTTCATTTGAGAGCTTTGATGGGTTGAAGTTTTAAACAGATTTGATCGGATTTACTTAACAGTCATTATGACTCTGTTGGAATGGTTTCAAAGGCATATAGTTGGAGTCCTCTGCTATCTCTGTATAAACTTAGGTTGGGAGCTATGGGAGCTGTGGGGGAGTGCATTGCCATTTGTCACTGGTTTAGGGCAGCTTATCATTTCTAAATGTGGACTTAAAAACATCACTTTATTTTGTATGGTGGTATTTTGCTATGTTATCGGGTCTTTTTTAATCTTTCTGGTTTTTGTCACTTACGTAATGGCATCTCACGGATCGCTGCGGTCGGACTCACCTCTGTACGGTGACAGGCCTCTGCTGGACATTGTGCATAATTACACCTTGGATTATATTAACGGGCCATTTAGCAAGGGGGGGATCTCTTGAGGATTTGTATGTTCCGGTGGCGTGAATAGTAACAGTTTTTGAGAGTTTGGAATACCCTTGGAATTTTTTGATGATTTTGATTGTGTTGTTAAGTTTTGCGGGCTTGATCTTCTGCATTGGCTGGATCTGCTGTAGAGGGAAATATTCGGTAGTGACCTTGCTGGCTCCTATGGCACTCAGACCCCACCAGCCCCCATGGCAGGCATTGATCTGATCCAGACTCCACCATCTTATATCCTGCTGGCTCCTACGACAGGCACTGCACGGCATTGTGCCTGCACAGCTCCCACCGGCCTCTGCAACAGACAATGTACCTGTGCAGTCCCAGTTGGCCCCCACGACATATATCATATCTGCACAGACCCTGTCGGCCCCTGTGACAGACACTGATCCTATCCAGACCCCGCTGCTTCCCATGACAGGACCTGCAACTGCAATGAGTACTAGACCTGCTTCAACCTTGGTGATGGATGATGCAGCTGACCTACAGACCCAATCAGGGCCAGTATCAGTCAACTTTGTACATAGGAGGAAAGGTGCAATAGGACCAGGTAGCGATGGTCAACAAGGGACATCACACAGTGAAGTAACAGAGGAAACTACTCAATCATTATCCCTAAGTGAGCTGCGAGACATATGTAAAGATTACAGCCGTCAGAAAAGCAAGCAAGTGGTTACTTGGCTACTCCTATGCTGGGATACTGGAGCCGATAGTTTGGACTTAGATGGTAGAGAAGCCAAGCGGTTGGGATCATTGGCTAGAGAATCGGGTATTGACAGGGCTCTTGCAAGACCACCACAATCCCTCACCCTCTGGAGGCGACTCCTGTTAAGTGTGAGGAGCAGGTATCCCTTTAGGGACGATATCCCATACCACCCGTCCAAGTGGACAACTATTGAGAGAGGTGTCAAGAATCTGAGGGAAATAGCTATGCGGGAGATGATTTTTACTGATTTGGACAACCTGCAGGCACCATTAGATCCAGATGACCTCAAAATTACTGGACCCATTTGGCGCAAGTGGGTACTGAGTGCGCCAGCGGCATATGCTAATGTATTGGCATTATTTTGCTGGAGAGAGGATGAAGCACCAACAGTGGGTGATATGGATGCTTGAATGCAGCATTACGCACATAATCTTCTTTCTGCCCCACAGGCCGGTGTCTCAGCGCTGCAGAAATCATTCGACAAGGCCACTGTCTCAGTTGGGAAAAAATGCTTCCCTAATAAACCCGTTTGAGAGAAACAATACACACTGCGACACATTCTGTGGGCTACCCTGCGTGATCAGGGAGAAAACATGAGGAACTGGGATGGAAAACCTACTTTGGCATTACAGACATGCATACATGAGTTGCAGAGTAAAACAGCCTCAAGGAGGGGTTCTTTGAGAAGAAGTGCTGCTCCAGTTTCCAGTGGACAGTCCCCCAGAAGGCACAGATTGGCTTTGGAGCTTGATTTATGATGTGTGACTGTCACGGATGGAAGTGAGGGGCCCTCTAGTTGAAAGTAGAGGTGCCCTGCCTCCAGCCAGGAGAGGGAGAGGGACAACCGAATTCATTGGACTGTATGGATTTGATGGCCTGGTGCATCAGAACCACAAAAGTATGGGGCCTTGGTGGACACTGGTGCGCAGTGCACCATAATGCTGTCAAATCATAGAGGGGCAGAACCCATCACTATTGTTGGAGTGACGGGGGGATCTCAAGAACTGACTGTATTGGAGGCCGAAGTGAGCCTAGCTGGGAATAAATGGGAAAAGTTCCCTATTGTGACTGGTCTAGATGCTCCGTGCATTCTTGGCATAGATTATCTCAGGAGAGGATATTTTAGGGACCCAAGGGGGTACTGGTGGGTGTTTGGTGTAGCGGCGGTGGAGACAGAGGAAGTTATGCAACTCTCTACTTTGCCTGGGCTGTCAGAGGATCCTTCTATTGTGGGGTTGTTGAGGGTTGAGGAACAAAAGGTGCCCATTGCTACTACAATGGTGCATAGGCGGCAATATCGCACTAATCGAGACTCTTTGCTCCCTATTCAGAAGTTGATCCGTCAGCTGGAAAGCCAAGGGGTGATCAGTAAGACTCGTTCACCCTTTAACAGTCCCATATGGCCAATGCGAAAGCCTAATGGGGAATGGAGATTGACAGTAGACTATCGTGGCCTGAATGAAGTCACACCACCACTGAGTGCTGCTGTGCCGGACATGCTAGAACTTCAATATGAACTGGAGTCAAAGGCAGCCAAGTGGTATGCTACAATTGACACTTGCTAATGCCTTTTTCTCTATTCCTTTAGCAGCAGAGTGCAGTCCACAGTTTGCTTTCACCTGGAGGGGTGTCCAGTACGCCTGGAATCGACTGCCCCAGGGGTGGAAACACAGCCCTACTGTTTGCCATAGACTGATCCAAGGTGCACTGGAGAAGGGTGGAGCTCCAGAACACCTGCAATACATTGATGACATCATCGTATGGGGCAATACAGCAGAAGAAGTTTTTGAGAAAGGGAAGAAGGTAATTCAAATCCTTCTGGAAGCCGGTTTTGCCATCAAACGAGGTAAGGTCAAGGGCCCTGCACGAGAGATCCAGTTTTTAGGAATTAAGTGGCAAGATGAGCGTCGCCAGATCCCAATGGATGTGATTAATAAAATAGCAGCTATGTCACCACCTACTAACAAAAAGGAAACACAAGCCTTCTTAGGTGTTGTGGTATCTGGAGAATGCATATTCCTGGTTACAGTCAGATTGTGAGCCCTCTCTATGAAGTGACTAGGAAGAACAATGATTTTAAATGGGGCCCTGAGCAGCAATCAGCCTTTGAGCAAATTAAACGGGAGATTGTTCATGCAGTAGCCCTTGGGCCAGTTTGGACAGGACAAGATGTAAAAAACGTGCTCTACACTGCAGCAGGGGAGAACGGCCCTACCTGGAGTCTCTGGCAAAGGGCACCTGGAGAGACTCGAGGCCGACCCCTAGGGCTTTGGAGTCGAGCATATAGGGGATCAGAGGCTCACTATACCACTACTGAGAAAGAGATATTGGCAGCATATGAAGGAGTTCGAGCTGCTTCGGAGGTAATTGGTACTGAAGCACAGCTCCTCCTGGTGCCCCGATTACCAGTGTTGAACTGGATGTTTAAAGGGAAGTCTCCTTCCACGCATCACGCAACTGATGCGACGTGGAGTAAATGGGTAGCACTAATTACTCAGAGAGCTCGAATAGGGAACACTAATCGTCCAGGAATTTTGGAGGTGATCATGGATTGGCTGCAAGACATGGATTTTGGAGGGTCCCCAGAGGAGAGGGTGGTGCGTGCTGAGGAGGCCCCACCATATAATCAATTATCAGCAAATGAAAGGTGATATACGCTGTTCACTGATGGATCTTGTTGTATTGTAGGAAACCAGAGAAGGTGGAAAGCTGCTGTGTGGAGTCCTTCTCAACAAGTCGCAAAAGTGGCTGAGGGAGTGGGTGAGTCGAGTCAATTTGCAGAGGTAAAAGCCATCCAGCTGGCTTTAGATGTTGCTGAGCGAGAAAAGTGGCTGGTGCTTTATCGTTATACTGACTCATGGATGGCGGCACATGCCTTGTGAGGGGGATTAAAGCAGTGGAAGAAGAGCAACTGGCAGCGCAGAGGCAAACCCATCTGGGCTGCTGATTTGTGGCAAGATATTGCTGCCTGATTGGAAAAGCTGTCTGTGAAGGTACGTCATGTAGATGCCCATATACCCGAGTCGGGCCACTGAGGAACAACAAAACAACCAGCAGGTGGACCGGGCTGCTAAGATTGAAGTGTCTCAAGGAGACCTGGACTGCGACATCCCTGGGATGACTGTGAGTGACTGGGATATAGTGGGAGCAACTGGAACTACACATAGGGTGATTGGGATCATTTTTGGAGAAACTGGAACTAGGCTGAGGGCAACTGGGACCACACTGGGGGCAACTGGGTTATACTGGGAGTAACTGGGAGTGACTGGGACCATGCTGGGGGCAACTGAGAGCAACTGGGATACTACTGGGGGCAACAGGGACCAAGCTGAGAATGACTGGGCATGACCAGGTCCAACTTGGAGCATGCTGGGGGCAACTGGGATCATAGTGGGACTGACTGGGATCATACTGGGATCAGCTGGGATCATACAGCCAGCTGAATATGAGCCAGCAGTGTACCCAGGTGGCCAAGAAGACCAACAGCATCCTGGCTTGTATCTGGTATAGTGTGGTGAGCAGGACCAGAGAGGTGATCGTCCCCCTGTACTCAGCACTGGTGAGGCCCCACCTCAAATACTGTGTTCAGTTTTGGGCCCCTCACTACAAGAAAGACATTGGGGTGCTGGAGTGTGTCCAGAGGAGGGCAACAAAACTGGTGAGGGGTCTGGAGAACAAGTCTTAAGAGGAGCAGCTGAGGGAACTGGGGTTGTTTAGTCTGGAGAAAAGGAGGTTGAGAGGAGACCTTATTGCTCTCTACAGCTACCTGAAAGGAGGGTGTAGAGAGGTGGAGGTCGATCTCTTGTCCCAAGTAACAGGCGATGGGACAAGAGGAAATGGCCTCAAGTTAAGCCAGGGTAGGTTTAGCTTGTACATTAGGAAAAATTTCTTCACCGAAAGGGTTATCAAACATTGAAACAGGCTGCCCAGGGAAGTGGTGGAATCATCATCCCTGGAGGTATTTAAAAGACAGGTAGAAGTGGTGCTTAGGGACATAGTTTATTGGTGGTTTTGGTAGCCTTAGGTTGATGGTTGGACTCAATGATCTTAAAGGTCCCTTCACACCTAGATGATTCTATGATTCTATTCTATGATTCTATGATACTGGGCGTTACTGGGAGTGACTAGGAGCACGCTGGGAGCAAGTGGAATCATACTGGGGATGACTGCGACCATGCTGGGGGCAACTGGGAGTGACTGGGATCATACTGGGAGCAACTGGAACTAGGCTGAGGGAAAGGGGGGATCGTACTGGGAGTTACTGGGAGTGACTGGGACTACCCTGGGGGCACCTGCGGTCATACTGGGCGTGACTAGGAGCAACTGGGATCATGCTGGGGGCAACTGGGATATACTGGGAGACTATGGGAGTGACTGGGATCATACTGCGATCAACTGGGTTCATACTGGGAGTCACTGGGACCACCCTGGGGGCAATGTGGAGAGACTGCGATATACTGAGAGCAACTGGAACTGCACATGGGGTGACCAGGATCATATTGAGAGAAACTGGCACTAGGCTGAGGGCAGCTGGGACCACTCTGGGGGCAACTAGGATCATACTGGGAATACTGAGACGTCCATGGGGTGACTATTAGTGACTGAGATATACTGGGAGCAATTTGAACTACACTGGGGGCAACTGGGACCACGCTGGGGGCAACTGGATATATTGGGAGTAACTGTGAGTGACTAGAAGCATGCTCGGGTCATACTGGGAGTGACTGGGATCAACCAGGGGCAACTGGGAGACACTAGGATCAGACTGGGAGCAACTGGAACTACACTGGGGGCAACTGGGACCACGCTGGGGGAAATTGGGATCATACTGGGTGTGACTGGGGCCACCTGGGGGCAACTGCGTGCGACTCGGATCATACTGTGAGCAAATGGAACTAGGCTGAGGGCAACTGGGAAATTACTGGGAATGTCTGGGAGGGACTGGGACCACCCTGGGTGCAACTGCGATCATACTGGGAGTGACTGGGAGCAACTGGGACCACGCTGGTGGCAACTGTGATCATACTGGGAGACTCTGGGAGTGACTGGGATCATACTGGTAGCAACTGGGATCATACTTGGAGTGAGTGGGACAAGGCTGAGGGCCACTGGGACTACGCTGGGGGCAACTGAAATATAGTGGGAGTAACTGGGAGCGACTGGGACCATGCTGGGGCAACTGAGAGGGACTGGGAGCATGCTGGGAGCAACTGAGATCATACTCGGAGTAACTGGGATCACCCCGGGGGCAAATGGGAGCTACTGGGATCAGACTGGGATAAACTGGGATCATACTGGGAGTGCCTGGGACCACCCTGGGGGAAACTGGGAGTGACTGGGATTATACTGGGAGCAACTGGAACTAGGCTGAAGGCAACCGGGATGATACTTGAGGCAAATGGGATATACTGGGAGTAGCTGGAACAACACTGAAGGCAACTGGCACCAAGCTGGGAGCAACTGGGATATACTGGGAGTAAGTGAGAGTGACTAGGATCATGCTGGAGTCATACTGGGAGTGACTGGCATCATACTGGGTACAACTGGGATCATACTGGGAGTAACTGGGATCACACACAGGGGCAACTGGGAGTTACTGGGATCAGACTGGGATTAACTGGGATCCCGCTAGGATTGACTGGGAGTGATTGGACCACCCTGGGGGAAACTGGGAGTTACTGGGATCATACTGGGAGCAACTGGAACTGGGTGCAGGAAACTGGGATTGTACCGGGAGTGACTGGGACCACCCTGGGGGCAACTGGGAGATACTGGGAGACTCTGGGTGTGACTGGGATCATACTGGGGACAACTGGGATCATACTGGGAGTCACTGTGACCACCCTGGGGACAGTTTGGAGAGACTGGGATATAATGGGAGCAACTGGAACTATACTGGGGGCAACTGGGATTATACTGGCAGTAACTTGAACTAGTCTCAGGGCAACTGGGACCATGCTTGGGGCAACTGGGATCATACCGGGAGTGACTGGCACCATCCTGGGATGACTGTGAGTGACTGGGCTGATATTGGGAGCAACTGCAATTAGGCTGAGGGAAACTGGGATGCAACTGTGATCATACTGGGACTACTGAGACCACCATGGAGTGACTGGGAGTGACTGGAATATACTGGGAGCAACTGGAGCTACACATTGGAACGACTGGGATCATACTGGGAATAACAACTTGAACTACACTGAGGGCAACTGGGATGATGCTGGGGGAAACTGGTATATACTAGAAGTGACTGGGAGTGACCAGGAGCATGCTGGGGGCAACTGGAATCATACTCTGAGTGACTGGGACTACCCTGGGGGTGACTGGGAGTTACTGGAATCATACTGGGAGTGACTGGGAGCAACTGGGATCATGCTGGGGGAAACTGGGAGTAACTGGGAGTGTCTAGGAGCACACTGGGGGCAACTGGGATATACTGGGAGACTATGGGAGTGACCGTGATCAACTGGGATCATACTGGGAGTGAGTGGGATCACCCTGGGGGCAACTGGGAGTGACTGGGATCATACTGGGAGAAACTGGAACTAGGCTGAGGGCAACTGGGACCACGCTGGGGCAACTGTTATTTACCAGGAATATCTGGCAGTGACTGGGACTGTGCTGGCGGCAACTGAGAGCAACTGGCATCCTACGGGGGGCAACTGGGACCAAACTGAGGTTGACTGGATGTGACCGGGTTCAACTGGGATAGTGACTGGGAGCATACTGGGAGTTACTGGGATCACCTTGCAGGCAACTGCTAGTGACTGGGATCAGATTGGGGTCAACTGGGATCATAGTGGGAGTGACTGGAATGATACTGGAATCAGCTGGGATCATAAAGCTGGCTAAATGTGAGCCAGCAGTGTGCCCATTTGGCCAAGAAGGCCAATAGCATCCTGGCTTGTATCTGGAATAGTGTGGTGAGCAGGGCTAGGGAGGTGATCGTCCCCCTGTACTCAGCACTGGTAAGGCTCAAACCTTCCTACCTTCCTTCTGGGGATAGGAAGCTGTGCACTCCCAACAGTGGACATCAAATGTTGGACACTGCGAGCGCTACGACTTCAGGAGAAAGGGAAGGCCTCAGGGGTCTGGCACCGGGGCAAGAAGTTCTCAGGATCGCAGTAATCAAGGAAGAAAGATAACTTCTCAGCAAACCTCCTAATTTATGTTGAATGTGATGTTCATGGTATGAACTAATCCTGTTGACTATCTTGGGTCAAGTGCCCGGGTCTCGCTCCTCCTTGTCCCTGCACCTGGAGAGCTCAAAAACACTGAGACCTTGAAACCCACACACCACAGCTGGCTAGAAAGTAAATATTGTCACAAATTCAGACACTAGAGTCTTCTAAAAGTGCAGTCTTCCCAAGCATTAGAAAAGAAATTAGTCCTGTGTCACTCAAACCATGACAATCTGGCATACTTAAGAGGCCAGTAATGAATACCCTATTCAGCAGCATTAAATATAAATGCATTAATTCACTGTTTGATTTGTTAAAGAGATGTTCCCACCTCCTTCTTCTGATCAAGAAATTTATGATGTGATTGATGATGAAGATGCTGTTACTAGGTATGTTTTTATATCATTTAAATAATTTGCTGCTGTATCAGAGTGTTTTCATTTCAGGTTTTAGTATTTTTGAATTAGGCATAATAATCAGCAAGTGGGTAAATATCAGGATGGATTCATGAAACTAAAAAAAAAGCATTCTTTGGCCTTTTGGAGACATTTTGTTTTGTAATTAATTTTGGTATGTCAGCAAAAGAAGCTGCAGTCATGAAAATCCCCAAATTCCCAACTAGACAGAATAGCTCTGAAATTAAAATAACAAACTAAAATGCTAGCTTGCTGAGTAACAACATGATAGCAGAAAGCCAGTAGATGACTATCTATACCTACAAATATATAAAATATCTGTAAATAACCTAAAATATATATTTCTAGTTTAGCATTTTAGACATTAAATTTTCTCACCTTGCAGTATATACATTGTTGGCATTAATGAGAAGTATGTGCATTGATGGAGAATTTAAACTGTACCTTTTTAAAAGAATGTTACATTGTGATAATTGCATGCATACTCCAAATGTCTGTATTGCAGGATGAAGATAAGAATGATATCTGGTCCTGGGGAATCTTGAGGAGGCTAAAGACCAAAGATGACAAAACGAGAAGTGTACGAGAAAAAACAACCAAAGTCAATGGGGCAGAAGATAATGGAGATTTGTTGTAAGAGTCTGCCAGGAAATCACAGTGAACATTAACTAATTCTAATAAAGCATTGATCACATGCTACTAACATGTTCTCACAGCAGCCTAATGAATCATGAATCAAATTGCTACTCAGGATGATACTTTTCTGCAAAAACACTGATGTCCTTTCTTTTCACCTGCATAATATAATTACTCTGTTAACAAGCTGTATTTGTTGCATAAGTCTAGTAATTAAAAATATGCCAATAAATTTTTTTGTCAAAGGGCACCAAAATAATCCATCATCTTTGTGCCGCTCTGGTGATGTACATTTGCTATATCCTCAGTTAAAATATATTTTGCTCACCAGTACAATGTCACTGAGATAAACTGGTAAATCTCGTCCCATTAATCCAAATTTTAGGAATAATATGCCAAACAGAAAAATGCAAAGACTGTCTTCTCCCCATCTTGCCTAGAGGTTAGATCAGCAACTGGTGTTTTTACCACCATCTTTTCTCACTCAGTTCTGAACCAGTTTACTTTGATTCAGTGGTAAAAATACATTTAGTCCATGAGTATTGTTGGTGTCAGCGGAGCTTCAAAATCTCTGGAGATTATTTGGAGCCCTTGTGTTGCAAGTTTTTTAAATTATTTAAATGATGCAAAAGCCTATTAATGTGATATAAATACTTAATGAGCATCTTTTTTTTTTTTTTTCCCAGCATGTCTCCTTCAACAAAGCAGTTTGGAAAAGGTAATTAATAGCCAATTGTTTAGTCTTCATATTGATTCCTGATCCTTTTTTCTGTATACATTACTCTCTGTCATGCTAGTCACAAAAAAAAAAAATCCAAGGAAGGAAACAGAATTTCCCATTGCTTACCCAGTTCCAGCAAACAAATTTCAAATATTGTGACTGATTTGGCTACAGACAAGGAGATACAAATACATTGCAAACTCTTCTAGAAAACAACTTAATGTATTTTTAAGAAGTCATGATTTTTCTATGTGAGATTTCCACTAGTTCATTTTGTTTGACATTAAGTATGAACAGATATGCTTGGAAAGTAACACTTAATGCAAGACTTCAAAAATGAAGAGATGCGTGTTATTTTTATCACTTGCCATGTCTTTGTAAGATAACATATACTCATAAATATCAGCTTATCCATGGAATAAAAAGCAAGTTCTTACAATTTTTGAGGCTGTTGCCTGAACTGAGTTCTAAACCTTTTATTTCCTACTGTGATTTTTCTAACCATGGATTTGATGAGTTGAACAATTGCTTCCTTTCTACAAATATGCTGGATGTGATTCAAAGTATATTCTTGGGGTAAGAATTCTTTTCACTGCTTTGGTATTGCAAGATGGCCTAAAAACTAACATACATGTGACTCACATGCACTTCTAGGCAATGTTGCATTGACCAGAGTGCTATAGAAGTGCCTGAGTGTACATTAAAATTAAACCCTAAAAATATATTTTGATGCAACCCAGTAGGAAATGGACTAATTAAAACAAAGATTAAAGGCTATTGCATTAGCTAAAACTTGCTACAGCTTAAGAAGATTAAAATATCAGTGAATACCTATTATTATTAATAAAGAGTCTTATTCTGAAAAGGTTGGCTGGTGTATGTTTTGCATAGTAGATTGTGCAAAACAGAGAACCCACAGTTACTATAGACAATAAATGGCTACAGTACTTGGTGCAATTTCTTGTCAACTTAGCTACACTACTGTAGATTGTAACACAATGTATTGACTAATCAAGGATCACATAATAATATTCCATTCTTTTAAACACTATTTTTCAGATTGTGGAGACGATGTTTATGATGATGTAGATTCCTCAGACTTCCCTCCTCCACTGGCTGAACTCAAGCAAGTGAAAATGGAAGTTACTCCCCTATTAGAAATCTTTAATACAGTGACACATTTTTCAAAGTATTTACTAGAGGCAGATTGCTGCTAATGTATGCTTTATTTGATATTCATAGAAGTGTAGAATCATAGAATACCACGTTGGAAGGGACCTCAAGGATCATCCAGTCCAGCCTTTGTTGGCTAAAGCCCAGCACCCTGTCCAGCTGAATCTTAAAAGTGCCTGATGATGGTGAATCAACCACTTCCCTGGGGAGATTATTCCAATGGCTGATTGTTCTCATTGTGAAAAATTTTCCTCTTTTGTCCAATCGGCATCTCCCACGGAGTAACTTGTACCCCTTACCCCTCATCTTTTCCATCTGACTCCTTGTAAAAAGGGAGTCTCCATCTTCTTTGTAGTCACCCTTTAAATACTGGAATGTGGTGATAAGGTCTCCCCTTAGCCTTCTTTTCTCCAGGCTGAACAAACCCAGTTTTCTCAGCCTTTTCTCATATGGCAGGCTTCGCAGTCCTTTGAACATCTTTGTGGCCCTTCTCTGGATCCTCTCCAGTCTGTCTACACCTTTTTTGTATAGCGGGGACCAAAACTGAACACAGTATTCCAGGTGTGGCCTGACAAGCGCTGAGTAGAATGGGATAATGACTTTATCTCTGCTGGTGATGCCATTGATGCAACCCAGTATCCTGTTGGCTTGCTTTGCCGCAGTAGCACACTGTTCACTCATATTGAGCTTGTTGTCCACCAGGACCCCTAGGTCCCTTTCCATAGAGCTGCTCCCCAGCTGGGTAGATCCCAGCCTGTGCTGCACTCCTGGATTGTGTTTTTCCAGGTGCAAGACCTTACATTTGTCCTTGTTGAACTTCATCAGATTCTTGTTAGCCCACTCTCCCAGCCTATCCAGGTCTTCCTGCAGGGTGGCTCTCCCTTCCGAAGTGTCCACTTCCCCACTCAGTTTGGTGTCATTGGCAAACTTCATCAGGGTGCACTTGATCCCATCATCCAGATCACTTATGAAGATATTAAACAGCGTTGGGCCCAGTATCGATCTCTGGGGAACCCCACTTGTGACAGGTTGCCAGTTTGAAAAGGAACTATTTACTACCACCCCCTGGGTGCGGCCTGTCAGCCAGTTCTCCACTCACTGCACAGACCACTTGTCTAGACTGTAATGCATCCATTTCTCTAGGAGGAAGGTGTGGGGAACCATGTCGAAAGCCTTGGAGAAATCCAGGCAGACAATGTCCACCTCTCACCCCTCATCAATTGAGCAGGTTACTTTGTTGTAGAAGGCGATCAGGTTTGTCAAGCATGATTTGCCCTTGGTGAATCTGTGCTGGCTTTTCCCAACTGTGTGCTTCATTTGACTTGTGACAGCCCCCAGAAGGATTCATTCCATAACTTTCCCAGGGACTGAAGTAAGACTGATGGGCCTATAATTTCCTGGATCCTCCTTTAAGCCCTTCTTGTAGATGGGAGTGACATTAGCCTTCTTCCAGTCTTCTGGGACATCCCCCGATCTCCACAACTTCTCAAAGATTATGGAGAGTGGCCTCGCAACGACGTCAGCCAGCTCTCTTAACACCCTTGGGTGGATATTGTCAGGGCCCATCAATTTGTAGGGGTCAAGCTCCTGTAATAGTTCACATACCAACTCTTCCTTCACTGGCGGCAGGTCTGTGTTTGCATCAGCCTGGATTGTTGTTCCCAAGGCCTGGGGCCCAACAGTGCTGATAAAGACAGAGGTGAAGAAAGCATTGAGAACCTCTGCCTTTTCAGTGTTGTCAGTGAGTAATTCACCTCTCCTATTTAACAGCGGGCCAATATTTTCCTTCTGTTTCTGCTTGTCGTTTATGTACCTGAAAAACCCTTTCTTGTAGTTTTTGACATCTCTGGCCAATTTCAATTCGAACTGAGCTTTTGATTTTCTAACTGCATCTCTGCACGCCCTGGCAATGCCCTTGTAGTTCTCGATGGGTATTCATCTGCTTTTCCATCTCTGGTATGCTTCTCTTTTGGTTTTGAGCAGACTCAGAAGCTTGCAGTTAAGCCAAGGGGGTCTCTTGCTCTGCCTACTTCCCTTACCTTTAAAGGGGATGAACTGGTTTTGTGCTTCCAGGAGAGCCGCCTTGAAAAACTCCCAGCACTCGCTAGCTCCTTTATCCTCCATGGAAGCTTCCCACGGAATCCCTCCCAGCCGAGCTCTGAGTGGGCTGAAGTTTGCTCTTCTAAAATCTAAAACCTTTGTCTTAGTGCTAACCTTCAGCGTGCTCAGCAGGATCCCAAACTCCACAATATTGTGATCACTGCAGCTAAGGCTATCACTAACCAAGATATTACAAAGCAGGTTTTCTTGGTTTGTGAGTAGCAAGTCCAGCAGTGTCTCGTTCCTGGTTGGCACATCTAACATTTGTATGAGGAAGCAGTCCTCTATGCATTCCAGGAACTTGATGGATGACATGTGAGCTTCTGTATTGTTCTTCCAGCAAATATCTGGGTAGTTGAAGTCATCCATAAGAACCAGGTTCTGTTGACCCGAAGCTTTCTTAAGTAACCCAAATATTGCTTCATTGGCCTTTTTGTCTTGGTTTGGAGGTCAGTAGCAGATGTCTACTGTAAGATCCCCCTTGGAGACAACCCCTCTGGTCTTGACCCAGAGGCATTCGATAGGGCTTCTACAATCGCAGTAGCTGACTTCTATACATTCAAGGTTCTCCTTAACATAGAGCGCGACTCCTCCTCCTCTTCCTCTCTGCCTGTCTTTACAAAACAGCCTATATCCATCCATTGTGATCCTCCAGTCATGTGAGTTGTCCCACCATGTTTCAGTTATTCCTACGATATAACTTTCTAAATGGTTGCGGAGCTCCATTTCCTCCTGTTTATTCTCCAGGCTGCAGGCATTGGTATACATCCACTTGAGGTGGTTGGTCTTCTGGTTCTCATCTTGAGAGGCAGCTAAGGGACATTTGTCACTGCTCTGGTTGGCCTGGCTTATTCCCCAGTTGGTTGTAGTGGCGTGAGCATTGCCACTTTGGACCCCACCCCTCGAGTCCTTCAGTTTAAAGCCTGATTCACCAAGCTGGCCAGGCTGTTGCCAAAGATTCCCTTGCCTCTTCTAGACAGGTGGATCCCATCCCTCCCTAGCAGGCTATAGTCATCGAAGAATGTCCAATTGTCATAAAAGCCAAAACCCTCATGATGGCACCAACCATGAAGCCAGAGGTTGATTTGCATTATACGTCTATTTCTGGCTGCATCCTTTCCTCTAACTGGTAAAATGGAAGAAAAGATAACTTGGGCACCAGTACTTTTCGCTTGCACCCCCAGGGCTTTGTAGTCTTCCTTGATTCTGCCCAATTTCTGGCTTGTGGTATCATTCGTGCCCATGTGAAAGAATAGCAACAGATAGTAGTCTGTGCTCTTGACAAGTTGTGGCACCCTCTCGGCAACATCTCGGACCTTAGCTTCCAGAAGGCAGCATACCTCTCGTGACTCCGTCAGGCCAGCAGATGGGCACCTCAGTGCCCCTTAACAGAGAGTCACTCACTTGTCATTTCTTTTTGCGATATCCACTGTGTGCTACTGGTACAGTTTCTCCTTGCAGACCTTGCTTATGGGTGTCTATAGCTGTTAAAACTTCATATCTGTTTATGATTGTAATGCTGGAGGGTGGGGACTGAAGCAGAGTCCTGCTTTTGTGGGTCACCAGGGTCCAAGGTGCCTCGTTCTCTGTGGTGTCCACCACAGGAGCATGGTTCTGAAACCACTTATCTATCTCTGTCTCGGCCCCTCTAATACCGCACAGCCTTTTAACTGTTTCCTGCAGCTCAGCCACAAGATGCAACAGATCATCAACCTATGCACATCTTTTGCAGGTACTTACCTTTTCTCCAGGAGAAGGGTCTGGGCACTCATTGCAACCTACCATCTGTACTGAAGTCTCCTTTCTTATCAGTTCCATCTGGGTAGAAGCATTAGACATCACAGGGCCTTTCCCTGTAGAAACACTGGTTTTAGCTCTGAGGCGAGTGCCCACCATCTTAGCAGAGACCTCTTGAGCTGGTAGGGTGACTACGCCCTTCCTGCACACCCTTCTGCATGCCCTGCTGTGCAAATTGCTGCGTCACACCCTGGCTGATGCACCATGCTCTGTTTGCCCGCTCTGTTCGCAGCACTCCTGGTCGCTGGTGCTCCCTAGGCTGCTTTTTATAGGTGTGGAGGTGGTCGTGGTTGCTCTGGCAACACCCAGGCCTCATCAGAGTCTCCCATGAGAGCTTCCAGCTCCTGGCAGGTGTCTCCACTGCCCTGGCATTTCCCTACCTCAGGAAAAATCCCTGTGCACTGAGATCTGCCGCTCTGCTGCATGTCGGACCGGCTCCGGAGCAGCTCCCATTGGTGACTGACAGCTAGTCTTTGTTACCCTGCATTTAAATCTCCCACCATTGCTCTGGCAATGCCCAGGCCTCCTCAGTGTCTCCCCAAAACCTTGTCAGATTTTGTAGTTCTCATAACTCTTCTCATATTATTTGCTGGGTAAAGAACTTACTGGATGGCCATGCCCAGAGAGTGGTGGTGAATGGAGTTAAATCCAGTTGGTGGACAGTCACAAGTGCTGTTTCCCAGGGCTCGGTACTGGGGCCAGTTCTCTTTAATATCTTTATCAATGACCTGGATGAGGGGATCAAGTGCACCTTCAGTAACTTTGTAGACAACAATAAGTTAGGCGGGAATGTTGACTTGCTTGAGGGTAGGATGGCCTTACAGAGGGATCTGGACAGGCTGGATCGATGGGCTGAGGCCAATGGTATGAGGTTCAACAAGGCCAAGTGCCGGGTCCTGCACTTAGGTCATAACAACCCCATGCAGTGCTACAGGCGTGGAGAAGAGTGTCTGGAAAGCTGCCTGGCAGGAAAGGACCTGGAGATGTTGGTTGACAGCCAGCTGAATATGAGCCAGCAGTGTGCCCAGGTGCCCAAGAAGGCCAACAGCATCCTGGCTTGTATCTGGAACAGTGTGGTGAGCAGGACTAGGGAAGTGATCATCCCCTTGTACTCAGCACTGGTGAGGCCCCACCTCAAGTACTGTGTTCAGTTTTGGGCCCCTCACTACAAGACATAGAGGTGCTGGAGTTGTAGAGAGGTGAGGGTTGATCTCTTGTCCCAAGTAACAAGCGATAGGACAAGAGGAAATGGCCTCAAGTTAAGCCAGGGTAGGTTTAGCTTGTACATTAGGAAAAATTTCTTCACCGAAAGGGTTATCAAACATTGAAACAGGCTGCCCAGGGAAGTGGTGGAATCATCATCCCTGGAGGTATTTAAAAGACAGGTAGAAGTGGTGCTTAGGGACATAGTTTATTAGTGGTTTTGGTAGCCTTAGGTTGATGGTTGGACTCAATGATCTTAAAGGTCCCTTCACACCTAGATGATTCTATGATTCTATGAACTGGTAGAAACTGGGATCAGACTGGAACTAGGCGGAGGGCAACTGGGACAACACTGGGTGCAGATGGGATATACTGGAAGTGACTGGGAGCATGCTGGGGGCAACTGAGAGCAACTGTGATCATACTGGGGTACTGGGAGCATTCCGGGGGCAATGGGGATCAAAATGCAATTAACAGGGATCACCCTGGGGGACACTGGATGTTACCAGGATGAGACTTTTATTAATTGGGATGATACTGGGAATGACCAGGATCTTACTGGGGGCAACTGGAACTACACCTTGGGCAACTGGGATCATACGGGGAGCAACTGAGACTAGGCTGAGGTCAACTGGGACCATGCTGGCGGCAACTGGGATCATACTGGGAGTGACTGGGACAACCCTGGGGTGACTGTGAGTGACTGCGATATACTGGGAGCAACTGGTACTACAGTGGAAGCAACTGGGATTCTATTGGCATCAACTGGAACTAGGCTGAGGGCAACTGGGACCACGCTGGAGGCAGCTGGGATATACTGGCAGTAAGTGGGAGATACTAGAAAGATGCTGGGGGAAACTGAGAGCAACTGGGCTCATACTGGAGGCAACTGGGCTCATACTGGCGACAACTGGCATCATACTGGTCGATAGAATCCTAAAAACCCAATTTTTTCAGTTTCAACAGAGCCGGGCTCAAAACTTGCACATGTCCAGCGATTACTCCCAGATGAAAACTGCCAAGAGGGAAACCTTTTGCTTGTCCTCACTGTTCCTTTAGAGTGCTTTCATAGCCCCAAATGCCCTGGAGCTCCACGCTTGCCTAGAGACTCTTGAGCCCGACTCTGGTCAGAATGAAAAGTGATGTTTGGAGGATTAAGACTATGGGCAAGAGCAAAGGAACAATGTTTGTGAAGACAAGCTCCAGGGCTTGTGGGGCTATGAAAGCGCCGCTAAAGGACGGTGAGGAGAAGCAACAGCTTTCCCTTCTGGTATCTTTGGTGTGGGAGCAATCGGATGTTTGCAATTCTTGAGATTGGACCTGGTGACAGTGAAAAAAATGCTGTTTTGACCATTAAGGCCCTAGGAAAACACGGAGCCCCAAGGTTTGTGAAGCGCTTAAAGCTCGGTAAAGGAACAGTGAGGACAACAGGTTTTCCTCCTGGCACTTTTGGTGGAGCAGCAATAGCTGGACGTTTGCATTTTTTGAGATCAGACCTGGTGAGAGTAAAAAAAATGTGGTTTTGAGAATTAAGTCACTAGGAAAGCGCAGAGCACCAAGGTTTGTGGAGATATGAAAGTGCTGTCAAGGGACAGTGAGGACAAACAAAAGCTTTCCCTCTTGGCACATTTTTGTGGAAGGAATCGCTGGATGTTTTCAATTTTTGAACCTGTCTCTGCTGAGAGTAAAAAAATGTGGTTTGAGAATTAAGTCACTAGGCAAGCGTGGAGCTCCAGGGCTTGTGGGGCTATGAAAGCTCTGCCAAGAGACAGTGAGGAGAAGCAAGAGCTTTCCTTCCTGGCACCTTCTGACTGGGAACAATCGTTTGCAATTCTTGAGATTGGACCCGGTGAGAAGGTAAGAGGAACAAGTTAGAGAACAATTAAGTAAACTGGATACCCACAAGTCCATGGGGCCTGATGGGATGCACCCGCGAGTGCTGAGGGAGCTATCAGAAGTCATTGCTGGGCCACTCTCCATCATCTTTGAAAGATCCTGGAGAACAGGTGAGGTGCCTGAGGACTGGAAGAAAGCCAATGTCACTCCAGTCTTCAAAAAGGGCAAGAAGGATGACCCGGGAAACTACAGGCCAGTCAGCCTCACCTCCATCCCTGGAAAGATGATGGAACAGCTTGTTCTGGGGGTCATCTCCAAGCATCTGGAGGAGAAGAAGGTTATCAGAAGTAGTCAACATGGATTCACCAAGGGGAAGTCATGTCTGACTAATCTGATAGCCTTCTACGATGGCGTGACTGGATGGGTGGATGAGGGGAGGGCAGTGGATGTTGTCTACCTTGACTTCAGCAAGGCTTTCAACACCGTCTCCCACATCATCCTCACAGGCAAGCTTAGGAAGTGTGGGTTGGATGAATGGACAGTGGGGTGGATTGAACAGTGGCTGACAGATAGAGCTCAGAGGGTTGTGGTTAGTGGTGCAGAGTCTACTTGGAGGCCAGTAACAAGTGGTGTCCCTCAGGGGTCAGTACTGGGTCCAGTCCTGTTCAATATATTCATCAATGACCTGGATGAAGGGATAGAGTGTACCATCAGCAAGTTTGCTGATGACACAAAACTGGGAGGGGTGGCTGACACGCTGGAAGGCTTCGCTGCCATTCAGCGTGACCTGGACAGGCTGGAGAGTTGGGCAGAGAGAAACCTGATGAAGTTCAACAAAGGCAAGTGTAGGGTACTGCATCTGGGGAGGAATAACCCCATGCATCAGTACAGGTTGGGGGCTGACCTCCTGGAGAGCAGCTCTGTAGAAAGGGACCTGGGAGTCCTGGTGGACAACAGGATGACCATGAGCCAGCAATGTGCCCTGGTGGCCAAGAAGGCCAATGGCATCCTGGGGTGCATCAAGAAGAGTGTGGCCAGCAGGTCGAGGGAGCTCATCCTCCCCCTCTACTCTGCCCTGGTGAGGCCGCATCTGGAGTACTGTGTCCAGTTCTGGGCTCCCCGGTTCAAGAAGGACAGGGAACTGCTGGAGAGGGTCCAGCAAAGGGCTACAAAGATGATTACGGGATTGGAGCATCTTTCTTATGAGGAAAGGCTCAGGGACTTGGGGCTTTTTAGTCTGGAGAAAAGAAGACTCAGGGGGGATCTTATCAGTGCTTATAAATACTTAAGGGGAGGGTGCCAGGTAGATGAGAAGAGTCTTTTTTCAGTTGTGCCCAGTGATAGGACAAGAGGTAACGGGCACAAACTGGAGCACAGGAAGTTCCATCTGAACATGAGGAGGAACTTCTTTACTCTGAGGGTGGCAGAGCACTGGCACAGGCTGCCCAGAGGGGTTGTGGAGTCTCCCACACTGGAGACATTCAAAACCCGCCTGGATGCCGTCCTGTGCAACCTGCTGTAGGTGTCCCTGCTGTGGCAGGGGGGTTGGACTTAGATGATCTCCAGAGGTCCCTTCCAACCCTGACGATACTGTGATACTGTGATACTGTAACAGTCCCAACTCTCTCAGCCTGTCCTCATAGGAGAGGTGCTCCAGCCCTCGGATCATCTTCGTGGACCTCCTCTGGACCCACTCCAACAGGTCCATGTCCTTCTTATGTTGGGGACTCCAGAGCTGGATGCAATATTCCAGGTAGGGTCTCACGAGAGCAGAGTAGAGGGGCAGAATCACCTCCCTCGACCTGCTGGCCACGCTTCTTTTGATGCAGCCCAGGATATGGTTGGTCTTCTGGGCTGCAATCGCACATTGCTGGCTCATGTTGAGCTTCTCATCCACCAACACCCCCAAGTCCTTCTCCTCAGGGCTGCTCTCAATCCATTCTCCGCCCAGCCTGTATTTGTGCATGGGGTTGCCCTGGCCCACGTGCAGGACCTTGCACTTGGCCTTGTTGAACCTCATGAGGTTTGTACAGGCCCACCTCTCCAGCCTGTCCAGGTCCCTCTGGTTGGCATCCCTTCCCTCCAGCGTGTCAACTGCTCCACACAGCTTGGTGTCATTGGCAAACTTGCTGAGGGTGCACTCAATCCCACCATCCATGTCACCAACAAAGATGTTAAATTGTACTGGTCACAGTACCGACCCCTGAGGAACGCCACTCATCACTGCTCGCCACTTGGACATGGAACTGTCGACTGCAACTCTTTAAGTGTGACTGTCCAGCCAGTTCCTTATCCACTGAGTGGCCCATCGGTCAAATCCATGTCTCTCCAATTTAGAGAGCAGGATGTCATGTGGAATAGTGTCAAATGCTTTGCTATCCACCAGTTTTGGTAATATTTGTGAGGTTTGTGCCCCTATCAACACTTTACAGCCCAGTGTTGACCAAGGCCTCTATTAACCAAGATGAAGTCATGAAAATAAAATTAAATCTCTATTTAACATCTTGTTATTAAATTCATTTTAATAGTACTTTTAGCCAACAGTCTTATCATGCTTTTACCAAGTGAGATCAATATGAGCATTATATCTAGCCTACAATTTTACTCACCACTTCAAAAGCTTCATAAATCATCAATGTTTATAACTTCTTGATTACCTCCTTAGGTAATTCATTAGGGCAATGAAGAATGAATTTAGGGCCCTGGGACCGCTGGCCAAAGGATCAGGAGCACAAATAATATTCTCCTGTATCCCACCAGTTGCAGGGGTTGACGAGGGGATAAATAGGAGGAGCCAGAAAATTAACTCCTGGCTCCGAGACTGGTGCAACTGGCAGAACTTTGGTTTCTTTGATCATGGGTTGATCTACAGGAAACCAGGCATGCTGGCAACAGGTGGGGGAAGCCTAACCCGAAGGGGAAGAAAGATCCTGGGATGAGAATTAGCAGGGCTCATTCATAGGGCTTTAAACTAGGTTTGAAGGGGGATGGGGACGAAACCAGGATTACTAAAGTGGTGCCTGGGAGTAGCATTCCAGTGCTTCTTGGTAAAAGTGTTAGCAAGGTCTTGCAGTCTGTCACAGTGATGGCAGGGGATGTGGCAGCAAAGACATGAGGGGTAGTGATAATTTGGTAACTACAGAAGTGTCTGAGCAGGATCAGGTGGGAATTAGGGCTTGTCCCCCCAAAAAAGTGGCAGGACAATTAGCCCAGCTGAAGTGCATCTACACTAATGCACGCAGCATGGGGAATAAACAGGAGGAGCTGGAGGCCATTGTACAGCAAGGAAACTATGATATAGTTGCCATCACAGAAATGTGGTGGGAAGACTCACACAACTGGAGTGCTGTGATTGATGGTTACCACCTTTTCAGAAGGGATAGGCAAGGAAGGAGAGGTGGTGGGGTGGCCCTCTATGTTAGGGGCAGGTTTGAATGTCTAGAGCTTAACAATGTGAATGACAGTGGTGAGTGTTTATGGATAAGAATCAAGGGGAAGGCAAATAAGGCAGACATCATGGTGGGAGTTTGTTATAGACCCCCCCCACCCCCAATCAGGATGTAGAGGCTGATGAAATATTCTATAAGCAGCTGGCAGAGGTCTCGCGGTTGCTCACCCTTGTTCTCATGGGGGACTTCAACTTCCCAGATGTCTGCTGGAAATACCATGTAGCAGAGAGGGAACAGTCCCAGAGGTTCCTGGAGTGTGTGGAAGACAACTTCCTAACACAGCTGGTGAAGGAACCAACTAGGCAAAGTGCCCTACTGGACCTACTGTTTGTTAACAGAGAAGGTCTTGTGGGGGGTGTAAAGGTTGGAGGTCGTCTTGGGCACAGCGATCACGAAATGGTAGAATTTTTAATTCTTGGTGAAGCAAGGCAGGGAGCCAGCAGAACTGCTACCTTGGACTTCCAAAGGGCAGACTTTAGCCTGTTTAGGAACATGGTTGAGAGTGTCCCTTGGGAGGCAGTTTTGAAGGGCAAATGTGACCAGGAAGGCTGGTCATACTTCAAGCAGGAACTCTTAAAAACACAGGAGAAGGCCATCCCCACGTCCCAGAAAACGAGTCGACGGGGAAGAAGACCAGCCTGGCTAAATAGAGAGCTTTGACTGGACCTCAGGAAAAAAAGGAAAGCTTACATTCTCTGGAAAAGGGGGTTGGCAACTTATGAGGATTACCAAGATGTAACGAAGCTATGCAGGGGGAAAATTAGAAGGGCCAAAGCTCAACCAGAACTCAGCTTGGCCACTGCAGTTAAAGATAACAAGAAGAGATTATTTCAGTATATCAATAGAAAAAGGAAAACTAGAGAAAATGTAGGCCCCCTGATGAATGAGATGGGTGCCCTATTGGTGGAAGACACAGAGAAGGCAGAGTTACTGAATGCCTTCTCTTCTTAAGTCTTCACTGCTAAAGCTGTCTCTCATGAATCCCAAACCCTGGGGGCAAGGGGGAAGGTCTGGAGAGAGGAAGATTTTCCCTCAGTTGAGGAGGACTGGGTCAGAGACCACTTGGCCAAGCTGGACGTCCATAAGTCCATGGGCCCTGATGGGATGCACCCGCAAGTGCTGAGAGAGCTGGCAGATGTTATTGCTAGACCACTCTCCATCATCTTTGAAAGGTCATGGGGAACAGGAGAGGTGCCGGAGGACTGGAGGAAGGCCGACATCACTCCAATCTTCAAAAAAGGCAAGAAGGAGGACCCAGGGAACTACAGGCCGGTTAGTCTCACCTCTGTCCCTGGGAAGGTAATGGAGCGACTCGTTCTGGATGTAATCTCCAAACACGCTAAGGAACAGGAAGTTATTGGAAGTGGTCAACACGGATTTACCAAGGGTAAATCATGCTTGACCAATCTGCTAGCCTTCTAAGATGTTATAACTGGTTGGCTGGATGAGGGGAGAGCCGTAGATGTCATTTACCTTGACTTCAGCAAGGATGGGCTCCCCGGTTCAAGAAGGACAGGGAACTGCTGGAGAGAGTCCAGCAAAGGGCTACAAAGATGATTAGGGGATTGGAACATCTTTCTTATGAGGAAAGGCTCAGGGACTTGGGTCTTTTTAGAAAAAAGAAGACTGAGGGGGGATCTTATCAGTACTTATAAATACTTAAGGGGAGGGTGCCAGGTGGATGGGAACAGTCTTTTTTCAGTGGTGCCCAGTGATAGGACAAGAGGTAACGGGCACAAACTTGAGCATAGGAAGTTCCATCTTAACATGAGGAGGAACTTCTTTACTCTGAGGGTGGCAGAGCACTGGAACAGGCTGCCCAGAGGGGTTGTGGAGTCTCCCACACTGGAGACATTCAAAACCCGCCTGGATGCCGTCCTGTGCAACCTGCTGTAGGTGTCCCTGCTGTGGCAGGGGGGTTGGACTCAGATGATCTCCAGAGGTCCCTTCCAACCCTGACCATTCTGTGATTCTGTGACACTGTCTCCCATAACATCCTCATTAGGAAGCTAAGGAAGTGTGGGCTAGATGAAGTGACAGCAAGGTGGACTGAGAGCTGACTGTGTGACAGAACTCAGAGGGTTGTGATCAGCAGCACAGAGTCTAGTTGGAGGCCTGTAACCAGTGGTGTCCCCCAGGGGTCAATACTGGGTCCAATCTTGTTCAACATATTCATCAATGACCTGGATGAGGGGACAGAGTGTATCCTCAGCAAGTTCGCTGATGATACCAAACTGGGAGGGGTGGCTGACACTCCAGAGGGCCGCGCTGCCATCCAGCATGGCCTGGACAGGCTGGAGAGCTGGGCAGAGAAGAACCTAATGAGGTTCAACAAGAGCAAGTGCAAGGTCCTGCACCTGGGGAGGAAGAATGCTAGGCACCAGTATAGGTTAGGGGTGGACCTGCTGGGAAGTAGTTCTGAGGAGAAGGATCTGGGGGTCCTGGTAGATAGTAAATTATCCATGAGCCAGCAATGTGCCCTTGATGCCAGGAAGGCCAATGGAATCCTGGGCTGCATAGGGAAGAGTGTGGCCAGTAGGTCGAGGGAGGTCATTCTCCCCCTCTACTCTGCACTGGTGAGGCCACAACTGGAGTACTGTGTCCAGTTCTGGGCTCCCCAGTTCAAGAGAGACAGGGAACTGCTGGAGAGAGTCCAGCGTAGGGCAACTAAGATGACTGAGGGATTGGAGCATCTCCCTTATGAGGAAAGGCTGAGAGAGCTGGGACTCTTTAGCCTGGAGAAGAGAAGGCTGAGGGGAGACCTTATTTTGGCGTACAAGTATCTAAAGGGTGGGTTGAAGGAGGATGGAGCCAGGCTCTTTTCAGTGGTTCCCAGTGACAGAACAAGGGGCAATGGGCACAAGTTGGAACATAGGAAGTTCCGTTCAAATATGCGGAAAAACTTCTTTACAGTTCGGGTGGCAGAGCACTGGAACAGGCTGCGCAGGGAGGTTGTGGAGTCCCCTTCTCTGGAGATTTTCAAGACCCGCCTGGATGCAGTCCTGAGTAATGTGCTCTAGGCAATCCTGCTTTAGCAGGGGAGTTGGACTACATGATCTCTAGAGGTCCCTTCCAACTCTGAAAATTCCGTGATTCCTGATTTTCATACAAAACAAGGATAAAAACAAAAATCACCCTCTGATGAAAGCATGCTGAGCACTTGAAAAACTTTTATTAAATGATATCCAGATAGCAACAGTTGGGCCATCACTGTGTAGTGATGATTATCGAGTGCTCTTTTGCATAAACTGAATAAATTTCATAAATTTTTTATGGAGGTGCTTTAAAGTATCAGCTATTGACCAACTTTACCCCAGCAGAAGAAGAGAATTGATTTAGTTTTCCTCTGTTATGAGAAGTTTTATACCTAGCCTGGGGCTTGGGGATTGTACAGCAAACAGATCAATCCCATGTACTTTCAAGAGCTGGAGAAAACTGTTCAATCCATGTCTGGGGTTTCCTGAAAAGTCTGTATCTTGCTACCTGATTTAGTGATGCTTGCCCACAATATGACAAGAAAGGGAGGATAAGAGTAACCCATTTTTAACATCAAAGAGAGTTCAGATAGGGATGATTAAAGCTAAAATTGTCAGGCTGATTTTTATGATGAGGTTGGGTCTACAGCAGATGTGTAGTTGAATTCCAGTGCCACTCCAGCCCTCATTCTCCATGCCCTTTCCCTGCTCTGCCTTGACTGTTCCAGGGAGTGTGCAGAGACAACAGGCTATGCTGCACAGGGCACATGATCTCTGTGTATACAGACAGGCTTCTTAGGCAGTGCAGCTACACCCAGGTTGCAACCTGAGGACAGAACAAAACCAAAACAGCATTGTAAAGGAGATATTAAGACCCAAAATGCCTTATGTTTCTGTTCCACCTCTACAAGGTTTGCACACGATTTGTTTCACCATACTTTCTGAGCTTGCACAAGGTATGGGAATTATTTTTGTTTGTCCACAGCCTTCAGTTAATTAAAAATGTTACCAGCATTTTATCCCAGTTCCTGTTAGGGCTCTAAAGAAAATTCTTTTTTGTGACTTTTAAATCACTGTTGCAGATGAAAAACTGAAATGCCTCTAGAGTTCATGCCCTCTCTTTCACACCTCTGTGATGCTGCTTTGTTAACATACTCTGTCACCATTCTGAAAAGAAAATCCATGAAGAAATACTTCTACTGACAAAAAAAAGTTTGCTGTGGTGAGATAACTAAACAAAAACAGGTGAATTCAGCCGCAGTAATGAGTCATGTCTCATCAATGTTGTCCTTGCAATAACACGATATCTTACATTTGGGTAAAATCTCAGGAATACAGAAAGCAAGCCCTTTTATACACTAACTCCATAAGCACATGTGACAAGGACCATTGGCTTCCTTGGGACTGTCAGTGCATTTGAAATTAACAGATTTGTAAATGAGACAGGGCAAAAAGATGGAAGTTTTTTAATACCTGACTTTAACGCCACTAGCCATGAGATAGAATTGTCTCATGAGCTCTGAGGTAAGTGTTGAGGGACCCTATAAAATGCTTGTGTGGAATTGTTTTCCTTATAATACAATCCACGAAAGTCAACTTATCCAGTGGAAAGTCTCCTATATGAGGCAATGAGAAACACTTTAATAAATCCCAAAATTAATGAGGTGTGCATTCAAGCCTCTAATGGCTGTTTATTGATCCAGACATGGCATCACCTAGAGACTTGGGACTCCCGTCTCACCCAGCCTGTGATTTTCCTTTTGCTCCCATCTTATCACAGAGGGTGGAAATAGACTTGAATTCAGCCTTTCAGGCCTGTGGGCACATAGGAGCATGGTTTTCATTATTCCCTTCAGTTTTACTGTATGTAGAGATCATTGATCCTAATGAAACTGTTAAAGAAGTAGCACGGTCTGGTACTGTAAGGTGGCTCTTTCGTGCAGGTAACATTTTTAAATAAAGTGACGTCTTCAACATTATATTGTCTGATTCCTTCTTTCTACATCTACATCAAAAGAGTTATAATTTAATCAAAACAATTCAAAGCTAGCAAAGGTCTTTGGCTGCCTTCCTCCCAGGCAGTTTAACATCCAGAAAGTCCAAATCCCTGATAAAATATACTGGGAAAGAAAAGCAAAGCAACTCTACTTTTCTTCAAGAGTTCCCTACTAAGGGAGTAACCCAGCAAACAATTAGTTTTAAATTGTCTGTACTCCTTGAGCTAGATCTGCCTCCCACCTGGGAATCAATCCTTCTCCTCCATAAATATGCACCAGGTGGGTTAGGAGGACCCTAGGAAGGACTGAAAGGGTACACTACAGAAGAGCTGTAGTGTCACATTCAGGAGGCACTGAGTAGTCTTTTGTGAAACCTATTGTCTCTGGGCTCTTTCTCCAGAAATGACCTTAATGCTGTGCAGGAGACTGGAAAGGATTAAATTGACTGCAAGTCAATAAACTATGTTGTGAATGGACATTAAGGGAAAGATTCTCATATATATATATAGTTACACTTTTAACAGAAATGGAAAACAAAAATAAATGTTTTACTGGTCTGAAGGCAAACAGGACTGATTCTGAACATATAGAAGGAGTAAAGATGTGGTCCAAAAAGGCATCAGCAATTTTTCATAGTACAACTGTGCTTTGGGAGAAAACAGACAGCTATGGAATAGAGGCAGAAAGCATCTTCTTCCAAGCTCACTTCTGTCAAAGGGATAGCATGCTAATTGCCATGAAAATGCTGCGTTTCTGTTCCTCCTCTCTTAGTGCGACATTTATTTATTTCTTCAAATGCAGCAATATGTCTAAGGCCATATTTCCTCAGCTATTTTTCTATGACTAGTCTCTTTTATCCTTGGGGAGAGGCAATAATATCAAGTTCCTAGCAGGATCAGAGTGAGGGAAGACAAGGTTTTAGGTTTAATAGGAGGCCCAGGCATATGGGCAGAGCATGAATATATCTAATGTGGTTTTGTTACTGCTTGTCACAAGTCAGCTCAGCCTTTCTGTTCCTTATTGTAGGCATGGAGGGAACAGAAGCCCAAAAGTTTTCAGTGTGCCTGCAATACAGGAGCAAGAAGATTCAAGTTTTCGGTTTGTTCAAATTCAGCCAAAAGTTGGCTAATAATTTACAGCTGGATACAGTTGACAAACCTTGAAAAGATGGGTTTTACCAATGCAAAATATAATGGCTAATCCATTTTTTTTTACTAGTATCAGCTATACCAAATAAGGGGTTCTTCTTTCCTACTAAATCTACCTTCAATAAACTAATTTAAATCCAGCATCAGTTTTAATGGAAAAGAACAAAACAGAATAAAACATTAGCATTTTACTTTAAAAAAACCCAATAACAGTGCACAATATAATCTGACTTAAAATTTCTCAATGGCAAGTACTGGGCTTCTGAAAAAATCAGATTTTTCTCTTCAATATTTGAATAGGAGCCAAATGCTTGGAAACTGTATTAGGACATTACCATTCAAAAGCATTAATCAGCTCTTGTTTATAACATTCATCTAATGAACCAAACTAGAAATTATATTTTGTCTGAATACTCTTGCTTTAATACCTGCACGCAGCATGTAATGGTTAAGTCATTCCCTCTCTTCTTTGTACCAGCTGGTTTGAAATAAGCACATGCCTGCTTACACTTTGCAATTTTTCAAAGCTGTTCACAGACATCTGTATACATATACAAACTCCATTTACAGGTAACAATGTATGCAAGTACATACATACTACATATTGCTTAAAAAAACTGAACAAACAAAAAAAGGCAGCTTGTGTGATGCTGTGTTTCAGATGTAAGAGGCTTATGGGTCACATAGCTTATGTGCAGATAAAAGTTTCCCCAAATTTATGAAAGCTTTGAATACAGGCCAAGGAGGTTTGTGGCTGATGAACAAAATGCACAAGTCTAAATAAAAATTTTAAAAAAAGTTTCATGCAGATAGATTATAAATGAAAGTTAAGTTGAATAGACTTTTTCTTCCATGTCGTAATTAAATTTGGATCTTAGCACTGTCAATAATTCAGAGAAGGAAGGATGTGGATTTTTTTTCATCCACACTTAGCCACACGACATGGAGTTTCTGTAGCAAATTTCTAATTGCAGGAAGCTGGGAAGAAGAAATCCTCTTTTGCCATACTTTGAGTTCAATGGGTGCTGAATGAAGGCAGGATATGCCTCATTAAAGGTCCTATCTTGTAAGGTCCCCATATATCCTACTTACACAAATTATAGCTGAATAAACTTGTTTCATCTGTCACTTCACTGTGTCCATATAGGTCCTAAGATAGTATGTATCCTTATCCTAGATTAGCATCTCAAAATAAAAACAGTGATAGTTAATAATGTGCGCTAATGCCAACACCAGTGTGAAAGTGTTTCTGCTCTTTGTAGAGCTGACACAGGCAGGACGCAGGAACAACCACAAAACCATGGATGAAATGCAAAGAGTAAATATAATCTCGATACCAGGGGATCTCCGAAGCAGCACCCAGGCAGAGGCACTGTCCTGGTTTGAGATAGAACAAAACCAATTTTCTTTTCAGTAATTTACTTTTCAGTTAAGTATCTTCTAACTGACTGCACTCTGAAATTAGCGGTATATGTTTCAGACAGTGTCTGCTTCTAGCAGTGATAATGTCTGATGTTTATAGTTAATACTAAGGAATGGTATGCAGAGAGGCTCTTGCTTATATTTATTCCTAAAACAACCAAGGTCAGCTAAATTTCTTATTTACCAAGTTGGAGGGCTGGAAGTAGAAGAGTGTAAAGGGCTTGTACCCATGGGGAGGAGTGGACAGGACAGGTGACCCAAAACTGACCAACAGGGTATTCCATCCCATCTGCCTCATTCTCAGTGTAAAGCTGAAGGATCAAAGAGGTCAAGTCTCCTCTTCTTCAGTGGCCGGCATCCGAGGTGGACTCTCTCTGTTCTTCTGCTTTGATCTAGATCCATGTGTTCCTGAATCTAGTTCTTGAATCCAGTTCCCATCTGCCACTGAGTCCAGTCCCAGTGCTTGCCGGTGATGTGATTGTCATCCTGGGATATTGATATTGGTTTTGTATATTTTTGTATATATTTTATTATTTTCTTATTAATATTATCTTTTCATTTATTGTTACTATTTCATTATAGCTGTTTTAATTTCTTTTCAACCCATAAGTCTCTTTCCCTTATTCTCTCTCCCTTCCCCTTCTGGGAAGGGAGAGGGGTTAATAGAGAACATCTGTCATTCGTTTAGTGGACAGCCCAATCTAAACCTTGACAGACATGGAAGCAGGAATGCAGGCACTGCGGAACTCTGTCCTTGCTAGAGAGTGTTTTCGAACCTGCTTTTCTCGCCTGTATATCAGGGATTCAAGCAGACGTAGTTTACCACTGTGCTTTGATCTTTCCGACAGCAGGGCAGGAATCTCAAGCATGTTCGATAGGGTGCCTCTGAGTCCATCACAGGCCTATGTTATCTAAGCACAGATGTTCTGTTTGTCAAATGCACAAGACTAAACAACGATTAGTGTGATTTTTTTTTTTTGTGACACCTCAGCTGCAGGTCACTTGAGTGTGTTTACAATCCTCCTCGCCAACCTTCCGTTATTTTTCTATATTCCACCCCCTTGCTCACGAGACTGCTTCTGCTGGTGTGGTGGTGAAACCCATCCATCCCCCCCTTGGTGCTTGGCATGAATTCCCCCCACCAGGGCCACGTAACTATACAATAGACCAGAACGTTACCTGAGACACATAATGGTCCAACATAAAAAGAAAGAAAAAAGGTGAAGGGTAATGGACCAGAACGCTATGGCAACCCCTTAGCATACCTGGCTCCTGTGACTCCTATCACTTGGGAACAATGGTAATCGATCACTCCTGACAATATATGGATCGTGGCCCAAAGAGGAGGGGTGATACCAGAACTTCAAGATCTAGCAAGTTCTGGGCTTGCGCAACTGATGGAAAGTACCAGAATATCCCATTGTCCGAGTTGGGCTGGAGTGGAAAAGTACCTGATGAAAGTCAATTATCTCGGACCCTCTAAGTAGTGATTCTAGCAAGACCCTTTGAGCTTTTCTGGATTGCAGCAGGCTATGACTAGCATCTCCCCTGAGTTGGGATGCGCTCGGGCAGACACCTCGAGGATTAAAAGGCCAGGGCGAGTCAACCCTCTCAAGTCTCAATTATCACCCGTTAAGGAATGCTGATGCACTGTATTTACTCCAAATTCGAGAAGAGGGAAATTTTAACTATAGGCTAGCAGCTCTTTCATCCACCTCTCTATCCATGTGTCTCTAATATACATATTAGCTCTCATGAGTGTGGGTGTTCTTATTCTTTACTGGATCCAAATACTTTCTGTCCACTTGTCTGTGCACATGTAAGGAGCCAAAAGGGTCACCCGTTGGCTCACTAGAGTCACCTGCTGCAAAGGGATCTTTGGTCCTAGCAGTTAAAAACTCAGAGGGGGATGTGTGTGTGCAACCCCTCAAGTGGTGTGTGCTTGTATGTTTGTGATCATATGCATATGTATTGATTTGGGATACCTTATAGTAAGTTAGTGTGAATCTTGTCATCTTTGACTCTGTAATTAAGTTGCTGTTCAATTATTTTGTTAAATCATCTTGTAAGTCCTTAAATCAGTTGATGATTAAGTGCTGCTGAAATTCAACCTCTCAATCTGCCTCAAATCATTAATAAATTTTGAATTGCTGCTAAATCATAACCGTGTCAAATATTTTCATCCGTGACAGCTGGAGCTGGCAAACCTGGAGGTGTCCATTTGGGCTTGTGGGTTGTAGCGCAGAGTAATTTAGAGAGGCATGCAATAAACACATATAGAAAAAGGAATAAACATATCTCTACAAAAATGTTTTGAATCAGGTGTCCCATTCCTCCTGTCAGGGAATTAAACCACTCAGCCAGCCAGGCACCACCAATAGGTTGTTTCATTTGATGCATTAAGTCCTGGAGATGTTGAATGTTTTCCTCTATGCTGGCTTATTCATCAGTTATGTTGAAGCAACACATGGCTTCAAAATCGAAGCAGCATGTTGAGGTCAGCCAAGGGCAGGTAATAGAAGCTGAACCTCTCCCAGCAACGAGTGCACAAGGAGCTGAGCTGGTAGCTTTAACACGCGCAGCACGTCTGGGAAAAGGTAAACGACTTAATATAGATTGTAACTTATATAGATTCTCGATATGCGTTTGGGGTATGTCATGCAACTGGGATGTTATGGAAAGAACGAGGATTTATCACATCATCAGGAAAAAAGGTATCTAATGTAGAAATATATGACTTGCTGGAATCAATCCAGCTACCTATAGAAATTGCTATCATACACTTCCCAGCCCATACCAAAGGCACCACAGAAATTAGTAAGGGGAATGACTTAGCTGATGCAGCTGTGAAGGCTGCAGCCCGACAACCTCTGAGAGAATGCCTGGTTACAATTCCAGCAATGGACCAAGGCGAATGGCCTAATTTAACAGACCCCAAAACCATGTATGAAAAAGACTGTTCAGTAGAAGAAAAGGAACAATGAAAAAATGGGAAGCAAACCAAGATGACGACAGAATATGGACATTTGGAGGAAAACCAATACTACAAAAGAAATATGTAATTACTGTGGCTAGATGGTTTCACGATAAAACCCATGGGGGAGCAGAGGTGATAGCTAATCAGGTACAGAAATTTATGCTGCTGCAAAAAGAATCACCAGTAGCTGCCCGACTTGTCAAAAGTTCTCAAGTACCAGGCCAAGCTCAGAGTTAGGGGCACCAGCAGAGATTCTTTTTGGGAGGCACCTAGCTATACCAGGGACTTACATTCCAGCTAAGACCAGCCTATTGGACGGAGATGAACGGTTGACCCAGTACATGTTATATATGCAAAAAGTATTTGAAGATAAAAGAAAATATGCCCACTGGTGCCAGCCCACACCACCTGAAATACAGGTACATGATACACAGCTGGGAGATGAGGTCTTAATTAAAGTGTTTTCCCAAAAATCAAAATTGGAACCCAAATGTGGGGGACCATATACTGTTTTATTGTGTTCTTATTTTGCTGTTAAAGTTTTAGGGGAAGAAAATTGGATACACTATTCTCACATCAAGCAAGTGGTGGATAGCCAAACCAGCCAACAGATGACAGCTTCCTGAAAAATCAACAAAGAATGAAGTGGAATATTTTGCCAATCCTGGTACTGTTGACTCTGATGACTGCTACAGCATGGCTAAGTATGAAATTAAAGAGAATGGATGATCCAGAGAGGTGGAACGGTGGTAAAATAGAAAAAGAAAACAATCTACAAAAAGTATGGAGGACCCGGGTTCCCAATTCATAAAGAATCTAAAGAAGGGACTTCTGTTGTTTGTTGTGAATCAGATAAGGCAAAAGATCTAACGGCAACAGAGGTATTAAAAAAAAATAAATCTCATTGTCCCAATGACACCAGTTGCTGTTTAACACTTGATTACAAGTGTTGTGTGGTTGTTGATGGTGAAATCGGCCATGTAGAAATGAATGTATCCTGTGAAAGAACTGATTCTATACCAGCAACAGCCCCACTACCCACCACAATGAATCCAACTTCAACTCCACTAATAAGAGAGGAATTGATCCCACAAATATCTGAAATTGGACCTTATACTATTAAACATATAGGGCAACAACAAGTGATATTTAACCCCCTCATGGTCATGAGAACAGGTAGAACTGATGACACAAATCAACATTTCTACAATTAAACGGACCTGCTCACCATTCCTAAGCACATCCTATGTGGGTTGGTTAGCATGGTTACATGAGCGAACACCCATTGTGCTCCTCTCTATTAGCATTAGGGACTAACCAACAACTTGTGTACTTGTGTCTGATATACTACCTCAATGGGAAAAAATAATGAAAAAGATTACCTGTTAATTGTAGAAGCTCTTAGAACAGTCCAGGGCAATGTTTCACTAGCCCGTACCTGTATCCAAGCTCAACTGTGGGTGCAATCTACAATAGCAGCAATTATAAGGGAAGGTGAAGAAGGCATTTTACCTGTGCAGATAAGTAATTTGGGACAATGCAACTAAATTCAAAAGAGAATTCTAAACCTGGTGGTATTTAGTCAATTTTACTTATGACCCCTTCAACAACAGGGCAGCTGCTTTTGTCTCAACAATGCGCAATGCTTCGGTGCACACCATATACCAAATCATTGCATTGGGATTAAATCACAACGGAACTGTACTCTATCCATTAGAACACAGAGTATGGGCCCAACAAATTGGGAATAAGTGGCAAACTGTTGATATAGGTGCAAGTGTTGCACGAGACCAATGAGGATTTGTCTGTGAAAGTAACACCATCAACGTCCAAGATGTTTGTCTTGACACTGAACAAAAACTCTGCCATTTTGAGATAAGTCCCGATGAAAACCCCAAAACTGTAGTTGTATATACTGGTAAAGGCTGTGTGTGTATGAGAACACTTTCTAGCACTATATTTGTAGATAACTTCATAGTAAATGTAAGTAATCACTCGAATATTTGTATTTGTAATTTCACCAAAATTATGGGGTGTGACTTTAATTATTTAGCTCCCATCACATCCCACCAATTGCTCTGGTCTGACTATATACTATACCAAAATTTGTTGCCCACTCCTACTAGTGAATTTGACACTAGTACAAAAACTACTACAGTACAATGAATTACAAGTATTAAAACATGTGAGAGATGATGGACAAAGGGTTCTAGTTACTGTACACCATCATGCAGAAGAAATTCACCGTATTCTTGAAAAGGTAAAGAGGGACGGAGAGCATTGATGCTGGGAAGCCCTTTTTGAATGGTCACCCATGGTGACAGGAATTTACAACTGTATGCTACATCCTATAGTAATCCTATTAAGTCTGGCCGTGTTGTACTTATGGCTGATAATCATCTTATATGTAAAACTGGGTAGAATGATCAGGAGACTTCAAAGGATTCATGAACCTTGTTTAGCATATTAGCAGGGATGCTTAATAAATACAAAGGGAGGAGCTGTTGAGGGATATTACTTGTTTAGAATAAATAAGTAAGTTTTAATTAGAATAAATGACTTAGGATTATGACATGGTATGATTTGTGCTGTTTGCCTAGCTTTACTTAGCATGCACGAATAACGAATAACTGGATTTGCTGAAGCCTTTAGGCCACGATAGAGTTATTTTTCTTAGCAATTTTCCTAGCAGCTGGTACAGTGCTGTGTTTAGTCTTTTAGTATGGGAAAGATGTTGATATCACATTGATGTTTTGGTAGTGTTTTTCCCAAGCCTTGGGCTCTTCAGTTCTCCATGTTCTGCCAGCGAGTGCAGATGCACAAGGAGTGTAAACCAGAAGATAAGGAGGCTCCAACCCTCGGCTGAAACTGCAAATCAACAAGATAAGAGCCTGGACAAAGAAAACGAATCCAATACTATGTTAGAAGACCCCAGACCAAAAATCACCATTGGACTAAAAGATGCATGAACGGTGGGTGTATAGATCACAAGGATATAATTGCCCAAGGATTTCTTTGTTCCGGGTCCCTCTCTTTGGAGGCACCCAGCCCAGGCTGTCCTTGCTGCTGTACCTTTCAATTAAATTAATTATTTTAAGAAATCCAACTCCTGAGACTCTGCTTCAGGAAACCTAGGGTCGAGCCTGAAGAAGGAGGAAGCACACCCAAGAGTAAGTGTGTGTGTGAGACCATGAATGGTGTGTGAATGCTCAGGCAGCGGCTTCTCCTTTAACAAGCATTTATGGTGTTGAAGGAGGAAATAGTCCACCATCAATCTATTTTGTAATGTTCAGTGGCATACACATTGGCGTAACATTTTTTACCTACTCAGAAAAGATAGCAATGAGAAACAATATCAAAATCACTTAGCATAGTGTAATTCTGTAATACAGCTACTGGGGTTGGCACGGCAATGAAGCACATTGTCAAAAGATCTGCAGCTGTTAATCCTCCCTTAATAAAAAAGGCAGATGAGTTAGTAACAGTAGAGGCCAACCAAATCTAAGTATTTACATGTTGATCTTGTTGAAGAGTATCCAGGGAATGTGCTTGTAGTACTGGACTACAAAGCACGATGAGCCAACCTGTGATAGGGGAGAAAAACAGGAGTGTCATCTCATTGCAGTAATACATACAAGTCACTCCAGCTCCTTCAGCTAATATTACTCCAGGTTTGATAAACTGATTTGGGGTAATTGCCCACACAGATTGGAGCACTATGACTCATGCTTTTTCAGATTTAACTTCATTTAGATGTTGGAGTCACAACAGCAATAATGCCATTCCAATGCTATCTCCTCTAGATAAGGCACAGGTATTCATCGAAGATAACTGAAATACAAGAACTTGAGAATCTGATATTAACAAAGGATGTAAAATAAGAGAAGTTGGGGTATAATGTATAGCGGAACCTTGTAATGCCTTGGACCAAAATACTACAGGTTCTTTCTGATTTTTCGTCCAAGTCATCTGCCACAATTTCCATGAGACTATGTCATCTAGAACTATTACTTCTAATTCAAAAGGATATCCTTGCCTCGGAGTGTATAATTGCACATGCTCAATCAAAGCATTTTTGCAGGCATCAAAGGCTTCTTGTTGCTTGGTCCCCTGCCAAACATTTTTCTAGTCAATTTCTGCAGAGGGCGCATTAACATCACCAGATGTGGGATAAAAGTTCTCCAATACCTTAAAAGTCCCAAAAAGGTCTGTAACTGTTTTACTGTGATTGGTACAGGAAATTGCTGGACTGTTTGCTGTACCTTATTTGGTGTTCCTCTAATCTGTCCATGCCAAACTATTCCCAAAAACTGTACAGTAGTACTAGGACCCTGTATTTTCTTTGGTCCTGCAAATGCATTTTCAGCAATTCAGCAACTGCTTCACTTTCTTCTTGTGACTCTGTCATAATCAATAGATCATCAATATAATGGTAAACAGTAATGGTACCCGACCATAGTGCTAAGTCAGCTGCTATCATTAGGTGGCAAATGGAGGGACCCTGTTTGTATCCCTGAGGCAATACTTGTATATTGCTTTTATTGCTGGGTAAGGTCTTGCACTGAGGTGGCAGGCAGAGCAGAGGGTGGGCACGGAGTTGGTGGTGGGGCTGGGGGTGGTCAGCTTTTTTGTGTAAATGCTAACTTTTGCCATCGGGGAAACATTTCTGATGCTGTGATTCCATCTATTTCTGATTGTGGGATACCAGCTTGTACAAGATCATTCCACATTTGTTTCCTTGTCACCCATGCTGTAACTCCTTTTGATTTTGCTGGCTTTCCTTTATTCACCACCCGAACAGATGGTCCTGAAATTACAGCCCCAATTTCCCTCAAGGTATTTGCCAGGGTGCCTATATTACCCGTAGCATTTGTCACTGCTGGTATAATCAAGGGTTTTAGTGAGGCAGGTGCTCCTTTCAAAAACTGCATTTTGATACTTCTTGTCCCTGCTAAACTGTCCAGATTGATCCCGTAACCAAAGCATGAGCCATCCCCATCTGTCGCACCAAATGAATACCTTCTTCCATTGCACACCAGATTCTGAGGGACAACACTAATTCAGCAGGTTCTGCATATGCTGTTAAAACTGCTGCACACAACCATTGATACAACATAGGTGCAATGATGTCTTGCTGATCTCTGACATTTTGCAGCTGAGTATATCCTCATTGTATCTGATCATCATTGGCTATAGGGCTTAATAAATCTTTTTCACCCACTGATAAATGGATAGATGCAGCTCCACTATCCCAATACATGCCAGTATGCCTTCCCTACTCTTTTGCTGATAGGTCTCTAAGAATTCCCTTAACTCTTTTGGAGTGCAAGTACGCATGATCTGTACCCCCCATCTGCTCATTCCTGCTCCTCCCTTCATTTGTATGAGGGGTTGTGCTTCCACCACCTCTCTGCTTTTTAAGTCCAGATCAAATTCAAACTCAATCTCGGAGTCCGAGGATTCACTCCAAATATTTTCATCCCATTCCTTGGGATCCCATGAGCATTTTGTGGTGAGAGCACGAACCTGGGAAATCGAAAGCTTACTTTTCCCATATTTGTCCCTTTGTCTATTAGCAATACGTGCTACCAACCACTCTACATTATCTTGCAGCTCATAGCACCGCTCTGCTTGAACAGTAATTACTTCTTGCGTGATCACCTTGTGATCATCTTGTAAAGTCCTGTTTTCCTTTTCCAATTCTCTCATCAACTTCATGGCGAAGAGCTTTAAGTCTAGTAACTAACAAGGAGAAAATTTGAAAGATATTATATTACCTGGAGGATTGTGCTGGTTTTGGCTGGGATAGAATTAATTTTCTTCTTAGTAGCTGGTATGAGGCTATGTTTTGGATTTGTACTGAAACAATGTTGATAATATTGGGATGTTTTTGTTATTACTGTGCAGTGCTTACACAGCGTCAAGGCCTTTTCTGTGTCTCACACTGCCCCACCAATGAGTAGGCTGGGGGTGCACAAGAAGCTGGGAGGGGACACAGTTGGCACAGCTGACCCCAGCTGACCAAAGGGATCTTCTATACCATATGATATCATGCTTAGCAATAAAAAAAAATCAGGGGGAAGAAGAAGGAAGGTGGGGGGGAAGTGAGCGAGCAGCTGCATGGTGCCTAGTTGCCAGCTGGGGTTAAGCCATGACAAGATTCTATACTTGTACAATATGTAGATGATTTGTTACTTGCCAGCAAGACACACGAAGATTGCTTGAAAGATACTATTTGTCTATGTACTGCTTTAGCAGAAAAAGGTCACCGTGCATCTCTTTCTAAGCTTCAGCTGTGTCAGCAGGAAGTAAAATATTTAGGATTCATATTAACAGGACAAAGATTAGTAGACCCAGAACGGGTCCAGGCTGTTGTAGAAATACCTCAACCGGTAACAAAGAAGCAATTGCGAGGATTTTTAGAAACAGTAGGCTAATGCAGACCCTGGATACTGGGGCTAGGAGAGTTAAGTAAGTCATTGACAGAAGCTACCAAGGCAGAGGAAGTGGAGCCTATACATTGGGGTCCAGAAAAAGAAAAGGCTTTTCAACCTATAAAAGGAGCTTTAGGTTCTGCTCCAGCATTGGGATTGCCTGATTACTCCAAGCCCGTTGAACTATTTGTGCATGAGAACAAAGGAGTAGCCAGTGGAGTCCTTACTCAAAAGCTAGGTCCACATTGCTGCCCTGTGGTTTATTATTCAGCTCAACTGGATCCTGTAGTGGCAGGGAATTCCTGTGTTAAAGTGATAGCAGCAACAGTAACTATCATAAAAACAAGCAGACCACTAGTTCTGGGTCACTCAACAACCATGTATGTCCCGCATGAAGTAGAACTAATTCTTAAACAACATGCTACATAAGCATTGTCCCCACAAAGAGCACATCGTTGCGAATCAGCGATTTTAAATGAGGATTCTATTACTTTAAAAAGAAGTAATGTTTTGAATCCAGCAACTTTACTGCCTGTTCCCTCCAATGGTGAACCACATCATGGCTGTGCTAAGGTCGTGTTTCACTCCAGCCGCCTATGGGAAGATCTGCGGGATCAACCTCTAGAGAACGCGGACCTAACCCTTTTCACCAATGGATCTTCATACTACATGAATGGAAAATGACACACGGTCTATGCAGCAGTGAAAAACTTAGAGGTACTTGAAGCAGAACGTCTACAACCCTCAGTGAGTGCCCAAAGGGCTGAATTAACTGCATTAGCAAGAGCAACCTGGCAGGGAAGTAATCAGTGTGTAACTATTTATACTGAGTCTAAACATGCCTTTGGAGAGTGTCATGCAACGGGCATGCTATGGAAAGAATGAAGATTCCTTACCTCAGTGGGAAAAAATATTTCTAATGGGGCTGAAATCCAAATGCTGTTGGAAGATATTAAGCTTCCAAGGGCAATCTCTGTACTACAGCGATTTCCCTTGGAAAAGAGTACAGAGTAAGATGAGGCGTGGGCGTTGCCAGAGGAATGATGGGAGATTTAAACTTGGGGTAACCCACCTGGATGCATTCCTGTCAAACCTGCTCTAGGTGAACCTGCTTTGACAGGGGGGTTGGACCTGATGATGTCCGAAGGTCCCTTCCAACCTCTACCATTCTGTGATTCTGCAAAGGAAACTGTCAGTCACTGAGGGGAGCTGCCCCAAAGCCAGGACAACCCACAGCAGAGAAGCAGAGCTCAGTGCATAGTCAATTTTCCTGAGGTAAGGACATCCTAGGGCAGCGGAGAGACCCACCAGGAGCCGGCAGCTCTCGCAGGAGGCGCTGACAAGGCGTGGGCATTGCCAGAGCAATGGTGACCACCCCCGCCTATAAAAAAGCAGCCTAGGGAGCACGAGCAGAGTGACCAGGAGTGCTGTGACCAGGAAGACGTGATGTGTCAGCCAGGGCATGGTGCGACAGTTTGTGCAGCAGTTTGCACAGAAGGGTGCATGAGAAGGGTGCCTTTTCGAAGGAGGAGCATTCCACTAGTCAGGCACCAAGAACTGTTCTGTGACCATCTTCATGGGTCAAGGGCACTCAAGTCAGAATGGTGGGCACTCGTCAGAGAGCAAAGGCTGCAGCTTGGGCTAGGGGCTCTGCACCATCCACCCCAGTGGTGGCTGATGCCTCCACCCAGATAGAGCTTCTGAAGGGAGAGGCTGCGGTGCAGACCTCAGACAGCAGAAGGTGACTAGACCTTTCTCCCTGGGCAGGGATAGACAGCACACCTGCCTGCAAAAGGTGTGCCCAGGTGGAGGACCTCCTGCAGCAGGTGGCTGAGCTGCAGGAGGCGGTGAGGAGGCTGCATAACATCAGGGAGGCTGAGAAGGAGATAGACAACTGGTTCCAAGCGCAGCCTGCAGTGGACCCACAACCCCCAGCCAAACAGTCAAAAACTCCCACGCTGGCACACCCAGAAGGAAGGGAGGCCAGTAACACAGAATGGAAGCTTGTAACTGCAAAGACCAGTAGCAGGAAGAGACTTCCCCCAAAAACTGAGGTGCCCTTGCAGAACCACTTCACTGCTCTGCAGAGTGAAGAGGGAAGACCCACTGCATCAGGAGGGGAGCTGGAGCTGAGGCTTCCTGATTTGCTCCACGTATAACAACCAGTCCAACTAAGAAAAGGCAAGTCTCTTCTGAGAGATATAGAGGCACCCATTTGCTGACCTGATGTACTCTCTAGGGAAGTGTGCTGCTTACAAGGAGGTCGTATCAGGGATAGCAGCAAGAGACTACCAAACCTCATGCAGTCCTCAGACTATTATCCGCTGCTGCTGTTTCACATGGGCACCAGTGATGCAGCTGGGAGCAGCCTGAAGACTATCAAGAAAGATGATAGAGCCCTGAGAGCAGTGGTCAGGGACTCTGGGGCACAGGTAGTTTTTTCATCAATCCTCCTGGTGAAAGGGAAGGGGGTTGATAGGGCTAAGTGAATCTGGCAAATCAATAAATGGCTGGTGCCACAGCCAGGGGTTTGGCTTCTTAGAGCATGGGACTTGCTTCAAGAAACCTGGTCTGCTGGGGCTGGATGGGGTCCACCTGTCAGAAAAGGGGAAGAAAATCTTTGGTCAGAGGCTTGCCAAGCCCATGAAGAGGGCATTTAACTAGAGTTGCTGGGGAAGGGGAACCACAATCCATGCCACTCCTACAAATAAATGCCCAAAACCTGGAGAGCAGTTGCAGGTCAGCAGGAGAGCACCTGGAGTGCAGCACAAAGGAAAACTAGCCACTCCAGACAGTAAGTCAGCTTCATCGGGGGCCCAACTTAGATGCCTCTATGCAAATGCACATAGCATGGGGAACAAACAAGAGGAGTTAAACATGTGCATGCCTGTAGGGCTATGATCTTACTGGAATCACGGAAACATAGTGGGATGGCTCCTATGACTGGAGTGTTGGAATAGAAGGATACAGACTCTTCAGGAAGGACAGGTAGGGGAGACGAGGAGGGGGTGTCACCCTCTATGGCAAGGACCAGCTGGAGTGCATGGAGCTCTGCCTGGGGGTGGATGAGGAACTGACTGAGAGCTTATGGGTCAGGATTAAAGGGAGGGCAGGGACAGGTGATGTTACAGTAGGGGTCTGCAGCAGGACTGGAAAGACCAAACGGATGAGGCCCTCTGTAGACAGATAGGAGCAGCCTCACATTCACAATCCCTGGTCCTCATGGGGGATTTCAACCACCCCAATATCTGTTGGAGGGACAACACAGCAGGGCATAAGCAGTCCAGGAAGTTCTTTGAATGCGTCGACAATAACTTCCTTCTCTGAATGATAGAGGAACCAACGAGGAGATGTACTATGCTGGACCTTGTCCTTACCAACAAGGAGGGGCTGGTGGGGAATGTGAAGCTCAAGGGCAGCCTTGGCTGCAGTGACCATGAAATGGTAGAGATCAAGATCCTTAAAGTGGCAAGGAGGGCACACAGTAAGCTTGCTACCCTGCACTTCAGGAGAGCAGACTTTGGCCTCTTCAGGGATCTGCTTGGTAGGGTGCCATGGGATAAATCCCTGGAGGGAAGAGGGGCCCAAGAAAGCTGGCTAATATTCAACGATGGCCTCCTCCAAGCTCAGGAGTAATGCATCCCAACAAAGAAGAAGTCAGGCAAAAACACCAGGAGGCCTGCATGGATGAACAAGGAGCTCCTGGACAATCTCAAACACAAAAAGGAAGCCTACAGAGGGTGGAAGCAAGGACAGGTAGCCTGGGAGGAAAACAGAGAAATTGTCTGAGCAGCCAGGGATCAGGTTAGGAAAGCTGAAGCCCAGATGGAGTTAAATCTGGCCAGGGGCATCAAGGGCAACAAGAAAGACTTCTATAGGTATGTCAGTGACAAAAGCAAGACTAGGGAAAATGTGGGCCCTCTCTGGAAGGAGGCCTAGTCACCCAGGACATGGACAAGGCTGAAGTACTTAACGACTTTTCTGCCTCAGTCTTCACCGGCAAGGGCTATAACCACACCACCCAAGTCACAGAAGGCAAAGGCAGGGGCTGGGAGAATGAAGAACTGCCCACTGTAGGTGAAGATCAAGTACAAGACCATCTAAGGAAGCTGCAGGTGTACAAGTCCATGGAACCTGATGAGATACATCTGCGAGTCTGGAGGGAACTGGTGGATGAAGTTGCCAAGCTACTGTCCATCATATTTGAGAAGTCGTGGCAGTCTGGTGAAGTTCCCGCTGACTGGAAAAGGGGAAACATAATCCCTGTTTTTAAAAAGGGAAAAAAGCAAGACCCGGGGAACTATAGGCCAGTCTCACCTCTGTGCCCAGCAAGATTATGGAGCAGATCCTCCTGGAAACTATGCTAAGGCACATGGAGGTGATCAGTGACAACCAACATGGCTTCACTAAGGGCAAATCATGCCTGAACAATTTGGTGGCCTTCTATGAGGGGGTTACAGTGTTGGTGGATAAGCGAAAAGCAACTGACAACATCTACCTGGACTTGTACAAGGCTTTTGACACCGTTCCACATGACATCCTTGTCTCTAAATTGGAGAGACATGGATTTGATGGATGGACCCCTCAGTGGATAAGGAATTGACGGGATGGTTGCACTCAAAGAGTTGCGGTCAACAGTTCCATGTCCAAGTGGTGACCAGTGATGAGTGGCATTCCTCAGGGGTTGGTACTGGGACCAGTACTATTTAACATCTTTGTTGGCGACAAGGACAGTGGGATTGAGCGCACCCTCAGCAAGTTTGCTGACGACACCAAGCTGTGTAGAGTGGTCGACATGCTGGAGGGAAGGGATGCCATCCAGAGGGACCTGGACAGGCTGGAGAGGTGGGCCTGTGCAAACCTCATGAAGTTCAACAAGGCCAAGTGCAAGGTCCTGCACGTGGGTCAGGGCAATCCCAAGCACAAATACAGGCTGGGCGGAGAGAAGCCCTGAGGAGGAGGACTTGGGGGTGTTGCTGGATGAGAAGCACAACATGAGCTGGCAATGTGAGCTCACAGCCCAGAAAGCCAACTGCATCCTGGGCTGCATCAAAAGTGTGGCCAGAAGGTTGAGGCAGGTGATTCTGCCCTTCTCCTCCGCTCTGGTGAGACCCCACCTGGAATACTGCGTCCAGCTCTGGAACCCCCAACAAGGAAAGACATAGACCTGTTGGTGTGAGTCCAGAGGGGGTCCACGAAGATGATCAGAGGGCTGGAGCACCTCTCCTACGAAGACAGTCTGAGAGAGTTGGGGTTGTTCAGTCTGGAGAAGAGAAGGCTTTGGGGAGATCTTATAGCAGCCTTCCAGTACTGAAAGGGGCCTAGAGGAAAGGTGGGGAGGGCATGTAGGGATAGGATGAGGGGTAATGGTTTTAAGATGGAAGAAGGTAGATTTAGATTAGATATTAGGAAGAAATTCTTTACTGTCAGGGTGGTGAGACACTGGAACAGGTTGCCCAGAGAACTTGCGTATGCCCCATCCCTGGAGGTGTTCAAGGCCAGGCTGGATGGGACTTTGAGAGACCTGGTCTAGTGGGAGGTTTCTCTGCCCATGGAAGGAGGGTTGGAACTAGATGATCTTTAAGGTCCTTTCCAACTCTAACCATTCTCTGATTCTATGATTCGATGGCAATAGTGTGCACTGTGCACCAGTGTCCACCAGGACGATATGCTTTTTTGGCTGTATCCTGCCAGGCCATCGAATCCACACAGTTCAATAAACTCAGTTGTCCCTCTCCTCCATCTGGTTGGAGGCAGGGCCCCTCTAATATTGAGCATAGTACCCACGATTAACATATGAATTCTGACCCGGACCGGAGAATTGCTCACCGTAGACTAGAGCAGCCATCCTCGTGGGAAAATTCTTTCTTCTATCTGTTTTACCTTGCAACTCACGTACTCGTGCCTGTAAGGTCGAGGTAGGTGGTCCATCCAACTTCTCATGTCTTCTCCGTGGTTGCAGAGGCAAAACAACATGATATCTCGTGGCATCTTCTGTCTCTCTTGATCCCGTCTCATAGGAGGGCGTCTTCTCTTAACAGCTGCAACATGGGTCCATTCAGGGGAAGAATGGGATCTTTCTTCCATCCCAGATAGTTTATCAAACCATTTATCAAATGATTTCTTGGTTTTCTCAGCCATTTTCTCAGTGTTCTCAGGCATCGTTTTCTTGGTTTTCTCAGCCAGTTTTTCCACGGCTGACACATTGAGGGGACAAGAGATGCTATCTTCATACTGTCGTACTCTGTTAGCCACTTCATTTCCAGTTGGTGTGTCAGCATCAGATCCTCCCCAGACCATTGTTGACAATGTGTGGGAATACATTGATGGTGCACTCTGCACAAACTTTCTCAGCAAAGATCGTTTGCATGGCATTTCATCAGGGTCTACATTCACTTGCCAGTCACCATAAATCACCTCTCACACAGCCAGTTCTCTCAGGTACTTAATACCTTTCTCCATGGTGGTCCATTTGCTTGGACGGTATTTGATATCATCCTTAAAGAGATACTTGCCCTTTACGGCTGACACCAGTCACCTCCAGAGACTGAGAGCGCATGACTTTCTCCCAATCGCTTTATCAATACCTCCATCCCTGGCCAGGTTTCCCAATTGCCTAGCTTCTCTACCTTCTAAGTCTATGGTATTGGCCCCACTATCCTAGCTTCGGAGCAGCCAGGAGATGAGTGTTTCACCTTCATGACAACTAAAGTCCTTTCTCATATTTCACAAGTCCTTCATAGATAAGGATTTAATGGTTATCTCTGCATCCGAGTCTTCCTCCTGTGTTGACGCTGCCTGAGAAGGACAGTCTCCCTGATCTGCTTTAGAAGGACTCTTTCCTTTGTCTGTTTAGAAGGACCCTTTCTTTGATCTTTGTCAAAAGAACTCTCTCCCATGCTATCTGGCTTGAGCTGGTCTTTGTTGTAAGGGGCAGGGGAAGGAGCTGACCTCCTTTTCTGCCTCCTGGTCACTGGGGCAACTTGTACCTGTACAGGCAAAATTATTGCCCCGTTTCCAGAACTGTGGCTCCAGTGTCATGCCTCTGTCACAAGAAAATTCAGCTCTTGAATGTGGCAGACTGGTTTCCCTCAGGTGGGAAAAATCAGTGACAAAGGGGTCTGGGAATATAGCTACAGTTTAACTTGATTTACTCATTCACTGCAGCCCGGTAATGGAGGCAACCACAAACCCATTACAGGCAATTTTCTTTTTCAAATATTTCCACTCATACAGCAGTGTCCAGTTCCCAGGAAGCCTTTCTGTCCCAGGAGTCTTCCAAATACAGGAAATAGAGTAAAAAGGAAAGTTTCTCCTGGGTGCTGCAGCTTATTTCAAGGACCTTTGCATAACAAAACAATACATCATTTCTTCAGAGTAGATAGGAGGACTGTGATTTGAATTCCTGGTAGTAATGATAACGAATAAAGTCTCATGATTTTGCCAAGTATCATATTAAACTTGTTGGACAAGGGTCAGTGAGGTTTCCAGGGGGTTATGATTGAAGGGAGAGAGATTTTACTCTCCTTCCTTACTCTCTGTTCCCCAGCCATTACGTCATCTCAGGGCTGAGACCCATTCTCTGGGGTGCTTCACTCAATTGTAAAGGCTGAAAAAAAGCAGTATTGACAATGCCAGGATCCTTCCCCATGGATCATTGGGGGCACCACATGGGCAGCAGCTTAGCCTGGTTGCAAGGGAATGAATGGCATGTTGCCTACTGGAGCATAGGAAGTGAGAGAGCAGCCCATCTCCAGCCCCTTCCCTCTCCCCATTCCCCAAGAAGAAAGACCATGCACACAGCAGCATCCTGCCCTGGAGGAAGCAACGCAGGAGAGTGAAAACAGGGGCACAGCAGCGACAAGCAGTGTAAGTCAGAACTGGATCAAGCCAAGGCAAGAAGTGCAAGATGGGGCATATGACTCATTGCAGATATCACAACAATATTGATGGCAAATAACTTCGGCATCACTTTGTAGCACAGTACTTCTATGTCATGGGGTTATTGTCCATCCCTCCTGCAATGATTACAAACTTGCTTGTCTGTTAAGAACAGTAAATGTAAGATTCCGTATAACAGCGCCACAACTGTCAAAGCCTGCTATGCAATTCTGTTCTTCGTTCAAACACTAGAATATCAGACCACTCTACACTATAGCAGCAAATGGCACCAACCTTATTTAAATTAACAATCTATTTTAAACCTTATTTGTCCAGAAAAATAGCTCAGTATCACATTTTGTCTCCTTGCACTACAGCCACACAAAGAGAGAACTATCCTTGAGTACAGATACATCAACAAAATAAAGTCCCAAACCTGAGATTTTAGTCTTTTTACAGGACAGAAAAAGTTGGTCAGAAGTCTATAAATACTATGTTGGCCTGTAACACACAATTGTATGAAAGAGGCTACACAAGAACAGAGTATCCTTTTAATTCTTTGCAGTAGTGATCAAGGCCAGCAGTGTGGCATAAAGAAGAGCCTGCACAAGCTCAGAGGGGTGACAGAGTAGATGGGAGGAAGGAACAGAGTATAGGGTTGGCACAGATTACTCCACCCTCCTCCAATTGTCTCCCCAAAGAATGACTCCATGTAATAGTCTGCTCTAGGTCTACCCCTGGAGCAGCAAAACCCAGTGCTATGTCTTGCTGTGGCTGCCAAAGCCAAAATTTAATCTGAGTCATTTGTGCAGTTTGCCTTATTGTTAAACACTGAGGGGAAGATCTGCTCACTCTGGGGTCGTTCTGTGCTCGCTGTGCAACAGGGATGAGGAGTCACCTCAAAGAAAGTACTAGCAGGTGCTGGAAAATGGCAGCTCATTTGTTTCTCTCTTCTGCAGCACTGTTTTTTTCATCTCCAAGGAGACTGATTGATCCTCACTGCCAATGCACCAGAGACACAGAAATTCACCACAGTGAAACTATGAGTCAGAACTCCTCAATACAACTTGAACTTAAACTGTTAAAGAGCCAAGAATCAATACACTCCTTCAAGGAAACAGAACCAAACATACCAGCCATTGCTGCAATCAAACCACTACTTTTTTACTACTATTAAAAGTACTTTACTTAGGGTCTTGTGACTGTTTGGAATGTCAAATATCTCCATTCAGGAACTTTCTCACCTGTATTTTGTATGTATTGTACTCGGCACTGGTGAGACCCCACCTCGAGTACTGTGTTCAGTTTTGGACTCCTCACTACAAGAAGGACATTGGGGTGCTGGAGCGTGTCCAGAGAAGGGCTACAAAGCTGGTGAGGGGTCTGGAGGGCAAATCTTACGAGGAACGACTGAGGGAAGTGGGGTTGTTTAGCCTGGAGAAGAGGAGGCTGAGGGGAGACCTTATCACCCTCTACAACTACCTGAAAGGAGGTTGTAGAGAGGTGGGGGCTGACCTCTTCTCCCTAGTGACAAGTGATAGGACAAGAGGAAATGGGTTCAAGTTATGTCAGGGGAGGTTTAGATTGGATATTAGGAAAAATTTTTTCACTGAAAGGGTTATCAAACATTGGAATAGGCTGCCAAGGGAGGTGGTGGATTTGCCATCCCTGGAGGTGTTTAAAAAAAGGGTAGACATGGTACTTGGGGACATGGTTTAGAAGTGGTTTTGTCAGGTTAGGTTAATGGTTGATGATCTTAATGGTCCCTTCCAACCTCAACAATTCTATGATTCTGATTGTAAAATAACAGTTTAGAGATCCTATTACCTTAAGGTAGAATTGTGTCCTCATATGTTTTTACGCTTCTCTTGGGTTCTGCTGCCTGAACTCCACCAAATAGTCTAATAAGTTCCATATGTCCATTTTTTTGAAGAACACATTTTCAAAGCAGAAAATATTTTGATGGATTGGCTCATGGAGGGCCTGAATGCATCATTTAGCATTCCACAAGGCCCTCACTGTTAAATTCTGGGAATGTAGCCAGAGTGACCTACCTAATACTATACTAACTCGCTTAAAAAATAATAATAATTCTTAACCATTGTGCTGCACTAAAGCATATTTGGAATTTGAACATATATTTGCTTCCCTGGTAATTTGTATTTGAGGTGTGTGGGAATTAGGCTGACATGTAAGCAGACTTGCAGAATGAATGTTTTGCATAAAACTAAAAATATATTTTAAAAGTTGCTCACACACTTCATCTAAAGCAGAAACTGGGGCCCCCATCTTGCAAGAAGTTAAACACCCCCTGAGAAGTTGAGCCTCCCACACACATTGAGTTTAAGGGAATACAAGCGTGTCCAACTATCTAAAGAATAAACCAATTCATTATAGAGCTTGACATTTCATTCAGAGCATAGTGGAAATATCTAAGAAAATGCAGCAAACACCATATGCCTGTAATTTGAAAGAAAATGCTCACATTTATTTCAGTTAAAGAAATGTTCTAATATTTTTTTAAGACTTCAACCCCAGCTTTGATTTTTCCATCTCCTTTTTCTAGTGGCAATTTTTTATTTCTCTCTTCATATACTATTCTTGGGTCAAAACATTCTGGAAAGCAGGTGCAGTTCTGCTAATTTCTTTACATGTTGAGGATGACAGACTTGAGCAAACTGAGAAACAAATGATCCTTTTAATACTGTAGCCTCTGATCCCCCATGCTGAAACCTTACTTTTTCTACTGATGGAAAGAAATAAAGACAGGAGTTACGATTAATTTGTTTAGAAGGGGAAACTTCCTGACCTAGCATACTCATTCTGTGTATATAACCCACATAAAATTCAATATCTAACATTAGGCCAAAGAGAATGAGAGAGAAAAGCAGTGAGGAGGATATGTGGGTGCTCGGATATTCTGTCTGCACACATGATGAAAGGTAAGGCAGGGTTAACAACCCAGGAGGGTTCAGCACGATCTATGCTTGGGAGTGACAGATATTAGACATGTTCAGGAGCTGATGTAGTTACCACTTATGTAGTTACCATAACCCATATATGGCATAGTTTCTTTCACTCAAGCCAATTAGAGTGCAAATACAGAAAGAGTGAAGTGTGTGTTTGTGTGTTTGCGTGTCTGTGTAAAAGCAGCTGTTTAATGCAGGAATACATGTATCCACAATAGTAAACTGGATTTCCAAATCTGTGCCACTATCACACCACTATGTTAGTGTCACACCTCTAGGCTTACTTACTTGAGACAGTTTTCATTGAAGTAATGCTTGGTCCAACAAGTTGTGTTTTAGGGAGGAAATAATAACTTGTAGACTGAACAGCTTACACAAAATCTGGTGATATTTTATGGGCTGATCCTAATACCTGCTCCACTTCGAATGCAGGCTACAGATTTCTGTTGTTACCAGTGACTATGCTGACCTGTTACCCCAGAGGCTGAAATGCTGCTGGCTGTGCCTGTCGCCAAGATGCGGGGGGGCAGGGAAAAAATGAGACCTTTGCAAGCTCTTAGCAGTCTATAATGGCAAATACAATATTTTTGGGACATGCTGTCAAGAATAAGACACCAGCTCAGTGGGGGATGTAAGTATTTGTACAAAGGTATAAAGGTGGTGTTGAAACCATGTATTTGAATACACATGATAGCAACAAACTGGAGGAGGCAGAATAAGGAAAACCAGTAAATTTACTGTCCAATAGCTTTTGTTTGTTAGATCTTTACATGCTGCATACTACCTTGCAGTGCCTTATACAACTTACTATGTGGCTGTAAAGGACAAAGTCATAGTTTTATCTGTTAAAAGACAAAGTCTTTGGCAGCAATGCCAATGTAAAATATTCTTATCCTTCCCACCCATTACTCATTCCCACCCTGTGCCACTCTCCTTAATTGTGCTGGCACAGCTGTTTGGCAGCAATGCCGTAAGGCACTGTGAACCAGCTTATAAACAGATACAATTTTTAGAAACGCTCCCCAAAATTGTGTTTTCTGAAGCTGGTGATCTCCTCAGTCTGATTCAGCAGCAGCTGCACAAACCGTTGTGTTGGAACATCTGAAGGGATGATGCATTAACTGATATAATTAAACTAGTATAATTGCCAAAGACTTCGTCTTCTGAAATCACAGCCTGCTTTCTATGTGTATTAGATGTTTGTTCTCCTAAGAAACTGATTATTATTTCTCCTTTGAGAACTGTCTGGGAATTACTAAACCAACATATAGAGGTTCTATATATATACAACAACCCTCAGGTTTTACTGTCGTGTGGTGCTTTCTAAAAAGTCCTGAGAAGACACAATTACAACTCCTGTTGCAGCAGAAATGTAGGGTTTAGAAAGAATACCTCTTCCATATCACTGATCCTCGAGGGCTGCAATGTAGAAAAAGTTTTGCAAAATCAAGAAAAACAAATGCAGGGAGTATTCAGGAATTAAATGCAGGGACAAAACAATGGTACCTGATTGCTCTGACCTCATTAATCCCAGTTAGTGAGCATAACACTGATTTGCAGATGGTTCTGCTGCTCCTGCTGCCATTACCACTTCAGAAATACTTTGCTTAGAAAAGTTCAAGGAATAACTTTGAAATTATTGGTTTATGTGTTCTGTATTTTTTTAGAATACTTGTTTTCAGAAGAAAAAGAAAACCTCAATAGTGTATTTGAAAAATCCACATTCCACTAGCAAGCATTGCCACAAAACCCCTTTCGTTTATCCAAATGGTGATGCAGTTCCAAATTGTTTGGATTTATGATGTTCTGGTGACAGGCATAAAGGAGAGAAGCTTAATCACAATTTTTTAGGTCAGCTGTCTACTCACCCAAATATAGCTTTAAACATATTTCAGATCATCTAACGGACAGTTTTCTGTGGATAGAAGATCAAAATAAAGTGATTCTTATGTAATTACAGAAAAGACTTAGAACATTTCTTTCATGCCCACAGGCTGCATACACAAAGCTCTGTATTTCAGATTTCTGGATGTGGTTTTACCTGGCCTCTCACTATAAAATACTTGTTTATTTGAAGTCCTGCATGCCGTTCTTTGAAGGAATGGGTTAATTTTTTTCCATTGTATTTTGGCTGATAAGAAAGCCAGTAACCAGAGATCTTCCTAACCACTGGGAAATCATGAAAAGTCACAGACTATGGCCTGTGACAGCCCTGGGATTCAAGGACTGCCTCAAGATGAAAATCCCCAGGATATCATACTGTCCCAGCTCTTACTGGGGTTTGGGATTTTCCCTGTGGCACAATCTAAAGCCATGGCCAAAGCCAAAGTCTTTTCCAGTACCAAGACAAGGCAGGAAAAAAGAAGAGAGTTCCCCATTACTGTTCCAGTGTGAATGTTGCATCACTTAATTTACGGAGCAGTTTGTCACAACCCACCATGGGGTCCTGCATCCTGTGACAAAACTTTCAACATGGAAGATATTTTCCTTAAACTCAGTTCTGATTTTTTTTAGCCTGGTCATAAAGTTAGCCCTCTCCAATAGCCCCTCCTAAGAGGTGGGAGAGAGGGTATGTATGCTAAATACATTATTCTGTATTTCCTGTCCATCAGGGGTCTGTTAGTAAATGACCAGCTGAGGCCTACAGCTAGCTCAGCTCTGCTCTAGGTTGCTACTGTGTCTGGGACTTCGAGCAGCTCCAGGGTTATGTAGTTGGCACTGGCTCTTTTATAGTCCATGCTCTCAGTTTTGCTCAACAGAGATGAAAATATGGGTCTGTGATGCTAATTTAGTAACAATCCTTGAAGGAGTGAAAGATGAAATATTCTTCTTTTGTTTAAAACTAAATATGCATATGATGCAAAAAGTTAATTAAGGTATTTGAGTATTAGCACAGGTTATGTATGGAGCAATTATCTGTGTAGAGGGAAGAGCTTGACAAGGCATTTAACTGCAAAATCTATAAGGCTTAATTTTATCACAAAAGTGCCAGTTATTCCTTCAGCAAATGCTGTTGCCATTCTGGGAAGCCTGTATCACCTTTGTTGTTGCTACTTGTAGTTATTTGGAATAAGCCATAGCAGTTATTAATAACCAATGGGCTACTAAGAAGTAGCATTTAAATCTCCACCATCGCCTCTGTCTGGTACTAAATATTTCCTCTTAAGAGAATTGCAGACATTTATTTGAACTTGTCTGTGGTGTTTAGAAGGTCGTTTACGTGTAGAAAGAACAGTACATTTGTCCTTCACAACAAAGCAGAGAGCTCGCAAGAAAAAACAAGCATGCTCTGTGTCCTCTGTGACTTGGTTTATTAGGGCGTTCACTTGTTCAAAATTTAATGTAAATAATGTTGGCTTCCTCTCACTGATAGTCTGAATGGTTTTGCTTGATCAGCACTAATAGGGAAAAGGGTCAAAGAAAGATTAAATTATCAGGCTGCAAAGGAAAACTCTATGTGTAATACTGCAGAGCAGCAAGGACCTATCAGGGATTATATTTGCTTATTTCTTGAGCCTATTTAGCACTACTGGTGTGATCTTGTAAACAAAAGCACATGGAGTTACATACACCTCATGAAGCTACCAGTATGCTACATTGCCATGTGATGATTCGAAATGGGAGATCATTTTGAAGTGCAGAGAACCAGGACCACACTAACAAGCTCAGGGCAGGAGGACCTGTGGCTGAAGGGGCCTAGATAGCAGGATAAGCTGTCAGACCCAGGAGGGGAGGCTGATGGCTGGTTGTACATTTGCCTGGGGACCCAGAACTTCATAGGGCGACAGCAAGGAGAGCCGTGTCCCTCCAGGCACAAGGCTGGACTCACACCTGTATAGGAGGCAGGTTAGAAAGGTTCATCCTCATGCAGTCATGCAAACCCCACCCTGGAGTCTTTGATTTCCATAGGATGCAGCCACTGCTCTCAACCCAGTTTCAAGTGCAGTGTCATACTTCCTTGCCCTGCTTAAAGGTCACAATCAATCACAGTACCCAAATTTGGGTGAGCCTGAACTACTCACAGTTTGTCTTTATCCCAGTGGTGACAGTGTTCAATTTCGCTGCAGCAGCAAGACACATCCAGGTGGCAAGGGAGAGTGGGCATGGAGGAACAGGAGACGTGAGGAGTTCAGATGAGAAAAAGGGTCTGGAAGGGATCAATATTATTGCAGAGGCTTTCAAAACCTGAAGCCCCTTCCCCAGCATCTGTCCATGATATCCTTCTGCCTGCACGCTTATGCTTTTAAATGATAAAGTATACTAAGGTAATAAAAGGAAACTATATTTTCCCAGCTATAGGAAAAGTACTATACCTATTCAAAAAGATCTGCTCAGATCTACCTATACAAATCTGAATGTGTTGTGTTTCAGATGTTAAATACATCTCTATCAGGACTTTGCAGACCGAGGCAAGAAGTGTGCCAAGGCACCAGGGTCAAAATATAATTACCTTGTGACAGGGGCCAAGAAAAGTCTGTGCACCAGAAACCCATCCCCAGAGCCCAGGTGGCCTGAGAGCACTAACTACGCGGGAGTATATCCAGCCAAGAAAAGCTTTGCTCACAGGAGACCGGTACAGAGGAGAAAGGAGCAGGCTGCTGCCTTCTTGTGCAGGGAATGTAGTAAGAGAGGACAGGACTGTGATGCTGCTTTCAGAGCTCAAGCTCCCTCACAGCTCCTTTTCCAGATGCAGCCCACAGTCCTGCCAGGCCGCTCTGTCCCCTGGCTCCTTCCAGCCCCTGTAGGTTCTCCTGCTGCCAGACTCCTGCCAGTTGCCTGAACACTGAGCACCAAATGTTAGGGCCACCAATTTCTGATTCTTTTCTCTTTCTTTGTCTTTCTCTTGCTGAGGACACCACAGCCTATTCTGATTCCAGCCCACAATACATGCCATATCTGTCAGAGAGTCCCAATATACTGACATATTTGTAGTTCTTTATTTACATTTCCTAGCTGGTCATCCAGTAACCATATGCCCTGATGCTAATAATTAAGCCCCTGTAGTCTAATACAGCCCACCAGCAAATGCCATGGCACCCGAATAACAGAGCCAGCCACACATCTTTAGCAAAACTTGGCAGGAATATTCAGCTGGTTCTCTTGCTTGTCTTTTCCTCCTCCACTTCCCTGGCCTGACTCCTCTTTAGTTAGTTTTGGAGACATATGCAAACACGCCACAGAAATCGATACCGAAATTTCACAGGGTTCTGGAGGAGCTGGAAAGAACTTGTAATGGCACTAAGATGGGCAACATTGTCCAATTTTACCCCCTTGGCGCTAATTACAGCAAAATAAAAATTCAGCTCCATCCCAGGTTGGTGCTTGAGCCACAGCCATCAGTCTCACTCCTTATCACTTCCACCGTTCAATTCACCTCTGACTGAGTCACCAAAATCCCCCTTAGCCACCTTCACCACTGGCAAACAGGCTGGATTTAGGCAGGCAGCAAGGTAGCAACACCAGGATGTTGCAACACTTCCAGGTCTTGGCACTTTAGTTATCCAAGCAGCGGAAGATGAGAGGAAAGAAGAGGCAACCAAGTTTCACTTTTGGCACTATTGAATATTATGACATTGTCATTTAAAATGACAGCAGATACTGGTACTACCCAGTGCTGGAAAAGGTCTTAATGTTACTACAGTGACCTGGAACATTTGTCAGTAGGAGCAAAAGTAACTGGTCAAGATAAGAAGTGCAGGAAGGAAACCACTGTCTCAAGCCTCCTCTTAGTTAAGTTGACAGAAAGGTTACCATTGGTTTCAGCAAGAGGAATGTTATAACAGGTCTCAAATGTCTAAAAAATCCATAGATCCCATAAAAAAAAGAAGGAGACTTCATCATTACTGATGAGCCAGAATAAATCCTGAATCAAAGCATACTGAGAGCAGAAAGGGTGAGGCATTTCCATTTTGTGCCTGCAGAGCGAAGAGTGAGAGCAGCCCAGGAGCTAGCAGAGCTCCCCACCATGACGGAGATGGGGTGAGGGAGAGCTGTTCAGCCTGGCAGCACCTAGCCACCCTCTCCCATCGCCCTGCAAGACACACAGGGAGAGCAAGTGCTCTGCTCCCCTTCTTCCTATCAAGGACAGGACACAAACATTACCTCAAGAGATGTGTCTCACAGCAGTGTGAGGTCCCAGTTTAGCATGGTACTAAGGCAATAGAGGTAACCAAGAGGTTAAAGCTGGAATGATGGCTGGATGCTCTAAAATCAAGAATAAGTCCATATATGTACACAAGGGAACATCATTATTTAATTATGCATTGGTGTTCGAAGACCTAGGCCTCAAAAGTTCCCAGGATTTTATTTTGTTCACCTGTAGTGATATAACTTTACAGTAGAGAAGTACAGTTATTGGAAGAGTTAAACAGATATTTCAGCAAGGAAGATACCATTAGTACTTAGTTCTCACATAAAAAAATTTTGCACTGATATCTGTAGTCATTCCCTCTCAAAATGGCAGTTTGCACCTTGTAATTATGCTGCTTTTATATCTGTTCGGAAATTCTGCAAAAAAGTTCTGGAACTTTTTAGATAGAATCCTTAAGAATTAATAAACTGCTACCATAAGAAGTAACTACCAGATGAAGAAATAGTTACCTGCCTCACGCATTATTTTAAAATAGTAAAAAGAATTTTATTAAATGCTTTTGCTGTCATGAAAAGGATTCTGTGACTCAGCCAAAGTTGTGCAGGATATTTATCTTATGTAATGTTATTCTACCACATCATTATGCTGGCTGCTGAAAAATCACAAGGAATGTCTTAGGAGAGCTGGCACAACATGCCCTGTAGGCAGTGTTCTTCCTCCTGTCTACTGGAAAGAAACCCTGTTTAAATATTTAGAAAAACAAATTTTGTATTATTTTAATAGCTGTACTACTAGCCTCAAAGAGAGAAAGAGAGAGAGAAGAAAAGGGGGAGAGCAAGAGAGAAAAAAAGGGAATGAAGGGGGAAGAGAGAGCCAAAAAGCAAGCAAGCAAGCAAGCAAGCAAGCAGAGAAAATTAAAAAACAGATAATAAAAAAGAGACAAAAGTAAAAAGAAGATCAAGGTTGTTTTTCAGATTACCCAAAAGCATGGCATTTGTTTCATATTTTTCAGTCCTCCTCACTGACTTGGTGGTGAAACAGACACCTTGGGTCACCTTTATGACACAAATCATTCACATCTGAGTAGAAATGATTTAAAAATAGGAGAGAAACTTATTGAAGACCTGAGAAAAACAAGGCTGGTGTCTCAAAGAGCAAGATGATTACAGTAATGTTCTGTGACTATGCCAGGTTTTGGGTCTATATCTGGAAGGCAGAAAATGCTCTCAGTGATGTGTTGTGAGACTTTAGGTAATCTAATTTCTCTCCCTCTGTTTTCCCATATGTAAAATTGAAATAATTATACTTGTCTCCTTTCAAACAGCATTTGGGATTTGAAAGATGAAGACTTTGTGCCTGATTCCAAGGGGTCTATGACTTCTCCTATTCAGTCTGAATAAAACTACCCTTTTCAGAAGGGCAGAACTTGCAACAAATATGATTGAAATCAGTGAATGAAATGGAGCTGATTCACGTTACAAGTGTGGCCCCAAAAGTTTTCATTTGTACTGTCAGGAAATAAACCACTTCCAGCCTTATCTGTATTTGAACAAATATTCGTTATATCTATGGGTACAATACATTGCATTAAAATACATTTTATGTTTACAGGTTTTTGTTCCCATCCATACAATAACAAATGGTGGTCACCTATATAAAATGTGAAATGATACAGCATTGAGTTACCTTTTTTTTTTCTTAAAAGAATGATAAACATATCCCAAAGGAGATAAAGAGTTAAAGCAGAATGGACTCTAATGGCTAGTTGTCCATGTTTGACGTAAAACAGAACCAATTTTCTGTTCAGTAATTTTACTTTGCAGCTAAGCCTCTTCTAACTACTGAAATTAACAGCATATTGTGCAGAAACTGTTCGCTCTCAGAGTGATAAGACCTATGTTTATAGTTGATGCCAAGGCATGATATGCAGAGAGGCTCTTGCTTATACTTATTGCTATAACAACCAAGGCCAGCTAACTTTGTTACTTGCCCCATTGGAGGGTTGGAAGCAGAAAAGCATAGAGGAGTCACACCTGTGGGGAGGAGTATACAGGACAGGTGACCCAAAACTGACCAACAGGGTATTCCATCCCATCTGCCTCATGCTCATTATAAAAGCTGAGGAATCAAAGGGTCAGGCCTCTTTCTTCAATGGCCAGCCTCTGAGGAGGACTCTGTTCATCTGCCTTTGATCCCAATCCATGCATTCCTGAACCCAGATCCAGAATCTAGCTCCCATCCATCACTGAGTCCAGTCTGGGACTTTCCCAGTGCCTGCTGGTGATGTGTTCATCATCCTGGGAGCTTGATAAGGTTTTGTATATATTTCATTATTTTCTTTTTATTATTTTATTAATATTTCATTAAAGTAGTTTAGTTCCTTCTAAACTCATAAGTGTCTCTCTCTCTCCCCCCCCCCTCCTTGGAGAGGGAGGTGGGGGAGAGCATCTGTCATTTGTTTCAGTGGCCAGTCTGGCCTAAACCACCACACTACTGTATGTTAACATTTCTATGCAACTCTCCAACCAGTTTTCTTTCATATTTACATTCCTACAAATGCCCCATTTCCTGTTGCATGAATCTGTAATGCCCTGCTATTAACCTAAATTGTGACTGCCCTGGATAGGAGCTGCCTTCTTAGTTTGGTTTTTTCCTAACCTGTTTTTTTTACTGCACATAGTAAAGGGCAACCTGGATGATGGCTGAATACTGCTGCTTACACAAGTGATGCAAGTATGTGAATGTTTTCCAGGATTGGGCCCAAGTTTAGTTGGTAGTGGTGCCAGAATTGATATCCATGATGGACTGGGGTGTCTGCAAGGAGGGAGCATTTGCAAAGGCTAAGGATAGCCTGATACGCCAAGCTACCACGGTACCTTCTGTACAGAGCAAGAGCAAAGCTGGTATAGTTACATCTAAGATGCTCAGTGAAAGCCTATGGAGGCTACAGATGCTAAGTTGAGGTTAGCCTTATCAAATGCCCCTCAGGCAGCCACCTGGAGCTGTCAAACCTGGCCATCTCTATACCACAGCAAGAGTCCTCTGTATGTATCTTTACATCATGTTCCATCAATTCTAGAAAAATAAAGCTGCAGAGTAATAATAATATTACTAATGAAGCCTACATGTAAAGCTGTAGCACACACTTGGAGAGCAATTGAAATTAAGCTCTCGAAATATTTGTTAACATCACAGAAAGACACCTCACACAGCATTTCAATAAAAAGGAGATTTTAAATTTACTCTTGGCAGTAATGATATGTAGTATGAGATATTAAACAGACATTGACTTTAACCAGAGTGATTAAACATCAAGATTTATTGATTTACCAAGTAAATATCAGTGCAGGATGAAGGCAAGTTTAATATTTGCCTCAAGGGACAATGATTTTTGGTGATCAACAAAACTTCAAGTTAGCCAAGGTCCCTAACACCCTCCAGGTTAGAGCGGTGGTAATCCAGAACAAGTCTATTGAAGTAAATGGAGTTGTAGCAGTTTGAAAAGTAGACTGAAGTTAGGCTTAACGTATTTTCTCTTTTTCCTCAAAAAAATTGCCTGATATCACAGGTATAATTTTGAAAGAATCTTTTTAAAACCTTAGTCATTTAGTAGTTACTATTAAATAGTATGTGGAAGTAGATCTATTACAGTGTGACATGACTGAAGAATCAATGCAAACAAAATTGCTTTTAATTTCTGATGGCAGCCAAAATGAAATAAGTTAATTCATAACCCAAATGAAATAAACAGCTAAATAATTGGAATAGGCATTAGTTGTAATGGTCACAGTTTTAGAAATCAATATCTAACTTCTGAAGTGATTAAAACCAAGAAAATTTGCATTGAATTTTGAACCCCTGAATCTGCCTCGAGAATAATCCCACCAAACTCACATAAAATACTGTTGAATTCTAATTTTAGAGAATTCCCCATCTGGCCTTTTCCATCTCATCACTAGTGATAATTTTATTTGCATATAATATAAATCTTGATCTCTTACAATTACCCAATCTGATTAGCTATTTTGTTACTTGAACGTCATATGGATGATTTCAACAGAATTAAACCAGCAAAACAATGAAAAATGCAAATGAGGCAATCATCTCAACTCTTTTCTGAAGCCTGCCTTTTCTGCCAGAGATGTTCCACAGGTCATATGACCTAAACTCCAATTTCACCCAAAAAAACCCCAACCAAAACACTTTAAATGTCCTTTCAAGACTTTCTCAGAAGCAAGGATTTCCCATCATTAATAATACATCAGGTTCTTGTGCAAAGGGCAGCCACAGAAGAGTCTTGCAACATCAAAAACAAATCCATCCTTGAGGGATCTTTAAAGCATATTTCAAAATATGTTCTAACCAAAACAAGCAGCACACACATGGGAGAAACATTTTATTGTCACTTCTCAGCCATTAGCTGCTTTTGTGTGTAAATGATTTCTTACACTGTTATTCTACTACCTGAATGTTATGGTGTTCTCAGTTCCTGAAAAGACAAAAAAGAGGGTTTATTATATCCCTTTCTTTACATTTAAGACTGATAGTTTGATAAAGGTTTTGCAATCACTTTTCCAAGGACAAACAAGGAAAAAAAACATCCAAATTCATATCACCAATGTGTATGGAGGACTTTGATACCAAGCTGGTTTGCCCAATGTAACCTCAAAAGGCACAGCATAAGAATAAGAAAAACATAGCTTTGAAAGTATATGATGTTGGTGTTGGCTATGAGCACTGCTGAAATGCAGAGAAATACAGGATGCTTCTGCTGTTTCCTTTCTGCAGAATACATTTGCTTTTGGAAGAGTTCTTTTAAGGCATTTTATGTAAATATAAACTGTCTGATGTAAATGGATTGTTTGCTAGTCTGATCAGCTGTTAGAAATAATTTATTTTTGTTGAATCAGGAATAATTGCATCTGACAAGGGCACATTTAAAGTTGCAAGCAATAGTGAAAGAGATTGGTTTTTTTTTTAAATCGTGAAAGTTGATATAGTTTGTATTATACATAGAGATTCAGACAGTTTGGCACATACATCCATGTAACCTTAAATTAATGTTTATTTATCCTAACAGACAATAGAGCTGAAAAATTCTGAGTTCAGAATTCATCCTTTTACTTTCAGGGGGAAATTGCTCAGTCCAAAACCACAGAATTGATCCCAAAGTCATAAATTGTATCCTTCTAATGACAATCCTAATTGGAAAGAATGAGCTACATTATACTGTGTTTTAATTCTTGGGGTTTCTTAGTAGTTAAAGTCTAGAAGCCTGTCTTAAAATGTCTCAGTAGTGTATTTCTCCATGGAATAACTTGAATGGGAAATGGCGTGGAACTGTGCACTGAAGTGAACTCAAGCCTCACCAAAGACAAGATTGTTAGTTCATGACAACTGCAAACATTTGTAGCTTTGTAGCACCTTTGTTCCAAAGTGAACTTAAACGGTCTTAATTATCTCTGCAGCTGGTGGATTGACTGGCAGAATCTGCAGATTATTTATATTTGCCTCAGCTGTCTGACGTGTAAGATCTAGACACATGCATACAGCTTGTGCAGATCAACTAGGCTGCAAACAGGCAGCACATCTGACATCTGAGTTATGTCTGACACCCAAGCAGTTGCCCTGCATACAAGCCTGTCTTCCAGGAGCTACCAGACCTTCTGTGTACTCACTAGACCACTGACAAGAGCCTGATCTCCCAAGACAAGGGCAACAATAAGAGAAGTTTGGCAGGAATCAGTCATACTTGCCAACAACTCTAAAAAGTCCCACTTGCCCTTCCCTTTTCTGTGGCTTTGCAAGTGTCTTCACAAAAGGTAGGACTCGCTGTGCACATTCTGCTGTGTCCATGAACAGCAACCTATTTGGGAAACCCCAGAGAGACTGTGGCTGCCCTGTATAAGTTTGAGGCAGCTTACTATGTGCCAGCTGTATCTATCTGGGAAGTCAGAGTAGAGCCATTAACTAGCGTGCAAGAAATCTGCTTTGCACTATCTTCTCCACAGAGACAACCTCCAGTGACAAAACCAGTTTTCTCAAAATCCATACTTAGCTGCTGCCAAATGAAGAACCACCTAAAAATCCATAAATGATCTAGTTTTTCACACTGATGCATTCCGGACATTGAAGTTCTGCTCTTCAGGAAGCCTAGAAACATTTCTCTACCAGTCTGACTCATTCAGCACTTATCTTTGAGCCTAGAAACTCAGTAGTCTTGCATGCACCTACCCTAACCTAGGCATGATGTGAACACAGCAGAAAATCAGAGTCTGCATAAAACATAGACAGAGGTGGGACAGAGATTTACTTTCAGCCAAAGGCTCAGTGGTTAGAGCGCTTAGGGCAGGAACCTGGCTCCAGATTTCTTCTCTTAACCTGGGAAATAGAAATGTCAAACCCACATTTTCCACAGCAGATGATAGATACCCTTTCTGCCAACCCAGAGACTCAAATGCCCCCACTTCTCCCTGGAATTTCATTTTTCTGTGACAAGTGGAAGAGTTTCATTGGAAGAGATTAAACCTGATCTCTCCCTTTCTCTCCACTAAACAGTCACTTGTCCTCTACTCAAAACGCATTCCTGCAACAATGAGAGGTGAGTCTGATGCCTGTCAATCAGAGGAGCTAGTACCTGGGATGTCTAGCACCTGGGTGAAAGCCCTGCCTAGTTACAGGGGAAACAGCTGATGTTATCTCCTCTTCTGGAGATGTTTTTATAAAAAAAAAAAAAAAAAAGAGCTGTGTTCCTTTTCTGAAGAAAGACTGTAGGCATCTAATTTGGGGGATGGGAATCCCAAGGCAACTCCAAGTGAAGGGAGGCTCTTTCCTGAAACCAAGCACAAGTTAACTATGCCTTGAATAAAAGTGGCATGCAGTTCTCCTAGAGGATTTGGCCCTAAGTAACTTACTGTAAAGGCACATCACATGTTTCTACTGTGTTAGAAATATTCAAGCTACCTCCAGGGGAAGAAACAAGTTTACACAGACAAGCATGGGGGAGACAAATTCATCAAGATTCCTGAGGTAGCCCAGAAGCACCAGGGCTTTCAGACCAATTTGCCTTGTCTGAATGCCACCCTGGGACCGCTATTCTGTCCCTGGTTGAGGATGGCTGGTACTCAGGAAACTCTGCACTATCCCATACTGTGGGTGGATGTGACCCAATTCAGACAACAGATCTTTTGCAAAACATGAATTGCAACCCCAAATTTGACTTTTATCTACCCACCATACCTGCCAATGGAAATATGACACCGATTTCATTTGGTCTTTTACTTTCTGAGTCTGAATCATCTCTAGACAGAGGGATAGGGTACACACAGAAATTGAATGTTTTGAACAGCTTCAATTTACTGAAATGAGAACTACAGGACAAACACATAGGAATGTGTGTGAGCAAGTAGATGATCTGCTGAGCCTGGTGGCAGAGCTCAGGAGCGAGGTTGAGCGACTAAGGAGTATCAGGGAGAGCGAGAAAGAAATAGACTGGTGGACCCAGGCCTTGAGCTCCATGAAAGAAAGACCGGGCCAGGCATCGGAAATAAAAAAAGACCACGGGGATATCATCTCTATGCCCTGTAGGGCTGAAGGGACGGAAGGCAGAGGCCTACCGAAAAATGATGAATGGAGGCGAGTCTGTGGTAAGCGCAGCAAGCGAGCCCCCTCCTTGCCCGCCCCCCCTCCCCTAGTACCATTATACAACAGGTACGAGGCCCTGGGCATGGCAGGACAGCCGGAGGACAACAAGGTGGACAGTCCTAATACATCACAGGAGACGCCAGGACTAGGAAGACCCGCTCAAAACATTAAGACCGCTGCTACAAGGAAGAAAAGGAGGGCTATAGTCGTGGGCGACTCAGCACTGAGGGGGACTGAGGGCCCAATATGTAGGGCAGACCCCACTCTCAGGGAAGTCTGCTGCCTCCCGGGGGCACGGGTTAGGGACATCACTAAGAGACTCCCTAGCCTGGTGCAGCCCTTGGACTACTATCCGTTGCTCCTGTTTCATGTGGGGGGCGATGAATGTGCAGAAAGGAGTGCAAGGATGATTAAAAGGGATATCAGGGCTTTGGGACAGTCACTACAGGGATCTGGAGCACAGGTGATTTTCTCATCCCTACTTCCTGTTGCGGGCAATGACATTGAAAGGAACAGACGAGCTCAATCTGTTAACATGTGGCTCCGTGGATGGTGTCAACGCCACAACTTTGGGTTTTTTAACAATGGAATGACCTTTGTGGCATCAGGCCTGCTGGCATCAGATGGGGGCTGGCTCACTCAAAGAGGGAGAAGGGTTTTTGCCCAAAAATTGGCAGGGCTCGTTAACAGGGCTTTAAACTAAATTCGACGGGGGAAGGGGGTATTATCAGGGTTGCCCATGAACAGCCAAGGGATGTTACATCAAGGAAAGGGGAACAGGGCGCTGGTGAGGGCCTGCAGCCATTAGCTCCAAGATGTGCCAGCTACGCTGCAGTATGCCCAAACCTTCACGTAGATGAGCTAGGAGCTCCTGGACCAACGGGAGTCAATCGGGAGGCACTGTTAGTACAGGACAAAGGAATTACAGCTGCTCCAACCAAATCGGCCGCAACGAAGACACGGCTGAAGTGCCTCTTCACAAATGCGCAGAGCATGGGGAACAAGCAGGAGGAATTAGAGATGTGTACACACCTCCAAGGCTACGATCTCATCGGCATCGTAGAAACTTGGTGGGACGACTCCTATGACTGGAGCGTCAGCATGAAAGGGTACAGGCTCTTCAGGAGAGACAGGCAAGGGAAACGAGGAGGCGGTGTTGCCTTATATGTTGATGAGCAGCTGGAATGTATGGAGCTCAACCTGGGGGAGGATACCGAGCCAACTCAGAGCCTATGGGTCAAGATTACAGGGAAATCGGGAGCAGGGGACGTTACAGTGGGGGTATGCTACAGGCCACCCGACCAGGAAGACCAAGTGGATGAAGCCCTCTATAGACAGATAAGGGCGGCATCACGTTCACAGACCTTGGTTCTCATGGGTGACTTCAACCACCCTGACATCAGTTGGAAGGATAACACAGCCAGGCACAGGCAATCCAGGAGGTTCCTGGATTGCATTGAGGACAACTTCCTTCTCCAAGTGGTTGAGGAGCCGACGAGGAGAGGAGCCCTGCTGGACCCTGTTCTTACCAACAAGGAGGGGCTGGTTGACAGGGTCAAACTCAAGGGTAGCCTGGGCTGTAGTGACCACGAAATGGTCGAGTTTGAAATCCTCAAGGCAACGAAGAAGGTGCGCAGCAGGCTGATGACCCTGGACTTCAGGAGAGCCGACTTTGGCCTCTTGAAGAATCTGCTTGGTATGGTGCCGTGGGATGAAGCGCTGGAAGGAAGAGGGGTCCAAGAAAGTTGGTTAATATTCAAGGACCACCTCCTCCAAGCACAGCAGCAATGCATCCCTACAAAGAGGAAGGCAGGCAGAAAAGCCAGGAGGCCTGCGTGGATGAACAAGGAGCTCCTGGAACTGACCAAAAGAAAAAAGGAGGCCTACAGGGAGTGGAGACAGGGGCGGGTAGCCTGGGAGGATTACAGAGGAATCGTTCGAGCAGCTAGAGAGCGGGTTAGACAAGCTAAAGCCCAGCTAGAACTAAATCTGGCCAGGGACATTAAGACAAACAAAAAATCCTTCTATAGGTATATCAGCGAGAAAAGAAAGACTAGGGAAAATGTAGGCCCTCTCCGGAAGGATACGCAAGAACTGGTCACCCGGGACAGCGACAGAGCTGAGGTACTCAATGACTTTTTTGCCTCAGTCTTCACAGACAAGGACAGCAGCCTCACTGCCCAAGACGCAGATTGCAAAGGAGAGGATTGGGAAAACGGAGCACCGCCCACTGTAGATGAAGATAAAGTGAGAGACCACCTGAGGAACCTGAAGGTGCACAAGTCCATGGGACCTGATGAGATACATCCGCGGGTCCTGAGGGAACTGGCAGATTAAGTCGCGAAGCCACTAGCCATCATATTTGAGAAGTCGTGGCAGTCTGGCGAGGTTCCTGCCAACTGGAAAAGGGGAAACATAACCCCTGTTTTCAAAAAGGGAAACAAGGAAGACCCGGGGAACTACAGGCCAGTCAGTCTCACCTCTGTGCCTGGCAAGATCATGGAGCAGATCCTCCTGGAAACTCTGCTGAGGCACACAGAAAACAAGGAGGTGATTGGCGAGAGCCAACATGGCTTCACCAAGGGCAAGTCATGCCTGACAAATTTGGTGGCCTTCTATGAAGGGGTTACAGTGGCAGTGGACAAGGGAAGATCTGCTGATGTCATCTACCTGGACTTGTGCAAAGCGTTTGACACTGTCCCACACGATATCCTGGTCTCTAAATTGAAGAGACATGGATTCGATAAATGGACCACTCGGTGGATAAAGAGCTGGCTGGATGGTCGCACTCAAAGGGTTGCGGTCAACGGCTCGGTGTCCAAGTGGAGAGCAGTGACGAGTGGCGTTCCTCAGGGGTTGGTACTGGGACCCGTACTGTTCAACATCTTTGTTAGCGACATGGACAGTGGGGTAGAGTGCACCCTCAGCAAGTTTGCTGATGATACCAAGCTGTTTGGCGAGGCAGACACGCTGGAGGGGAGGGATGCCATCCAGAGGGACCTGGACACGCTGGAGAGGTGGGCCCAAGCCAACCTCATGCAGTTCAACAAGGTCAAGTGCAAGGTCCTACATCTGGGTCGGGGCAAGCCCAAGCACAAATACAGGCTGGGCGGGGAATGGCTGGAGAGCAGCCCTGTGGAGAAGGACCTGGGGGTGATGATTGATGAGAAGCTCGACATGAGCCAGCAGTGTGCGATCGCAGCCCAGAAGGCCAACCGTATCCTGGGCTGCATCAAAAGAAGTGTGGCCAGCAGGTCAAGGGAGGTGATTCTGCCCCTCTACTCCGCTCTCATGAGACCCCACCTGGAGTACTGCATCCAGCTCTGGAGTCCCCAACATAAGAAGGACATGGACCTGCTGGAGCGCGTCCAGAGGAGAACCACGAGGATGATCAGAGGGCTGGAGCACCTCTCCTATGAGGAGAGGCTGAGAGAGTTGGGGCTGTTCAGCCTGGAGAAGAGAAGGCTCCGGGGAGATCTTATTGTGGCCTTCCAGTACCTAAAGGGGGCCTACAGGAGAGCTGGGGAAGGACTTTTTACTAGGGCATGTAGTGATAGGACGAGTGGGAACGGCTTTAAGCTGGAAGAGGGCAGGTTTAGATTAAACATTAGGAAGAAGTTTTTCACTTTAAGGGTGGTGAGGCACTGGAACAGGTTGCCCAGAGAGGTTGTTGAAGCCCCATCCCTGGAGGTGTTCAAGGCCAGGCTGGACGTGGCCTTGGGCAACCTGGTCTAGTGAGAGGTATCCCTGCCTGTGGCAGGGGGGTTGGAACTCGATGATGTTCAAGGTCCCTTCCAACCTAAACCATTCTATGATTCTATGATTCTATGGTTCTATGATAAATTATTTTAGACTGATTAATTGCTCTTCAGTTTAGCAGCCCAGTGTTATATCTCCACACAAAGGAGTTGAAATATTGTAATAAACTGATGTAGAAATTATTTTAGAAATTATTTTATGCAATGCATGCGTGTATACTTCATATAAGACCTTTTTGTATCATGCAATCTGTAAACTGAAAATAAGCAATTGTTCATTTTCATAAGGTAAATTTAAATTTAAAAGGTGTAAATCTGCTTTGCTGTAAATAAGTGTTATGGTTTGAGAAACCTATAACAATTTATTGTCATTTAGACAATCATTCTGTCACCCAATGACCCCTCCCCACCTGGGAAAGGGAATTGGGAAAAAACAAGGAAACACGGGGGTTGAAATATAAACAGATTTAATAGAGTAAGATTAGATAATTAACATTAATAGCACTAAAGAGCCAATATTGATCCAGATACTATTACAGAATATGCAAAGATTATATTCAGCCAATTATATCAGTAGGAAGCTGTGCACTCCCAGCAGTGGACAGCAAATGTCGGACACTGTGAGCGCTACAGCTTGGGGAGGAAGGGAAGGCCTCAGGACCTGGCACCGGGGCATGAAGTTCTCAGGATCGCAGCCATCAAGGTAATACAAAATTGAGTTTTCAGACAGATGCCGAAATGGTTAAATTGTAGACAGAATGGAAATAATGTAAAAAGAGATAACTGCAAAGACCTCAGCATGGACTGTAACTCAGGGCTGGAGCGGGAGGCTAGTACAAGTCGGTCTAGGAGGTTAAGTGCACAATTATGAGACTGATATGAAAGGAATCTGCAGGATGGAGCACAAAGCTTGCCCAAAGAATAACAAGGCGGCCCCTTCAAGAAAGAGAAAAAGAAACCGCCAAGGACTCTCAGGACCACCACTAAGGATGAAAGTACATGTGCGGCTGGGAGGGGTTAATGAAATAATTTTCATATGTATAATTTGTCATGAATATGTAAAGCCTACATTGTAATAAATAGGGTCTAGCTAGAAGCTGTGGTATGCACATTGGGCGGAGTGATCCCCCGTGCATCCAGCGCTGCAACAAAGAGAATGCCTGCTTCTTAATACTACATTGTCGTTAAGGAGTTTATTCCTGATTTCAGTGACAAAGGGAGAGAGAGAACTTTGCAGCAAACTTTCTAATTTATATTGAATGTGACGTTGATGGTATGAAATAATCCTGTTGGCCAGCTTGGGTCAAGTTCCTGGGTCTCACTCCTCCTCATCCCTGCACCTGGCAAACTCGAAAACACTGAGACCTTGAAACCCACACACCATAGCTGGCTATAAAGTAAATATTTTCCCAAATTCAGACACCAGGGTCTTCTAAAAGTGCAGTCTTCCCAAATATTAGAAGAGAAATTAGTCCTGTGTCTCTCAAACCAGGACAATAAGTCAGGCCAGAATCTATTTTCTATTTTTATATTTAATTAGACATTTTTATATTTAATAAAAAAGGAATATATACCTATTTTTGAAAAATATTAATAATTCAAAACACTTCTTATGCCTGAGCACAGTTAAAGTAAAAAAAAGGCTTTGGCTTTTCTTTGTTCTTTGTTGAAGAGTTTTGTCATACAACTTGTTATAAATAATACCCACATTCTATGAGCATGATGAATTAAAATTAAGAGACAATGTCCATGGAATTCACCATAATTTATTATGATATAATAGACTCCTGATACTGTATGAATGGGATTGGGCAAAGCTGAGGCATTTATGGAAAATAAATATTGAGACAAAGATGATGATTTACTTTCTAAAACTGGAGATGATTTTCCTTTTCTATAAGTTATGTTATTTGTTATATTATACATGTGATATAGTTCTTTATAATTTTATCTTATCAAAGTTGCTCCTGTAGGATAAGAACGTATTATTTCCACATCCCTAGAGCCCTTTATAAGTCAGTCTTCTACACATGAGCAGTTCTATTACACATAATAGAAAGATTTGTCCAAATACAGACTAGCCCAGTGAGTAAGGGTGTAACACCAAGTTCATGTCTGACTAATCTGATAGCCTTCTACGATGGCATGACTGGATGGGTGGATGAGGGGAGGGCAGTGGATGTTGTCTACCTTGACTTCAGCAAGGCTTTCGACACCGTCTCCCACATCATCCTCACAGGCAAGCTTAGGAAGTGTGGGTTGGATGAATGGACAGTGGGGTGGATTGAACAGTGGCTGACAGATAGAGCTCAGAGGGTTGCGGTTAGTGGTGCAGAGTCTAGTTGGAGGCCAGTAACAAGTGGTGTCCCTCAGGGGTCAGTACTGGGTCCAGTCCTGTTCAATATATTCATCAATGACCTGGATGAAGGGATAGAGTGTACCATCAGCAAGTTTGCTGATGACACAAAACTGGGAGGGGTGGCTGACACGCTGGAAGGCTTCGCTGCCATTCAGCGTGACCTGGACAGGCTGGAGAGTTGGGCAGAGAGAAACCTGATGAAGTTCAACAAAGGCAAGTGTAGGGTACTGCATCTGGGGAGGAATAACCCCATGCATCAGTACAGGTTGGGGGCTGACCTCCTAGAGAGCAGCTCTGTAGAAAGGGACCTGGGAGTCCTGGTGGACAACAGGATGACCATGAGCCAGCAATGTGCCCTGGTGGCCAAGAAGGCCAATGGCATCCTGGGGTGCATCAAGAAGAGTGTGGCCAGCAGGTCGAGGGAGCTCATCCTCCCCCTCTACTCTGCCCTGGTGAGGCCGCATCTGGAGTACTGTGTCCAGTTCTGGGCTCCCCGGTTCAAGAAGGACAGGGAACTGCTGGAGAGGGTCCAGCAAAGGGCTACAAAGATGATGAGGGGATTGGAGCATCTTTCTTATGAGGAAAGGCTCAGGGACTTGGGTCTCTTTAGTCTGGAGAAAAGAAGACTCAGGGGGGATCTTATAAATACTTATAGATACTTAAAGGGAGGGTGCCAGGTGGATGGGACCAGTCTTTTTTCAGTGGTGTCCAGTGATAGGACAAGAGGTAATGGGCACAAACTTGAGCATAGGAAGTTCCATCTTAACATGAGGAGGGACTTCTTTACTCTGAGGGTGGCAGAGCACTGGAACAGGCTGCCCAGAGAGGTTGTGGAATCTCCCACACTGGAGATATTTAAAACCCGCCTGGACGCCGTCCTGTGCAACCTGCTGTAGGTGACCCTACTGTGGCAGGGGGGTTGGACTAGATGATCTCCAGAGGTCCCTTCCAACCCTGACTATTCTGTGATTCTAGGGGGCAGATTGTGCCTTTAAGACACAGTTTTGCATTGCTGCAGTATGGACATGCCCGATCCATCCTAGAGATTTCTGGAAGTGATTGCATATCAAAGAGATCACAAGCATATTCGGACAGATAGATTTATGCCATATATTCTGTCTGAAAGAAAACTGCTGTGCCACAACCAATCAGGGACAACAGTGTCCATAAATAAACAATTATTTTAAGTGAGATTTTTAGCTTTTGTAATTAAGTTATATTCTCTTCTATGAGCACACTCTTGAAGTCTAATTGGATACTGGAACTAAAAGCAATGGCACACATTTTTCAGAACAATAGGAACTCAGGACAATAGTTAACAGTGCATATATAGTTACCACAAGCTGGTCATTTACCTGTGCAAATGGCCACTTAACTAATGAGGTGATGGCACAAACTGCTGGAGAGATACCTAGATCTTCCTTGATCTTCATTAGAGAGAAGCTTTTTGGTGTTTCAAGCAACTCTGGTGGATGGTCATTATTTTCCACCAGCTGAAAACAAAGGGATTGTGGCATAAGGCAGATGTAGGAAATTGATTTTCTATGAAAATACTCATATATGTTGTGTGTATGACCTGTTTTGTCACAAATGAGCATGTGATGAAACCTACCCCTTTACTGTCTTACCTTCGTCAGGTGTTTTTACTTATCATTACATTAATTTTTGTAAGAAGATACAGAGGCCTTCATTGTCGATCAACATTTAATGGTGAACCCACATCAGCTGAAGCACAAAATCCTCACTATCTAAAGACTGTTGGTGCTTTATGTGATCACGTTTGGTGGCTTTTAGTTCCATACTTCAGTATTCATGTGATAGTTTTGTGTTGTGTAACTAGCTGTAATGCAAAGGTCTATGCTTCATGAAAAAGATGAGGTTTTGATATATGTTTGAAGGCTTTTGTTTCTGCACCGAAATAAAACCTAGAAGTTTTCAAAAATGTCTATGGGAGAGCTAGGAAAGAAAAAGTCTATGAGACATCTGCACCTAGGAGAAGTTGGGAAGTTTTCTAGCTCAGCTGTAGGAGGAGGTTTGGGAGGAGAAAGAGGAATCGCTAAGAGGCTGCCTTATTTCTTCTATTTCCCATTCCTTCCTCTGTCTGCATTTTGCAATCTGCTGTCCCTAGTGGCACGGTCATTTCTGGTCTGTCAGACCCCTGTGCCTAATATGGCTTAATCAGTAGTCTAAGTTACTCTTTTACTATAGCAATGAAAGAAAAGCAAATAGTTAACAAGTGACTAGCAGTCTTTATAAGTGCTGGCCTTTAAAAGTCTATATAATGTGACTTTAGGCCACTGAGTAATAACAAGACTAGTGTAATATTTACAGACATGTCTGGAATGCAGCAAGTTTCTCTCTTCTCTTTCACAAAGTCATTAATGGCTCTGTGAGGAATCGGACTACTGCTGTTCATGTTCCCCCAAAACACTTTTATCTCTTGACATTTTATGCTGACCTTTCTATTTTGTTTTGATTTGTTGTTACCTGATCCATTTCCCAAATCCTGTGTTTTACAAACTTTTCTAAGGGGTTAAATGTTTTCAGCAAATCATTCTGTGAACTCAGTCCTAACCATGGATCAGAAGACCTCACAGAGACCGTGTTTCTCAATCAGTTCCTTCCAGGTGGAAAGGACCACGTTCTCTGTACCAACAGAAATTTTCCTACTGAAAGTACACAATTGTCCCTCTTTCCCACTCCAGCAGCCAGTTTTTAATGGTGGCTTCTGAAAACCCTAGCCTTGCAGAAAGAAACAATGTGAATTTGGTCTCTGAGCTGTATTTGGTACACAGGATTTACTTATAAGAAGAGTGAAGAGATTATTTCCAAAGAATAAAAAATCAGAACTTTTGAAGAAGCATAACATTGTAGAGTTCTATTAAAAGTTTATTAATTTTTTGCAGCTGCCCATTAAAGCTATCTCCTTTAAACCCCATGACACTGAAGGCAGAAAGAGTCTTTATGCCAATTTTATGGATCATAGTGTTGGATATAAGCCCCTCTACTGTGTTCCCCAAACCTTTTTTTTTTATGTTTTATTCCAAATACAGACAACACACACAGCCACTTAATGTTCCAAAACAAAAATAAACTACTGAAGAATTAAAGGAATTTACAGAAAATGGATTGAAATCCTTACAAAACAAAAGAGAAGCACTACTGGAAATGCTGAGTATTGGACAGTCCATTAAATACTGAATCTGTATCTGCATCAGGTTATGCCTACTTTACAAAGGTAGAAATAAGCTTGGGTAGACTCCTTGTCATATAATACCATAGTCCGAATCACATCTGAGATTTAGTGTCCACAGAGATTTTCAATCCAGCTTGTAATTTGCTTTGATTTTAAATGTATGGTATGTTGCACTACGACTCAGAAAAGAATTTGGCTCATGGATATATAAAGAAACGTTGTCCTCAGCTAAACTGGTTGGCTTTGTAAAATTTACATTGTGGAGCTAAAGTTGACTTCCAGTAGAATGCTTTTACCTTTCACATAACTATTCCATGGCCTAATTACCTGCACAGGACCTCACTTCCTTGGAAAACAACAACATTAATTAAGTAAAAGCCTAAGACATTTTGAACACAGCCCAGAGATGTCAGATCCAAGCAATATCTATTTTCCAAGCGCTATGTGGAATGGAGAGTGAATGGAAATTTTTATCAAGGAATTTCTCTGTGAGGTCAGTACAAAGGCAATATCACGCTTGGTTATTTTTGCACAACAGCAAATAAGGAAATGTGAGAAATCTGTCTCATGTTATCATCTTCCTCTGATATTGGGCAAGCTATTCTTGGATTAGTTCAGCAATTTCTTTCCCTTCCATTCCCACCCCCTCCATTTCTGTACATGTGCAATAAACATCTGTGTTAAGGCAATGACACATTTCTCACTTCTGACCCATTCCTTTCCCTTTTTGGGGAGAGCTGTTCTCCAGAGGACTCAATAAGTGGCAGCATTTATTTATTTTAGTATTTATTTGCACTTATAGAAAAGATAATTTTTCAGCACTATAATGTGACTGTTTGGATGAGAGTGTGAGATACAGAATGCAATTAAAGGTAATTTTAATCCTTCTTAAATTCAATTCACTTTGCAAAATGTTTCTGTCTAAAGAACTGCTGCAGATGATACACAGTAAGGAGGAAAAGAGTAAACAGATATATCTTATGCAAAGACATGTTTAGCAAAGGAAGGGAAAGAGTCTTCTCAAAACTACTGTGTGGTTTGTTGAGCTAGTCAATGCACTTTGAGAAGATTTCCCTGATGCAGTGATTAGGATGACACAAACCAGTAGAGGTTCAGTTAATTACATTTTTCACTGGAAGAATTTATCACTGTATCCCACAGAATATGTGCAATGCATCTTGTTTGGTAACTGCTCCAATACCAGTTCATAGAATCATAGAAATGTTAGAGTTGGAAGGGACCTTAAAGATCATCTAGTTCCAAGCCCCCTGCCATGGGTAGGGACACCTTTCACTAGACCAGGTCCAGTGTGGAAGAGTCAGCATAAATTGTTTTAATTTGGGTTGGCCTATGGTAGGTAGACCCATTAATTACTTGGCAGCTGATTTGTATTTTCTGTCCTGGAATAGCTTGGAGTTTAGCCATCTGAAGGGAGTCATTCCAACTCCATTTATCTCTTGAATATACTTCATTTGCATGTATAACTAGAGTGGAGAGATTTAAGCCTTTTTTGTTTTGTGGTGTTCCAACACTTGCAGTATATCTTGATGATGCATGGTCCCAGAGGTTATCACCAGGTACTGTGGTGAAAATGGGCACGTTCCTAACTCCACATGTGTGCTTTCTGTGTGGTTGCTGACAGGTGTTTCAGGTGGAGTGTGTGGGACTAGGTTAGACCGTGTAGTTGGGTCAGGCTCAATCATATCTATTTTGAACTTAAATGACAGCCCTATACTGTGCCGTTTCCAAACACAAGCCACAACAGTGGGTTGCATCAGGATGAAGTTATACCAGCAATCCCACTCGTCAGTGACATAATGCTTTGCTGTTATTTGGTCTGAGAAAATGTTGGCTATTATAATTCATGTGGCTTTTTCATGTGTTGATCCGTTGATCATTCTACACCCTATTTGGATTTCTTCTCCTGTTTTCCCGCTCAGGAGTGGAAGCCATCTGTTATCCCAGCTCTACTCGTGTCTTGAAAACACCTCAGCTCCATGCATAACCACAGTAGCTGTTTAAGTTTTCTTTGAAAGTGTGTGTTCCTATAATTCCAGTGCATTTAACATAAGCTTGGAACCACGGCCATTCTGGGTCTTTCTGGCTACAAATCAAAGGAAGTTGTATTAGGATTGAGGTGAAACACCGCATCATTAATTCAACTTGATTATAACTATTAATCTAATTAAGATCACAAACACAATTTAAATGTACAATGACTCAGCAGCATCCTGAGTGCAATTCATTAATTGCACTTTAAGATTATCTTCAATGGTCCTTTAATTCATCTGTTCATGCACAGTTTATTCAGGATTCCTGTGAACACAGAAAAAAAAACCAAAATGTGCTTGGTCGTATTGAACCAGCAGGGTTAGGTTAGAAGGTAGGTGCCATCCCGTCAATGCCTGACTGTGTGGTTGCCGGCAGCAGGTATTGTCTCACATTGGTAAATTCTGGTGGGGGCAAGGGTATAGACATCTCTCATAAATTTATACTTTTTGTCTTATCCCCTCCTGTGTTAACTAGCCCAGCGAAGCTCCAAACTGAGCCATCAGAGAGTTTCCAAGTTCTGCCAAATAATAAATCAAATCCCAATATGTTAGTATTGGCTGTACCTACCAATACTTCAGTTCGAGTCAATTTATCTTCTTCCAGAAGCCATAAAGTGATCTTTGCCATGGGGCATTCCTTTATGATCCCATCAATTCCTGTGAATTTTAGTTTGCAGTGACCAGGTTTAACATTTAGGCGTTCTGCGGTCTCCTTAGTAATCACTGATATTTGGGCACCAGCATCAATAAGAAAAATTACAGAAACTCTCCGGGGTCCCACTGCTATAACAATAATTGGTTCATGATGTTTACTAGAGAGCCACTGCATAGCTAACACCCTCCGGGTAGCGTGGCTCACTGTCCTCCCTGGGGGCATACATTTTTTTGTCAGTGTATCTTTCATGTCAATCAAATCCCTCTGTGGCACTGAGGGTGTGGGTTTGTCAGGGGCTATAGGCCTCCCTGGTGACTGATCTCCCTTTAGCGAATCAATTCTCCTGCTCAACAATTTTACCAGAGCTCGGAGATCAGCAGTGTATGAGCCGTGTAACAACTGGCGAGACACTCCCATCGCCACAGCCCATCGCCAGAGGTCATTGCGCTCCTTATCAAATTTAGGTTTAACCTCGGGTTTTGGCTTAGGAATATAGACTTGACAGACTTGGCGAGGGGGGTGGTCGTGGGGCCTCTCAACAGTTGAACTGACCCAGCCCATCCTGCATCCATAATCTACCAATTCCTGTACAAAATCACCCCAAGTAGTTACATGAGCCTGTCCTGCCTGTTCTTTCCGTTATGCACCCCCCTGTTGCACAGGATTGTAGGTGGCTTGTATGCGATCTTGCACATTCGCTACATATGTCTTTAGACTATCTGGGAGTCCACAGATAAGGGGGATTAATCTAGCTGGATTGATAGGGGTTAAGATCGGGGATCTCCTTAACAAGCTCTGCCACAGGAGTTCCCTGCCACAGGGAGATTAAGACTAAATTTTGCAAACTCAAGCCCATGAAGCAGCAATATCCCTACAGCTCTGCTGCCCAAGACAGAGGCCTGTTATATTGTATGCACAGAGCTCAACCTACAAAAGCAGGTGGATTTGCTGCAATATCTAGTCTAAGCAGACAGATTTATCATCCTATACAGAGAGAAAAGAGGAAATCTCCAAAAGATCTCCAGCTTTCCAAGAAAACTCAGATTTTCAGCCTTCCTATCATAGAAACATATATTGGAAAGCTCCACAAGCTGTGCAGAAGGTTCCAGGAGCTCCCACAGGCACAGAGAGCCCAGAACTTGCCACAGGTAAGTAGGTAATGTGGTAATGCTGCTTTACTGCACTCATGATGGATAAATCAGTCCACCCTTACTCTAGGGAATCCAGTTAATTTAGGCACACGCTCCAGCAGAGTCAGACCTGCCACAAAATGCAGTAAGTCCCCTTCTTCTTCCCAGGCTGTGGATGGCTTTAACCCTTCCCTTACCAACATGTGTGCCAATTTTTCTTCGATCTTTAATTGCAAAGATTTTGAAGGGAGACAGTTAAACCATGTCTCTGAATAACAGAAGCTTTGGTGCAGGACAGCTGTAAGTATAACTTGTGCTTACACATCGAGGGTCACCAGCATGCTGGCAAAGAAGTGGAGATTCTTTTTTGCCCTAACAACTACCATAGCTACCATAGTTAGTCACAAATGTATAACCACATCTGTCCAAACCCCATTCACTTTTAATCTGTAGGGTTTTTTTTCCTTAGGTGCCATAGCATATGCTGATTCATTTTTATAAGTTCCATTTATGCAATTTCTGTGTTGTTTTCCATCATGGTACATCAGATTATAGCAGGTTTTCATTGCTATGTTGGAATCCTACTCTCAGATTTGCTCACCCTTATCTGTACTGTTAAGGACCTGTTGTCAGGATACTGAGGTATTTTGGTGATGATGGATGGCAGTAGATGACAGGGCTTTTTTGAAGCATTTTATCTTACCTACAACAAGAGTTCTCAATCTTTGCTCAACTGTCTAGTCCCTACCAAAATAAAATGGTAAGTAGGTAGCTAGGGAGTTGCAATGGGAGCCATATTTTGAATTGTTAGTGAAACTAATGCCCCAAAAAAATCATGATCCACGCATGCGAATCCAAATATCATAACACACTTAAACATCCCTACTGTTTTGTCAGGGAGATACAATAGTAGGGATGCTCTGCATGGCAGGGCAAGCTGGGAGCCGAGGGGATGGCAAGGCAGGCAGGAGCGTGGCCTCATGGCAGGGGCCCATTCCCACAGCGCCCAAACAAGATGAACAGAGCAGGTCCAGTGGCAGTCCACTGACTGCTGAACACGTCTATAAGGATAAGGCGGGTCTGAGGTCAAGCCAAAAAGTCAGACTGGTGAGGCAAGGTGAGAATCAGGAGAGCACAAGGGCAGGCCCAGCACATCTGCAGTATAGCACAGGAGAGGACCAAGAGCAAGGACCTGATCCTGAATACAGCTCCCTAGCCGAGGGCTCACCCCCAGACAAGACTTCTGACAATCTACTGTTTTCACAGAAGCTTGGTCCAAGGTAACATGGCTGTGCTGTATCAAAGCTGATCTTGAACACAGCTTCCTAGGATGGGAGGAGGAATTTACAGCACTGGTTGGTGCACTCAGCACCCTGGCAGGTTTCTGGCAGCTATAGCTGAGGGCTTTCTCTTTTTCATTATTGGTCCCCGCACTCTGTAGCTGACTTGGGCCATGCAGGGTGATAACAACAGGAACACAGGACTAGACCCTGGGATCCGGCCAGGCTGCAATAGTTTTTCATTTGTTTGACGTCACAAAAGTCTGGAATTGCAACATCACCAGCACAGCACCTATCACTGGTAAATAGCTAGGTAGAAATGTGAATAGGTACAGAGGGTATTTCCATGCAATGGAAATGGAACTGAATCCCAAACTATACCCTCAATATGCTGAAAATCTACAGAAAAATGTCGAACATACCAATGCACAACTGTGCTAGAGTTACCTGCTAGCCTTTGGCAGGTGTCTTTCAGAGACTCTGTTCCTAGAAGGAAATAGATGCACACATTCCCCATAATTTATATTACTAGTTTACTATTATCTGGCCACTTTTTTCCCGTAGAAGTTAAATTAATTTTCCAGTCAACAACAGGAGAAGAGCTCTCAACCAACACCAAAAATTAAAAAGCACAGCAATACTAAAAAAATTGTGTTTCAAAACATCTTTTTCTACTGGTGCTTTTTGTTAAGGATAATACACGAAGCCTGTGACACTTACTTATGAGAAGAGCATGGAAGCTAAGACGTGGAAGGTGTTTTCTAAGCTCAAAACAGACTGTGTGGTCAGTATAGTCTCTAATGATTTAAATGATAAGTAGCTAGATAACTTCTAAGAGCTAGTGCTGTCCTGTATCCAGATTGTTTGAATGTATTGTGCAACATTTAAGGACATACTTAGAAAAGGTTGTAAAGAGGAGGAAGAAACATGGGAGAGATGAAGACAGGGCATTATGGTATACAATTGCTGCCTGCTTTGGAGCAGTACACAACAGGGTGTGTATGAGCAATGGGGGAAGATCTCCCTCCAGCACAGGCTATATGGGTTCAAAATGGGGACTAGTAGGATCAGCTGAAGAGATAGTTCATATCTCAGGTAACAGAGCCATTCCTATTGTGGCACTTCTAACAGCCATTAGGAACGTTAATGTGCATCATCACCACTGTGTCAGCCTGCATACTTAAACAACATACCTTATAGGAGCTATATCAATAGATTCCAAGTTACCTTCCTGTGTGTTTTCAAATTCTGATTATCAGGTTTCTCCAAATTATGGAGAAATTCTATCCTTCTAGAAGATAGACATGCTTAAAAATGAGCAGATGGAAGCAGCTTAATCTGTCCTGTCACTAAAACAATGTGAGTTCTGCATGGGACACTATTACAGCAGACTCTTTGTGCCCTTGGTCACCTCCTGTGCTCTGGTCCACTAGACTATTGGCTTTGTGAGATCTTGAGAGCAGGGTACCATGGGTATTTTTACATGGCTCAGTACAGATGGCCTGATGTCAGATGACAGCTCAATGTAAGAAATCAGTGGAAGACAAACACTTATTTGGTCTTTTAAAATTTTTTATATTTCTTTACTTTTGGAATTTGAATTTTTAAATTTTATATTTTTGTCCCTGAAAAGGTGTTAAAAATAGAGTTATTTAAAATCTGAAATTCTCCATTTTTTAGCCCATAACCAAGGCTAAACAGTTTGTACCTTCCAGATTTGGGGAGTCCCAAAAGCTGAGGTGGCTATGCCATGAGTTAGATCATCTTCAAGACTTACAGATCGAGATATATATCTTCCCCAGCACAGCTCCTATGTGGAGTCTTGTGAAAGGGCAGTGCAACACCAGAGAAAGTCAGAAAATTAATGACTGCTGTATTTACAAGAGTCCACACATACCAACCTTAGCATGGGAACACAATGCACCCCTGAGATCAATTCTATTGCAAATGAAAACAAAGTTTTCATTTCATTTCATTTCATTTCATTTCATTTCATTTCATTTCATTGCAAATGAAAACAGTACTGGAGAGGACCATAAGACCAGACTCCTACAGTCACAGACAACAATGTAAAAGAGTTCATTAGTCCAAAAGGGTCTCCACAAACCACAAAATACTTCCCAACACTCTGTAACAAGCCGATGACCTATGATGTGAAAGACCAAAAGCCACAAAGACCCCAGTGTGACACAGGAAGAGGGCAGGAAAGAACCAGATGACCACCAGTATTTTGGCTTCTGCAAAAGCAATGCTCCTGGGAGATTAAAATTTTGTGAATTTGTCTTGGGTTTGTGCCTTTTTGATTTGAAAATTGTTAGTTAAATAAATTTTAACTTGTGCTAGATACCTAAAATAAGCTGAAAAATAAGCCCAAATTCATTAGGAAGAGAAAATTAAATAGCCATGAGTCCCTAAAATTATTAGCCTTTAGTCTCAGCTTTGTTAACTACTATTGTGTTGCTTCCCGAAGGAGCTGTGCATTAGCAAACATTAATACAGATATAGATATGGATATTATACTAAAGTGTCCTTCCCTGTAAGTAGCAACTGAAGACAGCCTATCTTAGAAAGTCTATTTGTGAAAACCTATCAGAAAATGTGTTTAAGACACAAAACTGTGAGGACGGCAAGGAGTGTACACGGTAAGCTCACTACCCTGGACTTCAGGAGAGCAGACTTTGGCCTCTTCAAGGACCTGGTTGGCAGAGCATCATGGGATAAAGCCCTAGAGGGAAGAGGGACCCAAGGATGCCAGTTAATATTCAAGGTCCACCTCCTCCAAGCTCAGGAGGAGGTGAAGAGGAAGAATGAAGAGGAAGTCAGGCAAAAACACCAGGAGGCCTGCATGGATGAACAAGGAGCTCCTGGACAAACTCAAACAGAAAAAGGAAGCCTATAGAGGGTGGAAGCAAGGACAGGTAGCCTGGGAGGAATACAGAGAAATTGTCTGAGCAGCCAGGGATCAGGTTAGGAAAGCTGAAGCCCAGATGGAGTTAAATCTGGCCAGGGGCATCAAGGGCAACAAGAAAGCCTTCTATAGGTATGTCAGCGACACAAGGAAAACCAGGGAAAGTGTGGGCCCACTCAGGAAGGAAATGGGAGACCTGGTCACCCAGGATGTGGAGAAGGCTGAGGTACTCAATGACTTTTTTGCCTTGGTCTTCACTGGGAGGGGCTCTAGCCACACCGCCCAAGTTGCAGAAGGCAAAGGCAGGGACTGGGAGAATGAGATACTGCCCACTGTAGGTGAAGATCAAGTATGAGACCACCTGAGGAACCTGAAGGTGCACAAGTCCATGGGACCTGATGAGATACATCTGCGAGTCTGGAGGGAACTGGTAGATGAAGTTGCTAAGACACTATCCAACATATTGGAGAAGTCATGTCAGTCTGATGAGGTTCCTGCCGACTGGAAAAGGGGAAACATAACCCCTATTTTTAAAAAGGGAAACAAGGAAGACCCGGGGAACTACAGGCCAGTCAGTCTCACCTCTGTGCCCGGCAAGATTATGGAGCAGATCCTCCTGGAAACTCTGCTAAGGCACATGGAAAATAATGAGGTGATTGGTAGCAGCCAGCATGGCTTCACCAAGGGCAAGTCATGCCTGACAAATTTGGTGGCCTTCTACAACAGGGTTATAGCATTGGTGGATAAGGGAAGAGCAACTGACAACATCTACTTGGACTTGTGCAAAGCATTTGACACTGTCCCACACAACATCCTTGTCTCTAAATTGGAGAGACATGGATTTGATGGATGGACCACTCGGTGCATAAGGAACTGGCTGGACGATCACGCTCAAAGAGTTGCAGTCAATGGCTCCATGTCCAAGTGGCGACCAGTGACAAGTGGCATTCCTCAGGGGTCGGTACTGGGATCGGTGCTGTTTAACATCTTTGTCAGCAACATGGGCAGTGGAATTGAGTGCACCCTCAGCAAATTTGCTGACGACACCAAGCTGCGTGGAGTGGTCGACACGCTGGAGGGAAGGGATGCCATCCAGAGGGACCTGGACAGGCTGGAGAGGTGGGCCTGTGCACACCTCATGAGGTTCAACAAGGACAAGTACAAGGTCCTGCATGTGGGCTGGGGCAATCCCATGCACAAATACAGGCTTGATGGAGAATGGATTGAGAGCAGCCCTGAGGAGAAGTTGGTGGATGTGAAACTGAACATGAGCCAGCAATGTGTGCTTGCAGCCCAGAAAGCCAACTGTATCCTTGGCTGCATTAGAAGAAGCATGGCCTGCAGGTTAAGGGAGGTGATTCTGCCCCTCTGCTCTGGTAAGACCCCACCTGGAATACTGCATTCAGCTCTGGAGCCCCCAACATAAGAAGGATATAGACCTGTTGGTGCGAGTCAAGAGGAGATCCACAAAGATGATCAGGGGGCTGGAGCACCTCTCCTATGAAGACAGGCTGAGAGAGTTGAGGTTGTTCAACCTGGAGAAGAGAAAGCTCCAGGGAGATCTTATAGCAGTTTTCCATTACTTAGAGGGGGCCTACAGGAAAGATGGGGAGGGACTCTTTATCAGGGAGTGTAGCGAAAGGACGAGGGGTAATGGCTTCAAACTGGAAGAGGGTAGATTTAGATTAGATATTAGGAAGAAATTCTTTATTGCGAGGGTGGTGAGACACTGGAACAGGTTGCCCAGAGAACTTGCGTATGCCCCATCCCTGGAGGTGTTCAAGGCAAGGTTGGATGGGGCTTTGAGCAACCTGGTCTAGTGAGAGGTGTCCCTGCCCATGGCAGGGGTCTTGGAAGTAGATGATCTTTAAGGTCCTTTCCAACTCTAACAGTTCTACAATTCTATGATTTTCCTTTTCTATTTTAAAGCTCCCAAATTCGGAGTGAAGCCCAAATTTGGATTTTGCCCTCTCAAACTATCCTATGAGCATCTGATTGGCTTGTTGGTTGGTTTGTTTCTGTGCTTCCTACATGATAATTATATCCATTGTCACATGTAACCTAGCACATATTTTTATTGTATTTGCAAAAGAAAGGCAACAACAGCTACAAAAGTTTGATTCCAGAGAGATGTAGAGCCAATTTGGACTTGGCAGGCAAATGTTGCTTTAAAAGTAGCCTGACAGACCTCCCAAAAATGGCATCAGAATATGCTGAAATGAGAATTTTGGTTTGTTGCAAAATTAGAGTATATTATTTTCCCTTCATTGCACTTTTGCTGTCTAGTATATAGTCTATTTTCTTTAAAAACTCTGAATCATACTGGTCTCAGTAGGAGTTGCATATTACGGCAGTGCTGTTGTAAGTCTTAGAATGACTGAAATGTTTTTGCAGGGTTTCAGCTTCCAGGTCATCATTAATGTTTACAGTCTCAATAGCAGCTTGCATTGCTATAGTAACCCTTAAAGGAACATTCCTAACAGAAAACTAAAATAAAAAGACGACACATTTTTACCAAACCACACAGGGATGGTTCCTGGGCTGTTTCAGTAATTCATATTTTAAACAAAGGCGCCCTAAAGAAAAAGACGGCTTCTCATACTACCAAATCAGTTTTATATACTGCTGCATGATGGGATGTGACAGAACTTGGATAGATGCCCCCTCTTAAAAAATATAACTTCTGTCAGCTCAAATTGAAGCAAGTATGGGAAGGGGGTTAAGGAAAGTGAGGCTTCTTGCCAGCAAACTTTTTTGTGAAGAATTATGTGGCTATTAGTACAGAAAATAAGTCTACCATGATCTTTGTATTTACCTCTAGGCCAAGTTATACAAAGCAAAGCTGTCTTCTGAGTATTTAGTGCCATGCACTGTAGAGAAATCGTTGTTTATCATCTATAGTGTCACTTCCTCAGCATGAGCTACAGTATATGCGGTAATCATTTTCCCAAGCGCAAGGAAATTGTGTTAAACCTCATACATTTTTATAGTCAGATTTATGTAGATGAATTTGTTCCATGTTTCTCTAATATTTTACACCGTTTATCAGAAATCCAAATTTATTTCATAAAGCAGTAGTCTAGTAACTTGCATTTACTAGGAAAATCCTGAATCCATTTTACAAACCATTTGTCTCCTAATAACAACAGTGTGTTCTTATCTACCAGTCTGCTGAAATGCTACAGCTGGGGAGAGGCGATCAAATTTGAGTATTCTCAGATTTGTCAAATCATAATAATTTTATGACATTGCAAATGTCTTTTAACAGTGTTTTACATCAGGTATGACAAAGGGAAGCACAAAATCTAATTTAACTTGTAAAAATATCAAACTCTGAAAAGCAGCAAGAGGAAGTTTTTTATGAAAAAACCTTTAGCAAACAGGAAGTCTAGAGGAATGAGCAAAGTCGGAGAAGTAAGAGTCATATCCTCATGCTGATTTTACAAGTACCTTACAAACTTTATTTAGTTTGAACTCACAAAATGGCTTTGCCCCAACTTTCCTACCAGTCTGAGTAAAACAAAGGCAAACTGACAAGGTCAAAGCCACAAAGTGAGTGTCAAAGCTCCAAGACTTCAGGTTTCTAAGATAAAAACAGCTCAAATGAAACAGGAATCATCTTAGGCTGTTAAAGCTCAATGCCCTGAAGATAAGTCATAAAAGGCCTGTTTTTTTTCAGACTTTCAACCTACCAAACGGGGAGAATGAGGTGTGGAGCCTGCATATTTGACAGCAATCCTGTTATTTCTGTTTCTTGTCTTCTATATCCAGTATCGTCAAGCGTGGATCTTCAGGGCCCAGATGGGCTCCTGTAAAATTAATATCAATTAAAAGAACAACAAGGATCACTGTTTTTCCCTCATAGGCTAAGCATGACAAAGGTGAGCCTCATTTTTCTGGGATGGGTCAGGAACATGTAATAGGAGTTTGCATAATGATCCTCTACGTCCTTTTCTGTAAACTAAAACCAAAAATATTAACTCAGGGTGAAATATAAAAATTTCTAGGTGACAGTAAGGATGGATCAACTTGACCAAAATATTATTAACAAAATTTTGTAAATTTTAGAGTAAATGAAATGACACGTACAAGGGAAGAGATGGGTCAGTGGAGATGGTGTCCAAATATGCAATCATCATTAATGTGAGATGTGTCTGCACTTTGAATGTGAAGTTACTCTGTAGCATAAACTACACCTCTGAACCATACTCTATCTAAAGTTCAGGCAATAAAAGCAATTTACCTATCAAGGGCTCTGTGAATAAAAAATACAAATGTTATGTTCTATATTCAGATGGAACTGGAGCTCCACAGAAAATAACCAACATTTATTCCACTATGTTACAGTATGTGTTTCTAACTTAGAAGTACAAGGTACATGGGATAAGAGAAAGAAGATGAACAGATAAACAAACTGTTTAAATCAAAACTCCCTACAGGACTACATTGCATATTTTCATCCAAAAATGTTTTTGGAAATTACTTATACTTCCTTTTCAGTCTTGTTAACATAAATATGCCGGGCTGTCCCTTCAGAGTGATATACTGCTCTAGGATGCACTCACTGAATCAGGATGACTTAATCTACATAGTAAATGCCATATGAGGAAGATTTCTGAAAGCACATGAACACAGAAAGGCTGTAACCAAAGCAGCTTCTCTACAGACAGTAGAAGAAATAACCATGTGTGCTGCTTCTCCTGGATGACTGATCCCAACAGTGTTGTTTCCTGGCTCTGACTATTTCTGAGCTAAACACAAAGCTAATGTCACAATCTCAAGTAGATGTACCTGACACCTTTCAGGCATTAGTTTATACTTTTTTTGCTCCTTATTTACATACTCATTTACTTGGCCAAATTCAAAGGTGAGGCTTAATTCTTAGAATTGCACATAAAGTTATATTATCTCAGATTCCCTTTTGCTCAATCTACTTTATAACTACAGAGCCAACCTTTGAAAATGCAATAGAAACCATATTAGCAAGGATGTCCACACCTGATTATGTTACATCAAAAAAGATTCTGTGGGTTTTAATACATTCTTCTGGATTTGCTTAGATCTAAATCATCTACAATGTGTAATTTATGCAAACTTCACTTTACAGATCACAAGGGTTAAGGACAAGATTTCATGTTGACACATATAGGCAGAGAGTTGTATAGCATGCCAAAGACAGGTTTCAGTTGACTGAAAGGAGTAAGACTAGGTTTATAAAGCTATTTATACACCTAAAACATCAAGGCATTTTTAGCAGAATTTGCAAACACAGCTAAGCAGGTCAACTGACAAACTCCAGTTAACAATCTGTACAGGTTAGGAATGATGGGCCAGACCCCAAAAGAGGCTCATATGTTTGGATGCTAAATATTATGAAGCCCAAAAGTCAGGTGCCAGCTGTGGACTCAAAAAACAGAACCAGAATGTATAACTTTGTGGTGGGTTGTCCTTGGCTGGCTGCCAGGTGCCTACCAAGCTGCTCTATCATTCCCCTCCTCAGCATGACAGAGGGGGAGAAAAGAAGATGGAAAAGAACTCATGGGTCCAGATAAAGGCAGTTTAATAAAGCAAAAGCAAAGGTGTCGTGCCATTCGTCGGAACGGAGGGAAGAAGCAGTCACTCAATATGAGGGATCAGCAAACTCCGTTTATTAAAGCACGGTTACACCTTTTATAACAGTCTTAATTAGCTCATACATATTGCAAAAGCCAAGCTCCTTATTGGCTAGGCATCTCAAGGTCTATCTTTGCATACACATCCTGTCACTGCACATAGTTCTCATTTCTTTTAACCACAAGTTCCTTGTTTGGCTTTTGTTGGAATAAACAAGGGCAGACTGTCCTTGACATCTCTTGGTTCTCACAAGAGCTGCTCTCGATATTTCTTGAGACCCTGATGAGTCAACATTTCGATGTTGACATGCCCTCGCTCGGCTAGCCAGCCCTCCACAATTCCCCCGTTTTTATTTTGTGCCAGCCAAGCGTTATTGGTAACTTGCGTTATAAGCCGCTTAATACATGACAAAACACAACTAAACATTAAGAGCCCTACAATAACTATCACCAAGACCAATACTAAGCTTTGAATTAGCCCCTTTAGCCACCCTCCTAGGCCTAACCAATTAGTTAGGCCTTCTAGCCCAAAAAATCCAACGTCTTTCTGTATTTTCTGTGAGTGTTCCATCAGTTGCTTAATCTCCCTGTGTATGGAGCTAGAGTTATCTTCCAAATCCATGCAACACATCCCGTCAAAATCTTCACACCTGTGTCCGTGAGCTAAAAGCAGAAAGTCAATAGCCATGCGGTTCTGCAAAACAGCGTGCTGCACAGAGTCTAATTCTGTTGCTTTAAATCTTGTTTAGGCATTAGCTTAACTTCTTACAGAAAGGAATAAATAACTCAAGAATTACAATAAAAATGCGACAAAGAATAAAGTAGGGATTGAGATCTTCGAGTTCACAGTACAATAACATACTTTCTTACAGCTTTCCTTTGCAGGACTGAAACAGAAAGTAGGTAAAATTCTTCAAAGTGCCCTAGCTACTTTGGCACCTATATGTCATTCATAGAAGAAATTTAAAGCACTTGCACAAACAGGATTAAATCTCCTAAATAAAACACAATGACTTTGAAAATTTTAACTAGTGATACATTAGCGTAAGAGAAGCATATTTCCCTTCAGTGACTTTGAATTCAGTCCTAGTGCAGAGTAATTCAAAATTACATAGTAAGTGTCAGGATAATGCGGTAATCTAATACCATCCTTACAAAAAAAACCAACCAACCCAAAAAACAACAAACACCAAAACCCGACCCAAAATACTTAGATCTGCCTATACTCATAATTAGTACCCATAACTAACAATTGCTATGTTTGAAGAATGACAATTGTCAGAGTAAAATTCATTACACTGTAAAAAGCTCTCTCTGGAAAGGTTTATTCTCCATACTGTATCTCTGCTCTTAGCTCTTTGGAGAGGTAATTTATCAGCACTGCTGTCAACTTCTGCTGGAGACCAGCATTTCCCATTACAAGAGCAGTCAGCTGAGCGACATCAGTCCAGTCTAATCTCCTGAGAATAACAACGGCTTCATCATAGAGTTTCTGCTGCTCAGCAGGAGGCAATTCCAATAAAATCTGAGGAACTGGCCTGAACTGTCCAGTAGTCATCCATGCACCAAGCAATCCACCAAATGCTCCTCCTACAGCAATTCCAGGTGGACCTCCTACCAGACCCCCAAGAAATGCTGTTGCACCTGCCAGCAGCACACAGCAGCTTTCATCCCCTTCTCCTGAGAGAGATGGCAGAACAGTTGCATCAACATTGATGGGCATCTTGGCGAGTTAAGATCCTCCGGGCGGCGGCGGCAGGCCTCGGGGCGCGGGCCTGGCTCCCTCCGCTGCGGCCGGGCTCTACGGCAGCTCCCGCGCTTGCTCCATGGGGAAGGCGCCTGGCCCGCAGCGGCGAGAGGCGGCGGCGCGGCTGGGCTGGGCCCGGGGCCGGGCCCGGGGCCGGGCCGCCGCCCCACCGAGAGCGGCCCGGGGGTGCGGCGCGGTGCGAGCGCTCGGTACCCGCTTGGGAACGGCCCGGCCCACCCCGCCCCGGGGAGCAGCTGCGGCCCCCAGGCAGGAGGGTGGGAGGTGTCGGAGCAGCCTAACAGATCAGGAAGTTCCTTTTTCAAGTCTATTCCTTCAGTGCCCCGCTTCTCTAAGAAGCATTTGAGCAGATTATACGCCGCTTGTCTGTTCATACCTCTATCAGCGCGCTGTTGCAGCCTTTGCAGACTTCGGCGGCGCGTGGCAGGCGGGACAGCCTCTCTAGGTGCTCCCGGGCGCGGGGAAGATATCCCTTTCGCCTCCTGCGCTGCTTACAGGACCGCACTCAACTTCTCCGCCGACCGTGGCTCCCGGACTCCGCTATCGGGTCGCCGTCAGGCCCCTGTTCGGGCGCCAATTTGTCGTGCCATTCGTCGGAACAGAGGGAAGAAGCAGTCACTCAATATGAGGGATCAGCAAACTCCGTTTATTAAAGCACGGTTACACCTTTTATAACAGTCTTAATTAGCTCATACATATTGCAAAAGCCAAGCTCCTTATTGGTTAGGCATCTCAAGGTCTATCTTTGCATACACATCCTGTCACTGCACATAGTTCTCATTTCTTTTAACCACAAGTTCCTTGTTTGGCTTTTGTTGGAATAAACAAGGGCAGACTGTCCTTGACATCTCTTGGTTCTCACAAGAGCTGCTCTCGATATTTCTTGAGATCCTGATGACTCAACATTTCGATGTTGACATGCCCTCGCTCGGCTAGCCAGCCCTCCACACAAAGGCATGTGCAGAAGCAAAGGTAAAACAAAAGATTTATTCTCTACTTCTCATCAGCAGATGATGTCCAGACACTTCCTGGGAAGTAGGGCTTCAGTACATGTACCAGTTGCTCCAGAAGACAAATGTTGTGATAACGAATGCTCCCCTTCCTCCTCCTTTCTCTTAGCTTTTATTGCTGAGCAGATGTCATATGGTATGGAATATCCCTTTGGTCAGTTTGGGTCAGCTATCCTGGCTATATCCCCTCCCAAGATCTTGCCCAGCCCCAGCCTACTGGCCTTGGGGGGGGGGATGTTGGAGAGACAGCCTTGATGCTGTGCCAGCACTGCTCAGCAGTAGCCCAAACACTGGTGTGTTATCAACACCTTTCCAGCTACCAATACAAAGCACAGCACTATGAGGGCTGCTATGGGGAAAATTAACTCCATCCCAGCTGGACCCAACACAAATGAGCACAAATAGAGGGAGCTACAGCCAGCCAACATGAAACACTGGCAAGAGGGATCTGTCTGAAATTCTCCCTCTCTTCTGGACATTGCACCTCTCCAGGGAAGAAGTGCACCATAGCCAAAATCCCTTCCTGTATGCACACGTACTGTCATCTGGGCCACGGATACTGGCCACTCTTCCTTCAAGACAGAGAATGGTCACCTCCCACCTTTTACAGAGTTGCCTCACAGTCAGAGAACATGGCTTGGATATTAGCCTTTCTCCATCTTGAGGGCTGCCAAACAAAATATTTTATTTATTTATTTAACATGAGCGGGGGAAGCGTACTCTTTCAAATGAGATGATATTGCCTACCAGCATATTTTTTGCTCAGACGAATTCATGGTCCTAATTGACCATACCAGTGACCAAGCACTGGGTTTCAGTGAAGGAAATGTCACTGCTGCTTCAACTGGCCATTGAGCCAAGCACAGCCATGCTAGGAACAGAGGCACTTTTTAAGCTGCACACCATGACCACATTGTGTGATATAAGAGCATGCCTACCCTCCATGCTGGCACACATCCAGAGACAGGCCTGAGGCAAACTATGGCTGCAGATGAGAGGAGATATGAAAAAATGCTGAACAGCCCCACAATGTCTCTTTTGTTTTGTAAGCCTGCATTGTGCTGGTGATCACATCGGATGGGTAGAACCTCAGGGCTGTAGAGCCACAGAGCTATAAAAACAATGCATGAGCTTCCAGTCCTAAAATTCACCATCTCCTCCTGAAATATCCCTGCCTGAAGCATGACAGAGGGTAAAGTATTATGGGAAGTCATCCTTTCTCAGCCAAATATTAGCAGTCATCAGCTGAGAGAGAGGGAAGCCTAAATTGTTAGAAAATACCACTGAAGGCAATTTAAAACAATTGGGTTTACCTTGCATCACAGCTGGTTAAGGTTAAGTCTCACAGACTGAGAGCTATTGGACCTTGGCTGAGGGGCAATAATAGCTCTTACACTTCTCTTACTCAATCACTTCTAAATGACTGAACATATTACCAGTTTAAATCCCTATGGCAGTCTAAGCCTGAGATGCTCAAACTTGGGCCTCAAAAACAACTGAAAATGTATTTTCTAGGTCAGTTTTCCATTAATTTTCATTCCCATATATTCCAAAGTGAGAATTCTGTAGGGACAACCTGAGCATCTGAACAACTACTTCATTCCTGTTCGCCTTTTTTTTAACACTAAGACACTGTCCTGGTTTAGGCCAAATCGGCCACTGGGGACTTAGGGGGCCCCAGATGGGACCGACAGATGCTCCCCTCTGCCCCTCTTCAAAGAGAGAGGTAGAGGAGGAAAAAGAGACTTACAAGTTTAGAAGGATCTAAACTACTTTAATGAAATATTAATAATAAAGGAAATAATGAGAAATATACAAAACCGTATCAAGCTCCCAAGATGACAGTCATGACACCGGCTGGCACTGGGGCAGTCCCAGGCTGGACTCAGTGACGGACGGGAACTGGATTCCAGATATGGATTCAGGATTGGGTCCAAAGGCAGACGAACAGACAGAGTCCTCCTCAGATGTCAGCCATTGAAACAAGAAGGGAAAAAGAAGGGCGAAAAAGAAGGGGCTGACCCTTTGCTCCGTCAGCTTTTATACTGAGCATGAGGCAGATGGGATGGAATACGCTGTTGGTCAGTTTTGGGTCACCTGTCCTGTCCGCTCCTCCCCGCAGGTGGGACACCTCTATGCTTTTCAGCTTCCGACCCTCCAACGTGGCAAATAACACAGTTGGTTGGCCTTGGGTGTTATAGCAATAAGTATAAGCAAGAGCCTCCCTGCATCCCATGCCTGGACATCAGCTATAAACATTGGTCTGATCACTCTGAGAGAGCAAACAGTATCTGCACAATATGCTGTTAATTTCAGTAGTTAGAAGAGGCCCAGCTAAGAAGCGAAGCTACTGAACAAAATTGGTCCTGTTTTACCTCAAACCAGGACAGACACAAGTTTGCAAGTCCTCTTATTGTGCAAGTCACTTATTGTGTGTCTACAGCCTTTGACCCCGTTTCCCACAGCATTCTCCTGGAGAAACTGGCTGCTCATGGCTTGAATGGGTGTACTATTTGCTGGGTAAAAAACTGTCTGGAAGGCCGGGACCAAAGAGTGGTGGTGAATGGAGTTAAATCCAGTTGGTGGACAGTCTCAAGCGGTGTTCCTCAAGGCTCAGTATTGGGGCCGGTTCTCTTTAATATCTTTATCAATGACCTGGATGAGGGGATCAAGTGCACCCTCAGTAAGTTTGCAGACAACACCAAGTTAAGCAGGAGTGTCGACCTGCTTGAGGGTAGGATGGCTCTACAGAGGGATCTGGACAGGATCTGGATTGATGGAATGAGGCCAATGGCATGAGGTTCAACAAGGCCAAGTGCCAGGTCCTGCACTTAGGTCACAACAACCCCATGCAGCTCTACAGGCTAGGGGAAGAGTGGCTGGAAAGCTGCCCGGCAGAAAAGGACCTGGGGGTGTTGGTCGACATCTGGCTGAATATGAGCCAGCAGTGTGCCCAGGTGGCCAAGAAGGCCAACAGCATCCTGGCCTGTATCAGGAATAGTGTGGCCAGCAGGACTAGCGAAGTGATTGTCCCCCTGTACTTGGCACTGGTGAGGCCCCACCTCGACTACTGTGTTCAGTTTTGGGCCCCTCACTGTCATCATCCTGGAAAACATAGCACTCTCTCTGCTATAATCTTTTAATAGGCTTAAAGTCATAACAGCCATTGTCTATTTGATTTTGGTTTTACTGTAGCAAAATAAACATCCTTTTACTTTTCATAAAGTGTAAAGCATGCCCTTTAGGTCCTGCAGTACAGTATAGATGAAATAAATGAATTCCTGTGGGGCTTTCTGCCTGGATTCCTCCCACACTCAGAAGGCAACCCTATTACATATGTTTAATGTAACAGTTCTGAATTTTAGCATTTAGCTCAACAATGTGGGACATCAGGAGAGCTGTTCTAAGTTGAATTACAAAACAGATAGTGCAGTCCTTCAAGGCCTGAGACATTTTATTCTCTAAGAAAACTGTATTATTTTCCAGTTAGTTATTAACCATTTATCAGTAAAAAAAGTTATTAGTGATAAAGATTATTAGTGATATCCCAAGTGCTGGTAGATAGTAAAGGACCTCTTGGCATTTCTGTAACAGATGTCATTTCATTGCACCTCAAAAGGGCTCTTAAACTGCTCTGTATTGGCAAATGAAAAGCATTTTCATCTCTTCCAAATTTAACAACAAATAGTATAAAACATATTTGTAACTCATGATTTCAGTTGGGATAGAGTTAACTGGGGTTAAACCACAACAGTAACCATTAGTGCAACTGGTCAAGGTGTTTCAGTGAAATGTGCCTAGGTTTTGTGTTAGGCAAAGCACAAATGTTAATCCTGCTTATACCAGCATCAGGCTGGGCTGCTTTATAGAAGTTGCTTTGCTACTGCACCATGTTTAAACTAGGCACAATCTCATCCTTCATGTTAGGCAGTCTTTGTAACTCACTTCCACAAAGCATGCTGAGCAGAGTATTATTCTTTAAAATATATACTGCCCCAACACCAAGAAGCTCCAGTCCTGCTGGTAGGTCTCTAAGCGCAAGGTGTTCAAAACAATGTACAGTGCAGTGCAAGCTGCACAAAACCAACATTGTTAAACATGAATACAAGCGTCCCAAAGAATTCAGATCTAATCCTGCAAATACCAACATGTGTGTAGCCAGCAACCTGTTAAGTGTAGCAAATGCCTCTACTTATGTAGCATGCGCTTCCTTCCATGAACACTAGGCTACTGTATAAAAACACGTCCCTCATGAGTCCTTTTTGGTTAAAATTAGCACTTCTGAAATGAAAGACAGATACAAGCAAGTGAGACACAACTACTAGCTTTTAGTCACCTCAGGCACAGGGCTCCTACCACTTTTGCTATTCTAGGCCTGAGTGGTCGGTCATAATAAAAGAGTACCACACCATATCAAGGAAAATATCGTAATATTTGGTAGCTTTGTATGTGGATGATGACCAAATGCATTTTGTATTAAATATTTCCCTCTTCCAAAACACTTAGAAATATCAAACAAATGTATTAAAACTGCAGGGAAAATATTGCTTTTTTTTTCTCTTTTTAAATTGGGTATTGCTGTAGAGGGCAATATCACAGTTTTGAACAGAAATATTTTGCACTGTTTTGAGAAAATAAATGTTAGGCTAAGTTTACAGCCTTGAAAAAGAAATAAGAAGCTCTTCTACAAGGACAAAAATGTGATTTTTTTATCAGACGCTCTTTCATACAAGTTGGAAAACAGCTGTACTGCACTGGGAAACAAAACAGGATAGATGTTTGAATAAAGATGAGTGGGAAGTACAAAGGTCAGGTCTGGATGTGACTCAGAAACTGAATTGCACTGACCTAATATTTTGGTGCAGCTAGCCACAGATTTGGAGGGGAAAGGGTGGTATTTTGATAGTGATTTTTTTTTTAAAAAAAAAAAAACAAAGCTGTTGGTTTAGACTTGGGCTTTTTAACACCGTCACCACATCCACGTTTATACAAACACAGGAGGGGACCCATTTACCCATTTTCTAGAAGAGCATTTCAGGCCCATTGCTGCCTAAGAAGCATAAATACCTGTGCCCTGCAAACTGTGCGCACCACACGTTTCCGTGTCCCCCACAGAGTCATCCCACTCCCCTCCCGGCGTGTCCTCCGGGGGGCTCCGACCCCCAGCTCCTTCCCATCCGCAGCAGGAGCCGGAGCGGCGGCTCGCAAGGGGTTAAGCTTGTGAGCGCCGACGCGTTGAGGGGGAGTAGCCGAGACCAAACAGCAAAAACATCATAGCACATTCCTGGGTAGTCCTCAGCTGCCAGCATCTGATTAAAATCATATCTCTCGCTGTGAGTGGCTAACTGATTTGAAGGCGAGAGTACAAATGAATATTTAACCGGGCCCCCGGGCCCAGACAGGCTACTGGCTGGACTCATTGGATCATGCACGGATCTAGTCTGTAAGTATCTTTGCGAGCGGGGCTTGGCTCCTGCAAAGCATGCCGGGGCTGTCACGGGGGGGAAAGGGAGAGCTTTTTCCCCCACAAGGACGTGACAATTGGTGTTTGTGGCAGGGCTGCCCGGACTACTGGACTCCTGGAGCAGCCGAGTCGCGGGTAGTGGGCGCTAACAAAGAGGTGGCGCCGGGGGGGGGACTTCAACTGCGGCCGGGCCTCAGCCTGTCTCGCCTACTCGCATTTTACCGCAACCCCGGGCAAAAGGTGCTGGTGGGGCTGCGTCTTTCTACCGAAAGCCGGCGAGATTGCGGCGCTGGCAGCGCGGAGGGTTGGTGGGAGGGTATCGGGAGCGCTTGGGTTCGGCCGCGCTGCGGCGTGCGGAGGCGGTGGGGGAGCTCGGCGCTGCTCGAGCCGGGCTGCGGGGAGCATGTCCTGGTTGAGATAGAGTGGAAGCTGCCTGTATCCTGCTCTGGGCTCTAGCAGGGCCGGCGCTCTGAGGAAGTTTGAGTGCAAAGCAAGTTAAACATGCGTTTTCATTCTTGTGTGCGTGGAGAAGAGGGGATTAAGACATGAAAAAATATGTATATTATTATATACATATTATTTATATGTATATAAAACTTCACATAAATAACTGAGCTTAAAGAATCTCTCTAGTAGCAGAGAGGAGGAAAGGGTTAGGACGCTGTGAAGCGGGGGGAGGGGTTTGGTTTGGATAGAGCATCCTTGCTGGGCACCCCTCTATCTGCTGGTGAATCTCGGGATGCTACTTGTGTCCATAATAAATAAGTATAGTTAAAGATGTCCAGGGTTAACAGAAATGACTCTTTGATCTTGTCAGAAAAACTAACTTCTCATTTGGTGAGACTTCAAGTCTAATGATCATCATATGATAAAAATTATGTTGGGGTAGTGCCTGTGCAGTAAGATAAATGCAGGTGTTGCTAATATAGCTAGACTTCTCAGTAGCGGAGATACCCCTTGGATAAGCTGAGGCTAGTTAATTGAGCATGTAAACCTACTGGTAAGGTAGGATTAACTGGGGGTGTGTGTAGGAATTGTTTCTATCTTAATGAAGGTAGTTTGCCTTAAAAGGTTATATTTTTTGCCTCAGAAGTCTTCTGTAACTTCTATAAACAAGATTGTTCAAAGTGGACCAAATCTTGAGAGTGTGTAGGCTTAGATTTGCCCATTCTATGCCAAGTGTGAGAAACATGCTCACTGTATTGAATTTTAGTCAGAGGCAAATTCAGTGGAGCAAAGGATACTTATTACAGCGCTGGGAGTTACACAGGGGATTTCTTTTCCTGTGGCTCAGTTTCCCTTTTGCAAACGCTTGTTTTTATTTCATATTCCTTACGCCTATTCATGTTTCTTCTTTGAAAATAATTTGCATAATCAATGAGTTTTCAGAACACAACCCACCCCCAATTACATAATCAATGAGTTCTTGGAATGCAACCCACCCCCGAACATGCTCCCTCCCCTCTAGCTGTGCTTCTTGGTGGTCGTTGAAGTCTTTCTCACCATGTCCTTCTGGTGGCTTCTTTATTCTTTACACTTCTGTGGTTATCTTGGCTAAATACACCACCCTTTGTCTTGCAATGGTTCGGTACTTTCAACTGTTCTTTTTTTCTGATATCCTATCTAACACTATCCCTTCCCCCAAACGCATGGCAAGCGCATACCTATCTTAGCTGAAGCCATAGCAAGCACGTATCTGTTAACTGTATAGCACGCACACACCCATCTTAGCTGAAGCTGTAGGGAACACACATCCATTTTAGCTGAAGCAAAATTCTTTTGCTAAATTACTTATTACACAAGGAATGGGCATAGGTATGCTTAGGGATGGGAACTCCTGTGTAGATAGGCAAAATAGAGACGCAGATTCAATTAGAGAAAAGTAATTATGAAGCTGTCTGTGAAGACTTATCAGGCACTAGTAAATTGAGAATGTGTTCTGGTGTATGATAGTGACCTGTTGGCAGTTATAACGCTAGTAGGTCTTCAGATCAGTTTCTATTAGGTGATTATAGGACCTTCCAGGAGGTGGGTGAGGCAGGAGGTGGCTAACCAGAGGGGTGAATCGGATACCAAAGGATATCTTTTCAGCTGAGAAGGGGATTGTCTAAGGGATTAATCCACCACATATGTTTAAAGAATCACTGCAGTCACATCCAACAGAACTGCTCTTGAGGCATAATTGGGCTTCCAAAATTCACTGAATGGTCCAAGGACATGGTCAAGTTTAAAGCAGAAATTTCTATTAATAGTAACTCATTAGAGTTTGTATTTGGAGGAGGAGAATCAAGTGGTAGAAATAGTAAGGAGTGAGTGCTAAATGAATGTCAGGTGAACCATCAAAACAGAGGCTTTACTCCAAGTCGTGAAGCTTGCCAGTTTAGGAAGGTTCAGGGTAAAGTGGAGTGAATGCCAGGTGCTCCAAGTCTTAGAGATGGTTCTGCTGAGGGGAATCTAACAGGGTCTTTAGTGCTTGTCACTGCAGACAGGAGACTGGGAGAATCCGTGAGCACTACTCTGATAGTCCTATGACTTATGATACTTCTCATCTGTTGTGCTTTTACTTCAAACAAAGATATTGGCTGAGCACCAGCAGTTGTGCTCAGCACTATCAGTTGGAAGGATGGGCCAAATGCCAAAAATCTGGCATCAGCTTCCTCTTGTGAAGGTAGAGATGGTTATACATTGATGTGTGCCTCCTGCTGTGTTTCTAAGTATCTCTATACATCTGCAGTACACAACCTGCTTTCTCATTGAGAAGAGTATTACTTGTCAAAGTGCCTGCATAATCCTGTTATTGGACACTACAGACCAGTAGCAGCTATGGATATACTTCTTGCTTAAGGCCTTTACTTCATGAGCGGATATCAAAAGTAGTATTCTAAACAGGTAAATATGATGGATGCAAAGGGTGGCAAAAAGAGCTCTTAGTTTTTTGTCCCTGTGTAAAGCAAATAAATATACTTGGTGTCAAGGAAAGGGGAGTCAAGGGCCGGTGTCTGGACAGGATATTTAGGATAAAAATGACAGCTTGAGATATGAAATAAATAAAAGCACATAATATGCTGAAGTCACTGAGTATTGTTGCCAAACCTACAGATTTTTTTTCTCCTATTGATGCTCTTTTTTCCTGGTGACCTTTACACTGCTAGGATGTTTGTGTAGCCTGCTGGGTTAATCCAGTTCTTGGGAATACTTGTGGACTTTATTCAGCAAGGCTAGCAATATGTGAGCACTTCAGAAGCAAGAAGTTGCTTGGACAATGAAGCAATAAATCTCATATACGGAGAAAGCCAGCTTCCTCTGGAAATGGTACTGATAGTATAAATCCTGCTTGCTGGCTAGATTCTGTCAAAAGAAATGATGAAGAAATAGCATGAAGGTACCTTGTAATCTGCAAGGATTTTGGAGGAAAACCCTAGGTTTTTTGCATGTAGACTAAGGGATTATTAGTAGAATCAAGACACACACACACCCATCCCCAGGAAATATTGGAGTAGGAATCTGAAGAGGTCTTAATGAGCTTCTGCTGTGAAACACAACCAAGAATAAGCCACTACTCCCCTGCCTCAGCATGGACTCCACAAAAATACAACTTGGGGTTATGTTAGGAGGATCAAATAGAATAAGGTGTCTAAGTACTGTAACTGACAAAACAAACAGTTTTGAGGTTGTATCTGGGTTCAAGGCTCTTGGGGTTATAAAGGAGCTGGATGAAGCATAGTGGCAGGCCCAGTCGATAAACAAGAGGTACCAGTTTCAACAGGATTAGCTTGTTTATATAAGCTGGGCAACTGAGTGCTGAACAGAGTGTCTTCTTCCATCTAACTCATGTAAGTCCTGGTTAATAGGGACACAGATGGTTCCAGCTTCCCCTCTGCTGAAAGGATGTGTCTTGCAAATGCAATGAAGTGTTTCAGCTGAAATGCCCTGCAGTCCTTTACTCTCAACTATCTGTGAGGTTTTTAAAAGCTTCTAATAAAGCTTCACAGCTGGTGCATGTTACTTTAAAGTTCAAAGCTCAGATGTTATAGGGCTAGTTAAGGACAGGCTATTGGCTCTGGAGCTGAATTTTCTGCTGCTCTGTCAGTTCATGTTGCATCCTAAAGCAATAAGATGACAATGTTGGCTAGGAACTGGCTCCTCTAGCAGAGTATGCTGAACTCTTAATGCTGATGTTGGACAACTGCAAGTCTCCTTCTTTGAGAACTCTAATACACCTGCCCTATAGCTAAAACACTTAGGTATGAGACTTCCTTCCTAGGAAGGGACAGGACAAGTTGGGAACACTAAGGGTGTAGTGTTAATATTGCAACCTGCATTTCTACCTTACAGATTACCTTCTGTGCTCCCTCAAAATAAGGTCATTTGTGCTTTAAAGGAGGACACACAAGTCACTGAGTAAGAACTAGTTTTCTAGTAGCTTGAATAGCAGATCTAGCTGCAAACAGTTGCTAGCCTGGCTGATGGGAGGTAAACTCTAGAACAGGATGGAAGGCTGATGCTTGTCCTTGCATGCTTCTGATGGATGGGGACATCCACATAATCTGATATCAAGATCATCAGAGATGGAAAGCTAAAGGGAGCCTGGTCAGGATTACTTCAGAGTCTGGCTTTAGGAGCAATAATGTAAACTTCCTCTAATGTACATCACAAATGTATAACTACAATTACCTATAGGGAAACTTACTGCAGAAGAATAACCTATGAAACTTGACTAACTGTTCAGTAAGACAGCTACTGAAGAAGCTGTAGTGGAGCTCTGAAAATAATGGTTAGATCCTTTTTACCTCTGGTATAGATATTTCTGTACCTTCTTTTTAGATTTGCCTCTTGTTTAGTTATTCATAGCCTTTCTTGCTGCATATACAAGGGAGAGCTGGGGCCCCTTGGTAATGACTGATCTTGAAGGCAAGAATAACTCTTGTGTAAAGCACTATGCTTGATACTACCTAACTGATGACTGAAACTGCTGTAGAAGAACCTGTCTTCATAAGGTGCAAACAGAATCATCAGCCTTCTAATAACACATCGGGAACATAACTTGCATCTGTTAAGAGGCAGTAAGGAATGACTTTTGTGACCAATGACTGCTGTAACAGTTTATGTAACCAGAGGATAGCAAGTAGCTGGGGGCTAGGTAAAGGGTTCTTCAAATACTGCTGAAACAAATGTTCAGGGACAGGTTTCTGACTGCTCATGGTATTATCAGGCTGGGTAAGCACCTTCTGGATAAACAAACTGCAGTACCTTGATACTGTGGTAATGACTACATGGTTTTAAGTTGGGTGAACTCAAAGAATAATACAGCAAAAGCCTGTTTCTCATGCAGATACATTTGTGAACAGAAAACACAGTTCAGCGTAGGCTATGCAGAACACATGCAATCTCTCTCAGTACAGCTTGTACACACCCAAACTGCAAAGAGGGATAACTCTGCCATCACTGGACAGTTAACAGCATGCAGCTGAAATAACCTATGATAACAGCTTCAATATGTGTCAAGCTCCTGCTCTGGGGAAGGGGGAGGTGGGGGGTGTGTGTGTGAAAAGCATGGCTATTGACAAGAGTTCTTTGCTGTACTAACCAGTAAGATCAGAAACAGTCCTTCTAGGCAGGAGGGATTTAGGAATACAGTTGGAAGTGAAGTGTTTGAGCTGTTGTCTAGTTCAACCTCTAGTTTGCATCTGAGTAAACACTAGCTGCCTTGATTAACAACTACTTTGCTTCCAGGTTTCTTGGTATATTCAGTGAGTCAACAAGTAGTATTGACAGAGGACTGAGTGGTAGGCACTGCAGGCTCATGGCCTGAGATTCCTCATCCTGTGAGTAGGCAGGTGATACTTTCCTGAGCAGTAGCTACAACAGACAACTGAACTGTGGCTCAGGAGCCACTGACTTATAGGGCTTCAGCACTGGAGACTGGAGTGAGTGGTACAGAGGAGTGGCCCCTTAGCAAGTAGCAAAGCATGCTTTTTGGAAGACTGATATGAAGAAACTTCTAGTGGATAATCTAACTATATAATCTAAGCATAAACCTGTGTTACCAACTGAATAGCTCTCTAACAAGAAAGCATACTAGAGTATTAATCTCTGTAAAAGAAGAATCTGGAGTTAAGATACTGGTATTGCTGATGCTATGAGTGAATGGGTTTCTTAATCTGAGAAATGAACAATAGGTTGGTATGCTGAACACAGGTTGGAAAGACCGCTACCAAGACTTGCTGCAAGATGCTGCATTATTCCTGGAACAATTAATAAGTTGAGATAGACTAGCTAGGTGTCTGGAGACTACCTTTGGACACTGAAGTGTCTGGTTGAACAATAACTCTTGTCTATCAAATAGACTATGGCAGTGCTAGTTCCCATCAGCTTGAGATGAAGTCTTCAGGGAACCAGATAGCAATAGCACACAAAGAGCATTTCACTTTCTTCCTTAAAAGTAAGCCAACGGCAATAGTTGCTAATTTATCTCATACCAAGTTAGTTATATCATACCAGCTTGTTTAAACTAGACACAAATTCTCCTGAGACCTCTGTTCTAATAGTCCTGCAACAGCTGTATTGATTCCCATGACAAGAGTGTGTGTGTGTAGGGAATCCAAAATAGAGCTACTGTGGTAGCTAAGTTGAGAAGTAACTAATAACATCATCAGTAATGATGTGCTCAAAATCATAGTACAATGGTAAAAAGTACTGGTCCAATTGCACCACTCAAACTGAGATCTGTTCAGTTCCAGCTGTTAACTTACTGATGTTCACTTGGCTGTGATTCAAGTGTGCAGAAAGTACTTTTAGGAACTTAGTTTAAATTTCTATGTTCTTGCTAAAACCCAAACAACTCAGAGGAGATGAATGCACTGATAACTGTTCTGTTCAACTGATGAAATAACAGTTGGCAAATAGACTGAAATGGTAAGATGTCTGGGTAGTGGTTCACAGGCATGATCCTGTACCAGCAATGGTACATGCCAACAACTGTAGCTGACATGACTGACTAGAGTAATAAAATCTCTATGTACTTTACAGTAGGTACTGGGGGGAAGGGAGCAGCATGAAGGAGGTATTCCCGAGGTGTCTATTACCACACTTCTATCCTAAGTAGATGAATGTCACCCTTCCCTGTTTCTCATTACTGGCTGTATATGATCAAGACAGCTGGACTATGTGCTTTATTCTCCAATATGTAAGTACAGCTGTAGCTTATTCCAAAAGAGTATTCCTGTTGGTAGAGGAAACCTTTGGCATAAGGCTGCCTTAATATCTCTGCAAAGTATTGATCCATACTCTTCTAGGTGAGAGGATGTCAAACAGGGCTTAAAGGAAGTTGCATGAAAGTAGGGGCAGCTCCCTAAAGTAAAATCCTGTTAATCTAGAAATACTCTGGCCAACAGGCCAAGTGTCTGGCTTAACCAAGGCTGTGATACCAAGCAAATGATCTGTTAACCACAAATTGGGTTTCTAACTACCTATGACCTAAACAGGACAGCTGAATAGTTTTAACTTAGGTTAAAAACACTGATCTTCCTTTCCCTGCTACCAAGGAATCATAGGAGAAACTGAGTGGTGGGGGCATTGTTAATCTAGACCTTACTGATTGAAGGAATGATAGCTTCAATTGTCAGGTAAGGTAAAGCGATATCCTTTTCAGTTGTCTCTTACAAGACTAACCACAGGGGCTTGGGTTAGACATAGAATCATAGAATAAGTGAGGTTGGAAGGGACCATTAAGATCATCAAGTCCAACCGTTAACCTACCCTGATTTTAAAAACACCCACTTCTAAACCATGTCCCTAAGCACCTCATCTACCCTTTTCTTAAACACCTCCAGGGATGGTGAATCCACCACCTCTCTGGGCAGCCCATTCCAATGTTTAATAACCCTTTGAGTGAAAAAATGCTTCCTAATATCCAATCTAAACCTGCCCTGACATAACTTGAACCCGTTTCCTCTTGTCCTATCACTTGCCACGTGGGAGAATAGGTCAGCCCCCATCTCTCTAAAACCTCCCTTCAGGTAGTTGTAGAGGGTGATAAGGTCACCCCTCAGCCTCCTCCTCCCCAGGCTAAACAACCCCAGCTCCCTCAGTCGTTCCTCATAAGGCTTGTCCTCCAGACCCCTCACCAGCCTGGTAGCCCTTCTCTGGACATGCTCCAGCACCTCAATGTCCTTCTTGTAGTGAGGGGCCCAAAACTGAACACAGTACTCGAGGTGAGGCCTCACCAGTGCCGAGTACAGGGGGATGATTACTTCCCTACTCCGGCTCACTACACTATTCCTGATGCAGGCCAGGATGTTGTTGGCCCTCTTGGCTGCCTGGGCACACTGCTGGCTCATACTCAGCCGGCTGTCCACCAACACCCCCAGATCCTTCTCTGCCAGGCAGCTTTCGAGCCACTCCGCCCCCAGTCTGTAGCACTGCATGGGGTTGTTGTGACCCAAGTGCAGGACCCGACACTTGGCCTTGTTGAACCTCATACCATTGGCCTCAGCCCATCTGTCCAGCCTGTCCAGATCTCTCTGCAGAGCCAATCTACCCTCAAGCAGATCAACATGCCCCCCCAGTTTAGTGTCGTCTGCGAACTTACTGAGGGTGCACTCAATCCCCTCATCCAGATCATTGAGAAAGATATTAAAGAGAACCGGTCCCAGCACCGATCCCTGGGGGACACCACTTGTCACTGGACACCAACTGGATTTAACTCCATTTATCACCACTCTCTGGGTACGGCCATCCAACCAGTTTTTTACCCAGCGAAGGGTACACCTGTCCAGGCCACGAGCAGCCAGTTTCTCCAGTAGAATGCTATGGGAAACGGTGTCAAAAGCCTTGCAAAAGTCCAGGTAGACAACATCCACAGCTTTTCCTTCATCCACTAAGCGGGTCACCTCATCATAGAAGGAGATCAGGTTTGACAGGCATGACCTGCCTTTCACAAACCCATGCTGACTGGGCCTGATCACCTTGTTCTCCTGCATGTGCCGTGTGATGGCACTGAGGATGATCTGTTCCATGACCTTCCCAGGCACCGATGTCAGACTGACTGGCCTGTAGTTCCCCGGATCCTCCTTCCGGCCCTTCTTATGGATGGGTGTCACATTTGCCAACCTCCAGTCGGCTGGGACCTCCCCGGTTATCCAGGACTGTTCATAAATGATGCAGAGTGGCCTGGTGAGCACTTCCGCCAGCTCCTTCAGTACCCTTGGATGGATCCCATCCGGCCCCATAGATTTGTGCACCTCCAGGTGCTGAAGCAGGTCCCTCACCATTTCCCTTTGGATTACAGGGGCTTCATTCTGTTCACCATCCCTGTATTCTAGCTCAGGGGTTAGGGAACTCAAGGAACAACTGGTCCTACTGCTGAAGACTGAGGCAAAGACGGCATTAAGTACCTCAGCCTTATCCTCGTCCTTGGTCAATACGTTACCAGCCTGGTCTACTAGAGGACAGAGATTATCCTTAGTCCTCTTTTTATTGCCAATATATTTATAGAAACTTTTTTTGTTGTCCTTGACAACAGAAGCCAGGTTTAGTTCTAGCTGGGCTTTGGCCTTCCTAATTTTTTCCCTACATAGCCTCACTACCTCTTTGTAGTCCTCCTGAGTGGCCTGCCCTTCTTTCCAAAGGCCATATATCCTCTTTTTTTCCCTAAGCTGCAACACTAGCTCCCTGCTTAGCCAGGCCGGTCTTTTTCCCCGATGGCTTGTCTTCCGGCACATGAGGACAGCCTGCTCCTGCGCCTTTAGGACTTCCTTCTTGAAAAACATCCAGGCTTCCTGGGCTCCTTTGCCTTGGAGGACTGCCTCCCAGGGGACTTTTTCAACCAGGCTCCTGAAGAGCCCAAAGTCCGCCCTCCGGAAGTCCAAGGTGGCAGTTCTGCTGACCCCCTTCCTTGCTTCTCCCAGAATTGAGAAGTCTATCATTTCGTGGTCACTGTTGCCAAGACGGCCTCCGACCATCACATCCCCCACAAGACCTTCCCTGTTGACAAACAACAGATCCAGCAGGGCACTTTCCCTAGTTGGCTCTTTCACTAACTGTGTTAAGAAGTTATCCCCAGTACCTTCCAGGAACTTTCTAGACTGTTCCCTCCCTGCTGTATTGTATTCCCAGCAGATGTCCGGCAAATTGAAGTCACCCACGAGGACTAGAGCTCGCGACCTTGAGACTTCTCCCAGCCGTTTATAGAATATTTCATCTGCCTCCTCATCCTGGTTGGGCGGTCTATAACAGACTCCTACTACAATATCTGCCTTGTTAGCCCTCCCCCTGATCTTTACCCATAAACACTCAATCCCATTATCACCATCTTCTAATTCAAAGCATTCATAACACTCCCTGATATATAGGGCCACACCCCCGCCTCTTCTTGCTCGCCTATCCTTCCTGAAGAGTCTATAGCCATCCATGGCAACATTATAGTCATGAGAGTCATCCCACCATGTTTCTGTGATGGCAACTACATCATAATTACCCTGGTGCACGATGGCTTCCAGCTCCTCTTGTTTGTTGCCCATGCTACGTGCATTAGTGTATAAGCACTTCAGGTGGGCTATAGGTCCTTTCTCCTTTTTACTGGAGAGAGCTAAAGTTCTGCTATCCCCAGACATCTTCCTAAGGAGCCCGGTTACACCCCCTGTCTTTTCCAAGTCTAGTGCCAGCCCACCAATTTCAGGATTTTTGCTAGCAACCTTGGATCTATCCCCATCCCCCTTCGAACCTAGTTTAAAGCCCTGTCAATGAGCCCTGCCAACTGCTGCCCTAAAACCCTTTTCCCCCCTCTGAGACAGGCTTTTGCTGTCTGTTGCCAGCAGGCCTGGTGTCCTGAAAAGCAGCCCATGGTCAAAGAACCCAAAATCTTGCCGACGACACCAGTCTCTGAGCCAGGCATTGATTAGCTGGCATTTCCTGTTAATCTTCGCATCCATCTTTGCAATTGTTGGGATAGAAGCAAACACTATTTGTGCTCCTGATCCCCTGACCAGCCGTCCCAGGGCCCTGAAGTCTCTCTTTATCGCCCTCAGACTCCTTACTGGAATTTCATCATTACCCAACTGAAAAACCAATAAAGGGTAGTAGTCGGTAGGCCTAACTAGGGTAGGGAGTTTCCTCTGGACATCCTTAACCTTGGCTGCAGGGAGACAGCAGACCTCCCTACAGATTGGGTCCGGTCTACATATGGGACCTTCCACTCCCTTCAGAATCGAGTCCCCTACTACAAGGACCCGTCTTTTTTTCCTAAATGATGATGTTGTTATACGAGGTGTAACCTGTCTTGGCTTCAGTGGCAATTCAGAGTTTGGCAAGGCACTGTTATTGTCATCCTCCACTTCCCTTTCCAGAACATCATATCTGTTCTGTAACAGCACCTGGGATAGTGTGGGGGTTTCCTGGGAGGCACGCCTGCCACATCGGGTGGGGACTTGTTGCCACTGGCCCCTGTCTTCTGAATCTTCACGTTCAGATTCAACGCTAGAGGGTGTTGGGCTCATTGTATGTGGAGCTCGATCTTTCTGGGGGGCTTCTCTCAGGGAAGACAGAGCATGACTCCAGCTATCTATCTCCTGTTCACTTTCCCTTATACTCCTGAAGCAGCTTACCTCCTCGCGGAGCTCCATCACTAGCTGAAGGAGTTCCTCTACTTGGGCACACCGCCCACAGGCCTGCTCACCGTTACTATTCAACACCGGCGCAAAAGCAGGGCACTCCCTGCAGCCCGACACCTGGGTGGCAGCATGTTGCCATGCTAGCTCTGTCTGGGTGGCCACTTCGGAGCTGCTCGGTACAGAGCTCAGGGAGGCCGTGGTCTTCTGCCGAGTTCTTACCATGATGTTCTGGCCGGGTCAAGAGTTTTTTAGTAAGTTAAATACATAAGAGCCTGTATTTAGTCAACTTTCTGGCAAGTGATGTTGTTCTTGCATTCCAGACACGGTATAAACTGGAGGGGAACAGTTCCCAAGCTGTCTATGAACTCTTCCACCACTTGTCTTCAAGCAGGTACTTGTAAGGTATTAGTGTGAAGAATATATATCGGATATAACCCTACCTGTAGGTAAGGCTAATATCTTTCATGTGTATTAGTCACCAACTATGCTAGTTCTTAACAGACTAATTAGAGTTGCTGAGGGAAGCTGCTCTGGAGCCAGTCTGACCTGCAGCTGAGCAGCAGATCTTTTGTGCACAGGGGGGTTTCCCTGTGGGAGATGCTGATGAGGCCTGGATGTTGCCAGAGCAACCATGACTCACCCCCCTGCTTATAAAAAGCAGCCTGGGGAGTGCTAGGGACCAGGAGCACTGGTGAACAGAGCAGGCAAACAGGGCAGGGCAGCGCAGCTTGCATGGCAGGGCCTGTGGAAGGGTGTGCAGGAAGGGTGTAGTCACCCTACCGCCTCAAGAGGCGAGTTCAGTTGGTGGTCATCATTCTCTCAGAAGGAGCACAGCTATGGTATCCACTTGGCAGAAATGATGTGGCAACCCAGACAGAGCTCCCATGAAAACATGCAACCATCCAGGTCTTGGGCTGCAGGGAGTGCCAGAGCCTCTCACTGGTAATGGATGGCAGAAGTGAGAACAGCTGTGTGAGGTGTGACCAGGTGGATGATCTGCTCAGCCTGGTGGCAGAGCTATGAGAGGAAGTAGAAAGGTTAAGGAGCATCATGGAATCATGCTCTGCTGTCCCTGAGACAGAAATGGAAATGACCACCAGAAAAAAACCCAAGGTCAGGGGGATCCTGTATCCTCTCCTCTGCCAGGCTGAAGTCAGTAGCTTAAAGGAGAGGAGTGAATGGAGGCAAGTCCATGCTTGGGGCAGCAGGTGAACCTCCTCCTTGTCTACCCTGCCTTCCCAGGTGCCTCTGTACAACAGGTACAAGGCTCTGGATGTGGAAGGCCAGTCAATAGATAATGATGTGAATGACAGTCTGTCTTCACCAGAGGTGCTGCCAAGGTCAGAAAGGCCTACCCCCTGTATCATGACCACCTCCACGAGGAAGAAAAGATGGGTTATAGTTGTAGGTGACTCCCTTCTGAGGGGAACAGAGGGTCCAATATGTCAGACAGACCCTCCTCTTGGGGAAGTCTGCTGCCTCCCTGGGGCCTGGGATAAGGACATTGTTGGAAAACTTCCTAGCCGGATATGGCCCTCAGACTATTACCCATTGTTGCTCTTCTATGTGGGTGGCGATGAAGATGCAATGTGTAGTCCAAGGGGGATCAAAAGAGACTTCAGGGCCTTGGGATGGTTGGTAAGGGAATCTGGAGCAAAGGTTATTTTTTCTTCTCTCCTTCCAGTTGCAGGCAGTGACATTGGAAGAAACAGATGAGACCAGTCTATTAATACATGGCTCTGGCTGGTGTCACCACCACAACTTTGGGTTTTCTGATAATGGGGTGGCCTACATGGCACTAGGCTTGCTGGTGTCAATGGGGTTCACCTTTCTGAAAGGGGGAAGAGGGTCTTTGCTCACAAGCTAATGGGGCTTGTTGACAGAGCTCTAAACTAGGCTTGAGGGAGGGGGCAATATCAGGCTTGCCCTTGACAAGGTGTGGGATGACATGCCAAGGTTAGAGGGATGGGGTGCGAGCAAGGGCCCTCAGCCTGTTGTTCTGAGATATGCTGGCTATGCTGCAGCACACCTGAAGTCTTCTTAGAGAAGAGCCAGGGGCTCCTGAGGTAATAGGAGCCAAGAGGGATACACTAGTGAAATACCTCAAAGGAATTAAGGGGTGTTCCTCTAAGAAGATGACACAGCTGGCAGCCCAGCTGAAGTGCCTCTACATCAATGGGCATGCCCAGCATGGGCAACAAACAGGAGGAGTTGGAAGCCACCATGCTGCTAGAAAGCTATGACCTAGTTGCCATTACTGAAACCTGGTGGGATGAATCCCATGACTGGAGTGTGGCTATCAATGGCTACAGGCTGTTCAGAAGGGACAAATGAGGAAGGAGAGGCAGAGGCATTGCCCTCTACATCAAGAAATGGATAGAGTGTGAAGAGCTGTCTCTGAAGAATAGCCACAAGTAGGTTGAAAGCTTATGGGTAAGAACAAGAGACTGAGGCAACAAAGGGAGCCTTGTGGTTGGTGTCTACTACAGGTCACCTGATCAAGGGGAGCCTATTGACAAAGCCCTCTTACTCCAGCTACAGGAGGCATTGTGCTCACAGGCTCTCATTCCCCTGGGGGTCATCAACCACCCTGACATCTGCTGGAGAAGTAGCACGGCAAGCTGTAGGCAATCCAGGAGACTCCTGGAGTGCATCAAGGATAAATTCTTAAGCCAGGTAATAGACAGCCCTACCAGAGGGGACATGATACTGGACCTGATGGTCACCAACACAAGTGAGCTCATTGGTGATGTCAAGATTGGAGGCAGCCTGGGCTGCAGTGATTGTGCACTGGTGGAGTTTACAGTCCTGAAGGATATGGGTCAGGCAAAGAGTAAAGTCAGGACCCTGAATTTTAGGAAAGCAAACTTCCAGCTCTGTAAGGAGTTAGTCAATAGGACCCCCTGGGAAACTATACTCAGGGGCAAGGTTGCAGAACAGAGCTGGGAGATCTTTAAAGATGCTTTCCACAGAGTGCAAGAGCTCTCGATCCCCAGGTGTAAGAAATCAGGAAAGGAGGGTAAGAGATGGGCATGGATAAGTAAAGACCTGCTGGTCAAACTAAGGGCAAGTAGGAAATGCACAGGCAGTGAAAGCAGGGACAGGTATCCTGGGACAAGTATAGGGATGGTGCCTGGTTGTGTAGGAATGGGGTCAGGAAGGCCAAGGCGCAGCTGGAGCTGAACTTGGCAAGGGATGCAAAGAATAATAGGAAGGTAAGAAGGGCTTCTACAGGAATGTCAGACAGAAAAGGAAGGTCAAAGAAAGTGTACTGCTGCTGATGAACAAGACTGGTAATAACGGATGAGGAGAAGGCTGAGGTACTCAACAAATTTTTTGCCACAGTCTTCACTGGTGTCCTGGCTTGAGTGACACAGGACTACTTTCTCCTTTGATGCTTGGGAAGACTGCAGTTTTAGAAGACTCTAGTGTCTGAATTTGTAAAAATATTTACTTTCTAGCCAGCTATGGTGTGTGGGTTTCAAGGTCTCAGTGTTTTTGAGCTTGCCAGGTGCAGGGATGAGGAGGAGCGAGACCCGAGCACTTGACCCAAGCTGGCCAACAGGATTACTTCATACTATGAACATTGCAGCAAACTTTCTAATTTATATTGAATGTGAAGTTCTCTCCCTCCCTTGATGGCTTCCATCCTGAGAACTTCTCACCCTGGTGCTGGACCCCGAGGCCTTCCCGTCCTCCCCAAGCTGTAGTGCTCACAGTGTCTGACACTTACTGTCCACTGCTGGGAGTGCACAGCTTCCTGCTGATATAATTGCATATTCTGTATTGGTATTGAGATCAATATTGGTTCTTTAGTGCTATTAATGTTAATTATCTAATCTTACTCTATTAAATCTGTTTATACTTCAACTCCCAGGTTTCCTTGTTTTTTCCTGATTCCCCTTCCTCAGTGGGGAGGGGTCATTGGGTGATAGAATGATTGTCTAAATGACAATAAGCTCTTATGAGTTTCTCAAACCATAACAACTGGCAATCTCTCTTCCCACAACTCTCAAGAGGATGGACCATAAGGCAGGGACTGGGGGAGCAAAGTCCTTCCTACTGTAAGAGAAAATTGGGCTCAAGACCAGCTGAGGAACCTGAACATACAGAAGTCTATGGGACCTGACGAGATGCATCCCACAGTCCTGAGGGAATTGGCTGAGGTAGTTGCCAAGCCACTCACCATGATGTTTGAAAAGTCATGGCAGTCAGGTGAAGTCCCCGGTGACTGGAAAAAGGGAAACATTGCACCCATTTTTAAAAAGGGTAGAAAGGAGGACCCTGGGAACTACCGACCTGTCAGCCTCACCTCTGTGCCTGGGAAGATCATGGAACAGATCCTCTTAGAAGTTATGCTAAGGCACATGGAGGACAGGGAGGTGATTTGAGACAGCCAGCATGGCTTCACCAAGGGCAAGTCTTGCCTGACCAACCTAGTGGCCTTCTATGATGGAGTGCCTACATCAGTGACAAGGAAAGAGTTAAGGATACCATATCCTGGGCTGCATCAGAAGTGTGGCCAGCAGGTCAAGGGAGGTGATTCTGCCCCTCGGCTCTCGTGAGACCCCACCTGGAATATTGCATCCAGCTCTGGAGTCCCCAACATAAGAAGGACATGGACCTGTTGGAACAGGTCCAGAGGAGGGCCACGAAGATGATCCGAGGGCTAGAGCACCTTTCCTATGAGGACAGGCTGAGAGAGTTGGGACTGTTCATCCTGGAGAAGAGAAGGCTCCAGGGAGATCTTATTGCAGCCTTCCAGTACCTAAAGGGGGCCTACAGGAGAGCTGGGGAAGAACTTTTTACAAGGGCATGTAGTGATAGGACAAGGGGGAATGGCTTTAAACTGGAAGAGGGCAGGTTTAGATTAAACATTAGGAAGAAGTTTTTCACTTTAAGGGTGATAAGGTACTAGAACAGGTTGCCCAGAGAAGTTTTGGAAGGTCCATCCCTGGAGTTGTTCAAGGCCCAGCTGGATGGGGCTTTGAGTAACCTGGTCTAGTGGGAGGTGTCCCTGACTATGGCAGGGGGGTTGGAACTCGATGATCTTCAAGGTCCCTTCCAACCTAAACTGTTCTATGATTCTCAGCATGAATGACCCTGTTTCAAAAGTCTGAATAGCATGGTTATGTTTCTGATTCATTAATGCATGCCTAGTGCTTCTTAAGATGATTTGGGGCACTATCATTGCAGCAGGAACTTGGCAGAAAATGTGATGGCCAGTTATGCATGTAGGGGTTTGTTAGATGCAAATGTCAGTCGGTCATACAGGGGCTCACACAAATGCTCTATTGTACTTCTAATGCGGGTAGGATCCTGCTAGTTGAAATTTTCCATTATTGGTAAATGTATCTGGCTTTACAGCTTTGACTCTTGCTAGTCATTTTATGTATTGCTGTAAGCCTTCAGTCTCTTTCTTCAACCTGAAAAACTTAAGTGTTGACTTCACTCAAGTGAACAGCTTGACAGAAGAGCTGTTTTCAGAAGGCTGATAGACAAGAACTTGATGGCTAGAGATATTTCTGAAGATATATTGTGCAGGTCCTTCTAACCAAAAGAACCTGACTAACTCTTCAAGAAGGGTGGGAGGGAACAACCTGCCTTGGAAGCATGTTTAGCACTTGAACTATTGCTGTGCTTCTGGTTACTGCTTCATCCTAACAGGCTATATTGCACTTGGCAGTAAAAGCTTTTCTTGTCCTCTCCTGGCCCCTCAGATTCTAATTTGACATTAATATTTACATGCAATAACTCTTTAAGCTGAATCATGTACATACAGTATCAAGGTACAAAGGAGGAGTGTGGGTTGTGAAAAGGACAGTATTAGAGCGCTGAGCAGATGTTTAGTTTATCTGTCTTGCCTCTGACTTTTTTCAGTGTCCCTAATGTCTTCTCAGGCAGCCTTTCATCAACAATTATCTTTGAGGGGAAAAAGCCTGTCTGTTGGATGAAGACTATTGTCCAGTCTTTAAATCCTGTGACAGACTACAGCCGTAATGAAGATTCTCAATCTCCTGTGCACAGGACAAAAAAAAAAATCTAATCATTAAGGGCAGCTACTGTGTTGCCACCCCTTGCTCAAATGAGGGATAATTGTGAAAGCATCTCTTAAGGGAAACTAAATGTTGCTCAACAAATTTGTCTGGCATGTGCTTCAGTTCTTGTTAAGTATCCTGTTAAGTATCTTGTTATTTCAAGGATGTATTGTCACTTCCAACAGCTCTCCTTGTAGGGAGTTTAGAGAAGACACCAAGAGCACAGTATGCCCAAAGTCTTAAGATTGACTTTTCCAGGGTAAGTGTGTGAAAATTAAGTACAATGCTTGAATGGAGAGTTGTCTGACTTGAGATAGTAGGTAACGGCTTGTAATTCAAGGTCTATGTGCTGAGGGCCTGAAATGGTCTTCCCCTAAGGAGTGATCAGTACTCGCTCTTCACACGATAGTCCCTATAGGAATGGAGGGAGATGCTACTAGTGGCCTCTTAACAAACCCTTTCTGGAGTAAATTGAAAAGTGGGTGAGCATAATTTGGTTTATATCTACTGATACAGGCAAGAGTTTGGGGCACTTCTCCCAGGGTAGCAGCATCCAGAAATCTGTAGTCTAAGACTTTTGAAATAGTGCATTTAGTGTAGTAGTTAAAATGGGCCATACAATTGCATAGCAAGTAATTAAGCTGTGGTGATAGCAATGGACTTATCTAGATGGAGAAGATTCAAAAGACGTCACTTAACAGTCTGCTGACATAGTTGCTGTGGGAATGTTCTTGCTCTTCACTATGCCAGTATAGCTGAAGGCATGACTGTCCCTGCATGAAATCTCTAACCTTGCATCTCTAACCTACATGCATCTCTAACCTTGCCACACGGCTGGCTGGCTCTTTTCAGACAAACTCAGAATTCAAGTATAACAGAACAGTTCTAGTCTCTTGTTGCTTTACTCCTGCAGTCTGATTAAGGGAAGACTAAGGGATTGAGTAATGCAAAAGGAAGCCTCCAAGAAAAAAAAAAGAACTGCAAACAGAAGACTTTTAACTTCACTTAAGTTATTTGCATCTAGACCACATCAGCACTTTCCATTAAGAAAAGCCAAACTTAAGTTTGACAAATACCTTGCACCGTAGCATAGCTTTAACTTGGGTTTAAGCATAGAATACAAATTTAGTTGTGGCTGAGACTCTCTTGTACCCCAAGCAGACTAGATTACTGCTAGCTCAGGCTACATAATGTTGTTCCCTGCCCCAGTGAAATTTTTAAAGTCTGAGGGGATTTTGTGCTAGTCTAGTGGCTTAACTAAGATGTCAAGAAGTAGTTATTTAAAATATGAACTTGTATTAAGGCATCCTTTATCTATCCTTGCATTCTTAGTTTAGCAGCTAGTTCTCTTGCTCCAGAGATAGGAATCTCAAAGATACTGAGTTCTCCAAAGAGTAACTGTCATGTAATGTGAGCTTTCACCAGGTGAGATGAGCTGTGCTAGACCTCAGATAAGAGAGTTTGTCCTGTAAATTGGCCAGAAAGCTGTTAACATTTTCAAACTGAATTGTTAACACTGAGAATGGCTGAATCCTTGCGAATACCCCTGTCTTACACACAAATCTAAGCTTTTCCACAGTATCCCATTCCCTGTCCCCCTGCACTGCTTGGGGGGAGGAGGTAGAGAAATTAGGAGGGAAGTTGAGCCTGGAAAGAAGGGGGGGAGGTGTGTTTTAAGATTTAGTTTTAACTTCTCATTATCCTACTCTGATTTGATTTGCAATAAACTAAATTAATTTCTCCAAGTCGAGTCTGTTTTGCCTGTGACAGTAAAATTGCTGAGTGATCTCCCTGTCCTTATCTAGACCCACGAGCCTTTTGTTGTATTCCCCCCCCCCCCCCCCCCCCCCGTCCTGCTGAGGAGGGGGAGTGATAGAATGGCTTGGTGGGCGTTTGGTGTCTAGCTGAGGTCAACCCACCACAGTCCTTTTTGGTGCCCAATGTGGGGCACAAGGAATTTGAGATGAGGATAGTAATTGGGAGAGGTAATGGGCAAAATGTGGACTGAACACAGCTGGAGAGTGAAGAGCAGAATGATTGTGTGGGGTTTCTGTTGTAATTAGGGTGAAGGGATGAGGAGTGGATTGTGTGTAAATTGTCCACTTTTGTTGGTGTTGTGACAATGTTTTTTTGGTGTGGGGAATTCTTTTTGTTGATGTAAGTGAAATTTGTAAAGAGTGTCATGAATGTGTAATAATTCTTAAATATGTGATTCACAGAGGTGAGGGGTGGAATGTATTGGATTTGAGTGGTAAGGCTTGAAGGTGGGAGGGGGGCTATAGGGGTGGCTTCTGTGAGAAGCTGCTAAAACTTCCCCCATGTCTGATAGAGCCAGTGCCAGCCACCTCCAAGACAGACCCACCACTAGCCAAGGCTGAGCTAATCAACAATGGTAGAAGCACCTCTGTGATACCATATTTAAGGGGGGGGGGGGGGGGGGGACTGCTGTGCAACAGCAGCCAGAAGAGAGAGGGGTGAGAATATGTGAGAGAAACAACTGTGCAGACACATCAAGGTCAGTGAAAAAGGAGGGGGAGGAGGTGCTCCAAGTGCTGGAGCAGAGATTCCCCTGTAGCTCATGGTGAAGACCGTGATGAAGCTGTCCCCCTGCAGCCCATGGAGGTTCATGGTAGAGCAGATATCCACCTGCAGCCTGTGGAGGATCCCACGCCAGAGCAGGTGGATGCACCTGAAGGAGGCTGTGACCCAGTGGAGAGTCCATGCTGGAGCAGGCTCCTGGCAGGACTTGTGGCCCTGTGAAGAGAGGAGCCCATGCTGGAGCAAGTTTGCTGGTAGGACTTGTGACCCTGTGCAGGACCCATGCTGGAGCAGTCTGTTCCAGAAGGACTGCACCCTGCAGAAAGGACCCACGCTGGAGCAGTTCTGGAATAACTGCAGCCCATGGGAAGGACTCATGTTGGAGAAGTTTGTGGAGGACTGTCTCCCATGGGAGGGACCCCACGCTGGAGCAGGGGAAGAGTGTGAGGAGGAAGGAGCAGCAGAGGCAACGTGTAATGAACTGACGGCAACCCCCATTACCTGTCCCCCTGTGTTGCTTGGGGGGGGAGAAAGAGGTAGAGAAATTGTGAGCAATGTTGAGCCCAGGAAGGAGAGGGGTTGGGGGGGAAGGTGTTTTAAGATTTGTTTTTATTTCTCATTACCCTACTCTGATTGGATTGGTAATATATTAAATTAATTTCCCCAAGTCAAGTCTGTTTTGCCTGTGACAGTAACTGATGAGTGATCTCCCTGTCCTTATCTCAACCCAAGATTGTTTCATTGTGTTTTTCTCCCCCTGTCCAGTTGAGGAGGGGGTGTGATAGAGCAGCTTGGTGGGCACCTGGTGTCCGGCCAAGGTCAACCCACCCCACCATCTTCCCACATCTTGGGATTTTGTGGCTGTCTGAGTCTATGCAAATAAGCAGTCTGGCCTCCATTGGATGGAGGCAGATAGCAATAATGGAGGGATGACTCGAGTGTTAAGATGACAACTGATCATCTGGAGTTCTACCACTTTACAGTTGCCAAAGTGATCTCTGTCCTGTGTATATTTGCTCCTTCCTAGGTTGTTTGTTATTGCCCTTAACTTTACTTCAGAGTCAGATACTTACTGTGGCTGTATAACATGAACTGGGCGTAGCTCTGCCAACTAAACTGGGGAAGCAGGATCACTGACAGGCAGAACTCTGTGCCTTGAGGTTGCTGTTTCTTCTTTCCAGCATGGAGCAGGGCAGAATGTCCTAAAGCTCAGCTCTTAGAGAGCATGTCTTCAGGCATTAGTGGGCTTCAGTTTTCAGCAGAAAAGAACTGGACTAACAGGTGTAATGAGAATATTTTTCTTCAACATAAAATATTATGCCTTCCTACTGATTGTTGTTTGGATTTTCAAAATCTGCAGCAAGCATAGCTGACCACCATCTCATCATGCCTACTGAAGCTGAAACTAATACTATCAACAGCCAGCCTGAGCAACAGGCTCCACTGAAAGCACAACCTTCAAAGAAGGAAAAAAAGAAAGGTAAGGAATACTTACCTCTTGAACACTTCCTCTAGTCTCCTTAATCTTTGCGTTTGCCTAAAACTAAGATCACTCTCACCATAGTTGAAAGAATTGAGGTTTCAAGCTGACTGGAAGAGTGAATAAATAAGCTAGTAAAATAAATCTAACCAGATGGTAGGCTTTTAGCTTGAAAGGTTTTTTCTAGCTTTAAGTTCTGAAGCTCTCACTTCTACCTGTTAAATGACTCATTTGCTGAGCCTGCCGAGTCACCAAAAGCCTGAAGAAATGAAAGCCTACTGAGGAGGTGACCAGACCCATGACCATTCTGATAGCTGTCAGTCTGAACCTGAACTCGCTTCCTCCCCTCCCTCTAGAGGAGTGATATGTTGGATACAGATTCTAGTCCAGAGAAGCTAGAACACTCATTTAATGAGAATTATTGTAGATCAGATAATAGATTTTTTGATAGATTAGTTCATGTAAGTGTAACTACCTCAGAGATACATACATAGACACACACTCTGAGTATGTTGAGCATGCAGAAAAGAAAACCAAGCAGTTCTGAGAAGTAGTGGGAACAGTGGAAATAGCAAATATAGCTAAAATACCAAGTGATTACAGGGATGGGAGCATCAGGACTTGTAGAAATGATGGTGCTGATAGAAAGTTGTAGCACAGGGACTAGATGATTCTTGCATGCCTAAAAGAGATCTGACTACGCCAGAACTAGAGGCTAACATCTGAAAGCTTATTGAACATCCTGTATGGCCATGGGAAGTACCACTTTCGTGTTCTTGCTTAGCACTTATATCTACTTGGCTGTTGCCTATAAATATTTGTCTTTTATGTGGCAAATGATTGTTCTTGAAGTCCCCAAATATTAACCATTAGGCTCCACTCTTTGAACTGAGGCCAGATTCTGTAAGAACATTGTAACTTTAAAGGAGTAACTATCTTGCAGTGCATGCACTACTAGGACTAAGGTGGTTATTCAGTTATACTCAAGGGACAGTTTTAATATGTACTAATATGATGTATTTTTTAAAAAAAAAAAAACAAAAAACCCCAAACAAACCCAACCATAAACCTTTCTCTGTCTCCAGGGCCAGAAAAGACAAATGAATCTCTCTTGGCCAGATTCAAAGGTGATGGTGTAAGATACAAAGCTAAACTCATTGGCATTGATGATGTCCCAGATGCAAGAGGTGATAAAATGAGTCAGGATTCAATGATGAAGCTGAAGGTAAAAGCTTGAGCTGGCATGTAAGGAACATCTTCTGGGTAGCCTTCAGAAAGCTGATCAAATTGTCACTTTGGCATAACTTAAAGCACAGCTTAATAGTAACATAGTAATAACAGCACCATCCTAGATGGACATTACTTCTAAAGCTGTAACCCCTTGATCAAAGAACAGTGTTTCTCTAATGGCTATGGAATACTCCTTTGGGTCTCGTTGGCATTCAGTATGGATGCTATTAGAATGAACTTGATCACAAATAGTGAGCTTGGGCTTTGGGATCGGGGGGGGGGGGGCACTTTGTGCTTTGAGTTCTTATGTTAAATTACACAAGTTGGCATCCTATGGCAATGGTGACACCAAGAGATATAGATAAGCCAAAGAATAAATGAGACCCTGCAGTAACAAAGATGATTACTTCTGGAGAGCAGAACCCTCACATAGCTTCAAACAGGCCACAAAAGCTGGTAAAGATGCTACTGTAGCAGTTTTGTGAACTAAGCTTTAAAATTCCTAAATGTTTACAGAGGAAACACAATCTAGTTCTAAGGTATCACTTCTAACCTAGTCAGGCATATGTTGCAAGAAGACTGCTGCTCCAATTGTACAGTTGCATAGGAATAACTAGATTAGCACTAGTACAGTCACAGCCATGGGCTCATGAGAAATGTAAAGAAACAGTTCAAGCTCAGTCTAACAGTCTCATCAATACTTTGATATTCATCTTCTTCAGGGAATGGCAGTGTCAGCCCGCTCCCAAGGCCAACACAAACAGAAGATCTGGGTGAATGTTTCCCTCTCTGGTATTAAGATAATAGATGAGAAAACTGGGGTAAGATATGACTCATTCTCTTTAATGGGATTTCTATTTTTTTTAAAAAGCAAGTAAGGCACTTGGAAGTTAGGCCAATCTGAACTAGATTCACTAATGCCCCCTTCCTGCATATAGGAATTAGCTTGTGGAATGGGTTGTAAAGCTGAAGCCTCCTGCCAGAAAGATAGCTACATCCTATTGTGGTTAGTCAAAGCCTGATAAATCTGAGTCTTGAACTGAGCCTTGAACTTGAATCTGAGCCTTGTAACAATCTTAATTCTAACTATAGAGAAGAGCAGCTATTCTCTCTCCTACAATTTAAACTAATGTTGTTCCCCGCCCCCATTCTAGGTCATAGAGCATGAGCATCCAGTAAACAAAGTCTCCTTTATTGCTCGGGATGTAACAGACAATCGTGCCTTTGGCTATATTTGCGGAGGAGAAGGCCAGCACCAATTTTTTGCAATAAAAACAGCACAACAGGTATGGATCAGAGGCCCTTTTTCACTTGCTGTGAGTAATGCTATTGTGTAAACACTTAATATCTGATAAGGGTGTAGTGTTTTGCTAGTAGCCCTATGAGGTGTAGGGGAACATCAGCACAGATGGATTAGTGGTTCTCCACAAGTGGCTTTTATCTTGTTCAGCTTCTCTGTAGTCCAGAATAAAAACACTTGAGTAGCCTTGCTTACTATCATTAATCTTGGTTAACATGTCCACCATGGAAGTCGTTAGTGAGATGAATGGAGGTGTCTGCTCCACAAATTTGAGGTGATGATACTCTTACCTTATTCTTGCATCACTGGTTTACCATTTGCATAGCATTTAAAATAAATGTAGTACTAGCTATACAAGCTTTCTCCAGATTCGGTGTTGGAGTTGGTAGAAAACAGAGGGATGCAAATTGCTTTTCTTATGAGACTACAAGAGGGTTTAGATACTCTGCACTTTTGAGGAAATATGATTGGGACTTGCTATGTACTTATGAAATGTGCTACATGCTTTTAGCCAAAAAAAAAAAAAAGAAAAAGGCAGGCTTAACACAAGTACAGTCACTTTCCCTGGGGAGTTAACAACAGTTCTAAGCTGGTTGTGCCCCATTTACCTTTGAATTCTTCATAAGCTCTCTTATGCAGAGACTAGACAGTCATTTAAACTCTTGCTTTTCCTGTTATCTCAACCTTAATGTTGCACCATTTAGGAAAGTTTGGCTTGTTACTCCCTGGACTTCTACTGAAGCAAGCTGTGAAGTAGTACATGGCCTAAAATCTACGTTCTTTTTCAGGCTGAACCTCTAGTTGTTGATCTTAAGGACCTCTTCCAGCTAATATATAATATGAAGAAGAAGGAAGAGGAAGACAAGAAAAAGGCAAGTAAAACTATAGAAACTGCATTAGTTTGCATAGAAATAAAGCTTGTTTCAGCTTTGGCTTGGTTTTTGGGCTCTTGTGAGACTTGACACTGAGGTCTGTCTAGAGCCAGGATCATTTGAGGCTATTGGTTGGTAGTTGTACCAGCAGTTTGATTACCTCCTAGATCTGTTAAGCTCTCCAAAGCAAGAGGCTTTGGATATTCTGTGTGATATCTAGGTACTAAAAGCCTTCTCTTCTTTAGAGTGGAGAAGCAAGTAAGACTGCGGTAAGTCACTCCAACTCAGCCTCACTTGATTAGGTATGCTGCTGCAATACAACTAGCTTTGAGTTTTTGCTAGCATTATGGAGGCAACATCAGATGCCCAATTGCATTGGAAATGGGAGTAAAAGGGGTCTCCAGAACTAATATTAAGTAGTGATCTCCCTCATACTTCTTTCCATTACTTTCTTTTTTGAGCCTGCAAGTTGCTTGCTTAGGACAAGCTTTGATATTCCAATTATCATTGACACTTGTCCATCTATTACAGAATGGTAGCGAAGCACTAATTGCTGATCAAGCTGACAAACTGAAACTGGTAGGTTAAATTTTAGAGCTTTATGCTGATGCCATTAAGGAGTTCATAACTGACTGTCTCTACGTTGTGTGGGAACTATAGTATTTATAGATGTGTTTGCAATAGATCTGTATAATGCTTGATTCTTGCTCTTGCAAGAGCTGCAACAGATACTGATTCTTTCAATATTTCTGGCTTCAAGGGAGTTGACCAAGTGGACTTGTTTGGGGATATGTCAACACCTCCTGATGTGAGCAGTCCCACAGTAAGTAGAATAGGAAGTAAGTAGCTTAGTTGTCTTAGTTCTTGCTTTGAGAGCAAACTTTTTCCTAGTAATAGACCTGTTTTGGTGTCCTGCGTGGTGTTTTTTGTTTGTTTTTTTTTTTCTTTTTACATTGTTAGTTCTAGTTTCACTGAGACATCTGTTTAGCTATCATCAATGTACAAGTGCCTTAGGGCTATAATAGTATCTACTTACTAACTAGAGTAGCTAATGTCATTCTTATCCAGCAGAGTTCACTTGAGACTGCGTGACAGAGATAATCCTGTATTGTTAGTCAGATGCCTTTACAAATATGGACTAGCAGTACATGCCTCTGCTGTTATGAGAGCTATTACAGAAACTCAACTAAAGACCCTTGAAGCTGAAGCTCATTTTATGGACAAGCAAATACTTAAGTCCCTCAGAGTGGACTCCTGGCCATTCTAGACGGGCCCACCTAGCTCAAGATGTGGCCTAACTCCACAAAAGTATGCATTTAGCTTGTCATAGCTTAGTGTGACCCCCGAAATCCTTCTGGTTTATTCTAGCACTATAAGCCACCATCAGCCATGATTCAATTGGTGCTGCAATAGGTATCAGTCCAGCTAGCGACCAAGTCTTACCCTTCTACTGCCAGCTTGGTGGAGAGACAGCACATTCACCTCTTCCACCTGCAAATAGCTCTCTATTCTTACTCCAAAGCTGAGGCTGCAACTTAAAGTCACGCTAAAGCAGTGTGACTTCACAACTTGTCAAAACAAAGGACTAAAATTCAACCAGGGCTTCTTGACTCAAATGAAAGCCTAGGTACAACTAGCGTTTAATGACTCTACAGTTCCTAGGCTGTAGAACAAGCATCTGATATTTAACTAAGGGATCTTAAAACAGGTGCTTTTAACACTGAGCTTCTGATGCAAAGTAGCTGTGACTTGACCACAGCTTGTGGTGCTTGCCTTAATGGCTTAAGATGAAGCTTTAGTGTAACTTCACTGTGACACTGAATACTTTAGTATGATGTGTTGGATACCAGGATCTTTCCTTTTGCAGTTATTTTCCTTTAGCTTGTGTACTATGCAGCAAGTAATACATAAAGCTTACTTTATTTTTTTCTTTCTGAACAAATAGGAGACTAAAGAGATTCTGTTAGTGGATCTAAACTCTGAAATTGAGACCAAACAGACTTTTACAAAAGAGGATCTCTTCTTGAATGGCATCGCAACCTCTCTTCCACAACTAAAGCCACAGCCACCCTTCTTGCCTGAGAGTTCTTTCTCTACCAATCTCGGCTTCTTTCCTACACCTAATCCAGACCCTTTCAGTGATGATCCTTTTGCACAGCCAGACCAACCTGCACTGCTTTTATTTGATTCTCTAAAATCTGCTGATCAGAAGAAGGAAAGTCTAAGTACCCTGACAGCGGTGGGTAATGGTGTTTCAAATGATGATATTGACTACTTTGGTAAACAGTTTGACCAGATTTCTAATAGAACTGGCAAACAAGAAGCACTAACAAACCAGTGGCTGTTTGAGAGTAAGTTGCCTGCAGCAAGAACCCCAAATGGGGCACCAGAGAGAAAACAGAATGGCTTTTTTAAAGCCCCATTAAACCTGTTTGTGGAAGATCCTTCCAAAGGAGTATCTCTGCAGAATGGAGTAAAGTTGGATTCTGAAAGCAATATCCAGCTCATGTCACATGAGTCTATAACAATTAGCCCACCACCACAAAGTATCAAGACAGGAAGAGGAAGGAGGTCTGTCAAGGTGAACAATGTTCAAGTAATTAATGGTGATATGCATGCTGTTACTTAAAGAAGCTGGGTGAAGGAAGCTTTTCTTTCTTCATACTGTGTAACTGGCTGAACAGCTTCACAACACATCTACTCTTTCACCTGCCGTGCTTACTCTAACCTCTCTGTAGCCATGGTACACTAACATTCATGAATATTTCATAGTAGCTATGATCACTAAATTATACTTTCTTCCTTAATGCTGCCATACTTCTGTAAAGGTCTGGTAAGTATACTGTTATGTATATTGTCCCTTGATATAATGTCAGAACCTGTTATGATAGTTGTATGCACATCAGCCTGTGGTTTCATAACAATGAGGTACTAGCTTACAGAAACCTATGTAGTTTTGCAGTACCTGCCTACTGAGAGCAATCTCAATCACTTGCCTGATGAGACACAGGGTGGCTCTGGGTCAGCTGCATTTGTCTTGCACTGAAACTATGCAAAACTCAGTTGCTGACCTTGCCACAACTGCGGGGGTCACTGCAGACTGAGCAGGAAGGCTGTGGGGGAAACTTGTTATGCTAGTAAATTATTCAGTCACTTTAAGCCATATTCTGCTGTTGACTTGTAACTACTGTATATTATACCTACTTAGTGCCACGCATCTCATTAAGTGTGAACAAAATAGTGAGGTTTGAAACTCATATTTGGTCTCTAAAGGATGCATCAAAGTTCTCTGCTGTAGCTGAAATAAAAGCTTGTAGCTGATGGGTCTTGATCAAGCTAGCATGTGTTCTGCCATGCTGTCTCACAACAGCTTTTTTCTTTCTAGACTGCATCAAATGACTTATTTAGCTCAGACTTGTTTGTGCCAACTACAGAGAGCCTCAGCTTGACCTCAGTGGTACAGACAGGACCTGTGCCAACTAATCCACTGGACCTCTTCAAAACAAGTCCTACCACAGCACCTCCATTGGCTGATCTAGGTTAGTTCACAAAGCAAAGCTCTTGTTCCAGTCTAAGATATCTGTTAACACCAACACAGGGTTCTAGTTGTCCTTTACTTCATGTGCAGTGCCCTGCCCTTTTAACCCATGCGCTGTCTGCCCTAAACTATTAAATTCTGTGAATAGAGCCCTAAACTTTGTATCCTTAACTGGAACAGGGTGTTTTGCTTAAACTTTGACAGCAGCTTGCTGCTTCAGGTACACAAGGTTCAAGTATGCCAAGCACAACTTGGGAGGCCAGGGTAGCACTGCTGCAGAGTAATCATTTACACAGAAGTAACTATATGGTAAATATTTAGTCCCAGCACAGAAGTGATAGATATATATTCCTACTCCTGTTCTATCAATTCTGTTCTTCCAGGACCAAAATAGAGCCAAGTAAAAAATGTTAACCCCCTTCTCTCCCTTCCAATAACTTAATTTCAAGTGTAAATCAAGTCTTTTGCAAACAGCACATGTTTTGCCAGTACTCTTGGTGGAATTGATACATTCCTACTTGAGGTCTTTAGGTCACTGAAGTGCTGTGTAACAACAATCTCCCCCCAGGTGGCTTGCCAGTAACTTCATCACCATGGAGTGCACAGACATCTGCCTTTACTCAGACTGCATCAGTCTTTCCTGTGTCTATGATGCTTGCTCAGCCTACAGGATTTACTCAAGCAGTGCCAAGCTGGAGCCAGCCTGCATCTTTTGGTCCAGCAGCCTCTCAGACCTCTGGTCTCTGGGCACAGCCAGCACAAGTTCCATCTACATGGGCACAACCATCCAGTGCTGTAAATCCCTTCCAGAGTAGTGTGTTCCTATCTTCAGTGCTACCTACTCAGGCCTCATCTGTACTATCCTCCATGTCAACAACTAGCCCACCTCAGCCACCACCTAGAACTGCACCTCAGAAGGAGCTATCCAAGAGAGACAGCGATGCTTTTATTGCTCTGGATCCACTTGGTGATAGAGAGATGAAGGATGTCAAGGAAATGTTCAAAGACTTCCATCTGACAAAGCCACCTGCAGTACCAGCAAGGAGAGGAGAGCAGCAAAGCCTTTCAGGTGCTTCTGGATCTTTCAGCAATTATTTTAGTAGTAAAGTAGGCATTAATCAAGATAGTACAGATCATGATGACAGGAAGCTAGCAAGCTGTCTGCCAAAATGACTGAAAAATCTTTTTTTTCTGCTTGGATAGCTGCTCAGGCAGTGGGATGGCTGATCACTTCTTTTCTGATAGAACTAAAAATTTGATTTAATGGTTATGGAAACAGGATTGAAGGACTATCTCCCCTAATAATGTTAAAGAATTGATCAATGTCAGTGGCCAAACACTGACACCTAGTGCCTAAACTACTTGACTAGACAGGTAAACTAGGTCTGTACAGTGTTAGAAGTCCCATCTAGTTTAAGTGTACTGAGGGACAAGCAGGAGATTAAAATTGTGAGGCCACTCAAAGCAACTTTTGTGTGGGTTTTTATGCACCTAATTAGGTGAGCTTTGGTGTTGCTATATGGACAGAGCCAAGAACTTGTAAAAGCTGTTTAGTGATATAGCAGTATGTCTCTCTTCCCTAGAACCACCAAAGTCTGTTCCCCGACAAACTGGGGTGCCAGCTGATGGCCTGTTTGAAAGTCAAGCTAAAGCAGACCTTTTCAGTGCCTCATCTGTAAGTAGTAAAAACCAAATGCCCTCCCCCTGACTTTGCCCCCCAGGGAGTCTGTAACCAGTTCCCCAAGCTTCTACAAAAGACTGTAAAATAATGTAGTTGCAGAAGTCTTTCACTTTGGCTATGCTTACCTCTGCAGAATAGACAGTGTGGACTGTGCAGTTCTCTAGCTGAACAAATGGGAGGCTTCCATGTTCAGTACCCCCTGGGGGAGGAAGTGGCTTTACTGCATCACTCCATTTGGGACACAGCACTTGAAGCCCTTGGTGGAAATTCTGGATCAGTTTCAGAATGCTGACTTAAGACATCTAGCATTTGGCTAAAACAGACCTCATCATGACTATACTGGCTCAGCTCCAAATGAGTGTTCATTAAGCACACATGGCTTTTCTGAAAGATACCTTGCCTCAGACTAGGATAATTGATAACATGGATTTAGAGCCCTTTTCTCCTGTTAAAGCAGTACAGTTAATGTGTATTTAGCAGGCACTCTGCAGTATTCTCTTTCCAGAAGGTGTTTGGAACAGGAACTATCTGACACAAACATGCAGAATAAACCTGGAAATACACTAACGGCCTATGATCTCTCTCTTAGAAGGAATCTCAGAAACCACCTTCTGGTCCTTTTGGCGATTCTTTTGGCAACCCATTTGCATAGACCAGGTAAGTTTTCCATGAATAAGACAACCTACTTCATTCTCTGAAGTTGATTTGGAAAACCTTTGGCAAAGAGCTGTCTAAACTACACTGGCTTAACTTCAGTGCTCCTCTGAAGTGTGGCAAACAGTCCCTAAAAGAACACTAGTGCTAAAGCACCTCTATTCAGAACTGTATATAGCTGTGTTCTGGCTAAGCCTTAGCTGGTTTCACTTTCTTAGAAATAAAGATTTTATTCTTCCATGGACTTAAATCTCAAGGCCACAATAGATCTAGATTTCCCTTCCTTGAGGAAAGTTAATGTGTAAATGTACCGAAAAACTGAGGGGCGACTAAAATCTTTCAGATATCCCTTTAGGAGGGTGTTAGCACACAGCGCCCTATCCAGCTTTCTGAAGTTTAATCCCCTAAATATTGTGGGTTTGTACTCTAGGTGAATTACAGTAAAAACAGGATAAGGGCTATTGGAGCTCTTGTCACTAGAAATGTAAATCAAACTCTCTACCATTGACTAGAGAACATGAACTGTCAAACTAGCAAATCTATTCTTTTGCCATACCTCTAAGTCTCCCCTGAAATACTGTCTAGCTTCTAACAGAAGACAAGTATTTCTATTTATTGCTTTAGTTTTTGTTCTCTTAGTGGCTCTAAACTAGTCTAAGCAATAAAATTATAATTTATAGCCATCCTAACCCTAAATCCTTTTCATCATGCTAGGCATAACCAGAAAAGGACAAATGGAATAACTGGACCTCTTTTCAACGTGACTTTTCTACTTGTTTCATTTTGCTGTCTGCCACTCTTGCTGCCGTTCCATGATGTCTGTAATCTAAAACATGTCCAGGTGGATTGAAACATGAACCCTCAAAGATCATACTGTAAGATGATAATTTAGGGCAAAGCAAATGGAAATCACAGAATCATCAGGGTTGGAAGGGACCTCTGGAGATCATCTAAGTCCAACCCCCCTGCCACAGCAGGGACACCTACAGCAGGTTGCACAGGACGACTCATGCTGAAGACCCAAATTTAAATTGGTGGATATTTAATTTTACTTTAGTTCTCTACAATCTTCCCCAGAAGAGCTTATCAACAGTCATGTCTTGTAAATATGGTCACCATAATTCCTCTTTCTTTGGCACTTACCTTCAGTTCCTATATTTTAGGACAGTATCTGGGGAAGAAATGCTGCCTTCACATAAGGGAATTGAATTAGTAGCTGAAACTCCATGCTCTAAACAACAGCTGCATGTTATCACAAGAGCAGTCAGTTGTAAAGTGGAGGCTACTCCTAATTGGTGACTGGACACATGACTTGGTCTCTGAGCCAGAAAGATGTAAACTGTAGGGGGGGATACAATACTTGTCCATTCCTGACTCGCCGAGGAGACCAGCTCTAGTGCAGGTAAGTCCGCACTGGGGAAGGGAATCTAGGTGGAAAAGGTCGGCAAGGGGCTCTTTTGGGGGCTTTCGAAGCCGGGAAAAGCGGCTAGCTCGGGCCGGGACCGGCAGCTCGGGGGCGGGCTGCTGACGCGGCAGGGGTGGAGCCAACACCACACGCGGCAGTTCTAAACGGGCGGTCCCGGACTGTTGCACACCCAGCATGCAGGTAGCCAGTGGGCGTCACCGCGGCGAGAGCGGGTGAACAGGGTGCAGCATTTCGCACGATAGTCGCTGAAAGCCTTGCGACTAAGCCGGGCACGAACTGGGTGAGCGCAAGCTGAGGAACATCAGCGTGCAGGGGTGTGTGCTCAGGGTGTGTGGGAAGCAGACAGCAGTGATTGGTCATCTCCCGGCTCAAGAGAAGAACATGGCCACAAAACGGCCAAAAGCCCCTGCAAGAAAGAATGTGGAAACTCAGACCGAGTTCCTGCGCAAGCATGTGGCTGTGCAGGTCTCGGGCTGCAACGAATGCCTGAGCCTGGCACTGCTCTCACAGGGAGCCAGAGACACTGCCTGTGTACGGTGTGATCAAACAAACGATCTGCTCAGGCAGGTGGTTTAACTGAGGGAGGAGGTAGAAAGGCTAAGAAGTATTAGAGACTGTGAAAGTGAAATAAACTGGTGGAGCCATACCCTGAGGCAAAGGCAGCAGGAAGAGGCCCTGTCAGAAGTGGATGATCCCCTTCCCTCCTGTCACCAGGCAGAAGGAGGGGACTTGAGTGACAAGGGTGAGTGGAGACAGGTCCCTCCTTGGAGAGGCAACCGAAACCCTTCATGGTCCCCCTCACCATCCCAATTGCCCTTGCATAATAGGTATGGAGCTTTGGAAATTGAGGGCCAGGCAATTGAGGATGAAGAGGATGATCCATCCAGCGAGTCGCCCAGGGCTAACCACTCACCCCCACACCTTAGGACTTCCTCAACCAAGAAAGATAGAAAGGTAATTGTAGTAGGTGACTCCCTTCTGAGGGGAACAGAGTGCCCTATTTGTAGACCGGACCCATCCCACAGGGAAGTCAGCTGCCTCCCTGGGGCCAGGATTAAGGATAAACAGAGAAAACTCCCTACCCTGGTTTGGCCCTCAGATTATTACCCACTCCTGATATTTCAGGTAGGTGGCGATGAGGTAGCTACCAGAAGTCTAAGGGTAATGAAGAATGACTTTAGGGCCCTGGGACAGCTGGTCAAGGAATCAGGAGCACAAATAGTGTTCCCCTGTATCCCACCAGTTGCAGGGGTTGACGAGGGGATAAATAGGAGGAGCCAGAAAACTAACTCCTGGCTCCAAGACTGGTTTCTTTGATCATGGGTTGATCTATAGGACACCGGGCATGCTGGCAACAGGTGGGGAAAGCCTAACCCAAAGGGGAAGGAAGATCCTGGGACAAGAGTTAGCTGGGCTCGTTCATAGGGCTTTAAACTAGGTTTGAAGGGGGATGGGGATGAAACCAGGATTACTAAAGTGGTGCCTGGGAGTAGCATGCCAGTGCTTCTGGGTAAAAGTGTTAGCAAGGTCTTGCAGTCTGTCACAGTGATGGCAGGGGATGTGGCAGCAAAGACATGAGGGGTAGTGATAATTTGGTAACTACAGAAGTGTCTGAGCAGGATCAGGTGGGAATTAGGGCTTGTCCCCCCCAAAAAGTGGCAGGACAATTAGCCCAGCTGAAGTGCATCTACACTAATGCACGCAGCATGGGGAATAAACAGGAGGAGCTGGAGGCCATTGTACAGCAAGGAAACTATGATATAGTTGCCGTCACAGAAATGTGGTGGGAAGACTCACACAACTGGAGTGCTGTGATTGATGGTTACCACCTTTTCAGAAGGGATAGGCAAGGAAGGAGAGGTGGTGGGGTGGCCCTCTATGTTAGGGGCAGGTTTGAATGTCTAGAGCTTAACAATGTGAATGACAGTGGTGAGTGTTTATGGATAAGAATCAAGGGGAAGGCCAATAAGGCAGACATCATGGTGGGAGTTTGTTATAGACACCCCCCCCCCCCCCCCCAATCAGGATGTAGAGGCTGATGAAATATTCTATAAGCAGCTGGCAGAGGTCTCGCGGTTGCTCACCCTTGTTCTCATGGGGGACTTCAGCTTCCCGGATGTCTGCTGGAAATACCATGTAGCAGAGAGGGAACAGTCCCAGAGGTTCCTGGAGTGTGTGGAAGACAACTTCCTAACACAGCTGGTGAAGGAACCAACTAGGCAAAGTGCCCTACTGGACCTACTGTTTGTTAACAGAGAAGGTCTTGTGGGGGATGTAAAAGTTGGAGGTCGTCTTGGGCACAGCGATCACGAAATGGTAGAATTTTTAATTCTTGGTGAAGCAAGGCAGGGAGCCAGCAGAACTGCTACCTTGGACTTCCAAAGGGCAGACTTTAGCCTGTTTAGGAACATGGTTGAGAGTGTCCCTTGGGAGGCAGTTTTGAAGGGCAAATGTGACCAGGAAGGCTGGTCATACTTCAAGCAGGAACTCTTAAAAACACAGGAGAAGGCCATCCCCACGTCCCAGAAAACGAGTCGACGGGGAAGAAGACCAGCCTGGCTAAATAGAGAGCTTTGACTGGACCTCAGGAAAAAAAGGAAAGCTTACATTCTCTGGAAAAGGGGGTTGGCAACTTATGAGGATTACCAAGATGTAACGAAGCTATGCAGGGGGAAAATTAGAAGGGCCAAAGCTCAACCAGAACTCAGCTTGGCCACTGCAGTTAAAGATAAGAAGAGATTCTTTCCAGTATATCAATAGAAAAAGGATGACTAGGGGAAATGTAGGCCCACTGATGAATGAGATGGGTGCCCTATTGGTGGAAGACACAGAGAAGGCAGAGTTACTGAATGCCTTCTCTTCTTAAGTCTTCACTGCTAAAGCTATCCCTCATGAATCCCAAACCCTGGGGGCAAGGGGGAAGGTCTGGAGAGAGAAAGATTTTCCCTCAGTTGAGGAGGACTGGGTCAGAGACCACTTGGCCAAGCTGGACGTCCATAAGTCCATGGGCCCTGATGGGATGCACCCGCAAGTGCTGAGAGAGCTGGCAGATGTTATTGCTAGACCACTCTCCATCATCTTTGAAAGGTCATGGGGAACAGGAGAGGTGCCGGAGGACTGGAGGAAGGCCGACATCACTCCAATCTTCAAAAAAGGCAAGAAGGAGGACCCAGGGAACTACAGGCCGGTTAGTCTCACCTCTGTCCCTGGGAAGGTAATGGAGCGACTCGTTCTGGATGTAATCTCCAAACACGCTAAGGAACAGGAAGTTATTGGAAGTGGTCAACACGGATTTACCAAGGGTAAATCATGCTTGACCAATCTGCTAGCCTTCTAAGATGTTATAACTGGTTGGCTGGATGAGGGGAGAGACATAGATGTCATCTACCTTGACTTCAGGAAGGCTTTTGACACTGTCTCCTATAACATCCTCATTAGGAAGCTGAGGAAGTGTGGGCTAGATGAGGAGACAGCAAGGTGGACTGAGAGCTGGCTGTGTGACAGAACTCAGAGGGTTCTGATTAATGGAGCAGTGTCAAGTTGGAGGCCTGTAACCAGTGGTGTCCCCCAGGGATCAATACTGGGTCCAATCTTGTTCAATATATTCATTAATGACCTGGATGAGGGGACAGAGTGTATCCTCAGCAAGTTCGCTGATGATACCAAATTGGGAGGGGTGGCTGACACTCCAGAGGGCTGCGCTGCCATCCAGCATGACCTGGACAGGCTGGAGAGCTGGGCAGAGAAGAACCTAATGAGGTTCAACAAGAGCAAGTGCAAGGTCCTGCACCTGGGGAGGAAGAATGCTAGGCACCAGTATAGGTTAGGGGTGGACCTGCTGGGAAGTAGTTCTGAGGAGAAGGATCTGGGGGTCCTGGTAGATAGTAAATTATCCATGAGCCAGCAATGTGCCCTTGTTGCCAGGAAGGCCAATGGAATCCTGGGCTGCATAGGGAAGAGTGTGGCCAGTAGGTCGAGGGAGGTCATTCTCCCCCTCTACTCTGCACTGGTGAGGCCACAACTGGAATACTGTGTCCAGTTCTGGGCTCCCCAGTTCAAGAAGGACAGGGAACTGCTGGAGAGAGTCCAGCGTAGGGCAACTAAGATGACTGAGGGATTGGAGCATCTCCCTTATGAGGAAAGGCTGAGAGAGCTGGGACTCTTTAGCCTGGAGAAGAGAAGGCTGAGGGGAGACCTTATTTTGGCGTACAAGTATCTAAAGGGTGGGTTGAAGGAGGATGGAGCCAGACTCTTTTCAGTGGTTCCCAGTGACAGGACAAGGGGCAAGGGGCACAAGTTGGAACATAGGAAGTTCCGTTCAAATACGTGGAAAAGCTTCTTTACAGTTCGGGTGACAGAGCACTGGAACAGGCTGCGCAGGGAGGTTGTGGAGTCCCCTTCTCTGGAGATTTTCAAGACCCGCCTGGATGCAGTCCTGAGTAATGTGCTCTAGGCAATCCTGCTTTAGCAGGGGAGTTAGACTACATGATCTCTAGAGGTCCCTTCCAACTCTGAAAATGCCGTGATTTAACTAATGGTAAAAGTAGCCCTCTGTTATAAACCTCTAATAAAGGGACTTTCTGTGGAGTCTGTAATGGAACTGCTGGGGTCCAGAGTACTAGAGGCCTACACTGTAGGGTCGGATAAGCTGAAACACTTCTTGCAGAACATTGAGGTAGTCATGGACACTGTTGTCTTGGTGCTAATCTGACTTTTTTCAGGGAGGGAAATCTACTAGGATTGCTTTTTTATTAAGGTGACTTGGCAGACAAATGGAACAAGCAGATAGGCTTCTTGCATGTTGTCCTGGTTCAAGGTAAAACAGGACCAATTTTGTTCAGTAACTTTGCTTCTTAGCTGGGCCTCTTCTAACTACTGAAACTAACAGCATATTGTGCAGACAATGTTTGCTATCTCAGAGTGATCAGACCTATGTTTATAGCTGATGCCCAGGCATGGTATGCAGAGAGGTTCTTGCTTACACTTATTGCTGTAACACCCAAGGCCAACCAACTTTATTTGCCCCATTGGAGGGTGGGAAGCAGAAAAGCATAGTGAGGTCACACCTGCGGGGAGGAGCAGACAGGACAGGTGACCCAAAACTGACCAACAGGGTATTCCAGCCTATCTGCCTCATTCATATAAAAGCTGAGGGATCAAAGGGTCAGCTCTCTTCCTTCTATGGCTGGTGTCTGAGGAGGACTCTGTCTGTTCATCTGCCTTTGATCTCGACCCTGAATGCAGATCTGGAATCTGGTTCCTGTCTGTCACTGAGTCCAGCCTGGGACTGCCCCAGTGCCAGCCGGTGTCGTGATTGTCATCCTGGGAGCTTGATGTGGTTTTGTATATTTTTCATTTTTTCTTTTTATTTTATTATTAATATTTCATGAAAGTAGTTTAGATCCTTCTAAACTCCTAAGTCTCTTTTTCCCTCCTCTGCCTCTCTCTTTGTAGAGGGGTAGAGGTCAGTCCTATTTGGGGTCCCCCACATCCCCAGTAGCTGATTCGGCCTAAACCACAACATGTATATCAGTGAATGTCCCTGATGTTGCTCAGTTTGAATTGTCACATGGTATAATGTGGCATGTTTCCAGTATGTTAGACAGGAGAAAGACAATAATGGCTTTACTCCATGCCTAGATTCTTTGTGAACAGATGTACCACCTCTGTGCTGTTAATGTGAGGTTGTCCTCAGTGTCTTGAAAATAGTGCCTTTTCTAAAGAACTTCTTAACCAACTGATTTAGAGATCTGTTAGTAATAATTGACTGTAACAGCTACATTCTTGGCCAGTGGTGATGGCTGATGTGTCAGAGGTTTTTCTGTTAATGCTAAGTATAAACTTGAAATAGTATTGTTAAATCAAATGCCTAAGCAGTTGCTGAACTAGAGAGCTAAGAAAGTCAACTCGAAGACAGCCTTAGTATGAAGTTCAGCCAGTCATGCAATGTCTTGTATATAAACTTCTGTTGTACTTTCTGTAATACAAAAAAAAGCTATGAATTTCAGCATTTGTCTCAAACTGGAAATGTAGAAACTTGTGTGTTACACTGTTGTATAAAACTGTAGTATCTCAAGTGATGTTACCTAATGACACTAAAAAGAAGCAACTCTTCATAGCAAGCCAACATCAGTGTGGCTGTTGATTCTGTCCTCTATAACTCAATCTTATGGTCTAGTTGATGCTAAGAGTTCAGAGCCTGCTAAAAATTTTGTGTCTCTCAGGTTCTTACAATAGCTTTCTGATAGCATGGTCTTAAGTCTTTCTGTAGCTTCTTGTATCAGGCCTATTCAACATGAGCTGCCCCACAGCAAAATAAAGTCTCCAGTTGCCTTAGTAAAATGTCACTCATTCCATTAACTGCTCAGCGTGAGTTTGCTACTACTAAAGATTCTTTCTTGCTCCCTTCTACAGGAGGGACCATGGAAGCTGGGTACTTGCATTGCATTCAGAAGTTTCATTCATTCGACTTGTCTATTCCAACTCTGCAAGAGGTCTAAACTGATGCTGGGAAAACTAAATTAGAATGGGAAAAACATTTAACTCATGTTCAAAACAAAGTTTACAATTCCATTAATGCAGATGGCTAAAAATAAATTGATCAGAAAGTTGTGTGGTGTGTTGTGTGTTTGGGGTTTTTTTGGCTTTTGTTTTGGTGGTGGTTGTTGTGTTTTTTTTTTTTTTTTTAAGACTAGCCTTTAGTACTGGAGACAGACCTGTAACTGTCAGCCTGATGTATCACTGAATAAATAGAATGGATGCTTGCTTACTTCTTTCAGTACCATTTGATTGGGATGGTTAAGGGAGGGAAAACAACTCATTGAAAGGGAGTTGGTATCCAGATTGAAGTATAGGTCTTACAGTGCTTCAGAGATTTTGTAGGTTTTTTGGCTGCATGGCAACATGTAATTTAGTATTCAAAGATACCATCTAATCTAAAGCTAAAAAACCACAACTGTTTCAGTGCTTGAGAGAAGGGATATGTTTACCAGCATTTGAGCTAAGTATCTAAATGACCATTTGCAGGTCAAGCTAAAATTAACAGTCCTACTATGTTGGAGTTTTGCAATAGCTGTCAGTATGATTGCTGAGAGCTGGTTAGTAGGACCTCTTACAGGTTGGTCAAAAATGCTTGTTTGTCTGCTAGCTTAGTTTGAATAGCTGTTTACCCTGATTTACTCTGTCTTAAAGAACTGTGAACTGTGGTGATGTATATAGCATCAATTGAAGCAGGTATGATGAAATGGCACAATATTATAAGTGTCTGTCTTGCATTCTTGCTCAACAAATGAGTTTAGTGCAATTAGACTCATCAAGCTGGACTGAGGCTGCATTAGATTTAAATTACTCTAAATTAAATTATCCCAAATTAAGGATTGAATGGGGGAGGGGGAAATTGCCTGACACGTTTCCCACACATACAAAAAGGGGGAACAGAAAAAAATTAAAAGTCAATTCCTTTATTTACCCATGGTAATGTAGAATATCCTTATACTAGATGATTATTTTAAGCTTGAGTCCAGATACTTAAACAACTCTTAACTGATAAACAGTAGGCTATTTATGAGCTACTTCAGTCTTGTGACTGTGTCCAACACATAATGCCTTAAATCTGGATTACAGCAAACTGTTGAGTAGAGCTAAAGAGCTAGCTTGTAGTTTGGGTTTTGGTGACAGAGTAAAAGCTAGAAGAGTTTTAGGCTCTTTCAAAACAACAAAAAAAAGTGTGGTTTTATATTGGCAGGGAGAAGAGAATAAAAAGGAATATTGGGCCTTTGTTCTTGCAATATTCTATGTTAGATGCTGAATTTGCTCTTGTAAACAGCTCTGCTTTAGGAACTATTTGTTCCTTGCACAAGTCACTGCTATGACAGCTTTTACTAGGCAGTTAATTGCTCTCTAATTAAATAGAAAAGGTCTTTCTTGTATTTAACAGGTACTAATAAACAAAAATGGTTTGTTTTCAATCTTGAAACTATCTTACACTATTTCCCGGTCTCCATGCAGGAAAGTAGAATTTTCTGAAAAGTGGACTTGGTAAGAGTACTTACCATAAGTCAGTTTTGGCCAGTAATTGGCATTCTTCAGTAAGCACTGCTTTTTGTTTGTTTTCTTGGTAATAAATAAAAAAGGGAACAAAAAGAAATTACAAATTCAGTTATGGTAATTCTTCTCTATTCAGCTACAAAATGAGAAGCATGCATGTTATCCTGCAGCTTATATCCAAACTATGCAGTTTAGAGGTGGCTGCCTCATTTTTGGGGGAAAGCAGAAGGTAAGTGTCCTTGGTCTTCTGCAGATGTCTGTTTTATTTCTCCAACACAGTGCATGAGCCTCCAATGCAGACAATACAATGGTAGCTTGCTCAGATATCCAATGAAAAAGGAAACTACTTGCTGTATTTGAAGGAGTCAAATAGAAATGGTTTATCTACTTCATTGATTTTTGCACGTATGTGGCACAATAAAGGTGACGAATAGCAGTTGAAGCCATGTTCTTGCAGGGAGGTGGAGCTCAGGCAGCTGTTTTCTATTGCATGCTGAGTGTGACAGTAGAATCTAATCTTAATCTGTTTATGAAGATGCACAATTTTATGCTGACAGTACTTATATTACTACTTCAAGTCTCCTAGACTGCCTGTTTCTAATTCTTTGGAAACATAGCCTTTGTTTTCAACTGTAAGTACTACTAGAAGGAGAACTAAAGGCTTAGCCCCTGCAAAAACATTGTATCAGAACAACTGAATAGCTACACTATCACAAATAGAGCTGCCTAGTCTATATCTCGCTTATGAAAATGGTCAGTACTAAGTGGTGTAAGAATGTGAGTCTCATAATAGATATATGTACACTAAGAATAAATTGGGATCCATCTGCACTTAAATTGCAGTATGCGAGACAGATGGACCCACTCTGAGTGAACAGTACTTTGGTTTAGGAATCACAGACAAGTAGGCCTGACTGTGTTACAACTACGAACTAAGAGTCTGAATATGTAAATGTGTAATTAGAACTCCTTGTGATTAAATGCACCTTTTGCAATTATGAGTAAGAACAAACAGTGAAGAATACCACATCATGCCACGTCAGCTATTTGCAAAAGCTTCTATCTCCCTAATCCACACAGAGTTTTTCTATTATCAGCCGAAAACAGCCATAGTGGTCAAAGAGTGTGGCAAACAGAAGGACACTACAAGAGAGAAAGACCAAGAGTTCACTGAGAGTTCACTCCTGTGTGACCACTGGACACCACTAGGGATCACCCCAAGACCCCCCATGAAGCCCCTAATGGACTTAATGTGCATGTGCCAGGGTGATATAAATATTATTGAGTTCTGGGAAATGTAATTAATATAGAAATGAGTTCTGGGAGATATAATGACTATGCATATTCTGCATAGATATAAGTCTCTGTGAATCTCATATTCGATAGACCTGTTGGGTGGAGAGATCCCCCATATCCCTGGCACCGAATAAAGAATGCCTGCTTCTTAAGAATACATTGGTGTTAAGAGGTTCATTCCCAATTTTGGTAACAACTGTAATCAGCCTTGCTGTGCAAACCTTGAGAACTATGCCAGGCCATATCTTCTCAGGAGCCAAGGACTCTAGGCCATGTCTTGTCAGGTGCTACCAGTACCAGCCTGAGCTGGGACTAGACAAAACTAAAACTGCTACAGCTGCACATACACCAAAGGGGAGGTTGACTATGAGTCAGTCACTTTATTCTATAGCCCTCCCTGAGCCCCTTGAGCTCTCCTGTATGGCAGCAGGCCGCAAGGTGGTGATCTTCCCCCTTGAGGGAGGAGGTGTCATTGTTTAGCCCCGGCTGGCAAGAACGAACCACGTGGCTGTTCACTCACCCCTCTGCAGCTGTGGGATGGGGGGAAGGAAAAGGCAAAACTCGTGGGTTGAGATAAAGGCAGTTTAACAGAACACCAAAGAGAAAAAAGAAAACAACAATACTGAGAGAGGAATGTACAAAACACAATTAATGTACCACCGCTCACCGACCGGATCGGAAAACCCGCTCCCAAGCAGTGATTTCCTTCCAGCTCCCCGGCTATATACCGGGCATGGCGTCTCCTGGTATCGAATACCCGTTTGGCCAGTCTGGGTCAGCCGCCCCCTCCCCCCCCCCCCTCGTCCAGTCCCGTCCCAGCTCCTTGTGAAAATTAACCCTATTCCCGCTGGAATCGGGACAGGAGGTAAGTGACATTTTACATTAGGTCTAAAAGCATATTGTATGCTAGCAACATTTATATATATATAGCTTAATTATAAGAAGTGTAGTAAGTATTTAGAGTGTTTGACTGCTATCTAATCATAGTCTAAAATATCATTTAAGTTATCATTTAAATCATTGCCAAATCACTGTTTAATTAACATTCAATTATTGCTTAATCACCATTTAATTATAATTCAATAAGCAATTAATTATTATTTGATCATCATTTAATCATTAATAAAACGCTTTTAGTTAACCCCACAATGATGACGTCTCTTAATAATTCACCTGTGATGCTATGCGAAGCATTTTGTGAAGACATGTGAATACTGTCTGAATAACCCAGTGTTGCCTCCCACACGTGTGTCCAGGCCTGAGGGTGGCTGCTGCTATTATTGCTTGAAATACGTGAACAGACTTTGAAGAGCCTTCAAAATGACAAGGATTACTGCTTCTCTCTCTCTTTGTTTTGATTACTTTTATTTTGGCATTCAGATCCAACTACAGCACAGGTTTGATATCTTCTGCTTGGATTATTACTAACTGAATATATGATTATTACAGAGAGTCCATAGCAGGCAGCATGGGCCAGTTGCTTGGCTTTGCATCATGCCAAAGACTATGTAGCTGCATTATGGTGCTAGCAACTACAGTTGGCAAAATTATGCCCTCATGTGATGCTATTATGTCTTCAAATGCGAGAGCTATGCCTTCTCTCTTTGTCAGTGCTGGTTGTCAAACCAAGCCTTTTTCTTGAGTCATCAGTTTTATAACTGATGGACTGAATAGCTCTGTATTTTGAAGTATGGATCAACAACAAATCACTGAAGCTGGGTGGCTTGAAGGTGTTCAGTGTATTGTGCATTCCAAGACAAGGTGCAAGCAATTTTGTGTACTGATTGTGAAATGGCTTTTCCTTTCCAAAGAGCACTCTTCCATCCCTCAACCCCCCCCAATAATGGATAGCAGAAAAGGTATTTTGATTTCTATGCTTGTCTCTGAAGTTCTTGGTACTAATTGCCACCTTCAGTGACATTCTTCAGTAGCTGAACTGCTTTCACCTCCTCTCCTATTTAAATTGTGTGATGTAACATCTCCTGTTTCAGCATGATTTTTCAGTAACCCTTTCTCCCTGGGTTTAATGTGAAGGTGATAAGCCTGTCATTTTTCCTAATATCTTTGTGTTTCTAAACAATGTTGTGTGTCCTTTTGAATTACCAGATCAATCTGGATAGTGGATGCAGTATTGGTGTTTTAGAATTTGAGACGCACTTGAAATGAGCTTTTTCTCATTTTAATATTTTTCTTGTTCTCTAACCTCAAGTAAAACCAAAACCTTAAAGCTGGATCTGCAGCAAATTATATGAAACTTGTGCCCCAACCTGGAGGGTAACCAGGGGTTTGCATGGCAATGTTTTGGTAGCAGGGGGGCTACAGGGGTGGCTTCTGTGAGAAGCTGCTCAAAGCTTCCCCTATGTCCGATAAGAGCCAATGCTAGTCGGCTCCAAGATGGACCTGCTGCTGGCTAAAGCTGAGCCCATCAGCAATGGTGGTAGCACCTCTGTGATAACATATTTAAGAAGGAGAAAAAGCTGCTGCGCAACAGCAGCTGGAAGAGAGGGGTGAGAATATGTGAGGAAAAACAACTATGCAGACACCAAGGTCAGTGAATGAGGAGGAGGTGCTCCAGGTGCTGGAGCAGAGATTCCCCTGCAGCCCGTGGTGAAGACCATGGTGAGGCAGGCTGTCCCCCTGTAGTCCATGGAGGTTAACGGTGGAGCAGATATCCACCTGCAGCCTGTGGAGGACCCCATGCCAGAGCAGGTGGATGCGTGAAGGAGGCTGTAACCCCATGGGAAGCCTGTGCTGGAGCAGGTTTGCTGGCAGGACTTGTGACCCCGTGGGGGACCCATGCTGGAGCAGTCCATTCCTGAAGGACTGCACCCTGTGGAAAGGACCCACGATGGAGGAGTTCGTTGAGGACTGTAGACCCACAGGAAGGACCCATGTTGGAGAAGTTTGTGGAGGACTGTCTCCCATGGGAGGGAGCCCACGCTGGAGCAGGGGAAGAGTGAGAGGAGGAAGGAGTGGCTGAGACAGTGTGTGATTAACTGGCAATTAAATTAAATTAAATGGCAACCCCCATTCCCCATCCCCCTGCACCACTCGGGGGGAGGAGGTAGAGAAATCAGGAGTGAAGCTGAGCCCAGGAAGAAGGGAGGGGTGGGGGGGAAGGTGTTTTAAGATTTGATTTTATTTCTCATTATCCTACTCTGATTTGATTGGCAATAAATTAAATTAATTTCCCCAAGTCAAGTCTGGTTTGCCTGTGATGGTAATTGGTGAGTGATCTCTCTGTCCTTTTCTCAACCCATAAGCCTTTTGTCATATTCTCTCCTCCCCCCCCCCCCCGAGGGGGGGGAGTGATAGAGTGGCTTGGTGGGCACCTAGCATCCAGCCAAGGTCAACCCACCACAGTCCTTTTTGGGGCCAAACATGGGGCATTAGGAATTCAAGATAAGAATGGCAATTGGGAGAGGTAATGGGCAAAACATGGATTGAACACAGCTAGACAGTGAAGAGCAGAATGATCATAGGGATTTTGGTTGCTGTAATTGTAGTGAAGGGACAAGGGATAGATTGTGTGTAAATTGTCCACTTTCATTGGTGTTGTGATTATGTTATTTTGATTTTGGTGTGGGGAATTCTTTTTGTTAATGTAAGTGACGTTTGTGAAGATTATGTGATAAATGTGTATTTTAATGATAATTCTTAAATATGTGATTCACAGAGGCAAGGGACCTTGGCAATGTCAATTGTAGCATACCACTTGGCTGCCTTCAACTCCAGTTCATATTGGAATGGAAAATATCAACATCTGGTACAGCAGCACTCAGTGGTGGCATGACTTCATTCAGGCCACGATAGTCTACGCCCTCCATCAGACTTTTGCGCTGGCCATATGAGACTATTAAAAGGTGAGTGAGTCTTGCTGATCACTCCTTGGCTCTCCAATTGATGAATCAGCTCATGGATGGGAGCCAGGGAGTCTCGGTTCCTGGACATTGCCGCTGGTGCACCATCCTGATAGCAATTGGCACCTGCTGTTCTTCAACTCGCAGCAATCCCACAACAAAGGGATCTTCCAAGAGGCCAGGCAGCATAGATAGATAGCTGTTTGATCTTCTCTGTGTTCACAGCGGCTACACCAAAAGCCCATCAGTACCCTTTTGGGTCCTTGAAGTACCCTCTCCTGAGGATACAAGAGGCTTCCAGGCTGGTCAAAATGGGGTGCTTTTGCCACTTGTTCCCTGTTAAGCTCACCTCAGCCTCCAATACAGACAATTCTTGGCATCCCTCTGTCACTCCAAAGATCCAGATGGGTTCTGTGCCCCTAGACCCTGACGGCACCAACATACACTGTGCACCAGTGTCTACCAAAGCATTATACTTCTGTGGGTCTGATGTGCCAGGTCATCAAATCCACACAGTCCAGTATACCCGGTCATCCCTTTCCTTCTCCTGGCTGAAGGCAGGGACCATCTATTCCTGTTTCTGGTAAGAATATTCACTGTCTGACCCTTGCAGTACCAGACCAGAAGTCCCCTCACCAGGACCAAGAGAGGTGATCTCAGTCCTTCTATGTCTGGGAGATCACTGGTTGCCTTCTCTTGTCTCTACAGCAAATAAGCTGACAGCCTTCTTGGATGGCCCTTTCTTAACAGCTCTCTTCCCTCTCAGTTCGCATGCATGGGCTTCCAGCGTGGGTTTCAAAGTCTCAGTGTTTTCGAGTTCACCAGGTGCAGGGATGAGGAGTGAGACACAGACACTTGACCCAAGCTGGCCAACAGGATTATTTCATACTATCAACATCACATTCACTATAAATTAGGAAGTTTGCTGCGAAGTTCTCTCTCTCCCTTGATGGCTGCCATCCTGAGAATTTCGTGCCCCGGTGCCGGACTACTGAGGCCTTCCCTTCCTCCTGAAGCCGTATCACTCGCAGTGTCCCACATTTGCTGTCCACTGCTGGGAGTGCACAGCTTCCTACTGATAGAATTGGCTGAGTATAATCTTTGCATATTCTGTATTGGTATTGGGATCAATATTGGGTCTTTAGTGCTATTAATGTTAATTATCTAATCTTACTCTATTAAATCTGTTTATACTTCAACTCCCGGGTTTCTTTGTTTTTCCCGATTCCCTTTCCCAGGTGGGGAGGGGTCATCGGGTGATAGAATGATTGTCTAAATGGCAATAAATTGTTATGGGTCTCTCAAACCATAACAAAGGAAAAGAAGGGGTAGGGCAAAATGAGAGACATTATGGAGATCATAGTCATTTGATAACAAGCCAAAGATAGTATGAGTAATGCTACTGTATCACCTGAGCTGAACCGGAAAAGGGCAGGAATTGGAACAGTAGGAGCTTGTGTTTCATTACTAAAACACAAGAACAGAGCACTACAAGACTGAAAATAATTGCCTGTTCTGTGCTTGGTAGTAAATCTCCTTGCCTTTTGCAATTTTTAGGTCATGTGATAAAATACTCGTCTCCAGACAGACAAAGTAGCAGAGAGGAACAGTGATAGTCAGGGGAACACAAGTAGCCTAATCAGAGAAAGGGAGCCCCTGCCTTGACTCCTCTCAGGCCTGTCCCAGCAGACCCATTACCTCCACAGGATGGGGCTGAGGAGGAGGCAGTGAAAAGGCTCTCTGAATGCAAAGAAGGGTGGTTTAGGATTGTACAAAACTTAAATACTTAGGGTATATTTAGGGGAGTGCCATTGAAGAGGTAAAGAGGGATCAAGGTGGCTTTGGGAGGAACAAGCATGGGAAAATAGAGGGATAAAGGCAAAAAAGGGGCTGATTGCATGTAGAAAGGTGACTGATCAGTGAGCTTCTCTGTCATGTACTGTCCTTGATCTTTGCAGTCTGTTCTGGCTTCCCATTAGATTCCATTTCTAACTATTTTCCTGGGTGAGGGGACTCTATTCTGCATGCATGCATGGTGATAGGGACCTGGTGTTTGTGGCGCCATTAACTGGAGTGAGTGAGGATACATATGTCAGTGTGTGATCACTAGCAAATATCAAGCAAGACTAGCAGATGAACAGGGTAAGTGGCTTGGAAGCCAAGTATCAAAGTTGCTGTAAGTCTGGCCTGGATACATATGTGTTTCTAAAGTGAGACAACCAGAGGAGCTGGCTACTGGAGTGACATGGGGTTCTAGGCCAAATACTGGAGAGATCCTGAGGTCCTGGGGTTGACTAAGACCTGTTTGCATGTGTGTGTGAGAGGCAATTGGAGACAAGAGGATCCAAGGGCCAACTGCCGGATAGACTGAGCACCTAAGGCCAGTTACTGGAGGCATCCATAGTGGGTACATGTGTTGGTGTGCATCAGGGGGTCTATACCAGCAATGGGAGTGGAGCTGTGGGCTTTGGGGGGGTTGTATATCCAGGTGCCAGAAACAGGGGAGACTAAGGATCAAGTCTATATATTTATATTGAGGAGGGGCTGAAATACCTGAGGGTTGTGCTGCCTGGGGAGCACATCTGCTCTAGATGACCATGCTTGAGCAGGGGAGTTGGACAAGATGGCCTCCAGAGAACCTTCCAACCTCAGCCATTCTGTGATTCTGTGACATTTCCTACGAACAGACTTTCAACCTGATCAGAGAGGAGGACAGGATGAAGCCATTGGTGCTGTTTGTGTTTGCCCAAGTGCTGTGTTTCTGTCTATATTGATCTGTGTGGCCAGCCAAGTGTATTATGTATATATGTGTTATATAAGTGTGTGTGTATGCATACTGGGAACACATGCTCAGCCTGGTTTGACCTGGGAGCATGGAAATACATCAGCCTCACCTCTACTGGGCTACTGGATTTGTCCTTTCCCTAACAGCAATAATTATATTGATTATAAAATGGGAAGAAATTGGTATCGTCTTTCCTTAAGGAAAAGATATAATGTAAAATAAGGATATACTTACAATTGTCCTTCACATTAATCTTTTCACATTTACCACCATTAATATTAACATTGGCATTTAAGTCTTTATATGCAATATTGGCATCAAAGTGATAGCATTTTTTCACATCTTCTGCAGTGATACCTGGAAGAAAAAATAGGTGATTATAGGGACAGAATGACCATAAATAATGTGATATTATTATTTTTGGAGGATAAATTTCAGGGCTATTGGAAATGTTTATGGCTTTCTTGTTCCCATTTCTCCTCTGCTTTCTCCTCTTCCGTGAAATGAATGTGAGGATGATTGCATTTGAAGTGCCTGCACAGAGGCAGGTGAGATCTACAGTGATTAAGAAAATACCAAAACCCTCCAAAAACTGATTTATATTTTCCTTCGTCTAGCTGAAAGTATATGTCCCTCAAGGGGCCACTCTTTCCATCTATTCTATGAGAATTTTGTCTTTCTCAGCTGCTTATCTTTCTGTGTGCTAAATTATTCAGTCCTCCCAGTCTCTGTCTCCCAACCTCAAACACATTGTTTCTTCACTCCTTTCCCCATAAAGTTAATTAATGCCACTAATATCTTACAAGTAATCTGTTCCTATAAGTTCCAATCCTCCTCTGTCCTCTACTACCTCCAACACCTCCTTTCTATTTATTAAACTCAAACATATCATCTGGAACTTTACCTTTGTGCTCAGAAAAAATTTTGCTTAAGATTGGTACTTAAAAAAACAGCACCACAATCTCCAGGTGCTGAACAGAATAATACTGGGATATATAAGTGACATCTTTGCCCTATGTCTCTTTGCATATTCTGAACATCTGATAGTAATATTGTTGTTGATGCTGCATGCAGCAGGTACTTATTTTCTGACCTCCAAAATCAGCATGAAAATTGCCTTTTCTAACTTTATTCCAGAATGATCGCTTTAATCCATTACAAAACCACATGTATCTGAACTGCACATGAGGGAGGATTAAGTTACTACTTTCCTATCTTAAGCAGGGCAAGGAAAGTTCCAGTGTGAATGTTAAAGTCTATAAAAACAGTTTCAACACACTTAAGTGCACCATGTGATTTCTAGGAAGTTCTTAAATTTATTTCTTATTTTATGCCACCACCATACTCTTAGAGTGATTGTACCACAAGAAGGTACCAACTAGCAAATTGGATATAAGGTTTAGGCAGATTTTCTAGGCATTGGGATCTCTTATGAATTATATCACACCAATTAGTATTGCTAATATTTTGAAGAGGTTTATTTAAGACTTTTTTTCTCAGTTACAGACTTAAAATACAGACTTCCAATAATGCTAGAAGTTACAGAGACTGACTCTCATCTCTGTTGAACTCATGTAAATCTGTAATGTCACTGGTGTGCCACAAGCAGCATACACTGAACTGTGCTGTTCTCAGTAGCGCTCCATATACACGAGTCTATCCTCATCCATCTCTTTGCATGACTGGAGACTTGGTGATAATCTGCATGCCATAACTAGGCCAACAGAATGCATACCTATTTGAGACATAGCGTAATCATCCAGCACATACACAACTTCGTATTTTCCTCCCACAGTTCCAGAGACAACATAGTGAGTTCCATAATCTTGTACGAATTTGAAATATTCCCCCTTATCATATTCAACAGGCAGAAACTTTAGATCATCAGGGATCTGGATTTGGAATCTTCCCAGATGAATCTTTCCTTTTACATGCAGAAAGGTTTGGTTCTGAATGCAGGCAGAAGAAAGCTGTCCTGGTTTGAGCGACACGGGATTAATTTCTCTTTCCGTAATTTTACTTTTCAGTAAGGTCTCTTGTAATGCTAGGGAAAACTGCATTTTTAGAAGCCTCTAGTGTCTGAATTTGGGAAAATATTTACTTTCTAGCCAGCTATGGTATGCGGGTTTCAAGGTCTCAGTGTTTTTGAGCTAGACAGGTGTGGGGACGAGGAGGAGCGAGACCCGGGAACCTTTCTTGAATATGCTATTGCAGAGGCACTACCACTGTCGCTGATGGGCTTGGTTTTGGCCAGCGGCAGGTCCATTTTGGAGCCAGCTAGCATTGGCTCTATCGGACATGCTGGAAGCTTCAAGCAGCTTCTTACAGAAGCCACCCCTGTAGCCCCTCCCGCTACCAAAACCTTGCCACGCAAACCCAATACAACGTACCACATGAGTGTGCTCCCTTAAGATGTAAGTCTAAGTCCTTCTGTGCACACTACGATGTGTTTAACTGAATGCTGAATCCTGACATCCTCTTGGAATACTTGGCATTTCTCGTGAATCAGGCAGCAGCAGCTTTTTAGCATCAAGCTTTTGATGAAGTCCGGAGGGACAAAGGTTATGTTATCATTTGCTTTAACAGTTAAGCTCCGTTGTTCCAGGTAAATTCCCACATGTTCATTGCTGCACCTGTGCACCGTAAATGAAAGTGTCTTTCTGGAAGGTTTACAATATGAGTGGCTGAGATGTACAGAAAGGAATATGATACCTAACTTTTATTATCAAGCTACTTTTTCAAAGACACACAAGAGACACTGATAAAAAGGCAGGAATAACATTATGGTAATCTGGTCCTGCTTGGGTTTCCTAATCAGCGATGACTTTCTCTGTCCCACTGAAAAAAAAACAAAACAAAACCTAATAGACTTTTTGAGATTCAGACTATGACTTCCAGTGAAGTTTGAATACCAAAAATGTTGATGATCTTAGAAACGTCAGATGCATTTCAGAAATCAAAGCAAGTACTTTTCTTACCAAATGCTTTGCCTATCACTGTAAGTAGGAACTTCATAGAACAATGACAATTAAAACCAGATCCTGCCCAAAATGAGCAAATCTGACCCAGAGAGGATTGCTCATATTTGATTTTGATACATAACCATTTTCAGTTAATAAAACTCTATGTTCTGCTAAAATATACAAAAATAAACAACACTGAAATAGGTATTCTGAATTACCTATTGTCTGCTATAAGAAAAGAAAGAAAAATCATAATTCTGATTCATTTCAGATGTTGGGACCTATTAGGAAATCTTGTCTGCGTTCTAGGAAGGAGCTGGAGACTACTATTCCTTACATGTAAAGGAACTGTTGACACACATAAATTACTTCAACAGTGTTACATGCTGGGATTTAACACTCACTGAAATATTGTCCCTGCAGGGTTTTTTTGTTTACTTTCAAACCACTGAGCTGATCCAGGTGGTTTGGGGAGGGGGTAATATTTCCATTTGTTTTCTTTTATTAGAGCTATAAAAAATGTATTGATAAACTGAGTAAAACATACAACTATAAATTGCTACATAGATTTTTCTGTTACTGCCTGTTTTGTTTTCTCATACAACCTTTTCATTATCTTTTCTAAGACAAAAGCAGACAAAACCTTCACATCTGAGTTCTACCATGAGCGTGTAAAAATGGTATGAGGTTTACATATAAAAACAAAAATACTTTAATGCTGGCACGTCTCTGAAATACACACCTACTGAAGGAACTAACAAAAATGGTTCATAAGGAAAGTTCAAGTATCACTATAGCAAGAATACGAGTTTAAGTTCTGTCCCGAAAAGCTTCACAGAAAGGGTAAGGTTAATCAAGCTAAAGTGTTTAATGTAACTATTTTACAAACAATAAAATTTACACAGTGTTAGAATAATGCAATATTAATCTAAGTAGTCTAGTTTCCAGCTGCTTTTCTGGTATTTGTTCACAAAAATGAAATACTGGCAATATTTCAGATTAAGGGTTAAGATTTCAGATGTGGCCAAAGGGTAACCAAATGTAGCTTAATCTTCCCACTGTTTACCCTTGACTAGCGATCACCCTCATCTTCAACAGGGGCTTGATGTTGGAAAAGGCCAGAGATGTCTGATCTCATTTTGATTAAAGAGCAGCTCCAATCTAGTGCAGTGTCAGCAAATTAGATCAAGTCCTGGGATAAAAAATTGCCACTGAATAGACCTAAACTGGACATGCAAAATAGACATGTAGACTAATAACCAAAGGCCAGATCTCAGCCATTCAGGTATGTCTGTACTAATAAACTAGCCTGGGCTAAGAGGCATGGGCATTAGCACTGGCACACGATAATCTGTAGTTTTACTAGCACATTGACAAGATTTTAGTCTGTGCCAGCTCTCATAAGCAGTGCCCATTCTGTGGTCCCCTGCAGCATGTTTGAAGGGAGTGTTCCCAGTAGGCAGTCTGGAGAAAGCAAGCCTATTTTGGGGTTGCACATGAGCCATACCACTCTACCTGCCCTTTGAGACAGAGGAAAGGCCCTATCCCATTTTATTTACTAGTACAGAAGTAGCCTTAGCATCTAGTGAGGTCAAAGAGAGAGACACCACAAAAAGTGATACTAGACACTATGGCCTAATCCAGCAGCTGGGAGCTAGTGCAATTAACCGACTGGGTCATATATCCTTTCCCATCATATATGCCAAAGTCTGTGATCACATCATCCCACCATGTACAAGGTGCATCAACTCCATAGTGCTGAAATGCACCACATGCAAGGAAGAATAGATCTGCCTCAACTAATTCAGTCGTTCAAGTTTCTTGACAGCCTTGTTGTCTAGAACCCCTTCAGCACTCAGGAGATCAAATGGATACAAGGGAAAACTAAAATAACTTTTATATCTGATTAATTAAAATAATGCTGAAGAGAAAGGTCTACACTATAAAGAGAAACTGACATAGAGCACTGTCTTTGTATTGATATGAGTTTTCTTGGGACAGAAATGGACCATTTAAATCTAAAAGCATTCATCTCCACAGACTCAAAAGATCAGGTTCTGTAGCTCAGAGTATATTACAGACTGCTTGTAGTCTAATAGGAGTTTTGGTCTCAAATTCTTGCTCAGAGATCAGTTCAGAAAATGATTTGTGATCTGTCACTGGCAGAGGTCTATCACCATTAACTCACATTGCTGCAGATTACTGGAACGGCAGTCTCTTGTCAAGAACCCTCCAGGGCTCACCAGCAAGTTAAAGCCAGAAGCAGCCTGGGGACATCAGGAGACTAAGGGATTTTGTACATGCTGGATGGCAGGAATATTTGCACCTACAAAAATTTCCTCACAGAGCTTTAGATGCCTAAATATTTCTGCCAGTCCTAAGCAGCATCTGAGTCAACAGTTTAAGATCCCTTAAATGGTGTCAGCTAATGTGATGGGCAGTTGTTAAATCCCTTTTATGTACCTCCTATTAGGCACTACTGTTAAGGGAAGTGCATAAGTACTGCAGATAATAACAGGGCTTGGAAGGCATGTGTTTGCTTAGAGCCTTAAGTGCAACTATTTCACAAGATGTCACATGTTATGGGCAGCAGTTAGGTCCTAGTTTAGATTATGATATAAAACTATCCACAGTAGAATTTATGAAAATATCAGTCACTAAACCTAGAGTTAGAAAGTATGTATGGTCACATGCCACAAAGGGATTTTTTCCTGATTAATTTTAATTTCATGATATTATTTTGGATTTTTTGTTTTTAATTGGAGCTGTGCCCTTCCTTCTGACGGTCTGAGAATAACAGAGAAGTGATCCAAAAAAAAGAGAGAACTTAGTTCTGCTCTGACTATAAACAAAGACAAAACTCCAGCTGACCTCAGTGGGCAGCTTCTGTTATCCGGCAAGCCATACAGAATTAGTTTTCTATGTTATGGGAGTCAGAAAGGCACTTTCAGTAGATATTGTACTTAAAGAGAAGACCTTGTTGTCAAATAGATCACAAAGGGCTTGCTGAAGTTAGTACGGGGAGAATTCTGCAAAAGTGGAAGAACTGAAATGATCCCAATCTCTTGCTGCTTCCTCAGTTTAAATTGGAGAACTTTTAATTTCAATTAAACAAGTTTGTCCCTGTTCCAAAATGCTAGATCGCATACCATGTTTAAAAGTGCTAGAGTTTCTTTATAAGTATAGTACAGCAGATTTTCCTGCTGTGCTGCATACCAGAATGGCACTCTCATCTGCGTTTGTTAGGGTTTGAAGAACCTACAACAATTTATTGTCGTTTAGACAATCATTCTATCACCCGATGACCCCTCCCCACCGGGGAAGGGGTATCGGGGAAAAAACAAGGAAACCCGAGGGTTGAAATATAAACAGATTTAATAGAATAAGACTAAATAATTAGCATTAATAATACTAAAGAACCAATATTGATTCTGATACCAATATAAAATATGTGAGGATTATACTCAGCCAATTCTATCAGTAGGAAGCTGTGCACTCCCGGCAGTGGACAGCAAATGTTGGACACTGCGAGCGCTACGGCTTCAGGAAGAAGGGAAGGCCTCAGGGGTCCAGCACCGGGGCAAGAAGTTCTCAGGATCGTAGCCATCAAGGGAGAGAGAGCGAGCACTTTGCAGCAAACTTTCTAATTTATACTTAATGTGACGTTCATGGTATGAAATAATCCTGTTGGCCAGCTTGGGTCAAGTGCCCGGGTCTCGCTCCTCCTTGTCCCTGCACCTGTCTAGCTCAAAAACACTGAGACCTTGAAACCCGCATACCATAGCTGGCTATAAAGTAAATATTTTCCCAAAATTCAGACACTAGTCTTCTAAAAATGCAGTTTTCCCAAGCATTAGAAAAGACCTTACTGAAAAGTAAAATTACGGAAAGAGAAATTAGTCCTGTGTCACTCAAACCAGGACATTCCACCCCTTATTTCATACCATATATATGTCACACTCAAGTTACTATTACATTTGTCTTCTAATATATATATACACACACGCAGATATAATTTTCTAAAGCTATGAACTATTCCTCCAAAATGTCCACTAAATTCCTTTAGTCCAAAACTATTACTTCCATATGACATAACAGTCTTTCAGGGGAAAATATTGGGAAAATATTTACTTTCTAGCCAGCTATGGTATGCGGGTTTCAAGGTCTCAGTGTTTTTGAGCTAGACAGGTGCGGGGACGAGGAGGAGCGAGACCCGGGCACTTGACCCAAGCTGGCCAACAGGATTATTTCATACCATGAACGTCACATTAAGTATAAATTAGAAAGTTTGCTGAGGAGTTTTTCCTCTTCTATGATGGCTGTGATCCTGAGAACTTCTTGCCCCGGCGCCGGACCCCTGAGGCCTTCCCTTCTTCCTGAAGCCGTAGTGCTTGCAGTGTCCAACATTTGCTGTCCACTGCTGGGACACAGCTTCCTACTGATATAATTGGCCGAGTATAATCCTCATGTATTTTATATTGGTATCGGGATCAATATTGGTTCTTTAGTATTATTAATGCTAATTATCTAATCTTATTCTATTAAATCTGTTTATATTTCAACCCTCGGGTTTCCTTGTTTTTTCCCGATTCCCCTTCCTGGGTGGGGAGAGGTCATTGGGTGATAGAATAATTGTCTAAACTACAATAAATTGTTGTGGGTTCCTCAAACCATAACAAACTTGGTGCCCAACGTGATATTTTGCACTTAATTCAAATAGTGCTGGGAGAACTGTAGGCTTTTAATTTGAGAGTTTTGAAGGGTTGAAGTTTTAAACAGATTTGATCGGATTTGTCAAACAGTCATTACGATTCTGTTGGAATGGTTTTAAAGGAATATAGCCGGAGTCCTCTGGTATCTCTGTATGGACTTATGTTGGGACTTGTGGAAGAGTTCGTTGCCGTTTGTCACTGGTTTAGGGCAATTTATCGTTTCTAAACGTGGAGTTAAAACCATCGCCTTGTTATGTTGTGTGGCGGTATTTTTTGTAATTTTTCCATTTTTTATCACTTACGTAACGTCATCTCGCGAATCGCCGCAATCGGATTCGCCGCGGTCGGACTCATCTCGGGACTTCGGGAGCCCTCTGCTGGGCATTGTGTATAATTACACCTTGGGTTATATTACGGGCCATTTAGCGAGAGGGGGGATGTCTCTTGAGGATTTGCATGTTCCGGCGTATCAACAGTTTTTGAGAGTTCGGAATACCCTTGGGATGTTTCGACCACCGTGCTTGTGTTGTTAAGTTTTGAGGGCTTGTTTTTATCCGTTGTCTGGATCTGCTGTAGAGGGAAATGTCTGGTAGCAACCCCACCGGCTCCCATGACAGACATTGTGGGAAAGTAATGGAAGATTGGCGAGGAGGATTATAAACACACTCAAGTGACTCGCACCTGGGGTGCTAAACAGCACATATATCACACAGTCTTATGTGCTCGCAAGTAGAACATCAGCACTTAGATAACGGAAGTCTGTGATGGACTCAGGGACACATGCTTGAGATTCCTACCCTGTTGTTGAAGAAGATCAAAGCACAGTGGAAAACTATGCCTGCTTGAACCCTTGAAATACAGGCGAGAACAGCAAGTCTGGGCTCTCACACTCTCGCTAACAAGGACTCTCTCACTAACAAGCACTGTCGCTCACTCCGCCATGCCTGCGGCCCCTGCTTGCGTGCCTCTGCCCAGATGTTGCTTCGGAGATTCCCTGATCTGCAAGGTATCGAGATTAAAATTGTTCTTTGCCTTTCATCCGTGGTTTTGTGGTTGTTCCTGTGTCCTGCCTGTGTTGGCTCACACAGACATTGATCCTATCCAGAACCTGCCAGCTCCCACAACAGGACCCGCAGCTGCAACAAGTACTAAAGCTACTCTGATCTTGGTGATGGATGATGCAGTGCCAGTATCAGTTAACTCTGTACAGAAGTAGAAACACGCAAGAAGAGCAGGTTGCCACAGTCAACCAGGGACATCATGCGACGAAGAATCAGAGGTAACCACTTGATCACTATCCCTCAGTGAGCTGCGAGACATACGTAAGGATCACAGCCATCAGGAAGGCAAGCAAGTGATTACTTGGCTACTCCGATGCTGGGATACTGGAGCCGATAGTTTGGACTTAGATGGTAGAGAAGCCAAGCGGTTGGGACCATTGGCTAGAGAATTGGGTATTGGCGGCTCTTGGAAGACCACCACAATCCCTCACCCTCTGGAGGCGACTCCTGTTAAGTGTGAGGAGCAGGTATCCCTTTAGGGACGATGTCATATACGACCCGTCCAAGTGGACAACTATTGAGAGAGGTGTTAAGAATCTGAGGGAAATAGCTGTGCAGGAGATGATTTTTACCAATTTGGACAACTCGCAGACACCACTAGATCCAGATGTACTCAAAATTACTGGACCCATTTGGCACAAGTGGGTACTGAGTGCACCACCGGCATATGTTAATGTATTAGCATTATTTAGCTGGAAAGATAAGTCACCGACGGAGGCTCGAATGCAGCAATACGCAGATACTCTCCTTTCCACTCCACAGGCCAGTGTCTCAGCAGTGGAGAAATCATCTGACAAGGATGATGTCTCAGTTGAGGAAGAACCATTTGACAAATCTGTGGTAGTGCTTGGCAAGGTGTTGGACAAATGATTAGACAGTGCCCCTCTGCAGGTCGATGTCTCAGCTGTGGAAAAATCATCTGACAAATCTAGGCAACAGCTCGATGAGATGTTGGAGAAACTGCGGAGTGTTCCTCTGCAGGCTGATGTCTCAGCTGTGGGAAAAGCATCTGATAACTCCATGGAATTGTTTTGTAGCGTGCTCAACAAAATATCCCAGCTGGTGAATAGTGTGAACTCTCAACCTGTACTGACAGTCATTTAAGCCATTAAGGAAAAATGTTCCCCTGACAAACCCATTCAAGAGAAATGATACACACCGCGACACACCCTGTGGGCTACCCTGCATGATCAGGGAGAAAACATGAGGAAGTGGGATGGAAAACCTGCTTCACCTTTACACACATGTGTCCATGAGTAGCGGAGTAAAACACCCCCAAGGTGGGGTTCTTTCAGGAGAAATGCTGCTCCAGTTTCACAGAATCACAGAATCACCAGGGTTGGAAGGGACCTCTGGAGATCATCTAGTCCAACCCCCCTGCCAGAGCAGGGTCACCTACAGCAGGTTGCACAGGACGGCGTCCAGGCGGGTTTTGAATGTCTCCAGTGGGGGACTCCACAACCTCTCTGGGCAGCCTGTTCCAGTGCTCTGCCACCCTCAAAGCAAAGAAGTTCCTCCTCATGTTAAGATGGAACTTCCTGTGCTCAAGTTTGTGCCCATTACCTCTTGTCCTATCACTGGACACCACTGAAAAAAGACTGGTCCCATCCACCTGGCACCCTCCCTTTAAGTATTTATAAGCATTGATAAGATCCCCCCTCAGTCTTCTTTTCTCTAGACTAAAAAGACCCAAGACCCTCAGCCTTTCCTCATAAGAAAGATGCTCCAAACCCCTAACCATCTTTGTAGCCCTTTGCTGGACCCTCTCCAGCAGTTCCCTGTCCTTCTTGAACCAGAGAGCCCAGAACTGGACACAGTACTCCAGATGCGGCCTCCCCAGGGCAGAGTAGAGGGGGAGGATGACCTCCCTCGACCTGCTGGCCACACTCTTCTTGATGCACCCCTGGATGACATTGGCCTTCTTGGCCACCAGGGCACATTGAAGTTTCCATTGGATGGTCCCCCAGAAGGTGCAGAGGGGCTTCGGAGCCTGATTTACAACGTGTGACTGTCAGGGATAGAAGTGAGGGGCCCTCTAGCTGAAAGTAGGAGGGCCCTGCCTCCAGCCAGGCAGAGGAGAGGCATAATAAAGTTAACTGGACTGTGTGGATTCAATGGCCTGGCACATCAGAACCACAAAAGTATAGGGCTGTCCTGGTTTGAGGTAAAACAGAACCAATTTTCTGTTCAGTAATTTTACTTTGCAGCTAAGCCTCTTCTAACTAACTGAACTCTGAAATTAACAGCATATTGTCCAGACGCTGTTTGCTCTCAGAGAGATAAGACCTGATTATTTATAATTATCCCAAGGAATGGTATGTAGAGAGGCTCTTGCTTATACTTGTTGCTATAACACCCAAGGCCAGCTGACTTTGTTATATGCCCCGTTGGAGGGTCGGAAGCGGAAGAGCATAGAGGGGTCCCACCTGTGGGGAGGAGCAAACAGGACAGGTGACCCAAAACTGACCCACTGGGTATTCCATCCCATCTGCCTCATGCTCAGTATAAAAGCTGAGGGATCAAAGGCCCAGCCCTCTTTCTTCAATGGCTGGCGTCTGAGTAGGACTCTGTTCGTCTGCCTTTGATCCCAATCCGTGCATTCCTGAATCCAGATCCGGAATCCAGTTCCCATCTGTTATGGTTTGAGAGACCCATAACAATTTATTGCCATTTAGACAATCATTCTATCAACCGATGACCCCTCCCCACCCGGGAAAGGGAATCGGGAAAAACAAGGGAACCCGGGAGTTGAAGTATAAACAGATTTAATAGAGTAAGATTAGATAATTAACATTAATAGCACTAAAGAGCCAATATTGATCCCAATACCAATACAGAATATGCAAAGATTATACTCAGCCAATTCTATCAGTAGGAAGCTGTGCACTCCCAGCAGTGGACAGCAAATGTGGGACACTGCGAGTGCTACGGCTTCAGGAGGAAAGGAAGGCCTCAGTAGTCCGGCACCGGGGCACGAAGTTCTCAGGATGGCAGCCATCAAGGGAGAGAGAGAACTTTGCAGCAAACTTCCTAATTTATAGTGAATGTGATGTTGATAGTATGAAATAATCCTGTTGGCCAGCTTGGGTCAAGCGTCTGTGTCTCACTCCTCATCCCTGCACCTGGCAAGCTCGAAAACACTGAGACCTTGAAACCTACACACCTAGAAAGTAAAGAAAGAGGCTAGAAAGTAAATATTTTCACAAATTCAGACACTCGAGTCGTCTAAAAGTGCAGTCTTCCCAAGTATTAGAAGAGAAATTAGTCCTGTGTCGCTCAAATCAGGATACCATCCGTTGCTGAGTCCAGTCTGGGACTCCCCCAGTGCCTGACGGTGATGTGATCGTCATCCTGGGAACTTGATATGGTTCTATATATACTGTATATATTTCATTGTTTTCTTTTTATTTTATTATTAATATTTCATTAATTTAGTTTCTTTTAAACTCATAAGTCTCTCTCTCTCTCTCTGTTCTACCTGCATATGCAGGTTCTACCTGCATATCTTGCACATCACGTAATGAATTCTGTTACTAATTACACTTTTGGTTTTACCTGGGTAAAGTTTACTTCGCCCTTTAATGCTTATGCCAAATCGACATCATCAGAGCTAGGGGATGGAAACCTTTTGGATTGTTTCAAAAATGGATGTTACTTTCTTAAAATCATTATTTTGTTGTCGGTTTTCCTGTATGTGTTGCAGAGGTGTTTTTTATGAAAAAATCAGTGCAAGAGTGGATAGTGTGTGAAATGTGCCACTACTACTCAAATGCCACGAGCAACTTCACAGCCTGCACTGGCACAAGCCACTCCACAGCCTGTATCAGCACAGACCACTATGCAGCCTGTGGTAAAAGCCACTCCTTGGCCTGTGGCGCAAGCCACTCTGCAGCCTGCACTGGCACAAGCCCCTCTGCCACCTGTGGCACTCCGTCGCCTGTGCTGGCACAAGCTACTCAGCCTTGACAATGAGCACCGTCATTACTTCAGCTGCTTTGACAACGAGTACTGCTGCTACTCAGACTCCATCAGAAGTGGTACAAGTTGCTCTGGTGATCAGGAAGCACAAAAGAAGGTCAGCTCATTCCCCTGCCCCTTACAACAAAGACCAGCTCAAGCCAGATAGCATGGGAGAGAGTTCTTTTGACAAAGATCAAAGAAAGGGTCCTTCTAAACAGACAAAGGAAAGAGTCCTTCTAAAGCAGATCAGGGAGACTGTCCTTCTCAGGCAGTATCAACACAGGAGGAGGAATCACATGCAGAGATAATTGTTAAATCCTTCTCTATGAAGGATTTGAGAAATATGAGGAAAGACTTCAGTCATCATGAAAGTGAAACACTTATCTCCTGGTTGCTCCGATGCTGGGACAATGGGACCAATACCATAGACTTAGAAGGTAGAGAAGCTAGGCAATTGGGAAACCTGGCAGGGATGGAGGTATCAATAAAGGGTTTGGGAGAAAGTCATGCGCTCTCAGTCTCTGGAGGTGACTGGTGTCAGCCGTAAAGGGCAGGTATCCCTTTAAGGATGATATCGAATGCCATCCAAGCAAATGGCCCAACATGGAGAAAGGTATTAAGTACCTGAGAGAACTGGCTGTGTGAGAGGTGATTCATGGTGATTGGCGAGTGAATGTAGACCCTGATGAAATGCCATGCAAATGACCTATGCTGCAGAAGTTTGTGCAGAGTGCACCATCAATGTATTCCCACACATTGTCAACAATGGTCTGGGGAGCATCCGATACCGACACACCAACTGTAAATGAAGTGGGTAACAGAGTATGACAGTATGAAGATAGTCTGTCTCGTCCTCTCACTGTGGCAATCGTGGAAAAACTGGCTGAGAAAAACGAGAAAATGGCTGAGAAAAACGAGAAAATGACTGAGAAAATGACCAAGAAAATGGCTGACCAAACCAAGAAAATGATTGAGAAAATGACTAAGAGACTGGCTGAGCAAAATGAGAAAATGGCTAAGAAAAATGAGAAACTGTTTGATAAACTGTCCAGGATGGAGGAAGAATCCCACTCTTCCCCTGAACAGACCCACATAGCAGCCATTAGGAAAAGACACCCTCCTACGAGACCGACTCAAGAGGAACAGAACCCACTCCAAGATTTCCTGTGGTTTTGCCTCTGCAACTATGGAGAGGACATGAGAACATGGGACAGAAAACCTACCTCAGCCCTCCAGGCATGAGTACTGAGTTGCAAGGTAAAACAGATAGAAGAAATAATTCTTCCAGGACGATGGCTGCTCTAGTCTACGGTGAGCGATCCTCTGGTCCGGGTAGAAACTCATCTACTAATTGTAGATGCTATGCTCAAGATTAGAGGGGCCCTGCCTCCAGCCAGGAGGAGGAGAGGGACAGCTGAGTTTATTGGATTGTGTGGATTCTATGGCCTGGCACATTAGAGCCACAAAAGTATAAAGCCCTGGTGGACACTGGTGCACAGTGTACCCTATTGCCATTGAATCATAAAGGGGCAGAAACTGTCACTATTTCTGGAGTGACAGGCGGATCTCAAGAACGGACTGTATTAGAGGCTGAAGTGAGCCTAACTGGGAATAAATGGGAGAAGCACCCCATTGTGACTGGCCCAGATGCTCCATGCATCCTTGGCATAGACTACCTCAAGAGAGGGTATTTCAAAGACCCAAAAGGGTATCGGTGGGCTTTTGGTATAGCAGCTGTAGAGACTGAGGATGTTACACAGCTGTCTGCCTTCCCCGGTCTTTCAGATGACCCTTCTGTTGTGGGACTGCTGAGGGTTAAAGAACAGCAGGTGCCAATTGCTACTGCCACGGTGCATCGATGACAGTGAGAAAAGTGGCCAATACTCTATCTCTATACTGACTCCTGGATGGTGGCAAATGCTCTGTGGGGGTGGTTAAAGCAGTGGAAGCAGAGCAACTGGCAGCGCAGAGGTAAATCCATCTGGGCTGCTGAACTGTGGCAAGATATTGCTGACCGGCTAGGGAAACTAGTCATAAAGGTATGTCATGTGGATGCCCACGTACCCATGAGTCGGGCCACTGAGGAACATCGAAACAATCAGCAAGTGGATCAGGCTGCTAAAATTTTCCAGACAGACTTGGACTGGGAACATAAAGGTGAACTATTCTTAGCTCAGTGGGCCCACGACACTTCAGGTCATCAAGGAAGGGATGCAACCTATAAATGGGCCCATGACCGAGGGGTGGATTTAACCATGGACACTATTGCGCAGGTTATCCACGATTGTGAAATATGCGCCAAAATCAAGCAAGCCAAATGGTCAAAATCTTTGTGGTATGGGAGACGATGGCCGAAATATAAATATGGGGAGGCCTGGCAAATTGACTATATCTCCCTTCCACAACCTGCCAGGGCAAACACTATGTGCCTACAATGGTGGAAGCAACCACCGGATGGCTGGAAACATATACTGTGTCTCATGCCACTGCCCGTAACACTATTTTAGGCCTGGAAAGACAAGTGTTGTGGCGACATGGTACTCCAGAGAGAATTGAGTCAGACAATGGGACTCATTTCCAAAATAATCTTATAGACGCCTGGGCTAAAGAGCATGGTATTGAGTGGATATATCACATTTCCTATCACGCACCAGCTGCCGGGAAGGTCGAACGATGCAATGGACTACTGAAGACTACCCTGAAAGCAAAGAGTGCTGGAACATTTAAAAAGTGGGATGACCATTTAGCTAAAGCCAACTGGTTAGTCAACACCAGGGGAACTGTCAGTCGAGCTGGTCCCGTTCAGTCAGAGCTTTTACCTGTTGTAGAAGGGGATAAGGTCCCTGTGGTGCATGTAAAGAATATGTTGGGGAAAACAGTCTGGGTTACCCCGGCCTCAGGTAAAGGCAGGTCCACTCGTGGGGTTGCTTTTACTGAAGAACCAGGGCATACCTGGTGGGTGATGCAGTAGAATGGAGAAGTTCAATATGTACCTTTAGGAGATCTGATTTTGTTCTCTCTCTCCCTTGATGGCTGCCATCCTGAGAACTTCGTGCCCCGGTGCCGGACTACTGAGGCCTTCCTTTCCTCCTGAAGCCGTAGCACTCGCAGTGTCCCACATTTGCTGTCCACTGCTGGGAGTGCACAGCTTCCTACTGATAGAATTGGCTGAGTATAATCTTTGCATATTCTGTATTGGTATTGGGATCAATATTGGCTCTTTAGTGCTATTAATGTTAATTATCTAATCTTACTCTATTAAATCTGTTTATACTTCAACTCCCGGGTTCCCTTGTTTTTCCCGATTCCCTTTCCCGGGTGGGGAGGGGTCATCGGTTGATAGAATGATTGTCTAAATGGCAATAAATTGTTATGGGTCTCTCAAACCATAACAGATGGGAACTGGATTCCGGATCTGGATTCAGGAATGCACGGATTGGGATCAAAGGCAGACGAACAGAGTCCTACTCAGACGCCAGCCATTGAAGAAAGAGGGCTGGGCCTTTGATCCCTCAGCTTTTATACTGAGCATGAGGCAGATGGGATGGAATACCCAGTGGGTCAGTTTTGGGTCACCTGTCCTGTTTGCTCCTCCCCACAGGTGGGACCCCTCTATGCTCTTCCGCTTCCGACCCTCCAACGGGGCATATAACAAAGTCAGCTGGCCTTGGGTGTTATAGCAACAAGTATAAGCAAGAGCCTCTCTACATACCATTCCTTGGGATAATTATAAATAATCAGGTCTTATCTCTCTGAGAGCAAACAGCGTCTGGACAATATGCTGTTAATTTCAGAGTTCAGTTAGTTAGAAGAGGCTTAGCTGCAAAGTAAAATTACTGAACAGAAAATTGGTTCTGTTTTACCTCAAACCAGGACAGCCCTATACTTTTGTGGTTCTGATGTGCCAGGCCATTGAATCCACACAGTCCAGTTAACTTTATTATGCCTCTCCTCTGCCTGGCTGGAGGCAGGGCCCTCCTACTTTCAGCTAGAGGGCCCCTCACTTCTATCCCTGACAGTCACACGTTGTAAATCAGGCTCCGAAGCCCCTCTGCACCTTCTGGGGGACCATCCAATGGAAACTTCAATGTGCCCTGGTGGCCAAGAAGGCCAATGTCATCCAGGGGTGCATCAAGAAGAGTGTGGCCAGCAGGTCGAGGGAGGTCATCCTCCCCCTCTACTCTGCCCTGGTGAGGCCGCATCTGGAGTACTGTGTCCAGTTCTGGGCTCTCTGGTTCAAGAAGGACAGGGAACTGCTGGAGAGGGTCCAGCAAAGGGCTACAAAGATGGTTAGGGGTTTGGAGCATCTTTCTTATGAGGAAAGGCTGAGGGTCTTGGGTCTTTTTAGTCTAGAGAAAAGAAGACTGAGGGGGGATCTTATCAATGCTTATAAATACTTAAAGGGAGGGTGCCAGGTGGATGGGACCAGTCTTTTTTCAGTGGTGTCCAGTGATAGGACAAGAGGTAATGGGCACAAACTTGAGCACAGGAAGTTCCATCTTAACATGAGGAGGAACTTCTTTGCTTTGAGGGTGGCAGAGCACTGGAACAGGCTGCCCAGAGAGGTTGTGGAGTCCCCCACTGGAGACATTCAAAACCCGCCTGGACGCCGTCCTGTGCAACCTGCTGTAGGTGACCCTGCTCTGGCAGGGGGGTTGGACTAGATGATCTCCAGAGGTCCCTTCCAACCCTGGTGATTCTGTGATTCTGTGAAACTGGAGCAGCATTTCTCCTGAAAGAACCCCACCTTGGGGGTGTTTTACTCCGCTACTCATGGACACATGTGTGTAAAGGTGAAGCAGGTTTTCCATCCCACTTCCTCATGTTTTCTCCCTGATCATGCAGGGTAGCCCACAGGGTGTGTCGCGGTGTGTATCATTTCTCTTGAATGGGTTTGTCAGGGGAACATTTTTCCTTAATGGCTTAAATGACTGTCAGTACAGGTTGAGAGTTCACACTATTCACCAGCTGGGATATTTTGTTGAGCACGCTACAAAACAATTCCATGGAGTTATCAGATGCTTTTCCCACAGCTGAGACATCAGCCTGCAGAGGAACACTCCGCAGTTTCTCCAACATCTCATCGAGCTGTTGCCTAGATTTGTCAGATGATTTTTCCACAGCTGAGACATCGACCTGCAGAGGGGCACTGTCTAATCATTTGTCCAACACCTTGCCAAGCACTACCACAGATTTGTCAAATGGTTCTTCCTCAACTGAGACATCATCCTTGTCAGATGATTTCTCCACTGCTGAGACACTGGCCTGTGGAGTGGAAAGGAGAGTATCTGCGTATTGCTGCATTCGAGCCTCCGTCGGTGACTTATCTTTCCAGCTAAATAATGCTAATACATTAACATATGCCGGTGGTGCACTCAGTACCCACTTGTGCCAAATGGGTCCAGTAATTTTGAGTGCATCTGGATCTAGTGGTGTCTGCGAGTTGTCCAAATTGGTAAAAATCATCTCCTGCACAGCTATTTCCCTCAGATTCTTAACACCTCTCTCAATAGTTGTCCACTTGGACGGGTCGTATATGACATCGTCCCTAAAGGGATACCTGCTCCTCACACTTAACAGGAGTCGCCTCCAGAGGGTGAGGGATTGTGGTGGTCTTCCAAGAGCCGCCAATACCCAATTCTCTAGCCAATGGTCCCAACCGCTTGGCTTCTCTACCATCTAAGTCCAAACTATCGGCTCCAGTATCCCAGCATCGGAGTAGCCAAGTAATCACTTGCTTGCCTTCCTGATGGCTGTGATCCTTACGTATGTCTCGCAGCTCACTGAGGGATAGTGATCAAGTGGTTACCTCTGATTCTTCGTCGCATGATGTCCCTGGTTGACTGTGGCAACCTGCTCTTCTTGCGTGTTTCTACTTCTGTACAGAGTTAACTGATACTGGCACTGCATCATCCATCACCAAGATCAGAGTAGCTTTAGTACTTGTTGCAGCTGCGGGTCCTGTTGTGGGAGCTGGCAGGTTCTGGATAGGATCAATGTCTGTGTGAGCCAACACAGGCAGGACACAGGAACAACCACAAAACCACGGATGAAAGGCAAAGAACAATTTTAATCTCGATACCTTGCAGATCAGGGAATCTCCGAAGCAACATCTGGGCAGAGGCACGCAAGCAGGGGCCGCAGGCATGGCGGAGTGAGCGACAGTGCTTGTTAGTGAGAGAGTCCTTGTTAGCGAGAGTGTGAGAGCCCAGACTTGCTGTTCTCGCCTGTATTTCAAGGGTTCAAGCAGGCATAGTTTTCCACTGTGCTTTGATCTTCTTCAACAACAGGGTAGGAATCTCAAGCATGTGTCCCTGAGTCCATCACAGACTTCCGTTATCTAAGTGCTGATGTTCTACTTGCGAGCACATAAGACTGTGTGATATATGTGCTGTTTAGCACCCCAGGTGCGAGTCACTTGAGTGTGTTTATAATCCTCCTCGCCAATCTTCCATTACTTTCCCACAATGTCTGTCATGGGAGCCGGTGGGGTTGCTACCAGACATTTCCCTCTACAGCAGATCCAGACAACGGATAAAAACAAGCCCTCAAAACTTAACAACACAAGCACGGTGGTCGAAACATCCCAAGGGTATTCCGAACTCTCAAAAACTGTTGATACGCCGGAACATGCAAATCCTCAAGAGACATCCCCCCTCTCGCTAAATGGCCCGTAATATAACCCAAGGTGTAATTATACACAATGCCCAGCAGAGGGCTCCCGAAGTCCCGAGATGAGTCCGACCGCGGCGAATCCGATTGCGGCGATTCGCGAGATGACGTTACGTAAGTGATAAAAAATGGAAAAATTACAAAAAATACCGCCACACAACATAACAAGGCGATGGTTTTAACTCCACGTTTAGAAACGATAAATTGCCCTAAACCAGTGACAAACGGCAACGAACTCTTCCACAAGTCCCAACATAAGTCCATACAGAGATACCAGAGGACTCCGGCTATATTCCTTTAAAACCATTCCAACAGAATCGTAATGACTGTTTGACAAATCCGATCAAATCTGTTTAAAACTTCAACCCTTCAAAACTCTCAAATTAAAAGCCTACAGTTCTCCCAGCACTATTTGAATTAAGTGCAAAATATCACGTTGGGCACCAAGTTTGTTATGGTTTGAGGAACCCACAACAATTTATTGTAGTTTAGACAATTATTCTATCACCCAATGACCTCTCCCCACCCAGGAAGGGGAATCGGGAAAAAACAAGGAAACCCGAGGGTTGAAATATAAACAGATTTAATAGAATAAGATTAGATAATTAGCATTAATAATACTAAAGAACCAATATTGATCCCGATACCAATATAAAATACATGAGGATTATACTCGGCCAATTATATCAGTAGGAAGCTGTGTCCCAGCAGTGGACAGCAAATGTTGGACACTGCAAGCACTACGGCTTCAGGAAGAAGGGAAGGCCTCAGGGGTCCGGCGCCGGGGCAAGAAGTTCTCAGGATCACAGCCATCATAGAAGAGGAAAAACTCCTCAGCAAACTTTCTAATTTATACTTAATGTGACGTTCATGGTATGAAATAATCCTGTTGGCCAGCTTGGGTCAAGTGCCCCGGGTCTCGCTCCTCCTCGTCCCCGCACCTGTCTAGCTCAAAAACACTGAGACCTTGAAACCCGCATACCATAGCTGGCTAGAAAGTAAATATTTTCCCAATATTTTCCCCTGAAAGACTGTTATGTCATATGGAAGTAATAGTTTTGGACTAAAGGAATTTAGTGGACATTTTGGAGGAATAGTTCATAGCTTTAGAAAATTATATCTGCGTGTGTGTATATATATATTAGAAGACAAATGTAATAGTAACTTGAGTGTGACATATATATGGTATGAAATAAGGGGTGGAATGTCCTGGTTTGAGTGACACAGGACTAATTTCTCTTTCCGTAATTTTACTTTTCAGTAAGGTCTTTTCTAATGCTTGGGAAAACTGCATTTTTAGAAGACTAGTGTCTGAATTTTGGGAAAATATTTACTTTATAGCCAGCTATGGTATGCGGGTTTCAAGGTCTCAGTGTTTTTGAGCTAGACAGGTGCAGGGACAAGGAGGAGCGAGACCCGGGCACTTGACCCAAGCTGGCCAACAGGATTATTTCATACCATGAACGTCACATTAAGTATAAATTAGAAAGTTTGCTGCAAAGTGCTCGCTCTCTCTCCCTTGATGGCTACGATCCTGAGAACTTCTTGCCCCGGTGCTGGACCCCTGAGGCCTTCCCTTCTTCCTGAAGCCGTAGCGCTCGCAGTGTCCAACATTTGCTGTCCACTGCCGGGGAGTGCACAGCTTCCTACTGATAGAATTGGCTGAGTATAATCCTCACATATTTTATATTGGTATCAGAATCAATATTGGTTCTTTAGTATTATTAATGCTAATTATTTAGTCTTATTCTATTAAATCTGTTTATATTTCAACCCTCGGGTTTCCTTGTTTTTTCCCCGATACCCCTTCCCCGGTGGGGAGGGGTCATCGGGTGATAGAATGATTGTCTAAACGACAATAAATTGTTGTAGGTTCTTCAAACCCTAACAAACGCAGATGAGAGTGCCATTCTGGTATGCAGCACAGCAGGAAAATCTGCTGTACTATACTTATAAAGAAACTCTAGCACTTTTAAACATGGTATGCGATCTAGCATTTTGGAACAGGGACAAACTTGTTTAATTGAAATTAAAAGTTCTCCAATTTAAACTGAGGAAGCAGCAAGAGATTGGGATCATTTCAGTTCTTCCACTTTTGCAGAATTCTCCCCGTACTAACTTCAGCAAGCCCTTTGTGATCTATTTGACAACAAGGTCTTCTCTTTAAGTACAATATCTACTGAAAGTGCCTTTCTGACTCCCATAACATAGAAAACTAATTCTGTATGGCTTGCCGGATAACAGAAGCTGCCCACTGAGGTCAGCTGGAGTTTTGTCTTTGTTTATAGTCAGAGCAGAACTAAGTTCTCTCTTTTTTTTTGGATCACTTCTCTGTTATTCTCAGACCGTCAGAAGGAAGGGCACAGCTCCAATTAAAAACAAAAAATCCAAAATAATATCATGAAATTAAAATTAATCAGGAAAAAATCCCTTTGTGGCATGTGACCATACATACTTTCTAACTCTAGGTTTAGTGACTGATATTTTCATAAATTCTACTGTGGATAGTTTTATATCATAATCTAAACTAGGACCTAACTGCTGCCCATAACATGTGACATCTTGTGAAATAGTTGCACTTAAGGCTCTAAGCAAACACATGCCTTCCAAGCCCTGTTATTATCTGCAGTACTTATGCACTTCCCTTAACAGTAGTGCCTAATAGGAGGTACATAAAAGGGATTTAACAACTGCCCATCACATTAGCTGACACCATTTAAGGGATCTTAAACTGTTGACTCAGATGCTGCTTAGGACTGGCAGAAATATTTAGGCATCTAAAGCTCTGTGAGGAAATTTTTGTAGGTGCAAATATTCCTGCCATCCAGCATGTACAAAATCCCTTAGTCTCCTGATGTCCCCAGGCTGCTTCTGGCTTTAACTTGCTGGTGAGCCCTGGAGGGTTCTTGACAAGAGACTGCCGTTCCAGTAATCTGCAGCAATGTGAGTTAATGGTGATAGACCTCTGCCAGTGACAGATCACAAATCATTTTCTGAACTGATCTCTGAGCAAGAATTTGAGACCAAAACTCCTATTAGACTACAAGCAGTCTGTAATATACTCTGAGCTACAGAACCTGATCTTTTGAGTCTGTGGAGATGAATGCTTTTAGATTTAAATGGTCCATTTCTGTCCCAAGAAAACTCATATCAATACAAAGACAGTGCTCTATGTCAGTTTCTCTTTATAGTGTAGACCTTTCTCTTCAGCATTATTTTAATTAATCAGATATAAAAGTTATTTTAGTTTTCCCTTGTATCCATTTGATCTCCTGAGTGCTGAAGGGGTTCTAGACAACAAGGCTGTCAAGAAACTTGAACGACTGAATTAGTTGAGGCAGATCTATTCTTCCTTGCATGTGGTGCATTTCAGCACTATGGAGTTGATGCACCTTGTACATGGTGGGATGATGTGATCACAGACTTTGGCATATATGATGGGAAAGGATATATGACCCAGTCGGTTAATTGCACTAGCTCCCAGCTGCTGGATTAGGCCATAGTGTCTAGTATCACTTTTTGTGGTGTCTCTCTCTTTGACCTCACTAGATGCTAAGGCTACTTCTGTACTAGTAAATAAAATGGGATAGGGCCTTTCCTCTGTCTCAAAGGGCAGGTAGAGTGGTATGGCTCATGTGCAACCCCAAAATAGGCTTGCTTTCTCCAGACTGCCTACTGGGAACACTCCCTTCAAACATGCTGCAGGGGACCACAGAATGGGCACTGCTTATGAGAGCTGGCACAGACTAAAATCTTGTCAATGTGCTAGTAAAACTACAGATTATCGTGTGCCAGTGCTAATGCCCATGCCTCTTAGCCCAGGCTAGTTTATTAGTACAGACATACCTGAATGGCTGAGATCTGGCCTTTGGTTATTAGTCTACATGTCTATTTTGCATGTCCAGTTTAGGTCTATTCAGTGGCAATTTTTTATCCCAGGACTTGATCTAATTTGCTGACACTGCACTAGATTGGAGCTGCTCTTTAATCAAAATGAGATCAGACATCTCTGGCCTTTTCCAACATCAAGCCCCTGTTGAAGATGAGGGTGATCGCTAGTCAAGGGTAAACAGTGGGAAGATTAAGCTACATTTGGTTACCCTTTGGCCACATCTGAAATCTTAACCCTTAATCTGAAATATTGCCAGTATTTCATTTTTGTGAACAAATACCAGAAAAGCAGCTGGAAACTAGACTACTTAGATTAATATTGCATTATTCTAACACTGTGTAAATTTTATTGTTTGTAAAATAGTTACATTAAACACTTTAGCTTGATTAACCTTACCCTTTCTGTGAAGCTTTTCGGGACAGAACTTAAACTCGTATTCTTGCTATAGTGATACTTGAACTTTCCTTATGAACCATTTTTGTTAGTTCCTTCAGTAGGTGTGTATTTCAGAGACGTGCCAGCATTAAAGTATTTTTGTTTTTATATGTAAACCTCATACCATTTTTACACGCTCATGGTAGAACTCAGATGTGAAGGTTTTGTCTGCTTTTGTCTTAGAAAAGATAATGAAAAGGTTGTATGAGAAAACAAAACAGGCAGTAACAGAAAAATCTATGTAGCAATTTATAGTTGTATGTTTTACTCAGTTTATCAATACATTTTTTATAGCTCTAATAAAAGAAAACAAATGGAAATATTACCCCCTCCCCAAACCACCTGGATCAGCTCAGTGGTTTGAAAGTAAACAAAAAAACCCTGCAGGGACAATATTTCAGTGAGTGTTAAATCCCAGCATGTAACACTGTTGAAGTAATTTATGTGTGTCAACAGTTCCTTTACATGTAAGGAATAGTAGTCTCCAGCTCCTTCCTAGAACGCAGACAAGATTTCCTAATAGGTCCCAACATCTGAAATGAATCAGAATTATGATTTTTCTTTCTTTTCTTATAGCAGACAATAGGTAATTCAGAATACCTATTTCAGTGTTGTTTATTTTTGTATATTTTAGCAGAACATAGAGTTTTATTAACTGAAAATGGTTATGTATCAAAATCAAATATGAGCAATCCTCTCTGGGTCAGATTTGCTCATTTTGGGCAGGATCTGGTTTTAATTGTCATTGTTCTATGAAGTTCCTACTTACAGTGATAGGCAAAGCATTTGGTAAGAAAAGTACTTGCTTTGATTTCTGAAATGCATCTGACGTTTCTAAGATCATCAACATTTTTGGTATTCAAACTTCACTGGAAGTCATAGTCTGAATCTCAAAAAGTCTATTAGGTTTTGTTTTGTTTTTTTTTCAGTGGGACAGAGAAAGTCATCGCTGATTAGGAAACCCAAGCAGGACCAGATTACCATAATGTTATTCCTGCCTTTTTATCAGTGTCTCTTGTGTGTCTTTGAAAAAGTAGCTTGATAATAAAAGTTAGGTATCATATTCCTTTCTGTACATCTCAGCCACTCATATTGTAAACCTTCCAGAAAGACACTTTCATTTACGGTGCACAGGTGCAGCAATGAACATGTGGGAATTTACCTGGAACAACGGAGCTTAACTGTTAAAGCAAATGATAACATAACCTTTGTCCCTCCGGACTTCATCAAAAGCTTGATGCTAAAAAGCTGCTGCTGCCTGATTCACGAGAAATGCCAAGTATTCCAAGAGGATGTCAGGATTCAGCATTCAGTTAAACACATCGTAGTGTGCACAGAAGGACTTAGACTTACATCTTAAGGGAGCACACTCATGTGGTACGTTGTATTGGGTTTGCGTGGCAAGGTTTTGGTAGCGGGAGGGGCTACAGGGGTGGCTTCTGTAAGAAGCTGCTTGAAGCTTCCAGCATGTCCGATAGAGCCAATGCTAGCTGGCTCCAAAATGGACCTGCCGCTGGCCAAAACCAAGCCCATCAGCGACAGTGGTAGTGCCTCTGCAATAGCATATTCAAGAAAGGTTCCCGGGTCTCGCTCCTCCTCGTCCCCACACCTGTCTAGCTCAAAAACACTGAGACCTTGAAACCCGCATACCATAGCTGGCTAGAAAGTAAATATTTTCCCAAATTCAGACACTAGAGGCTTCTAAAAATGCAGTTTTCCCTAGCATTACAAGAGACCTTACTGAAAAGTAAAATTACGGAAAGAGAAATTAATCCCGTGTCGCTCAAACCAGGACAGCTTTCTTCTGCCTGCATTCAGAACCAAACCTTTCTGCATGTAAAAGGAAAGATTCATCTGGGAAGATTCCAAATCCAGATCCCTGATGATCTAAAGTTTCTGCCTGTTGAATATGATAAGGGGGAATATTTCAAATTCGTACAAGATTATGGAACTCACTATGTTGTCTCTGGAACTGTGGGAGGAAAATACGAAGTTGTGTATGTGCTGGATGATTACGCTATGTCTCAAATAGGTATGCATTCTGTTGGCCTAGTTATGGCATGCAGATTATCACCAAGTCTCCAGTCATGCAAAGAGATGGATGAGGATAGACTCGTGTATATGGAGCGCTACTGAGAACAGCACAGTTCAGTGTATGCTGCTTGTGGCACACCAGTGACATTACAGATTTACATGAGTTCAACAGAGATGAGAGTCAGTCTCTGTAACTTCTAGCATTATTGGAAGTCTGTATTTTAAGTCTGTAACTGAGAAAAAAAGTCTTAAATAAACCTCTTCAAAATATTAGCAATACTAATTGGTGTGATATAATTCATAAGAGATCCCAATGCCTAGAAAATCTGCCTAAACCTTATATCCAATTTGCTAGTTGGTACCTTCTTGTGGTACAATCACTCTAAGAGTATGGTGGTGGCATAAAATAAGAAATAAATTTAAGAACTTCCTAGAAATCACATGGTGCACTTAAGTGTGTTGAAACTGTTTTTATAGACTTTAACATTCACACTGGAACTTTCCTTGCCCTGCTTAAGATAGGAAAGTAGTAACTTAATCCTCCCTCATGTGCAGTTCAGATACATGTGGTTTTGTAATGGATTAAAGCGATCATTCTGGAATAAAGTTAGAAAAGGCAATTTTCATGCTGATTTTGGAGGTCAGAAAATAAGTACCTGCTGCATGCAGCATCAACAACAATATTACTATCAGATGTTCAGAATATGCAAAGAGACATAGGGCAAAGATGTCACTTATATATCCCAGTATTATTCTGTTCAGCACCTGGAGATTGTGGTGCTGTTTTTTTAAGTACCAATCTTAAGCAAAATTTTTTCTGAGCACAAAGGTAAAGTTCCAGATGATATGTTTGAGTTTAATAAATAGAAAGGAGGTGTTGGAGGTAGTAGAGGACAGAGGAGGATTGGAACTTATAGGAACAGATTACTTGTAAGATATTAGTGGCATTAATTAACTTTATGGGGAAAGGAGTGAAGAAACAATGTGTTTGAGGTTGGGAGACAGAGACTGGGAGGACTGAATAATTTAGCACACAGAAAGATAAGCAGCTGAGAAAGACAAAATTCTCATAGAATAGATGGAAAGAGTGGCCCCTTGAGGGACATATACTTTCAGCTAGACGAAGGAAAATATAAATCAGTTTTTGGAGGGTTTTGGTATTTTCTTAATCACTGTAGATCTCACCTGCCTCTGTGCAGGCACTTCAAATGCAATCATCCTCACATTCATTTCACGGAAGAGGAGAAAGCAGAGGAGAAATGGGAACAAGAAAGCCATAAACATTTCCAATAGCCCTGAAATTTATCCTCCAAAAATAATAATATCACATTATTTATGGTCATTCTGTCCCTATAATCACCTATTTTTTCTTCCAGGTATCACTGCAGAAGATGTGAAAAAATGCTATCACTTTGATGCCAATATTGCATATAAAGACTTAAATGCCAATGTTAATATTAATGGTGGTAAATGTGAAAAGATTAATGTGAAGGACAATTGTAAGTATATCCTTATTTTACATTATATCTTTTCCTTAAGGAAAGACGATACCAATTTCTTCCCATTTTATAATCAATATAATTATTGCTGTTAGGGAAAGGACAAATCCAGTAGCCCAGTAGAGGTGAGGCTGATGTATTTCCATGCTCCCAGGTCAAACCAGGCTGAGCATGTGTTCCCAGTATGCATACACACACACTTATATAACACATATATACATAATACACTTGGCTGGCCACACAGATCAATATAGACAGAAACACAGCACTTGGGCAAACACAAACAGCACCAATGGCTTCATCCTGTCCTCCTCTCTGATCAGGTTGAAAGTCTGTTCGTAGGAAATGTCACAGAATCACAGAATGGCTGAGGTTGGAAGGTTCTCTGGAGGCCATCTTGTCCAACTCCCCTGCTCAAGCATGGTCATCTAGAGCAGATGTGCTCCCCAGGCAGCACAACCCTCAGGTATTTCAGCCCCTCCTCAATATAAATATATAGACTTGATCCTTAGTCTCCCCTGTTTCTGGCACCTGGATATACAACCCCCCCAAAGCCCACAGCTCCACTCCCATTGCTGGTATAGACCCCCTGATGCACACCAACACATGTACCCACTATGGATGCCTCCAGTAACTGGCCTTAGGTGCTCAGTCTATCCGGCAGTTGGCCCTTGGATCCTCTTGTCTCCAATTGCCTCTCACACACACATGCAAACAGGTCTTAGTCAACCCCAGGACCTCAGGATCTCTCCAGTATTTGGCCTAGAACCCCATGTCACTCCAGTAGCCAGCTCCTCTGGTTGTCTCACTTTAGAAACACATATGTATCCAGGCCAGACTTACAGCAACTTTGATACTTGGCTTCCAAGCCACTTACCCTGTTCATCTGCTAGTCTTGCTTGATATTTGCTAGTGATCACACACTGACATATGTATCCTCACTCACTCCAGTTAATGGCGCCACAAACACCAGGTCCCTATCACCATGCATGCATGCAGAATAGAGTCCCCTCACCCAGGAAAATAGTTAGAAATGGAATCTAATGGGAAGCCAGAACAGACTGCAAAGATCAAGGACAGTACATGACAGAGAAGCTCACTGATCAGTCACCTTTCTACATGCAATCAGCCCCTTTTTTGCCTTTATCCCTCTATTTTCCCATGCTTGTTCCTCCCAAAGCCACCTTGATCCCTCTTTACCTCTTCAATGGCACTCCCCTAAATATACCCTAAGTATTTAAGTTTTGTACAATCCTAAACCACCCTTCTTTGCATTCAGAGAGCCTTTTCACTTCCTCCTCCTCAGCCCCATCCTGTGGAGGTAATGGGTCTGCTGGGACAGGCCTGAGAGGAGTCAAGGCAGGGGCTCCCTTTCTCTGATTAGGCTACTTGTGTTCCCCTGACTATCACTGTTCCTCTCTGCTACTTTGTCTGTCTGGAGACGAGTATTTTATCACATGACCTAAAAATTGCAAAAGGCAAGGAGATTTACTACCAAGCACAGAACAGGCAATTATTTTCAGTCTTGTAGTGCTCTGTTCTTGTGTTTTAGTAATGAAACACAAGCTCCTACTGTTCCAATTCCTGCCCTTTTCCGGTTCAGCTCAGGTGATACAGTAGCATTACTCATACTATCTTTGGCTTGTTATCAAATGACTATGATCTCCATAATGTCTCTCATTTTGCCCTACCCCTTCTTTTCCTTTGTTATGGTTTGAGAGACCCATAACAATTTATTGCCATTTAGACAATCATTCTATCACCCGATGACCCCTCCCCACCTGGGAAAGGGAATCGGGAAAAACAAAGAAACCCGGGAGTTGAAGTATAAACAGATTTAATAGAGTAAGATTAGATAATTAACATTAATAGCACTAAAGACCCAATATTGATCCCAATACCAATACAGAATATGCAAAGATTATACTCAGCCAATTCTATCAGTAGGAAGCTGTGCACTCCCAGCAGTGGACAGCAAATGTGGGACACTGCGAGTGATACGGCTTCAGGAGGAAGGGAAGGCCTCAGTAGTCCGGCACCGGGGCACGAAATTCTCAGGATGGCAGCCATCAAGGGAGAGAGAGAACTTCGCAGCAAACTTCCTAATTTATAGTGAATGTGATGTTGATAGTATGAAATAATCCTGTTGGCCAGCTTGGGTCAAGTGTCTGTGTCTCACTCCTCATCCCTGCACCTGGTGAACTCGAAAACACTGAGACTTTGAAACCCACGCACCATAGCTGGCTAGAAAGTAAATATTTTCACAAATTCAGACACTAGAGTCGTCTAAAAGTGCAGTCTTCCCAAGTATTAGAAGAGAAATTAGTCCTGTGTTGCTCAAACCAGGACATCCTTTCAGATATAGGGTTTTCTAATTTAATTGCAAAATAGATTTCCTCCCACATAAGAGGTATGAGCAAAGATTGAATTCCACCACAACCAGAGAGTGAAAGGTTCTTCTCTCAACTGTCATTTTACAGAGATGGACTGGTTGTGCTAAAAGGACAACTGTTCTTCAAAATGTATGGGCATTAAACTTTTTTCTTCATCCTTTCTTTCTGCAGCAGAGCTTAAGGATGATACTGTCATTGATGATGTCATTTCCTTAGTTGATGGAGGGAAGATTGACTTTTCAGTTAAAATAAAAGAAATGTTACTGCAAGGATCCAAAATGGTTGACATAGATAATTACATACAGTGGGCTAAGTCTTTGGTTGATGCTTCTGTAGTCAAACAGCAACAGGTAAGTACAAAATCTTCAAAGGTGCGGCTCTTACAGTTTGAAAGCTTTTGTTCTAAGATGGAGGTGAGGCTCCAAGTTTATTATGAACTTTCAGGTATTTTCTTATCTTGAGAGTTTCTTCAGATGTTTATTCTAGTGATGTGTACATGAAAAGGATTCAGAACTATAGAAAAGTCTGTTATGCATGTTTTTTTTCTTCTACACACATATGAATCATAGAATGGTTTAGGTTGGAAGGGACCTTAAAGACCATCTAGTTCCAACCCCTCTGCCATGGGCAGGGAAACCTTCCACTAGACCAGGTTGCTCAAAGCCCCATCCAACCTGGTCCTGAACGCTTCCAGGGATGGGGCATCCACAACTTCCCTGGGCAACCTGTTCCAGTGCCTCACCACCCTCAGAGTGAAATATTTCTTCCTAATATCTATTCTAAATGTACCCTCTTCCAGTTTAAAGCCATTCCCCCTCGTCCTATCACTACATGCCCTTGTAAAAAGCCCCTCTCCAGCTTTCTTGTAGGCCCCCTTCACATACTGGAAGGCTGCTATAAGATCTCCACCAGAGCCTTCTCTTCTCCAGACTGGACAATCCCAACTCTCTCAGCCTGTCTTCATAGGAGAGGTGCTCCAGCCCTCTGATAATCTTCGTGGCCCTCTTCTGGACGCGCTCCAACAGGTCCATGTCCTTCTTATGTTGGGGACTCCAGAGCTGGATGCAATATTCCAGGTGGGGTCTCACGAGAGCAGAGAAGAGGGGCAGAATCACCTCCCTCAACCTGCTGGCCACACATCTTTTGATGCAGCCCAGGATACGGTTGGCCTTCTGGGCTGTGAGCACACATTGCTGGCTCATGTTGAGCTTCTCGTCAATCAGCACACCCAGGTCCTTCTCCTCAGGGCTGCTCTTGATCCATTCTCCGACGAGCCTGTATTTGTGCTTGGGATGGCCCCAGCCCACGTGCAGTACCTTGCACTTGGCCTTGTTGAACCTCACGAGGTTTGTACAGGCCCACCTCTCCAGCCTGTCCAGGTCCCTCTGGATGGCATCCCTCCCCTCCAGCATGTCGACCGCCCCACACAGCTTGGTATTGTCGGCAAACTTGCTGATGGTGCACTCAATCCCACTGTCCATGTCACCAACAAAGTTATTAAATAGTACTGGTCACAGTACCGACCCCTGAGGAACACCACTTGTCACTGCTCGCCACTTCGACATGGAGCCGTTGACCGCAATTCTTTGAGTGCGACCACCCAGCCAGTTCCTTATCCACCAAGTGGTCCATTGGTCAAATCCACATCTCTCCAATTTAGAGACAAGGATGTTGTGTGGAATGGTGTCACATGCTTTGCACAAGTCCAGGTAGATGATATCTGTTGTTCTCCCCTTATCCACCAATGCTGTAACCCCCTCATAGAAGGCCACCAAATTTGTCAGGCATGACTTGCCCTTAGTGAAGCCATGCTGGCTGTCACCAATCGTCTCCTTACTTTCCATGTGCCTTAGCAGAGTTTCCAGGAAGATCTGCTCCATGATCTTGCTGGGCACAGAGGTAAGACTGACTGGCCTGTAGTTCCTCAGGTCTTCTGTTTTACCCTTTTTTAAAATGGGGGTTTTGTCTCCCCTTTTCCAGTCAGTGGGAACTTCACCAGACTGCCACAACTTCTCAAATACAATGGACAGTGGCTTGGCAACTTCATCCACCAGCTCCCTCAGGACCCATGGATTTATCTCATCAGGTTCCATGGACTTGTGCACCTTCAGGTTCCTCAGCTGGTCTCAAACCTGGTCTTCTCCTACAGGGGGCGGTTCCTCATTCTCCCAGTCCCTGCCTTTGCTTTCTGCAACTTGGGTGGTGTGGTTAAAGCCCTTCCCAGTGAAGACCGAGGCAAAAACGTCATTAAGTATCTCAGCCTTCTCCATGTCCTGGGTGACCAGGTCTCCCATTTCTTTTCTGAGTGGGCCCACATTTTCCCTAGTCTTGCTTTTGTCACTGATATACCTATAGAAGGCTTTCGTGTTGCCCCTGACACCCCTGGCCAGATTTACCTCTATCTGGGCTTTAGCTTTCCTAACCTGATCCCTGGCTGCTCGGACAATTTCTCTGTATTCCTCCCAGGCTTCCTGTCCTTGCTTCCACCCTCTGTAGGCTTCCTTTTTCTCTTTGAGATTGTCCAGGAGCTCCTTGTTCATCCATGCAGGCCTCCTGGCATTTTTGCCTCACTTCCTCTTTGTCAGGATGCATCCCTCCTGAGCTTGGAGGAGGTGGTTCTTGAATATTAACCAGCTTTCTTGGGCCCCTCTTCCCTCCAGGGATTTATCCCACTGTACTCCAGCAAGCAGATCCCTAAAGAGGCCAAAGTCTTCTCTCCTGAAGTCCAGGGTAGCAAGCTTACTGTGCGCCCTCCTCACTGCCCTAAGGATCATGAACTCCACCATCTCATGGTCACTGCAGCCAAGGCTGCCCTTGAGTTTCACATTCCCCACCAGCCCCTCCTTGTTGGTGAGAACAAGGTCCAGCATGGCACCTCTCCTTGTTGGTTCCTCTTTCACCTGGTGAAGGAAGTTATCGTCAACACATTCCAGGAACCACCTGGATTGCTTATGCCCTGCTGTGTTGTCCCTCCAACAGATATCGGGGTGGTTGAAATCCCCCATGAGGATCAGGCCTTGTGAACGTGATGCTGTTCCTATCTTTCTATAGATGGCCTCATCCTCTCGGTCTTCCTGGTCAGGTGGCCTGTAGCAGACCCCCACTGTAACATCACCTGTCCCTGCCCTCCCTTTAATCTTCACCCATAAGCTCTTGGTCAGCTCCTCATCCACCCCCAGGCAGAGCTCCATGCACTCCAGCTGGTCCTTGACATAGAGGGTGACACCCCCTCCTCTTTTCCCCTTCCTGTCCTTCCTGAAGCACCTGTATCCGTCCATTTCAACACTCCAGTCATAGGAGCCATCCCACAATGTTTCAGTGATGCCAATTAGATCATAGCCTTGCAGGCATGCGCACGTCTCTAACTCTTCTTGTTTGTTACCCATGCTGCATGTGTTTGCATAGAGGCATTTAAGTTGGGTCCCCGATGAATCTTGCTCCCTGGTTGAAGACTTCTCTAATATATACAGTTGTTCCAGTTAAGATGAGAAAAGCATATTTAAAGAAGCAAAATTTGGAAAGAGCAATTGAAGACTACATTACCGAATACAGTGTGTGAAAATGTGAATCCTGCAAAAATGGAGGCACCCTTGTACTGGTAGATGGAGCCTATACATGCATGTGCTCAAGGTACTTGAAGAGAACTGCTTGTCAGATTCCCAAATCTGCATTAACTAAAGGTTAGTAAATACTCCAGACAGACTAAAACAAGCATATTTGTTATTATGAACAATATCCTGACAAAAGGAACCTTCATAACAACAGAAGTATGTCATAGTGCTCCCTTATACCTACTGCTGTTGTCTCATGGGTATATGGTTTTGACGTTAGTGTAAGTTACTGGGTTCTTTCCATAAAGTGGGCACTCTAAATTAGAGTTCATTGTCCCACATACATCATTTTGTGTTGGAATGACACTCCAAATTCATTTAAGTAAATAGGAGCATTATTGAAGCATGGTGCAGTAATGGTAAACTGATTTCAGGCAAAAGCAATCTCACCCTGTCATAAGCTATTTTGTGTTCAACTTCCTGCAAAAGCGCTGTGTTTGGTAACATGTGATCACATTTCATAATTACTGTGCTAGCTTAATATCAGATTGGACCACAAAGGGGAAGAGGGAGATGAATGCAATTCCACAACTGATAATGTAAAATATTTATTATGCAGTAAACTCATTTCCTGTGGCCAAGTTTTCAAAGTACAGGTGTCCAAAATGGGCCTTAGAATTTGATATTCAGGCAGCTTCCTAGGGTGACAAAAATGTTGAAACCTCTGGGCCGTTAAGCAGTGTCACTGACAAGGGCGTTTTCAAAAGCCAAATTTGTGCAGATGGGATGTATACTGGAGGGTTGTCCTGGTTTCGGCAGGGATAGGGTTAATTTCCGCAAGGATCTGGCACGTGACACAGGTATTCCATACCATGTGACCCATGCCCAGTCTATAGGGGGGAGCTGGCCAGGGGAGGGTGCAGGAAGTCTCCACTTGAGGTGGGTTGGGACTTCCCGGGTCTGGGCGGTGAGCTGTGATACCGTAATCGTGTTTGTACATTCCTCTATCGGTGTTATTGTTGTTTTCCTCTTTGCTTTGCTGTTCTGTTAAATTGCCTTTATCTCAGCCCACGAGTTTTGCCTTTTTCTTCTGATTTTCCCCCACAGCTGTGGGGTTTGAGCAAGCGGCCGCGTGGTTCTTTGTTACTGGCTGAGGCCAAAACCACGACAAGAGTGCAATGATCTGCAGAGTCACTATAACTGAGAACGTAAGAATTGAATCATGGTCCACCTGTCTACCCTCAGAAGAGCTGAGCAAAAAGTTCTAATTAATCTTTCTGTCACTGCACAGAAGACAGAGAGATGCTGGACTAATCCTAGTATGGTGTCTTAATGGCAATTGTCACTGATGGAGGCTGGACCTGTTGGAGTGCCTGGTTCACCTGCATCAATGGAGAAAGCACTCGAACTCGGCATTGTAATAATCCTTCACCAGAACCTGGTGGCAGACCATGCCAAGGAGAAAGCATTGAAAATGGCCCTGTGGAGAAACAAAATAGTTATGCTGCTCAAAAACAGATAAGCCTTTCTTAAGTACCAATGCGTTATTGCAGTTTAGAATAAATGGTCAGCCAATATTTGGGGCATTTCAGTGATACAGTTGAAAAAGTGATGGATAAGCCTGCTTACATGTTTCATTTAAATTTGTGACTTGATATAGCTTTTAAAAACAGCCACCTTGTAGCTCTAATTTGTGAATGGTTAGATTTGTATTTGAATGTCTTGATGAGTAACATTATATCACAGAACTCTGAGAGTAAAATGGAGTTCTGGATAAGAACAGACTAAAAATCCAGCTATTAAAATCCAGATTTCACCTCCAGTGAGACTCCATCAGAAAAAGTATGTCTTGGGGAGAGGGAAATAGACACGTTTTCCAGACACAAAATATAAAGACAAGAAAAATATATAAAGAAAAAAAATATATATTTTATATATATATATAAAGAAAATATATAAAGAAAAATATAAAATTTGGGAGTTTGAATTCTCTTACGTGATAACTAGTATGCTTAAATCCAACAAAGCTACTCTTATAGCAGTTTTGAAACTTTTAGCTTGGGAAAAATAGTTTAAGAAAATGTTTAGCATCATGGTTTTGTCAGTTTTTTATTTTTAATATAATACTGCAAAGCAAAGCAAAAAAATTAAGCAGGATTTTGAGGATGGATACTTGGGTCCATAAAACGGCAAGGTGGTCTCAAATTTCTTCACCTGCTGAAAACAAGAAACTTGTATGCCACCTGGATGTGACAGTAAGAGTTTTTAGGCCCAGGAGGAAGTTTTTGGGTTTTATGCTTAACATGCTACCATAAGTTCCTTCTCTTCTGCGAGGCCACAAGAAGAAAAGAGGTAGCAAGATAGGGAAGAGATCTTGCATGTTTCCACACTGAAACATCCTGATGGTAAGTCTTGCTACATGACCTCTACCTGCACGAAAGACATATATCAGAAGATTTCTTCTATGCCATCTCTCTTTTATCTTCAGTAGAGTTCAGCTATGTCTAATATTCTACTTGTGAAGTACCCTGAAGAAAGCATGGCCAGCAAGAAATAATAGCACTCATGGACCATCTAGTTCTACATCAGAGAATTACAAACTGCTTCCTACAGCGCTGCATCTCCAGGCTATCAAAGCTACTTATTCCATAAGTTATTCCTCAGGTGGAAGAGAGAAAATTGAGAGAAAAATATGATAAAGAGCTGGAAAATCAAGAGTAATATGAAGTATAAGAAGTAGGGGACATTAAATAAAACTAGAAAGTGGCAGATTCAAAACAGACTGAAGAATGGTCCTTCACACAGTGGGCATACCAAAAGCAAATATGAATTTTGAAAACCTCAAGACAAATCAATGGAAGGTTCTCAAACATGTAGATAATCATGCTCGCTCAGGAAGTCTCTGAAGCATCAATTTTAGTGGGATGGGAGAGTATTCTGAGTAAGTATTTCTATGTGTTTCCCTACTCCTGGACATTCTCCAGGTCTGTGCTATTGCCCTCTTGTTAAAAACAGGGTATCAAGCTAGCCTTTGCTTGATCCAGTGTAGTAGGTCTTATTTTTTAAAAAAAAATGTACTTTTTAGGAAAGACAGGCCAGCGGGGCAAGGTGGTGGAGTTGCTCTCTACATGAGAGAGCAACTGGAATGTATCGAGCTCTGCCTAGGGGTGGATGAAGAATGTGTTGACAGCTTATGGGTAAGAATTAAGGGGCAGGCTAATATGGGTGACACGGTTGTAGATGTTTACTACAGACCACCAGATCAGGAAAAGGAAGTCAATGAGGCCTTCTACAGACAGCTGGAAATAGTCTCACGATCACAGGCCCTGGTTCTCATGGGGGACTTCAACCACCCTGATATTTGCTGGAAAGGCAACACAGCCAGGCACACACAGTCCAGGAGGTTTCTGCAGAGTATTGATGATAACTTCTTGACACAGGTGGTGGAAGAACCAATGGGGAGAGGTGCGCCGCTGGACCTTGTGCTGACAAAGAAAGAAGAACTAGTTGGGGATGTGAAGGCTGGGGGTAGCCTTGGCTGCAGTGACCATGAGATGGTGGAGTTCAGGATCCTGCGTGGAAGAAGCAGGGCAAAAAGCAGAATTACAACCCCGGACTTCAGGAGAGCTGACTCTCCTGCCTCTTCAAAGACCTACTTGGAGGAATCTCACGAGCTAAGGCTTTAGAAGGAAGTGGGGTCCAAGAGAGTTGGTTGGTGTTCAAGCACCACTTCCTCCAAGCTCAAGATCGGTGCATCCTTAGGAGCAAGAAATCAGGCAAAGGAGGCAGGAGACCTGCATGGATGAGCAAGGAACTTCTGGAAAAACTCAGATGGAAGAAGGAAGTTTACAGAAGGTGGAAAAAGGGACTGGCCACTTGGGAGGAGTATAGGAGCATTGTCAGAGTATGAAGGGATGCAACAAGGAAGGCTAAGGCCCACTTGGAATTAAACCTGGCAAGGGATGTCAAGGACAAGAAGAAGGGCTTCTTCAAGTACATCAGTAGCAAAAGGAAGACTAGGGAAAACATGGGCCCGCTGCTGAATGAGGTGGGTGCCCTGGTAATGGAGGATGCAGAGAAGGTGGAGTTACTGAATGCTTTTTTTGCTTCAGTCTTTACTGCTGAGGCCGGCGCTCATGAATCCCAGACCTTGGAGGTAAGCGAGAGAATCTGGAGAAAGGAAGACTCTCCCTTGATCAAGGAGGATCGGATTAGAGATCATTTAGGCAAACTCGACACCCACAAATCCATGGGCCCTGATGGGATGCACCCACGAGTGTTGAGGGAGCTCGCAGATGTTATTGCGAAGCCACTCTCCATCCTCTTGCATCCTCAATGCAGATCCATGATAATCCTGAGGGATTCAAAAATGAACTAGGGCTCATAGATCAATCCTTCATTCTGAAAACCCTGGTCTAAAACCCCTTGGTCAGCAATCCACATCCCATATCTCATCAGATGTAGCAGACTTCCCTGAGAAGTGGGTCCAATCTGCATATTGGGCCTTCCACTCCTTCAGGAGGGAGTCACCTATGACAATGACACGTCTTTTTTTCTTTACTGAGGAGGTTTTGATGCAGGGTGTAGTTTGGCTTAACCTTGGTGACACCTCTGCACCCATTGAATCATCTTCCTTGTCATGGTTCGGTTCCACTTGCAGAATCTCATACCTGTTTTGCAAAGGTACCTGAGAAGGTGGGGGAGTTACTGAGAAGACATGCCTACTTCACCGGACAGGAACTTGTTCCCATTGTTCCCTGTCCTCTAAGTTACCTTGTTCAGCCAGGCAGAGAGAGGACAGGGAATCCTCTGTATCATGCACCCTGTGTGCCTGTTGGGCCTGGTTCAGGGAAGGTATGCTGCGACTCCAGCAGTCTATCTCCCTCTCACTCTCCCCGATAGTTCTCAATCTGCTTACCTTTTCCTGGAGCTCCATTACTAGTTGGTTGAGTTCCTCTACCTGGGCACACCTCCCACGGGGAAGGATCATCATGGGGGGGGCTGGTGAATCCTGCTGTTGTGAACGTGTCTGTGACCGGCATAACCCCACATATTACTGTGCCTCTGTCCTCCGATCCTCTCAGAAGGCAGGCTCAGTGGGGATTGGTTAGTCACCCCCTGGGGAAATGTAAGGACTGAGGGCAGGCATTGCCAGTACTCTAACACATGCTTTTCTCAATCTGCTTGGATTTTTGACCCCTCACTCAAAAACTCCCATATTTGTTCCCACCTTACACTGAACAGAAAAGTTGTCAAGCGCATATTGGTAATGATCAGCCTGTATTGATCTCTGTGTGTTTTAGAGAGAGATGTTGTTTGACCTTGAGGGTCAGGGCTTGCACGGATGGGGAATGATTTTTTTCCCCCCTCTTTTCTTTTCTGAGGATTTATAAAGTTTTCAGCACCTCCTGCTTTCCTGACGGTTATAGCTGTGAGCTGCAGTGGAGAGGCGGCAGCCCTGAGGCTGTCAGACTGTTGTGAGAGTGGGCAAATTGTGCACCATGCCTGACCGTGAGGCGTGATTAAAGACCTGTTCCTGCCCAATGCTTGGTGTCAGACCTACAGCCCAGACTGCCAGCTGGGATTTGGGGCTGAGCTGTTTCCAGTTCATGGCTCACCAGAGCAGATTTGTAGCAAATAGGTGGGAGGCTTGGGTTGCTGGTGAATAATTTTGCTGTACAATTGCAGTAAAAGTGGAAAGGTTTCTTCCTTCTTGTATGTGGGGGTGTGCTGACCTTAGTGGCCAATTCCTGCATGGTACATGTAGGCAGGTGAAGGAAGGTGACCAAGGCCAAGGCAGAAGTGTGTTGGGCTTTTTTCCACCTAGATGATCTGTTCGTGTCCTGGTTGTTGTCAGCAAGCGCTCCAGGTACGCACACAGCTCATGTCCAGTGTGAGTGCAGCACACGGGGCCCAGTGCTGAGAATGGGATGCACCTCCTGAACTGGAATTGATGGGTGGGAGAACGTGTTGTGCATTGAGTTCTCACACCCTTAGAGCAAGGTGGAAAGAGGCAAGATGGCAAAAACTCTGCCCTACACCTGGGATGCCTGTGAGTAATGAGACTAAAGTTGCTTGATAAGCAGTTTTCTCCTGACAAGCTGCACCCTGCAATGCTGGGGTGTGTGGGAAGCACCTAACCCTACCTCTCCAGGCCAAGCAGGATGGGGACCCCTGTTACTTGTAGGGGCAGGCATGTTCTGACACCTGCATCTCCCTCGCCTTGCTTCTCTAAGGAGCGCAGTCACCTGGCAGCAGTTTCTGCTGGCCAGCTAGCTAACCAAGAGCAACTGAACACCATGATTTAAAAGCACCTGCAGCTTAAATGATTGTTGTTCTAAACAAAGTAATATACCAATAAACTTCTTAACAGAGGTGAGCTGATGTGAGTAGGTGTGGTCCATCTTTTATTTGTCTGCAGCTGCCATTAGAACATGAATTATTTATCAAATAATAATTTTCAAGAATTCAAATACAGTATGAATATCAGAATAATGTATATAAGCTCAGCTGATTGATGGTATATTGCTAGTAAAGAACCTGGGAGAGTCATTGGTCTTCAGTAAAATGTCCCTGTGGTTTTATTTCCAACCCCACATCTTACATCTAATTCATGCCCTGAATCACGGGTATGTTTAATGACGTGCAGCTTTACTAGATTTATTACTTTTGCTCCTCCAAACATTTGTTGAATAGCCTGATATTGTATCTTGTCTATGTCAATATGTTAAAGATTTTTATATTAAAGCAGAGGTACATTAAAAAGGGATAGAAGAGTTGCTATATTACCATCCATACGTTTAGCAAAACTTCCAAAGGAAACAAGACTGAGGCAATTGTTCCTTAATTGCACCTACCAGTCAGTCTTCCTCAGTAATTTTTGAACCTAGTGGACAATTACTAGAAAATTTGATTGGGGTGGGGAGGAAGGATATTTCTCAAAGAAATTTCATGAAAAAAGGCAGCGGAGTTGAATAAACAAAAGGAAATTAGTGTCCCTGTTGAGGAAAATGTATTAATGTTAACTCAGCTATTCTACTAGACACCAAAAGATCTACATGGAAGCGAGATACAAGAAAACAGATTTCTTCTTAAAAGTTAAGAACAAAGGTATATGAGGGCTGAGGAGTTTGGAAACAGGAATGGTAAAAGCCATCAGATCAATGAGATCAGTCCCTTGCATATATGCAGTCCAGATCTTGAACAGTCCCCTGGAACCTTCTTTCCCTGCCTCCTGCTCACCACAAGTGGCCCTGAAGACTTTTCGTACCAAAGACCAAACATCACAAAAGAAAGCGGGAGAGAGAACTGTTCCCCAGGCCCCTACAGTAGGAGAGCATTTGAAAAGTGAAAGTGTGCTGATGACCAAAGAAAGTGAATCGCACCCTGTGCTACAAAGGAAGACCAAAATGCCTTTCACTGATTCCTGCCACCATGAACAGTTCCCTCCACACCACAGAAGTGGAAATAGGCTTCCACAAATTAATAGGCTTCCACAAATAAATGTTTCCAAGTGCAAAGATAGGATTTTCTCAATGGATGGAGCACACATGCACCTAGAATCCCTACAGTCTTCCTGGGACATTTCAGAAAGCCCCAAACCTAACACTTATGTACTTTACTGCACTGTGTACCTGGGATAATGCTGCTCTTGGTGGAAGATCTGATGTTACTGCCTCAGTGTGGGAGCAGCAGTAATCTTCATCAAGAGCAGAGCTATCAGATATCACGAAATCCCTAACAGACAGAGTAATTCCTCAAGAGCTGCACATGCAAACATTCCTGGTTAAAAAATAAAAACAGGATAGGCCTAGGGAAACCTACCATAGTCTGAGATTTAACCCTCGGTGTGACCAGGCATGCTGACCAAACATCTTTCCAGTACAGTTAGTATTCTCCATCTGACAAACAGACTTTTTCCCTAACATCAGAATCCTCCCTGTCCCATCATTAAAATCTCTTTCATAAATTGCTTATGTAGCATATGGAAACCTTAGTGATCTTCCTCCTCTATCCTCTTTGGAAGATCATTACTGAATATGAATGACTATAAATAAAATTTTGGCTAATTCCCACTTTAAATGTATTCACAACCTACTTACACCCATTTGATTTCAATCCTTTATATCTTAGTATAAATAATCATTCTTCCTTGTTACTTACAGTCCTCATCATATCCCCTTTCATCTCCACTTTATTAAGCTAGACAAGGCAAGATCTTTTAGTGTCCTTTCAGAAGCCAGGAAGGCCTTTCCCTACTCATCCCAGAAGACTTCACTTGTATGCCGGGTCCTGACTAACCGAGCTTTCAAGCTTTTAATAGAACATGAAACTTTTAACATTGTAGGCCGAAGAAACTGCAATGCCTCTGACATCACCTTAAATTGCTCAGAGTAGCAGCTGTGCCTGAATACTGTAGCCCTCTTTGCCCTTGATCTTTAGAAGCTACAGAGTATCAGTACAAACATGATAACTACCTCTTTGTCTAAACAGAATATGTAAGTCTCTACTCCTCATGAGATTGCAAGGCATTAGATAGTTTTAGGCTGCACCTTTATCTCGGGTACAGAGGCTGGGAAAGACACAAGAAGAGACAGCTGGCAGCTGGAAAAGGAGCCAAGAGTTGGAGTAACCATCAAGGACGGAATGATAACGGGACATTCCAAGATGTTTGCAACATAAAGGCAACATCAAAAGGAACCAATGGAAGACAAAGACGGGTCGCATAGACAGTTCGTGCCCGGGGGAATTAGCCAATTAACATTTAGCTAGTTGCGCAAACTAAGCTGATCTGTCTATAAAATCGGGCTTGTAGCGGAAATAAATGTTCGACTGTGCATCGCATCGGTGTGTCCTGTCGTTCCGGTCCTGCATGACTCACAGATCTCGGCGACGGCGGCAATTGGTGACCCCGACGTGATTCGCCTACGTGCCGAAGAAAGCAGGGATACTGCCGGCCGGCGTTGAGGTAAGCCGGGCTGCCCGAGAGAGGCAGGAGCGGATCCGCCCCTTGGAAATTAAGGGACTGTGGCAGTATGGGGTCCGCCGTATCGGCGGGTGAAAAAGCAGCGGTACAGAGTTTGCTGCAAGTGGCAAAAAGGCTGGGAGAAGACCTCACTACAGCCGAGATAGAGACATTGTTACTGTGGTGTCGGCGTCGTGGGCTTCTAAAAACCCCTAGCCAGCTATATGATATTGAAGTTTGGAAGAAGGTGGGCATGGAGTTATGGGAGTCAGTGCAAACGGGCAATAAGGACGCTAAACACTTAGCCCCCATATACCGGCGAGTCAAAACTATGGTGGCTACCCTGAGAGGGGAAGCGGCCATCGCATTCGCTGCCAGAGCCTCCCTCTCGGCGGAGACGAGCGGAGAGGAGGATTTAACCGCCTGGCCAGCGCAACGAAAGGAAGAAGGGCTTTGGGAAGAGGAAGACGATATCAATCACATTCCCCTCGGACCAAGTGTCCCTGCTGCTCCGCAGCCCGTGACTCCTGCGGCACCAGCAAACCCAGAGTATAAAAACACCACGGACCCGGAGTGCGACGAGCCCATGGAGTACGACAGTGCTGACAACACTTACCCAGCGAGTGACCTGCGACAGATGCTGCAAGGACAGGAAGAGTTAATGCTGGGGCTACTAGAGGAAATGAAACGATTAGACCGAGGCTCGAAAAACGCCGTGGTGAAGGACGCTTATAAGCGAGCGCAACAATCCATAGTTACTGGAATTAAAACTTTGGAACGTGCGGTGTTTGGGGATGTTTCTGATGGAGTGGGGGGGAGTGAAAAGGTCGCGCTTAATGAAGCGGAGGTGCCGAAAGCAAGGTCTGCTGAGGAGCCTTTGGGGGAGGCGGGGGTTTCTGAGCATAAGCAGCGTAATTGGGTCCGCTGCATGTTGGAGGATGGGGAAATGTCTTTGCAGGATGCAGATGAGTACTTACGGGGCCGGTTTGGTAGTGGAGTGGGGGAGGAGGAAAGAGCAGCGTGGAAACGGGGAATGGAGTGGCGGACCATGGAATATCAGTCCAAAAATGCAGAGAAGGGGGGACAGAGGAGCCGAGAAGGGGGAAGCGCCGAAAAGGAGGGAGGAAGCCGAGGAGAAGAGGCCCAGGCGGGGAGCGGGGGGGGACAGAGGTGAGGAAAGTTGGAGCGAGAGGGGAGAGGACAGGGCCGGAGCCGCGGGTGCACGGCGGGAAAGCCCGGGGCCTTGTGCGGGGCTGGGCAGGCGGGAAAGCGCCCGGAGAGAGTCCCCGCCGCGGGCCACCCTGCTGGCAAGGAGCCTCAGCCTGCCGGGGCGAGCGCAGCCTGCCCCGGTGCGGCGGGGGACGCCGGTGGGGCTGGTTCGGGAGGCGGCCGGGCCAGAACGGTGTCCTGGGTGTGGAGGGGACACCGGCGGCAAGAAGAAAGCTTATCAGCAACGCTTTGCTAGGTGCTGCTCTCGCTACATTAGTGTCGCTCTGTGGTGCAGCTGGGCAGTCCTGCTCTGTGCTCTTGCTACTATAGGGCTTGCCGCATTTACAGGGAATTCGTTTGTCGCGTTAGTACAGAAGGCTGTCAATGTGACCAAGTTAGTCGTGTTGGGTTTGTGGGATGTCTGATCAGTTTAATAACCCGCTTCTAGGAATCTCGATTACAAATTGGAGTCGGTACAGCCCATATTCCATGTTAAGCACGAGCTATCAATGCCGAAACCTGTCCAGTCCCATTGTGCACCATCCTTTCACGTTACAGCTATTGAATAATACTGTTGTTTTTATCAACGACACCCAAGGCAATCCTGCTGTATCGTGGAATGAAGCCACCACTCCCTATTACGGAAAGTTTAATACTTCTGTAGGTAATTGGACTTCACTGAAGCTAAAATATGGAAAGTATGACCCAATCACGGCAGGGCCTGCAAATAGTACCAAGGGTGAGAATGTGCAACAGTGGAGTGATTTCCTTTACGCCCGAAGCGGTGTCAACCGGTCACTCCAGATTAATGCCACATGTGATTTACCAGCAGGTTTACGGTGGTTATGTGGCGATGGCTACGCCAAAAAACAGCTTCCCGGGAACTGGACTGGGCACTGTACGTTGGGCATGTTAATGCCCAACCTACAAGTATTCAACCACAGTGACCTGCGCGGTATTTTAAGAGGAGTTTGGGCTCAGACTCGCTATAAGAGGTATGTGAACCCCTTGGTTACCTATAGCACTGGTTTTCATAGTTTTGTACGGGCACTTTTCCCCTCGCTAGGTGTCCAGCAGTTAGAGCGTGCCATAGTCAATATCTCTGCTGAAATGGAGTTTATTGCTAATGCCACTGCAACAGCCATTACCGGATTACAAATTGAAGTTCAATCACTAAGAGAAACAGTTTGGAAGAACCGTGAGGCTCTGGATCTCCTCACTGCTCAAGCAGGAGGTGTCTGTACCCTTATTAACGCTTCTTGCTGTGCATTTGTCGACCAATCAGGGATTGTTTTGTCTAGTGTGCAGAAAATATGGGAACATGCGCATGTCTTACATGCAGTATCCACAGACAATGCATCATGGCTAGACTCGCTGTTTAAGTCTTGGGGCATCACAGGCTGGCTTGCTTCGCTAGTTAAGACCGGCTTATTGATCTTACTAATCATTGTCATTATTTTGGTTTTTCTACCCTGCCTATTGCAATGCCTACAACAAATGATAGAACGACTAGTGAGGCGAGTCTTTTTTAATCAAACGCCATTGATTGCCATAGTAGAACAACCGCTTACAGTTGTGCCATAAATGAATAAAAGAGGGGGAGATGCTGGGTCCTGACTAACCGAGCTTTCAAGCTTTTAATAGAACATGAAACTTTTAACATTGTAGGCCAAAGAAACTGCAATGCCTCTGACATCACCTTAAATTGCTCAGAGTAGCAGCTGTGCCTGAATACTGTAGCCCTCTTTGCCCTTGATCTTTAGAAGCTACAGAGTATCAGTACAAACATGATAACTACCTCTTTGTCTAAACAGAATGTGTAAGTCTCTACTCCTCATGAGATTGCAAGGCATTAGATAGTTTTAGGCTGCACCTTTATCTCGGGTACAGAGGCTGGGAAGGACACAAGAAGAGACAGCTGGCAGCTGGAAAAGGAGCCAAGAGTTGGAGTAACCATCAAGGACGGAATGATAACGGGACATTCCAAGATGTTTGCAACATAAAGGCAACATCAAAAGGAACCAATGGAAGACAAAGACGGGTCGCATAGACAGTTCGTGCCCGGGGGAATTAGCCAATTAACATTTAGCTAGTTGCGCAAACTAAGCTGATCTGTCTATAAAATCGGGCTTGTAGCGGAAATAAATGTTCGACTGTGCATCGCATCGGTGTGTCCTGTCGTTCCGGTCCTGCATGACTCACAGATCTCGGCGACGGCGGCACTTGTACCTGTGTCAGTTTAAATTCATGGTCACTCAACATAGTTGACTAGAACTGCACACAACACTCTAAATGAGCTCTCATTGGTGCTCTATACAAAGTCTTTTCCTGTATCTCCTCAAAATGATTTGCCTACTGTGCCCTCAAATCACATGAGCTTTTCACATGTCCATGTTGTGTCAGTGACTCATACTCATTTTACAGTCAGTCAATGCATTCAGATACCAGTTCTCCTTCATTGTCTCCCTGGCTCAAAGCAAAAATTCTTGTTCTTAGCCCGAAGTATACGACTTCATTATTAAACTTTGGTTTACTTATATCATTCCAATATACCAAGTCTTCTCATTCTTCCTGTGTAATGACCTGATTCTCCCCAGTATTAGCAGTACCATTCAGTTTAATACATCATCAGATAACATTAGCTCTTGAACCAGATTCCTGACCCAAGTAATGAGCAGGATCAGTCCCATGACCTATGCCTGCAGAACACTGCTAGTAATCCCAGTTAAACTCATTAATTCCCCTTCCACTTCTAAACTGATGTTGCTTCAGACAGCTCCTTTTCTACCTTGTAGTCTTTCTGACTGGTCACATCCTCTCCCTATTCTCATCATTTAAAATTCATCAAAGGACATTGTATGAAATACTCCGCTTAAATCTAGATAGATAAAGTTAATTGTACTACCTTTGTCTAAAATGCCAGTTAAACTTTGTAACAGATATTAAGCTATTCAGACGTAATCCATCTTTAATGAAACCTACCTTAAATGTAGCTACATGTACTTGATATTTTCTCTTTCAAATTGTTTTTTTCAAATCTGTTCTTAGAGTTGCATAATGTTGTGCTCAAGCAAATAAGCCTGTATCTGCCCTAGTAATTTTCTGATTTTTAGAACATAGGTAATATTTTTGCTAATTGCCACTATAGGTATCTGTAGTGATATTTGCTATTATCACTATATTGATATATTGCATTGAAAGCTTAATTGAAAACCAATGGTTTGGGACTGACTTACAGCAATGAAGCAATCCTTTCAGTGCTCTACTACTAAGGTTCTAGGGAAATCCTGATTTCATCACAGAATGCAGTTTAAATCTTGCTTGTGACACAGATATGGTATTTTTGTTACTTTACTATCATTTTTATTTGTCCCCTACATACAGAGAAGCTTGATTACTGAAAACTCAACTGTTTTTTTTTATTTAGTATTTGGACATCACCGAAAATACATCAATGCCCCACTTTCCCCTGCATTTAGCGTGTACTTAACTCCTCTCCTTCCTTCCTTCATCTCTTTTCATTCAGTTTACTGAAGAACCTCTGTTTTAGCTTTCTTTGCTAGATCCAGCTCAGTGAGGTTTATGGCCATATGCCCTTTCTTCTTTCACTTTTTGTGCATAGGAAGTCTGCAGAGTGCAGAACTTAAATATCCTGCTGGACCAGGACAAACCTATTTTTTCTGATAACATCAGCTATGGAGAGCTGAGTAGTCAAAGGTTAATGGACAGAAATATACTTCAGCTTATTAGAGGAAGAAAATTACTTCAGATTTTAAACATCCATGAAAATCTGAGCCAGAAGGAGAGGTGCGTGAGGTTGGTAGTGAAGCCTGAATACATGAAAATTCAGGAACCCCGAGTATAAAAGACAAAACCAAAAATATATTTGCTTTTTTAATTCAGTCAAAGATTAGTGAAAACATAACTATATAATTTTCTCATCAGCATAGACCTGTTTTTCATTATAATCTTGGAGGTCATAAAATGAATGAATGCTCATTCACTGTCATTTGTCCTTCACAGTGCTGCTGTGTATGCCAAACAAATGCTGTTAAAAATTCTGTTAGGTCTCTGATAATACGCAGAACAAGGATTTTCATAGAATCATAGAATGGTTTAGGTTGGAAGGGACCTTAAAGACCATCTAGTTCCAACCCCCCTGCCATGGGCAGGGATGCCTCTCACTAGACCAGGTTGCTCAAAGCCCCATCCAACCTGGTCCTGAACGCTTCCAGGGATGGGGCATCCACAACTTCCCTGGGCAACCTGTTCCAGTGCCTTACCACCCTCAGAGTGAAATATTTCTTCCTAATATCTATTCTAAATGTACCCTCTTCCAGTTTAAAGCCATTACCGCTTGTCCTATCACTACATGCCCTTGTAAAAAGTCCCTCTCCAGCTCTCCTGTCGGCCCCCTTCAGATACTGGAAGGCTGCTGTAAGGTCTCCCCAGAGCCTTCTCTTCTTCAGGCTGAAAAGCCCCAACTCTCTCAGCCTATCTTCATAGGAGAGGTGCTCCAGCCCTCTGATAATCTTCGTGGCCCTCTTCTGGACGCGCTCCAACAGGTCCATGTCCTTCTTATGTTGGGGACTCCAGAGCTGGATGCAGTAGTCCAGGTGGGGTCTCACGAGAGCAGAGTAGATGGGTAGCATCACCTCCCTCGATCTGCTGGCCACACTTCTTTTGATGCAGCCCAGAACATGGTTGGCCTTCTGGGCTGTGAGCACACATTGCCAGGTCATGTTGAGCTTCTCATTCACCAACACCCCCAAGTCCTTCTCCTCAGGGCTGCTCTCAATCTATACTCTACCCAGCCTGTATTTGTGCATGGGATTGCCCCAGCCCACGTGCAGGACCTTGCACTTGGCCTTACCATTGACCATTGCATCTTATTTTGATTCAGAAGTATTTTGTAACTAAAAAATGAAAAAAAACCCTAGATTTATGCATTTATGTTTAAATTTTCAGTATAGTTGGGTTTTTTTTACTAATCTTTAGAATTTGTTTCCTTAAAAAGACAATTTCTTTAAAATTACAAACCTTTATATATGTAGCTGTTTTATAAGTATTTTATTAATAAACTGAATCAATAATTTCAAAGCAAGTGATTTTACAGATAAATGTTAAAAAGTGTGAAATCTGAATAGCTTTTCAAACCACCTTTGCTCTAGGAAATAATTTAGAACTTTCATTATGGTACATATGCCCAAATAAAGTAATCTTTCCCTGAAGGTAGTATTCTTTATTTGAACCTGTCAATCTTGTTTGAAGAGATAAAAGGTATCTATCTATCTCATGAAACTTTGAGAACCCAAGCTATAGAATTCAGTATCTTCATGGGGAAAAAGGTCTAACTTTGTCCATTGCAAGTAGCACATGAAAAATGACAATGTGAAATAGGACTGAATGCAGAATACAGTTTACACTTAACAGCGCTTCACAAAGTTTGGAGGATTTGGGATGAGTTTGTCTCTGTTTTAAACAATGATCAAATTCTTCCTGAATCTGAAGAAATGTCCTCAAATTTTTAACATAAATAACATTTTGGATATTTAAAATATAAACCAGATATTTCTTGTTCTATTTATTTCTGTTGTAATGAATCCCACTGTGTAGAATCAAGTACTAAAAGGCAAAATACTATGTTTGTTTACACCAATAACTCAATTCAAGTCATGACTTACTCTGGATTTACACATGGATAAGTGGGATCTGAACAGGCACAATGGTTCTACCAAACTAACATCTCACTGTGCTGTTGCCTGCTGATTTCCAGTTGCTGCAGAGGTTCTTTAACTTGAGCTAGTCATTCAGGAGCCCAAATATGCATGGAGCCTTTGTGTTTGCAAACCCCTGCGTTAAAATTTGCAAGGCGAACACACAGTTACTCTTCTGGCATGATTCAAACGTCTAGATGTTTTCACAAAAGGGTTTGTTTAGAAAAATATGCAAATATGCATATATGCAAATATGTTGAACACAGGATTTCTGCTGTTGCCAAATGCAGTTTGAAAATAAGCAGTTTCACTTTTTTGTGAAAGCTCTTTCAAAGAAAGAAAAATCTTTGAAAATCTTTTCAAAGCTCCAGGTTTTTTTCTCTGAATCCAAATATGAATGACAATTCAAAGTAATGCAAACCATGAATTCTTACACTTACTATATTTTACTGACAATGTTATATAGCACTATGGGGAAAGGAGTGCTTTCATCTTTGCATCACAGGCAAGCCAGAAGCCTCACCAAGGAAGCAAATCACATTCTTTGATGCTACATGGGTGGAAATTAATATTATAGCAATATGAGAAGACAGAAAAAAAATTTAGGAGGAGAGCAAAACAAGTAACTGGAGGTGGAGTGAGGAGTAACATAGGGAAGTTTGTTTTCTGGCAGTTTTACAGAAGACAGAGGTTGGAGTGGTTGGGAAGACAAACTTATTCCTAAAAAAAGCCAATGAAACTTTTGAACACGCAATCAGGCATAATCTGGCTGAGGCTGGTTCTGCTTTTACTGCATACAGGAAGAGATGGAAGGAGCAGAGACAGGTCCTGCGGAATCCCGAGATCCAAATGAAGACCAAAAAACAGAGTTCACCATTTCCAACCATCATAACAGAGCCAAGTTTAAACCAAAACATTTAGACATAATACCAGATGAAAAAATACTAGAAATACACTAACAGCTGGTGGCAGGTGTAGCTTCATGTGAGACTGAAGCTGATGAATGCAAAGGAAAAAAGTTGCCTTTTCCTTTGACTTCAAGCCAAGACAAGCTGTGTTGATTTCTGACCTAGAGAAATAGCACTTAACGTACCTGTCTTCTTGCAGTGATACAGGAGATGCATCCTGCAGAGATGCAGGATGGCATCCCTCCCCTCCAGCGTGTCTGCCTCACCAAACAGCTTGGTATCATCAGCAAACGTGCTGAGGGTGCACTCTACCCCACTGTCCATGTCGCTAACAAAGATGTTGAATAGTACAGGTCCCAGTACCGACCCCTGAGGAACGCCACTCGTCACTGCTCTCCACTTGGACACCGAGCTGTTGACAGCAACCCTTTGAGTGCGACCATCCAGCCAGTTCTTTATCCACCGAATGGTCCATTTATCGAATCCATGTCTCTTCAATTTAGAGACCAGGATATCATGTGGGACAGTGTCAAATGCTTTGCACAAGTCCAGGTAGATGACATCAGTAGATCTCCCCTTGTCCACTGCCGCTGTAACCCCTTCGTAGAAGGCCACCAAATTTGTCAGGCATGACTTGCCCTTGGTGAAGCCATGTTGGCTGTCGCCAATCACCTCTTTGCTTTCTATGTGCCTCAGCAGAGTTTCCAGGAGGATCTGCTCCATGATCTTGCCAGGCACAGAGGTGAGACTGACTGGCCTGTAGTTCCCCGGGTCTTCCTTGTTTCCCTTTTTGAAAATAGGGGTTATGTTTCCCCTTTTCCAGTCGGCAGGAACCTCGCCAGACCGCCACGACTTCTCAAATATGATGGCTAGTGGCTTCGCAACTTGATCTGCCAGTTCCCTCAGGACCCGCGGATGTATCTCATCAGGTCCCATGGACTTGTGCACCTTCAGGTTCCTCAGGTGGTCTCGCACTTTATCTTCCTCTACAGTGGGCGGTGCTCCATTTTCCCAATCCTCTCCTTTGCAATCTGCGTCTTGGGCAATGTGGCTGCTGTCCTTGTCAGTGAAGACTGAGGCAAAGAAGTCATTGAGTACCTCAGCTCTGTCGCTGTCCCGGGTCACCAGTTCTTGCGTTTCCTTCCGGAGAGAGCCTACATTTTCCCTAGTCTTTCTTTTCTCACTGACATACCTATAGAAGGATTTTTTGTTTGTCTTAATGTCCCTGGCCAGATTTAGTTCTAGCTGGGCTTTAGCTTGTCTAACCCGCTCTCTGGCTGCTCGAACGATTCCTCTGTAATCCTCCCAGGCTACCCGCCCCTGTCTCCACTCCCTGTAGGCCTCCTTTTTTCTTTTGGTCACTTCCAGGAGCTCCTTGTTCATCCACGCAGGCCTCCTGGCTTTTCTGCCTGCCTTCCTCTTTGTAGGAATGCATTGTTCCTGTGCTTGGAGGAGGTGGTCCTTGAATATTAACCAACTTTCTTGGACCCCTCTTCCTTCCAGCGCTTCATCCCATGGCACCATACCAAGCAGATTCTTCAAGAGGCCAAAGTCGGCTCTCCTGAAGTCCAGGGTTGTCAGCCTGCTGCGCACCTTGCATAATCCTCACATCTTTCATGCAAAGTAAATCACCATCAACAAAAGAGATGGAAAGTTCTGCCACCAACCATTTATCACCTTTGATCTGGTGTTTAGGGCACTCTCAGGAGAGCTGTGGGTTTCCCACACCTTGGGGTGTGTTTTCTGAAAACTACGTACAGGTAAATGAAGGTAAAGAGCAGTTGACTATTTTTAAAAAGAAAGGACTCAAGCACAGGGATGCCTCTAATTCTCCTCTGGCATGAGCAAAAACAGGGATATGAGGGACATAAGGCCATCACAATACATTTTAAGATCATTAGTTTCACCAGAAAAAAAGAAAAAAAAGTCCCTGTCTTTCAGTGCAATATTTTGCAGCCAACTTTTGTGTCTCAATAGTTGAGAAACATGTTCCTGTGCAATGATTCTGCACAGGAACATACAATAGTTGATTAGTTGACAGGCTGAAGGTCTAAGCACACTCAGAAGGACCAGTCTTGCAAGGAACCCTGTGTGAAGGGACCTCTACCTTCCTGCAAATCATTGAGGTCACTGGACTTCAGATAGCCACAAAAGTCCAGCAGGTCCATGTGTCTTGCATAACTGGGAACACAGCAGATTTTGAAATTGATTTGTGCAGAACACAACTCACAGGGCTAATAATAATAAAATGTTCAGGATGCTATTGTCTTTGTGAGCCAGGCACAATTTTCTGTCCATCAAGCCCAAGTGGAGCATAAGCAGTAGAGAAACACTGACAGTGAATATTTTTTTTCCTGATCTTTAGGCTACTTTCAAAAATGCTATAAATATAAATGAACATCTGTCCCAAAGAAATTAAAAAATGCTTTTCTACTCACTGTATAAGTCACCAGGGAAAACATTTGTCCTGGTTTGAGTGACACAGGATTAATTTCTCTTTCAGTGATTTTACTTTTCAGGAAGGTCTCTTCTAATGCTTGGGAAAACTGCATTTTTAGAAGACTCTAGTGTCTGAATTTGGGAAAATATTTACTTTCTAGCCAGCTATGGTACACAGGTTTCAAGATCTCAGTGTTTTTGAGCTAGCCAGGTACAGGGATGAGGAGGAGCGAGACCCGGGCACTTGACCCAAGCTGGCCAACAGGATTATTTCATACCATGGATGTCATATTCAAAATAAATTAGAAAGTTTGCTGCGAAGTTCTCTCTCTCTCTTCCTTGATGGCAGCGCTCCTGAGGACTTCTTGCCCTGGTGCTGGACCCCGTAGGCCTTCCCTTTTTCTTGAATCACAGAATCTCCTAGACTGGAAAAGACCTGTAAGATCATCTAGTCCAATCATTAACCTAACACTGACAAGCCCACCACTAGAGGATGGGGCCAGACTCTTTTCAGTGGTGCCTGGCGACAGGACAAGAGGTAACGGGCACAAACTGGAACACAGGAAGTTCCATCTGAACATGAGGAAAAACTTCTTTACTTTGAGGGTGGCAGAGCACTGGAACAGGCTGCCCAGAGAAGTTGTGGAGTCTCCTTCTCTGGAGATATTCAAAACCTGCCTGGATGCATTCCTGTCCAACCTGCTCTAGGTGAACCTGCTTTGGCAGGGGGGTTGGACTAGATGATCTCCGAAGGTCCCTTCCAACGCCTACCATTCTGTGATTCTGTCATGACAGCACGCTTCACTGCTGAAGCACCTGGTCTCCGCTGCCTCTGAGAAATGGCTGCTTGGAGCAGGCTTCCATCACCGATCTGCTGACAAACCCTGCTGAGCAACACGCACTTCATGTTGGTGCAGATGCTGCTGCGGGCTGACAAGCTTTGCACAAGCACGCTTTGACATTTGACAACAAAATGTCAAGAGAGCTGACACACAGCCATTTCCCAGCTGTCTCTCCAGAGCTCTGGCTGCGACATGCAATGCTGCCCAGCTATTTGGTTTCAGTGGCAGCACAGGCTCCCCGGGTGGACTGTGTTTCACTGGCTATCACAGATGCTGCAGCAGATGATTGCCTCCTCTGCCTGCACTCACAGCCTGCTCCCAGTACAAGGCTCTGAGGTCCAATATCACAGGAGGCACGCAGCCAGCTTCTGCCAGAAGCTATTCTGAAAGCTTCCCTAGGGATATGCATGACACTTTTTCTGCCTTATATGCCTCTTTCTCCCTTGGGACACCTCTCCTGGCTTCCTCCTGTCTCAGGGATGCAGAGAGGTTAGGCAGTGGCACTGTCAGCATAGGGATTATTCAGTTCCCAACACCAGAGCACCCTCCTTGGCCATACTGTCCCTCGCTCTCCCTCCTCAATTCTGGAAGATTGTAGAAGGATCATCCCTCTTCTGTTTAGGTAGGCTGGGATTGACACTGGGGCATAAAACCCAGCAAGCAGAGTAGTTTCAGATTCTGCTAGCTTTGATCAACTCCTTGTAAAGCCCTCACACTCCTCTGCAAGGGGAAGTTTCCAGATGTGGAGATAGGCAGTCTGTACCTGAATACTTTTTGCCAAATCAATTCATTCTTCTTATTTATCATTTGCAATAACGCAAGCCCGCAGTGTACTGAATCCTGCTCAGTCCTACACACACATCAGCAAACACAGCATCCAGCAATGATCCCTGCCCAGAAAAGTGTGTTGTGGCAGTGCGAGGCAGGGAGGCACGCAGGGAGCACAATGACTCTAGCCACATCAGTGCAACAGCCATTTTGATTGCAAATGCCAAAATTCTTTACCTTCTCCATACTGACACCATCTGCTGCTACATGTGAGATATGGATTGTTTATTCAGTCAGCTTGCTCTCGAGGTGCTAAGGGTTATCTGGAGAAGGTGAGAGCCAGACATTTCATCACCTATGGATGCTTCACTCCAGTCAAGATAATACAGAACAGAGAAGGATGGCATGTTGTGAGACACCTATGATGTGGTGTGGCATTGATTATCAATGCTTATACTCCCAAAGCAAAGCTCTAGGTAAGTAGTGGGAGAGGAGTGCTGAACAACAAAGGATGGTTCAGCACTGATCTGAGAGCTGCCTGCCAAGCCGTGTCTGTGCTTTAGAAAGGAGGCAGCATGCTGCAGGTAACAGGGGCATGCAGCACCTTGCAGAGCTGAGCCTTTCAGCATCTGCACCTCATGCCTTGTAAGTCCTTGCTGAGCACTACATAGAGGCCCCCAAATCCCTCCTCTGTTCTATCCTCAAAGACTGAGGACATGCTGATTTAAGGGTGGTTGGTGCAGGTCCATGGTTTCTGGAGTACAGCCTCCTGCCTCTGCAACACTGCTGAGAAGATGCAGAAGCTATCAGAGCCAGCTCCAAACTGGCCTGCAAGGATCTGCTTCAATTAAGAGGGGGCTGGTGCAAACACCCAGCCTTGCCTCCAAGTGCTGATGCGTTAGGTGTGGTGGTCACATACTGCCAGGCATACCCTGCTATCTGTTACCACGCTGGCCACCCTTTTGGAGGTCCATTGCTGACTGCTTAATATCCTGCTCTCTTCAACGCTCTCAGCTGCACATGTGGGACAACTGGGTTCAACACAGAGTGACACAAGTTTCCTCATAAAATATAATGCAATAGTGGGGGAGGCATGTAGAGATTTAAGAAATAAATGTATTTTAAATACAAAAAGATTGCACATATAGCATGGAGAATGAAGAGGTGAGAGCAAGATCATCAGAACTGCCAGCTAGAGGCAATGCTGGCTTTTTGGAGGGTGTCTTTTCTGAACAAATTACTGTTTCTACAAATCTCAGCCACTTCATCTATGAAATTGAATGCCCAATGTAAACCTTTAATTGTGAGGATTCTTGCTGCCTCTTTCTGAATGGCTATGGTTTCACTGTCATCATTATCTTCCTCAGATAGACCAAGATCCATCAAGTCACTCAAGGGTGGAAGATGGAAAAACAGAGTTACAAGCTGGGCATTCAGTTTCATAGATGAATCAGCAAAAATCCTTTTGTATTGGAGCTGTTTGTTCTTTGAGGGTTGTTCCATATAAAACCCTGAGTCCTATGGAGCATTTGCATTAACATGCTTAAAGAAACCAACACAGCTCTACAAAACAAGCATGAGCAGAAATGCTGCAAAAAGCAATGGTTTGTGTGAGCTTATAGACATGGGCACAATACAGACATTTCTTTGCTCCACGGGGAGAGATACATTCAGTTTACTCTCTGTAAGTCTACCTCCAGGCAAAACGGCTGGGAGAAGAATCCAAACTGAAAGCCACTCTTCTGACATTCAACAGGACAGGCAGCGTGAGGGATCTCAGGGCTCACTGGTTCCAGCACCAGTTTCCAGGAACCCAGTAATGCAGTTCATCCCTGCCCCAGCTTTGCCACTCCAAAAGCTGCCAGAAAGTACTGAATGGTTTTAAAAAAACTCAACAGGAAAATTCCAGCAAGCTGGAGGACATTCGGGGAGCAGCGTGAGCAAATAGGATGGGTCGAGGGGCACAGGATGAGTGGCCTGGGGACGGGACTGGACCATCTGGGTGAGTAAGAAGAGGATGGATGTGAGGACTCAGGAAGCCTATAAGTTGTTGTAGGGTGGGACTAGCTAGTGGTATTTGTTTGGACATTCATTCATTTCTCACCAGCTAATACATCTCTGCCAAATTCATGCCTTCATTAAATGCTTTAGTAAATCATCCAGCATGTTTAATGAAAGAAAAGGTATAAAAAGAAATACTAGTTGTTTGATTCATCTTAAACCTCCAGTTCTCCTTCCCTGCCTCAGGGAACAGGGAGCATAGTGAGGGCGGTCTGTCTGGTCCCAGGGTGAATATTCCAGCACTCAGTGTTTAAAGAGGGCTGCCACAAGACAGAAAGATAAATACTTCCTGAATTTCTGCCTCAGCTCAGGCTAGTTCCTCTTGTGGTCCTGAGCAAACAGTGATTCCTGAAAAGACCACTTCCCTTTTCTTCCTACAGCAAGGTGTTGCCTGGGCCAGTGCTTTTTCCAGCAGTTTCCAGGACAGCCTGACTAAGCCCATTATTAATGTATCATTACATCCCATAACTATATAGGATTATGATGTGTTCAAAATGGAAACTGCAGCACGTGATGATCAGTCACAGCCCTTGCGCACGTGACAGCAAGGAACTGCTCAGGTCAGGGATGAGGGACTTGCCAGCAGAGATGAGGGTCGGTACTGGGACCTGTACTATTCAACATCTTTGTTAGCGACATGGACAGTGGGGTAGAGTGCACCCTCAGCAAGTTTGCTGATGATACCAAGCTGTTTAGCGAAGCAGACACGCTGGAGGGGAGGGATGCCATCCAGGGGGACCTGGACAGGCTGGAGAGGTGGGCCCAAGCCAACCTCATGCAGTTCAACAAGGCCAAGTGCAAGGTCCTACATCTGGGTCGGGGCAAGCCCAAGCACAAATCCAGGCTCGGCGGGGAATGGCTGGAGAGCAGCCCTGTGGAGAAGGACCTGGGGGGTGATGATTGATGAGAAGCTCGACATGAGCCAGCAATGTGCGATCGTAGCCCAGAAGGCCAACCGTATCCTGGGCTGCATCAAAAGAAGTGTGGCCAGCAGGTCAAGGGAGGTGATTCTGCCCCTCTACTCTGCTCTCGTGAGACCCCACCTGGACTACTGCATTCAGCTCTGGAGTCCCCAACATAAGAAGGACATGGACCTGCTGGAGCGTGTCCAGAGGAGAGCCACGAGGATGATCAGAGGGATGGAGCACCTCTCCTATGAGGAGAGGCTGAAAGAGTTGGGGCTGTTCAGCCTGGAGAAGAGAAGGCTCCGGGGAGATCTTATTGCGGCCTTCCAGTACCTAAAGGGGGCCTACAGGAGAGCTGGGGAAGGACTTTTTACAAGGGCATGTAGTGATAGGACGAGTGGGAATGGCTTTAAGCTGGAAGAGGGCAGGTTTAGATTAAACATTAGGAAGAAGTTTTTCACTTTAAGGGTGGTGAGGCACTGGAACAGGTTGCCCAGAGAGGTTGTTGAAGCCCCGTCCCTGGAGGTGTTCAGGGCCAGGCTGGACGTGGCCTTGGGCAACCTGGTCTAGTGAGAGGTGTCCCTGCCTATGGCAGGGGGGTTGGAACTCGATGATCTTCAAGGTCCCTTCCAACCTAAACCATTCTATGATTCTATGATAGGCTGAGTGAGATGAAAATAAGTAGCAGTATGTGTATTCCTGCTGATGACACAACTAGCATGAGGCAGGTACTGCCTCCCAGTCAGAGGAAAAGAAGCCACAGCTGATTTGGGCTTTTTGAGTTACAGAAGACATCAGAAATAGCTCAAGCAGCAGATCTATACCAGCTAACACAGGAGCCAGACAGCGACTGAACTAGTTTTTCCCATTTCTGCGCTCCCTTGCTCCATGACTCATCCTCTGGCATGTGACACGAGCCACTTATAGGCCGTGACTCACAGGCATTGGGGCAGAGGTGATCTGGGTTGGAACCTGCTCCTCCTTCTCTCCACAGCCTGTCCTCTGCCCCAGGCCCCACCCCATATGCTCTTAATTACCATATGCAAATCCAGATGAGCAAAAACTCTGATGTTTCTAGCTGTTACTATCACACCGAAATTGCTGTTGAATTAAACTGCAGACACAGTAAATCCTTTCTTATCACAGACACTATAGTAGCAGCAGCAGGAGGGCTATGCACTTCTATAGCATCTTTCTGCCTGAGCACTCTGAAAGCATATTGAAGATCTTACAAGAGCAGAAATTACACAATTCCTTTCTGAAATATGGATCTGTCTGGGTGCTGGAGCCTGGCTGCTGCGTGATTCCCTGAGTACTCAAGAACCCACACAGATGAGGAAAAAATCCTATAAGCAAATGAAATAGCTGGGCAGAATCAATAGCTAATATGCCAAGCTTAACTCCTCCTTAGCTGCACAGTTTTGGCCAGGATTTAGCTGTGAAGCAGGGTTGTGACTATCAGCTGCCTGCCTCATGAACATGCTCCTTTTACAGGCCTGCCTGACTGAGGACCCTTGGGAACCAGAGGCTGCAGTTGAGTACTGACAAAAATACAGCCAGCAATTGTGGGTGAACCAGAGTCAAAGCCAGCAGAGGCGTGGACCAAAGGTTTTCCCACCAACTTCTATGCCTGGGAGATGTGAACTCAAAACTCCGCCACAACAGCCACAGAAAGGCAGGGAATAAAGTGTCCTGCTGAGGGAATCAGCCATCAAACTCAGTGCAGCTTTGTAGATCAAAGCCCTCTTTCTGACCTGTGCCTGCAGGCATACAAGATGGCAAAGCTGCTCCCGAAGTGTTATATGGCTACATGCAATGTTGAATGAGCAGCCATTCTTGCTCAGGTGTGTGCCGCAGGGGCGAAGGCTCCCAAGATCATAGCAAGAGGTGGAGAGGACACAGATGCTTCATATGGATGGAGATATTCTCAACAGCACTGGAGATTTCAGGGGTTGCTGGGGATCTGAATCATCCCTAGAATTGCTATATTTTTGAAAGACCTCTCAATAAGAGTTGATGAATCACTTCCTCTGGGCCCTCAGGACTTTCCTCCCTAACATTTACTGGAATCTGTCTTCAGATAACTTGGCCTTGCCCAGACCATGGCAAAGGAGAGGCCCTGCTTATCCAAGGCTTATGGGAGGATAATTTCAGAAGCAAGTTTCATCTGCACAAAGAAAAAGTACATGAGGACAGCTGCATCTCAAGTAGTTCTATATCCCCTATCACCTTCATGACTTGGGGAAAAGATGAGCTAAGCTCTAAAAGGAACAAAGAAGGTCTTCACAGTGAATAAGATCTTACTGCAGTACAGGTCAGCACATCCATACAGACTCCAGCCACTCCATGGCTGCATATCTTCACTATTGCTTCCTCTCTATCCAGATTAAAACTGGCATTGCGTTTCTATCCAGACCATGTGTTGCAGGAATCACAGCTGCAAAACAATCCTGAACCCTCCCTGCAAGGCAAAAACATCAGTGACCACTGAAGAAAGCCTGAGAAATAAGGAACTCGGCCTTAAGATAACTCAGTTAAAGAGGCTGTAAAATTATGTTTACTGTCTGTTCAACCCAGAATTCCACGTATGTAGGAATCACTATCAAATGGAAAACCAAACATTTCTGGGATGGCAGATGACAGATATACATGTAGCAACATAGCAAAAGCAGAACAGGCAGCAAAGGTGGCTAAGGGAGAGTGAAGTAAAACCACAGCAGGGCCAAGATCTTGAAATAATGTGGTGGGTTGACCCTGGCTGGATGCCAGGTGCCCACCAAAGCTGCTCTATCACTCCCCCTCCTCAGCTAGACAGGGGAGAGAAAATATAACGAAAGGCTCATGGGTCGAGATAAGGACAGGGAGATCACTCACCAATTACCGTCACAGGCAAAACTGACTCAACTTGGGAAAATTAATTTAATGTATTACTAATCAAATCAGAGTAGGGTAATGAGAAATAAAAACTAAATCTTAAAACACCTTGCCCCCACCCTTCCCTTCTTCCTGGGCTCAACTTCACTCTCAATTTTCTCTACTTCCTCCACCTGAACGGCGCAGGGGGATGGGGAATGGGGTTGCAGTCAGTTCATCACACGTCATTTCTGCTGCTCCTTCTTCCTCAGGGGGAGGACTCATGCTCTTCCCCTGCTCCAGTGTGGGGTCTCTCCCACAGGAGACAGTCCTCCATGAACTTCTCCAATGTGAGTCCTTCCCACAGGCTGCAGTTCTTCACAAACTGCTTCAGCGTGGGTCCTTTCCATGGGGTGTAGTCCTTCAGGAACAGACTGCTCCAGCACAGGTCCCCAACGACGTCACAAGTGCTGCCTGCAACCCTGCTGCAGCGTGGGCTCCTCTCTCCACGGGTTCACAGGTCCTGCCAGGAGCCTGCTCCAGCGCAGGCTCTTCATGGGGTCACAGCCTCCTTTGGGCGCATCCAGCTGCTCTGGCGTGGGGTCCTCCATGGGCTGCAGATGGATATCTGTTCCACCGTGGACCTCCAGGGGGACAACCTGAGTTGCCACGGTCTTTACCACGGGCTGCAGGGGAATCTCCTCCAGCACCTGGAGCACCTCCTCCTCTCTCCTCTGTTGTTCTTCCACAGTTTTTGTTCCCCCCTTCTTAAATATGTTATCACAGAGGCACTACCACCATTTGCTCAGCTTTGGCCAGCAGTGGGTCCATTTTGGAGCCGGCTGGCATTGGCTCTGTCGGACATAGGGGAAGCTTCTAGCAGCTTCTCATAGAAACCACCCCTGTAGCCTCCTGATACCAAAACCTTGCCACGCAAACCTGATACAAATAACTAAGATATCACCCCACAAGTCACCATAAATAAAGCAGCTAGAGATGTCAAAAAGCCCTAGCAGGATTATTTTCAGACTTGAACACAGCGGTGGTCCAATGGTTTGCTACCAGGACTAGGTAGCCATGTTCCAGTGAATAGGAGAAGCAATGCAGGTATGGCATTACTTAGCAGTGATGACCCTTAAATACCTCCAGGGATGGGGACTCCACCACTGCCCTGGGTAATGTGTTCCAATGCCTGATGACCCTTTCAGTAAAGAAATTCTTCCTAACATCCAATCTAAACTTCCCTTGGCGCAACTTGAAGCCATTTCCTCTTGTTCTATCACCTGTTACTTCACAGAACAGGTCGACTCCCACCTCTCTGCAACCTCCTTTCAGATAGTTGTAGAGAGCAATAAGGTCTCCCCTGAGCCTCCTTTTCTCCAGGCTAAACAACTCCAATTCCCTCAGCCTCTCCTCATAAGACTTGTGCTCCAGACCCCTCACCAGTTTTGTTGCCCTTCTTTGCACACGCTCCAGCGCCTCAATGTCCTTCTTGTGGTGAGGGGCCCAAAACTGAACACAGTACTCAAGATGCAACCTCACCAGTGCTGAGTACAGAGATAAAATCACCTCCCTGGTCCTACTGGCTACACTATTCCTGATACAGGCCAGGATGCCATTGGCCTTCTTGGCCACCTGGGCACACTGCTGGCTCATGTTCAGCCGGCTATCAATCAACACCGCCAGGTCCCTCTCTGCTGAGCAGATTTCCAGCCGCTCCTCCCCAAGCCTGTAGCGTTGGCGGGGGTTGTTGTGGCCAAAGTGTAAGACCCGGCATTTGGCCTTATTGAAACACATACAGTTTGCCTTGGCCCATCGATGTAGTCTGTCTAAATCCCTCTGCAGGGCCTCCCTACCCTCAGACAGATCAACTAGAGGGGGGGATGCCATCCAGAGGGACCTGGACAGGCTGGAGAGGTGGGCCCAAGCCAACCTCATGCAGTTCAACAAGGCCAAGTGCAAGGTCCTACATCTGGGTCGGGGCAATCCCAAGCACAAATACAGTCTCGGCGGGGAATGGATCAAGAGCAGCCCTGAGGAGAAGGACCTGGGTGTGCTGATTGACGAGAAGCTCGACATGAGCAAGCAATGTGCGATCGCAGCCCAGAAGGCCAACCGTATCCTGGGCTGCATCAAAAGAAGTGTGGCCAGCAGGTCAAGGGAGGTGATTCTGCCCCTCTACTCCGCTCTCCTGAGACCCCACCTGGAGTACTGCATCCAGCTCTGGAGTCCCCAACACAAGAAGGACATGGACCTGCTGGAGTGTGTCCAGAGGAGAGCCACGAGGATGATCAGAGGGATGGAGCACCTCTCCTATGAGGAGAGGCTGAGAGAGTTGGGGCTGTTCAGCCTGAAGAAGAGAAGGCTCCGGGGAGATCTTATTGCGGCCTTCCAGTACCTAAAGGGGGCCTACAGGAGAGCTGGGGAAGGACTTTTTACTAGGGCATGTAGTGATAGGACGAGTGGGAATGGCTTTAAGCTGGAAGAGGGCAGGTTTAGATTAATCATTAGGAAGAAGTTTTTCACTTTAAGGGTGGTAAGGCACTGGAACAGGTTGCCCAGAGAGGTTGTTGAAGCCCCATCCCTGGAGGTGTTCAAGGCCAGGCTGGACGTGGCCTTGGGCAACCTGGTCTAGTGAGAGGTGTCCCTGCCTATGGCAGGGGGGTTGGAACTCGATGATCTTCAAGGTCCCTTCCAACCTAAACCATTCTATGATTCTATGATTCTATAACTCTTCCACCCAGCTTGGTGTCATCTGCAAACTTACTGAGGGTGCACTCGATCCCCTCATCCAGATCATTGAGAAAGATATTAAACAGGACTGGCCCCAGTACTGAGCCCTGGGGGACACCACTCGTGACCAGCCACCAGCTGGAAGTAACTCCATTCACCACCACTCTCTGGGCCCGGCCTTCTAGCCAGTTTTTTATCCAGCAAAGTGTATGCCCATCCAAGCCATGAGCAGCCAGTTTCTCCAGGAGAATGCTGTGGGAAATGGTGTCAAAGGCTTTACTGAAGTCCAGATAGACAACATCCACAGCTTTTCCCTCATCCACTAAGTGGGCGACCACGTTGTAGAAGGAGATCAGGTTAGTCAAGCAGGACCTGCCTTTCATAAACCCATGTTGACTGGGCTGGTTGTCCTGTGCATACTGCGTGATGGTACTCAGGATGATCTGCTCCATCAGCTTCCCCGGCACTGAAGTCAAACTGACAGGCCTGTAGTTTCCTGGATCCTCCTTCTGGCCCTTCTTGTAGATGGGTGTCACATTGGCTAGTTTCCAATCTGCTGGGACCTCCCCAGTCAGCCAGGACTGTTGGAAAATGATGGAAAGTGGCTTGATGAGCACCTCCGCCAGCTCTCTCAGAACTCTTGGGTGGATTCCATCTGGTCCCATAGACTTGTGTATGTCTATGTGCTGCAGCATGTCACTGACCTTTTCTTCCTGGATTGTAGGGGGATCATCCTGCTCCCAGTCTCTATCTTCTAGCTCAGGGGGTTGGGATCCTCCGAGTGTAACTGGTCCTATTACTAAAGACTGAGGCAAAGAAGCCGTAGCATTCGCAGTGTCCCACATTTGCTGTCCACTGCTGGGAGTGCACAGCTTCCTACTGATGTAATTGGCCGAGTATAATCCTTGTGTATTTTATATTGGTATCAGGATCAATATTGGTTCTTTAGTATTATTAATGCTAATTATTTAGTCTTATTCTATTAAATCTGTTTATATTTCAACCCTCAGGTTTCCTTGTTTTTCCTAATTCTGCTTCCTGTGTGGGGAGGGGTCATCAGGTGATAGAATAATTGTCTAAACAACAATAAGTTGTTGTGGGTTCCTCAAACTGTAACAACATTGTAATGGTAAAGCTAGACAAGCAGCGGAACCGTAGTGGATTGTCTAGAGTACTCAATGACCACTATGCTCTGTGCATACATAATGTGCAGTGATGCCTCTAGATTGGCACAGAGGGCCAAACTGCACTCGGAACATCCCAAGCTCTGGCATCCGAGTTATCCTACAGTGTCTTGCTGCCAACTTGAGAGCCCCATTATATTATTGTAACGCGTTAATGAGAGCTCCATTAGGAAGGAGGAAGGAAAACTATTGGCAAACCAGGACTTGCTACATCCAACTATGCCCAATAAGCAGCTCAGGTAGTTAATGAGTAATTGTGGTTACCTGGGGTGGTAGTTAGAAATACTCCAGGTCCCCAATATCCTTCTGCCTCTTCCTCACTCAACAAGACCTGATCTCCACCCGTGAGGGAAACCCTCCACACGTACTTGGTTTCTGATTCCTCTCGGCACCTGGAATATTTTCCCTGCAATTTAGATAGCTCAGCAGGGGACCAGGAGATGGTACGTATGGTTTTGTGGGCTTCTTTGTCCCCCTCATTAGTAATTTCAGTTTTAATCAATGGCTGAACCTGTATTGGTTCTGGGAGATCATCATCATCATCCCAAATGTCTCCGTCCCATGTTTCGGGATCATCACAAAGTACCACCTTACGAATGTGCTGGACCAAATTAGAACAGGATCGAACAAAAAATTTATCTAACCTTTCCTGCAACTGTTGCTCTTGTCTCTCAGCCACAGTCAGTAATTTTTCTAATTGCTCGTTTTTGCTTAAAAGCTCATCTACTTGTCTTTCCATTTTTCCCTGTGTCTCCTTCTCAAAAGACAACGATGCTTTAAGTATCTCATTCTCTGATTTCAGAGCTGTATATTCTACATTTGCAATCTTTTCAGGGGGTGGGGACATTTTGATTTCTTTTTGCATGCAAGATAAACAAGCCCCTAAGACTGCACAAATCATTCCTTTACCTTTTCTTTTTTTTTTTAGTTTCTGTTGACTCCTATATTGTTCTATTCACTCTATTACCTTGTCCTCATCTTTCCAAAATTTCTGGGCCCATTCAATCCCTGCCTGGGATGGTGGACAATTGTGTTCCTGTAGTAGTTTATCCATAGCAATCCTGTCCGTGACACCAATTTAATGTTGCATTTAGTGAGACCACTTATTGTCGTGACTATAGGCCTGACACCGGATGCACGAACAGCTTGGTTGCTGTAGGTTCGGCCGCATTCAAAAGAAGCAGTCAGGTGCATGAATAGCACAGTTTATTTTTATGCAACTTATACAGATTCTTTAAGATTGCCAGTGATAGATGAACTAAACTGCAGAATAGCTTTAAAGATATGATTGCAATCACAAGCTTGATTTCCCAGGTAAGCACTCAGCATGGCCGAGGTTGCAAATCTTACCAAAAGGCATCCCTTTTGTGGGGGGGCGAGGAGGACAAACCCGTCGATCCGTCCCAATTGTATTTGGCATTGAATTCTCATCCCTCAATTAGGTATGAAATTGGGGTAATATTTATAATTCTATTGTACAAAGTGAGTGGGTGGGACTGTGGTCAAGCCATCATTCCTTATGGTTGTTGCACAAAACATTTCTCATCCCTTGTGGTTGTACCGTTAGCCATTGCACAAAACACTTCTCATGAAAAGTGGAAGAACGGGACTGCGTGGCCTCCACCCTGCTTCTCGTTCCTCCTTGGTGCCATGGCAACACAAACCACTGGATCTTCACCCATTTTTTTGTCTGTTCTGGGCACCAGGTATTTATCAGCAATATTGAGCTTTGCTACTGTTTTGTGCCTCCAACAGTGTCTCGAAAAGCTGCCATGCTAATGGGGTACCTTCTTTGTTCTCCATCAGGTGCCACCCAGTTGCAGTGACACGACAGTCACACTCCTTTGCCAGGCCTGATACTGGCTGCTACCGAGTCTGTTCAATGAGATACCCTCTGCTTTCCCATGAGTTTTGCTGGTTGGCATGGCTTTCAGGTCTGTCCTTGGAAACTGTTCATGATATTCTGGCTCAGCTGTTGGGTTCCCCCCTTCAATGACAGCTCTCTATCAGCTTTCTGTAGCTGCAGATCCCCGGGGCCTTGTGTTCACCCCTAGGGTTGCCTGTTCTGCCCTGCGTGCATCCCCATCCCACCTCTCCCTGCCTGCCCTAACTCCATGTGCATCTCCCATCCCATCTCTCTCTGCTTATCCTGACTCCACATGCATCCCTGTCCCACCTCTCCTTGACTGTCCTGACTCCATGTACATCCCCATCCCACCTCTCCCTGCCTGTCTTGCCCAAATGTGCATTCACACCTCAACTTTCCCAGCCTGTCCCCAAGGCAGCTTGGCAGTTTCCTGGTGCTCAGGTGCGTCCTTCCTTTCCAGTCTCCTACAGTGTTGCTTCAGCTCTGGCAGGCATCCAGGGGCCATGGCCACAGCCTTTGCCCTGATGATAAGCCAGTTCCTGATGACCTGGGCAGAGAAGTCCAAGGGGACCTGCCAGGTGCCCTTGGTGCCACTTGGCACCAGCAGGTCTCCACCTCTCAGCTGGCACATGTTCCTCAGGTTGCCATGTACATTTGAACTCCTACTGCACCCTTAATCTCTCTCCCCACCTCCAGCCACAATGTCACCTCATGCCTTTACCTACCCCATTGCTGGGCCCCACAGACTCCCCCATCACCCCAGAGCAGACCCCCCCATACCATGAAGCTGGGTTCCTCTTTTCTTCCCGCATGTTGGATGATCTTCTCACAGGGTTCATCTCCAGAACCTAGCACTTCTTTGTTAAGACCTACTCCAAGATCTGCAAGGAGGCCAGGAGCAACTTTGCCAAGCAGCATCTGAGAGCTACCTGCAAGGAGTAGGAGTGGAGGATGTGGCCACTGCCCCAGGACCCTGCACAGGAGAGTGATGGGAGATGGGCAGGACTGAGTGTGCATCTCACTGCTGGTCTGGAGCTGCCCCTGGCCTCGCTCTGTGCCTCAGGGCATGTGAGGTGGGCACTGGTGCTGGTGCGGGCACTGGTGCCGGGGCTGGCAACTGCTCTACCCTGTGCCCACAGAGGGCATGGGATGTGGGGCTGGCCCTGGCAGGCAGCCTGCCACTAGGAGGTTGGGAAGGGACTTCGGCTGGTGCAGTAACGAGGCCAAGGACCTGCACTGTTTGCTAGAGTGAAGGGTTGCTGGGTTTAGGTTCAGAGAAGCACCGAGGAGGAGTCATGCACACAGCATGACCATCTTACCTGATCCCATCTGCTCTGGAGGTGCTCACAAGGCTGTGGGCCAGCACCCATCCCTCTCTCCATCACCACCCATACCCCACAGCACCCACCTTTCTGTTGTCATGTCCCAGCCAAAGGGGTGCTGAGGGATGCTGAACTCCCTGTGCCGGGGACTGGCTGAGCTGCCCTCCCCAGACCAGGGTCAGCTCCAGGGCATGGCAGCACCTCTCTCCGCTCAGCCTGCCCCTGGAGGTACACATGGTCCCATGTCCCCATCAGGATTCTGCAGCTGACCCTCTGGGGCCAGGCCACCATCAGGGCCACCCAAGCCACAGCAGCAGTGCTGGCAGCACTGCCCCATACACATTGCCACACACTTCCAGCCATGCAGGCTTCATGGGCTTCGTGCCCCATGCCCAGTTCCTGATCTGGACAGGCTATTTGATAACCACCAACTGGACTCTGTTTGAATTTAGTCAGATGACCCTGAAGAAGACTTCAGCAGCTGCAAACCCCATAGCAGTGACCCCAAATCCAGCCTCTCACACCCTAATCGCCCCGCTACAGCCCCCCCTGCATCCAAGGCTGCCCTGGCAGCGACCACCCATCTCTGTGGCTGAACTCAGCTGAGAGCCACTCAGTGTCAGTGCCAGTAGCACAGGCAGCTGTAAATCCTCATTTCTGCCCCGGGGGCTGACTCAGCACTCAGCAGTTTGGCAGCACACAGTCCCCTTCCCCATTTGAGACAGCCTGCACACATGGGGAGAGCAGCCTGGCCCCGTGCAATTTTGTAAACAGCCCTGACCACCACCCCTCTGAGAAGTTTATTAAAGCAGCCCATGTGCAAGCCCTGACTGCTCTGTACCTCTCTAAACCAGGACAGGGACTTAAGCTGCTTCATTTCTGGATTTTTTTTCAACTGTTTTGACTCAGCCCACCACTGCAGACCATTTGTCCACATGGATGCAACAAGCTCCAGTGTGGTGTCCTTACAGCAAAGGTTGGAGCTTCAAGCAGAGCTTTTCCCTTCTCCTGAGGGCTACCGAGGTGTAAAGGGAATAGACGGGCTCTTGGGGCTCATTCTTGCTGGACTTGGAGGTCCAACGCTCATGCTAGTCTAAGTTTAAAAACCCCAGAGCCCTTCCTTGTGAGTGATCTGCAGCCACTGAGCATCATAGCCATGTTGTCCCAGGCCCTGTGTCCCAGATGCACAACCCATCCTCCACCGTCTCCTTCCTGAGCTACTCAGGACTTCCTCCAACTGCCCACAGGTTACGAGTTCCAGTTTGGCCACATGTATTTGGGTCTGGCTGAGACGGAGTTAACTTTCCTCATAGCAGCCCTCATAGTGCTGTGCTTTGTATTTGTAGCTAGAAAGGTGTTGATAACACACCAGTGTTTTGGCTATTGCTGTTCCCACAGCATCAAGGCTGTTTCTCCAACCCGCCCCCCCCCCCCCCCCCCAAAGGCCAGTAGGCTGGAAGCGGTCAAGAGGCTGAGAGGGGACATAGCCAGAACAGCTGACCCAAAACGATATTCCATACCATATGACGTTGTGCTCAGCAATAAAAGCTAAGAGAAAGGGGGGAGGGAGCATTCATTATTAAGGTGTTTGTCTTCTGGAGCAACCGCTACATGCCCTGAGGCCCTACTTCCCAGGAAGTGGATGGACATTGCCTGCTGATGGGAAGTAGAGAATAAATCTTTTTTTTCTCTTTGCTTCCATGTGTGGCCTTTTCTTTTCTTTATTAAACTTCCTTTATCTCGACCCATGAGTTTTTTCCATCTTATTTTCTTCCCCCCTGCCCAGTTGAGGAGGGGGAGTGAAGAGGGGCTTGGTGGGCACCTGGTGCCCAGCCAAGGTCAACCCACCACACCTATGAATACCTTACTCACAATGCCCTGAGCACCCTGGTGAAGCAGATGCCAGACTGAAATGGTGTGAACTCCTGTCTGAAACCTATTTCGGCCCCCCACGAGCATGCACAAGGAATAAAGACAAGGAACGCCAAACAATGCTGCCTCCCTGAGACATACCACCATCTGATGATGTGATGTAGCCCCCCCCTCAATCTGAACTGACAGGTCAAAGCAACCCATTTTCAGTAAGAACAAAAGATGGGGCGGGTTTATGAGATGCTCAGGAGTGGTGCCCCTAATGGCCAGCTCCTTCTTCCCTGCCCCAAGTCTTGGCAGAGCCTCTGAGCCTATGTGGCACCACTGGCCAAGTACTGCCAGAACTGGAAAGAGTCAAAACAACATGGGCTCATGCAGGACAGCAGAGAAAAGAAATACCCAGGCAGGGGCAGCCACATCCAGCCTGAGTCTGGGAATACATCAGAGGGGTGAGGAAAGGACCTCTGGTCCTGCACTTCGACTGGACGATATGGAGACTGAATCAATTACTCTTAGCCAGGTGGGGTCTATCTCCTCCCTTCTCCCATGGTCTGCCAAGGGACAGACTTGTCTGTTAGGGACAACCGATCTCCTTCTGAAGGTCTGGTGTTGGCTGTGGCCAGAGGCAGAATAAAGCCTGCAGTGCAGTGTCCCAGCACAGGTACCCCTCAGGTACAGGCTGAAATCACAAGGCTGCGTAGCAGGGAGCTCAATCAGTACCTTTTTTATTAATATGCATCATAAATAAATAAATGAAGGCAAGATACCTTGTTCTAACAGGGAAAGGGAAATACAAATTAATTATGGTGCAATGTCTGCTAAGCAATGTACAAGCAGGTGGTAACCTTGCAAGACCAGGGCCCCTCGCCATGGGGAAGCCAGCTGAGGCACAAGTCTGAGAGCAGCGTCAACTTGGCCAAGGCACCAAATACTGGCATGGCCTTTCATTAACACTGTTCCCCACCTGACGTGCAGTGGGCAGCATGAACATGGCAAGGAAGGAGTTGACTGGCATTGCCTCTACCGAGGACCCCAGGACCCCCAGCAGCCCCTTGTGCTCATGCACAACACTCGCCCCCTCCCCACCCCACAGCACTGCTCAGCAAGACCAGAAACCCTATGCCAAGGGGAGCACCACCCCTCCCTCCCAATCTCCCTGGCTCTCTCTGGTATCACCCCCCTGCTCTACCTGCTGGGAGCACTGCCCCCAACTTCAAAGAGCATCCCTAGCCCAGTCTGGGACCCTGCCCTCACCCCCTCCCCTCCTACCCATTCTCCACTGAGCATCCCAGGGCATCCTAGGCACTGGCTCCCTGCTCAGCATGGAGGGCATGGGTCCACCCCTTTGCTTTGCACTCACACATGTACCCTGTCCTCCTCCCCTGGCTGTGGCCAAGCACAGCCCCAGGCCCTGCAGCATGGCAGTGCCAGGCCACTTGGCCCGGTACAACCCACCAGGCACCACTATTACACATTAGGACAGGGCTGCTCCAGTGTGGGGGAACCTACCTTGCAGCCTCCCTTCAAGCCACAACACAACCCATCAGCCCAGCCTTGCAGAGACCTTGCCAACACATGGTGCTCCCACTCCTGCGGCTGATGATGCCAGGGATGCTGAAGGCTGCAGACTGCACTACCACCCCTGGGGAGGGGACGGCCAGCATCCTGCACCCTCCAGCATGAAACCAAGCCATGCAGTGGGGCAGTACTGCCCTGGCAGGGACTACTTGGGTTCCTGCTATGTACGAGTCCATGGCCTATGGGTGCTGGAGATGGCATGGGATGGAGGGCTCTCAGATGGTTCCTGGTGTGGCTGCATGCACAGCGATGCCTGGCAATATGAGGTGCAGCTCACAGAAGGCCCCAGCGGCTGCCTTTGGCAGCTGCACAAGGAGGAGCAAGAAGGAACCACCTACAGTTACTGTATTCTGTAATGGTAAGAAACTAGCAAGAAGCTGTGTCTGTTCCTCTGGCAGGGTGGGCTTCCCCAGATGAGTCTCAGCAGCCCACGGTACTGTGCTTGGCCTCCCAGACACATTAATAGTCCTCATCTTCCAGATGGGTGACATACATGATGGGCACCAGTCCCTCCTCGGAGCCGAGGCTGCACTGCAGCCAGTCACCGTCCACCTTGGAGATGACCTGCAGGATGTCCCCCTTGTTGAAGCTCAGCTGTCCTGCCTCAGTGGCAATGTGATGGCAAAGAGCTTTCACCTCACTGCAGGCAGAGGGAGGGGAGGAAGGGTTAACTTGCCACAGCACACTCACCCCATTGAAGCCCAGGGACCACCAGAGTCACAGAGGAGCAAGGAAAACACCCCCTGACTCCCTCCCCAGCCAGGCTCTCAGCTGCCTCCCCAGCTCCCCATTGCCTACAGATTGCAGAGCTGGGGTGGACGGATGCACAAGCCGTGTCACTGCCCTGATTTGTCCCCTGGTCCATGAATACAAAGGGGACCAGGTGAACCACAACAGGCAGAGCCATACCAACCCCAACCCATCATGTCCCAGCACCTGCAGGACGGTCACATGGCATTGCTCACCAGGGAGGATGGGCAGACAGCCCCCCGGCTGACCATGCTTTGGGGGGCACTTCAGGTGGCTCTGGCCGGGGGGGCTCCGGCTCAGGGGCTGCTTCTTGCCACATGCTTGCCCCGACCATCTGGGCCACCAGCTGGAACATGGACTTGTCCAAGCTCAGCCATCCGGAGGGCAACCTGCAAGAAGGAGATAGAAGTAGGTAGTGGCAGGGAAGTGTACCCGGGGGAAAGAAGCAGCTACTCTCATGGCAAGGTCATGCCTTAGAGGTCTGGATCCATGCACAAAGTACACTGTGGTCCCCAGGCTGTCTCCTGGCGGGGAGGGCTCAGCATCCTCCAGACACACCATGGCCTAGACTGGGAAGGACATTTCCAGTGGCCATAGAAGCAAGAAGGGTGCAGATGGAGAGACAATGCGGGGAGGGCCCAGCTACATGGGGCAACTTCACACCTCCTCCTCACCCGCTGTGAGCAACAGGGATGGCTCCATATTTTGCTCTCACTTAGTATGCATTTTTGGGAGGGATGAGGTGATGATGGGGGGCAGTGCAGCAGGGGCCCTTCCTGCAGAGAGGGGGCTTAGGAGCCAAGGCAGTGGTAGAGCTCAGGCAGAAGACTGAGCAAGGGTAGGAGCTGAGGAGGGAAATGGTGGTGTGAGCAGGCAGGCAGGGCTGGGCAGGGGTGACAAATATCTCTGTTCACACACTGCCTCTGATGTACCACCATGGTGTAGCCCAGTGTGGTTGGCTATTGACCTGACTTCCACCTGCACTGCTGCAACCCCAGGTTAACCAGCCCTCCCCAGCCCCATCCTTACCTGCTAGGCTGCCTGGGCTCTTTTTGCACCTTCCTGGACCCAAACAAGTGCCCCCACTTGATGGGTTGGCTGCCCTTTGATGTACTGATGCTGTTCTCCTCCTGGGGGGCTGCTACTGCTACTCCCACTCTTTGCTGAGTCCCAGTCTCCTTTTCCTTGCTGTGCTTCACCTCTGTAAGCACTGAGTCTGGGGGGCTGCCCATCCAGAAGGGCCAGCTCCATTCCTTCACCTCTTCACCGACCAGTACCTTCTGGGGCTTTTCCAAGGGCTCTTCCACAGCTTCAGGACTTGGTTTGTTGGCAGCCTTGGGCCGCTCCTCCAAGGTACCCTCAGCCTCTGCACCCTCCACCACGCCTTCGTGGGGGGGTGATGCCTTGTGGGTCTCTGCTGACCTGGGCACAGCATTCAAAGCTGTCACCTTCTTCTCATAGCGGATGAACTTCAAGCCTTTGGACGAGCCCTTGATGTAAATCTGAGAGCTCTGCATGAGCTGGTACCACCAGCCCGCCTGCTTGCCATTCTTCCCCTCCCACGTGCTCTCTCGCACCTTCCTCCGCTCTTCCTCCCTGTTGCCATCTCCGCAGGAAGCCCCCACCCCCTTGACCCTCTCACTAACAGCTTGCTGGGGGCTTCGGCTTGGTGAGATGTCATCATCTCTGGCACTCACTTTGCATGCTTCGGGGGCAGTGCTGCAGTCATAAAGATCCTCACTGTTGCCCTGCGTCCGCATTAGCTGCAGGATGGAGTGTGTGGAAAGCAGCAGGTCCTGCTTCACACACAGCAGCTCCTTTTGCTGCTGCTGCTCTTTGCCCATCTGCATCAGGTGATGCTCAAAAAGGAGGTCTAGGTTGAAGGGTAGCAGGGAGAGAGGCTGGAGCAGGAGCAGGAGCTCCTCAAAAAGAGGCTGGCACACACTATGAGACAGGCACAAGAAGCCTATTGGCTGGTAGTGTGCCAGGATGATATCTGTAGGGCAAAAGACATTTAATTAGATGAGAGGCCCTTGCCACCTTTGTCAAGCCATCAAGAAGCTGCTAAAACTACGGGGAAAGGAGTTGGACACTAGTTTTTGGTCACAGCTGTGGCTGCAGCGCGAGGCTCAGCACTGGGTCAGGGAGCACCAGACGTTCTGTGAGCTCTGGGCAAACTGGCCCAGGTCCTGCTTCCAGTCATGCCTACAGCCAGGACCTGCCTGTCACACTGTCCACCAGGATGACCTCTTCCACAAATGCCATGGGAGTAGGGTGCAAATAAAGAACATCAAAGAGGGTTGGCACACATTAAGATTCTCTTCCCCACCTCCTGGAGATGAACAAGGAGCTGCAGATCTGGCCAGTACTAGTCTCCTGCAGAGAGAGAGGTATCGAGGACAGCTGAATACAGTCTTTCCAGGGATCTGTCTGGGCTGAACTGTGGATCCTAACAAAATGAACTAGCATTTCTACTTGCAGCATTCATCTTTCACTTAATTTGACCACATCTGCAGTCCCCTCCCCCGCCAGCTTTGTTGCCAGGTCTCACTCCCAGGGAGAGAGTTGGGAACAGGATTTGTGGCTGTTTGGCTCCAGTGAGATAACAAACTTACACCACAGACAGGACTTGCACCTTGTCTTCAACCCCTTTGCCTAGCCTTCTGCATCATGACAGCCCTAGCTATTGCTCACACTTTCAGCTCTTAACGATGGCTTAAAACAGATGGTCATCTTCTGCTCCAGAAAAACAGGGTGCTTTCTCTTGCCACACTGCTCAGTACAAAGGCAAGTCTATTTTCCTGTCTGCTCCAGAAAAACAGGGTGCTTTCTCTTGCCACACTGCTCAGTACAAAGGCAAGTCTATTTTCCTGTCTGCTCCAGAGAGAAGTGCTGACTGCACACATAGACCCGAGAAATGTCTGCTGTCAGCCCCCAAACCTGCCAGAAGATATAGGGCTGGACTTCTTGCAGTGCATGGGGCCCTGGGCTGAGCACAGGCTGAGCCAGCAGCACTCTCAAAGGAGCCAGCAGGTCGAGGGTGTCTGTCTCACTGTGCACTTAGCACTTAGTCATGCTGCTTCTAAGCATTTGGCAGCTTGGTCATTGCTGCTGGGTTGTCTGTACACTCCAGAAACATTTCTGGTTGAAAAAACAGATACATCCAGCAAAATCTGCTTTTCATTTGTCAGGAGGTTTTCATTTCCATTTCCCATGCCTGAAGGGTTTCAGCTAAGTGTTCACACCTCCAGCCATATGAAGCTCTCAGGCACTGGGCAGGGAATGCAGAAATTTGGGGAGGGTTGGATCTGTTCTCCTGCAGGTAGATTGAGGGATCTGCATTGGAGGCAATAACCTTTGGTACTAGCTGCAGCTGGGAAGGACATGGCTGGCCAGGCTCTCCACAGCTCAGGTGGAGGAAGCTGCATGGAGCTTTGACTTCCACCTCACTCCCTTTAGCTGAGCAGCCCTGCAGCAACACACATACACTGGGACTGTGTATAATCTAGTCCTTCAGCTCAGAGCAGAGGGGAGCAGCCTAGGCTGAGAGATCAACAAGAGACATGCGTGCCCAGAGCTTAGATCATTGTGCAGAATTTGGCCTACACTGCAGCCCACAGCCCTCAGGCTCTTACCTTCATGGTTGTAGAGGTGGTTGAACCAGAACTCCAAGGACCGGATACTGCAGGAAGGGAAAATGAGCAGGGAAAGAAAGAAAAAAAAAAGAAATAGAAAGAAAGAAAGAAAGAAAGAAAGAAAGAAAGAAAGAAAATCAGTTTTACATGAGGCATTTTGCAACCGTGACCCCTAACAACCATGTTTCCAGCAAGTTTCCTTATCATTTAGCTCCTATGTCCTTGGCAGACTGTCCTGGTTCCGGCAGGGATGGGGTTAATTTCCCCAAGGATGGGGAGGGGACACAGGTCACATGCCATGTGAGCCATGCCCGGGCTATAGGGGGGAGCTGGCCGGGGGGAGGGGGCAGGAAGTCGCAGGCTCAGAGCGGGCTGCGGCGGTCCGGGTCAGGTCGGTGAGCGGTGGTACTATAATCGCGTTTGTACGTTCCTCTGTCAGTGTTATTGTTATTGTTTTTCTCTTCCCTTTGCTGTTCTGCTAAGCTGCCTTTATCTCAACCCACGAGTTTTGCCTTTTTCTTCTGATTTTCCTCACGGCTGTGGGGGTTGAGCGAGCGGCCGCGTGGTTCTTTGTTGCCGGCTGAGGCCAAACCACGACACAGACCTTAGCTTTGCTGAGAAGGGCTCATGTGAAAGAGGTAAATCAAACATGAGACCATTGCTGCAGACTTGGCCCAAAATATGCAGCATCCTGTGCCAGCAGGGGAGAGCTGGGCCATCCTGGGTGGGGAGAGCAGGGCAGAGCTTGTTCCTGCTCGTAGGGGTCCCCCAACACTTGGAGATCTTGGGGACTCTGTTGCCACTGTCAGAGCTCTTGCTGACCACTAGAGAGGAGCAGGGAAATACCATCCTAACAGTACTCATTCCTTTACCACAGCTGCCTTCTGTTTAACACTGAGCATAGTGTGCACACTCCTTATCCAATCTGGGAGGGTTAGCCTTGAGTCCTGAACCAGGGCAATTTATCCTTCAAAGCATGCACTGGGATTCACTGCAGCTCCAGGAAGCAGTGATTTAAGCAGGGATTTTCAGGAATAATTCATGCATATGTTATGTCTATCCCTATATAAATCCTGACAGACTCTTCCCACCTAATGTTTTGGGGCTAAAACAAGCTGACAATGTTCTTCAGTGGGCTACAGCCAGCCCTTCTCATTTCTGGCCTGGTAGGGGTAGGTTTTGATCTTTCTGTAGTTCCCTGAGGCTCACAGCTTCTTCCTTCCCTCACCTACAGCTGGGGAGTAGCTTCACAGGTTTCTTAAGTCTTTTCATTGGCAACTGTGTCTGCTTGCAGTCAAGGACCAGTACCTGCTGCCAGCCCTGGACAGTGACATGCAGTCAGCCCAGGGGGCCTGCTTACTTGAGGAGGCCAAAGATGAATGCGTTGAACCTCATGGTGTGGTTGGTGAGCTCCATATACTGGCTGATCTTGCTATAGAGGCTGTGCAGCAACTTGGTAGAGGGGCCTATGGAGAGAAGCAAAATGTTGAGATTAGTTGTGGTCAGCAAAGCCAAAACGGCATCATGGGAAGGAGCATCAAGGCAAAGACAGAAGTTGGCTGGGTGCCCATGCCCGTATGTACATTGCCCCTCCGCCAATCATCAAGATGAGCTTGCTCCATCCCAACGGTTAGACTTCACAAGGGGTGAAGTTGTGGTCTGTCCCAGACTGCCACTCCAATACTTTGGGAGAGTTTCAATGGATGAAAGTACCCCAGGGACTTGTCTCCCACACTTCAGGGATAATCAGCCCTCAGCTCAAAATCGGCAGGTAAACAGAATATTATGGTGAGTGGTTATAATTTGGGGTATCTACAATCACAGAGATAACCCCAGAGCTGGAGATTTGCCACAAACAAGCTAGGAGGCTTCCCAGCCCTGGATGCAAGCTCTTCATGACGCAGAAATCAGTGTGGCCTTGCCATCTGTAACCTCAGAAAGGGGTTCTCCTGGATGGTAGCCATTGCCACAATCCAGAGTGCAGAGTGGTACAAGCAGAGGGTGCAGGTGGGCATTTTTGAGCCAAATGAGCTGTGTGTGCAAATTTTCTTACAGACCAGGCTAGAGCACAGTTCTGCCTTATACAGTAGCTATGCAGGGCTAAAGTCGAAGGTCTAGAAACACCCTGGAAACTTAGAGGAGGGAAAAGGGCATTCTTTTAGGTTTTTTTCTTTTTTTTTTTTTTTCCATTGCTAGGGTCTGTTATAGGAGAATTTAGAAATTTCAGGGAAAATTACAATAAATATTTGGACAGAATAGAGCAGTGGCTCTCCCACCTTGCAAGAGAAGGTCAAGGTACACCTTGTTCCGCACAGGGAGCCAGGTATTATTCTGCATCTCCATCCTTATAGTCAACTTTCCTTAGCACCTCCCAGCCACAACACAGGAGTACCGCAGAGTGATGGGCATCGCTGCACACCCTCCATACCTAGCTGGGTGGATGCCTCCACCATGCTCCAGGGGATGTTCCTCCTCTGGCCAATGATCATGTCCAGGACATAAGCCTTGAGACCATCACTCAGGATGTCCTGGACAGCAGGGCACAGGTATTTCAGGATGAGATGCCCCACGTTGGGGGTCACGGAGCTATTCCCAAGTTTGGCCTAAGGGAGAACAGGCAACAGGGAGAGGGTTGGTAACTGCTCTACAAGGAACAGATGCATGCAAACAGTCCAGTCCCACTTGCCTACTACAGATACCCCGCAAGCAATATCCAGGCTATGATGATGCTCAGCAGCTCCTTGAACAGGCAGGCTCTTCCCCTTCACCCTTGCTGCCTCATACACCAATTCTAGGTTGCTCCCTGCAAGGTCTGCCCCAGGCTGGGATGAGGCAACAGCTTGGGAAAAGAATATCCCATCTTGAGAAGAGGATATCCCAGTTAGAAGGGATGCCCAGTTCTCCCTACGGGTATAACAAGGCAGGAGGGAGAAGAGAGTAGGGGCTTTTTCTGCTGCTGTAGATTTTCTTGTTGCTATTTTTGAAGTAGGAAGCAGCAAGCGACATAGGAACTTCCAGTACCAAGGGGTTAAGGAACACTTAACTCAGTGACATGCTGAGCTATAATTCCTAGGGATTACTATAAATAAACAAGGTGAGGGCAAAATGGATGGACAGAGCCCAGGTTGAGGTGAGGAAGCATGTAAGAGCCCAGCATCAGCAGAGCAGGGACGTATTCTGCTGCATACATTCCTTGAGCTGCCAAGGGGTCTATCCAAAGGGGTCAGCCCCAGGTCTTGCACATCATGTCAGTGGTCCCAAGCACTGGCATCAGTGCTAGAACAGAATTGCTGGATGGGTGGAGGAGGGAAACAGCTCTCTGCTATGTGAGAAAAAAAAAGCTGGTGACCAGAAGTCCAGTTGGCCTGAGTTGGCCTGATATTCTCTCTTATAAAGAGCCATGAGAAAGTACATAAGAATCAAACCAGAGCAAAGATAATACTTCCCCTTAATACTCTCCCAGCCTACGACTACTTTCAACTCAGAGACTACCTAAGCTGGAGATGATTCCTATGTGTTTAGTAGACTCAATGAATTTCCCTTCCCTCTATTTTTCTGATCTTCCCTTAAATTCACATAACCTTTTAGCACCCCCAGCATCATACAGCAAGAATTGTCACAGATTTACTACCTACTGCATGATGTACCATCACCTTTGTTTTGTTCTTGGTACTACTAGCTTCATTGGATACCCTGTAGTTTTTTAACTGGAAGAGAATGGAGAGGCAATCTTTCTCCATCCTCTCCATGTCACTCATGATGTTGAAAAGCCATAATGAAAGCAAGATTTACCTTCACCACTGGATCCCTGCTGGTTCCAAAGTGAGCCACAATCAGGTCAACAGCAGTGTTGATTGCCTTCACCAGACCTAGAGGGAAAGACAGAGTCAGAGAGCTGCCTGAGGGGCTTCTAGGATAGACCCTGACCAAACACTTCATGAACAAATCAGGCAGGGACATTTCAAGCCCATGTCAGCACACATGCCCTCTCTGGCGATATGATCAGCTCGTGTTGGGTCTCTGCCAAAAACATGCAGAACCCCTCTTAAACTCCTCACCAAATCTACCCCTGCTGGTTCCAACAGTCACATATCAGCCCAACAGTATGACAAGCTTTAGAAGTGGCTGAAGCATAAGACACCCTGTCAGTGTTCTCAAGGGACACGGACCATCACCTCCACACACCATCCCTTGAGGGGGCAGAGATGGAGTCTGAGACAATGAGTCTTTAGCTGCCTTTATCTTACAGGGTGGTATGGCAGAAGCCGTGCATTTGGCAAACTATGTAATGACTTTCAGTAACAAGCCAGTGGTGGGTAATCTGACATCTGCATCAGTATGATGCAAGAACAGAAGTGGAATAGAGGGGAAGGCTGCCATCTGGTAATCACCAACACATAGCTGGCAAAGGCATGGGAACCTTTCTGCACATCCCTTGCCGAGGCAGCTGTCAACAACCCAGTCCCCAAAGCTTGCCTGTACCATGGGTCTCATCACAGCCATATCTTGTCCTGCTTTGGAATCCTTTCTCCCACCCTTTTACATAAACGCTTTACCATGTAGGACCCAACAGACCTTTTACCTAAATTACAAAATCTCAGGCTAGTACATCTGCAACATCACACAGATTCACAGATCTACCCTTGTATACTGAGACAGGGGTGGCAGCATGCCCTGCCTTAGAGTCATACTCCTGCGCCTGCCTGATCTCTCCACCCTTTCTTGTGGACTTAAGATCCTTTCTAATTATACTTCCTGGGACAAGCAGCTCAAACATACTGCGTGGGATGTGGTATGGTGCAGAGAACACAAGAACCTGCCATGGAAACAGCCATCAGTCCAGGGGGACATGTAGTTACGATGCTACAGTAGAGAAGGGCAAGGAAAGAAACCGTTATGTCTACAGAGATGAGACAGAGAGAGGCACTATTTGCCTTATGCTGCACTATGCCACACCCTCTTCCACTGCCACGAGATGCACGGACTTACCCTTCTTCTGCAGCAGGTCGATGGAGATGGACTCTGTGTTGCCATCTGGGGAGAGGCAGAACTCAGCAGGGGGTTTTTCCACTAGTGAGAAGTAGTCAGGGAAGAAGTCAGTGTAGGTAAGCTGTAGTTGCCTCATAGATTGCCCTGCAGGGCCAAGACAGGGAGGAGAAGGATCAGCCCCAAGCCCTTATACCAAAGCCTCTCCTACATTGTTTGCTTTTCCCAGAAGCAACCTGCACCAGCAGGAGTCTTCACACCAGCCTGCCCAAGACAGCAAGGCTAAAGGCTTGCTACTCTTCCAGCAATGGTTTGCAACATGAGCCTGTAGAGTTCAACCCCACAGACCACCCAACATTAGCTCCAGCTTGACTGAGGGCCCATGGGCACTGGAAGATGCTGTGGAAGGTTCACCCTCATGAGCGGGTGCCAAGGAAAACATCGCTGCACCAGACTCACAGGGCTGCTGTGCAGATAGCCCCAGCAAGCGGGGTCAAAAGTAGAGCACAGAGAGAATCCTTACTTGTCACACAGAGGCATCCACAGGCAAAAATCTACATGCCTTCTGCCTGTCCCCTGAGATGGTCTCTATTTTCAAGGGGTGACTTTTGCAGGAGCTCTTTCATGTGCTCGATTTCCATCTAGTCGATTCCCCAGCTCTGGGATAGGCATCTTCCTGTGATGGAGGGATGAAGAAACTGTTTGGGTTGGCAGTGAGGTGTAGAGCTTTGGGGAATTCACTCCATGACTTGGGGCTGGCCTCAAGAATGCTCTCCTTCCCACAGACAGACCCCTCTGCTCCTCCTGGATGACTCTCAAAGGTTCAGCCAAAAGCAGCCTGCCACTCTCAGCCCTTCCTACACAGGTTTTGGAGGACAGAGAAGACCTTAAGGGCAGAGCATGGAGAAGACAGAGCCCCATGGAGCCCTACAGTGTTGCCAGCTGCCTCATGAGAGCTACAGTTCAGCACCTAGCATGCTGCCAGAGTTGGGGCAGATGGGCAGACACCGTGGGGCACAGACATGAGATTTCCAAGGGCCGCAACTCCTGTATGAGACATGAACTACAATCTGGACACAGTCCAGGAGCACTTGCTGAGGTCTGAGCCAGCTCTTGGGCCTTTCATATTCCCCTTCAATGCAGCCCAGAGCCGGACCTGACTGCTCTCACCTTGTGGAGAAGAAGGAAGGCTCCACACAGAGTGTACTCATCAGTGAGGCAATTTTCACCTTCATCTTGTACCCCTCAGCCCCACTGTGAGCAGATGCAGAGCAGGCAGAGCAGTGATGAAGCCAGGCATAGTTGGGATACTGAACCTGAGCCCAAGGTCACCTCCCAAACCCCCCCCAGCAGAAAGGTGGTGCACACCATTCAGCTTGCAGTGGAAATGGCTGGTGTTGAGAGTGCCAGGAAGCTCAAAGATGGAGTTCCCCTGGTTCAGCCGGGGCTCTTGATGCCTCTTGTCTAGGCTGCCTGCTAAGCCGGGCAGCCCCAAAACGCGGTCCAGACCCAGGGGGTTCCTCCACCTGTACTCCTGCCACTTCAGTGCTTGGGAGGAGAGGTGGTTTGCTAGAATGCCACAGCACCAGATGGGAGGATGTGAGCAGACAGGAGGACATGGAGGGGAAACAGAGAGAGAGAGGATGAGAAAGGAAGGACAGAGAAAGAGAGGCAGCAAGTTAGTTAAAAGTCCAGCGGCATTTCAAGATGTTAGCATACATACATAAAGGGAGGTGGAGGCCACAGCCTGGCAGAGCAGGGCAGGAGCCTGGGTGGCCTCATGGCTGCAGGCAAACAGGGAGCAGGTTTGGGGTGCAAGCACCTGGTGGTGCTGTAAGATCAGCAGCCCCATGCTGCCCTCTCCAGAGACACAGTGTAGAAGTCAGGACTGGACGGACATGCTCTTAGCATATGACTTTCTTTTGCAGGCAGAGTGATGATGGAGGCTGTTGAGTGCTGCAGCACCCAGATGCAATTTTGCCCTGGGCTGCAGCTATAAGGGAGAGTAGTACTATAGGGAGCAGTAGCCAGAGAGCTGGAGATGTTCCAGACTAGCATGTCCTGGCGGATGGGAACCTACCACTGAGGGGCTGCATTCCCATGCTGCTGAGGGGACCAGAGCTGCTGGTCTCACTGCCACTCCTCCAGTGGCCTCCCACTCTGCTCATGGGCACACCGTCCACCAAGAGGGGCAGGAAGGACTCACTGTGGAGTTGGTACTCGGAGGGCGGTGGGCTTGGCTCCAGTGATGCCTCCTTCTTAGGAACAGGCTTGGGGTTCTCCTTTTGCCTCAGGGCATCAGCTTTGGTGGCTTGGGAAGGCTGCATGGCACTGACAGCAGGGGAAGACCTCATAGGAAGCAGGCTGGCAGAGATGGGGCAGGATCTGCTCCTGGGAGGCTGGCTCTCTCCAGCCCTCTCTGTGGTGGGTGAGGAAGAGTCCACACTTTGAAAGAAAGGCACATTGCATTGCACAGGAGAGTAACTCCCCAGGGGGGATGGACGGGTTGTCTCGGGGGCAGGCTTTGTAATGCAGCCATCATTGGGGGAGGCAGCTCCATCCACTGAGCATTGGGTCAGGGGCGTGCTGTGGTCTTGGCTCCCCACTGCTGCTGACTGCTCTGCCGAGGTGGCCAAGGCTGAGGACTGGGAATTGAAAGAGATCTGCTGGATGGCAGGCCAGTTGCTGGACAAGCTGTAGAGTTGGGAAAGGCTGGAGGCAAAATGGCTGTGCAGAGCACGGGCCTTGGGTGGCTTGCTGAAATGGTGCTGGAAAACAAACGGCTGGATGGGCAGAGTTGTGGGACGCTGGTCCTTGCTGTAGTGTATCACAAGTTTGCTGTCTGTGCCACCACCTTCAGGGAGAGAAAGGGGGACAGAATGTGAAGATGGGCAGAGAGACAGTCATCATCAGCCTGGCAGATCATAGGCAAAAGGGACCCTGCTCTCAGCTGTGGGAAGAGGATGAGCTAGAGGCCAGTGACACAAGCAGAATGGTTCAAGACTGAACGGGTTACACACATCATGAGCTGGCAGGGTAAAGACATGTGGCCCCAAATGCAGAGTTTCCAGCTGTTGATAGCTATCTGGAAGAGTAAGGTGCTGCACTGGGGGCTTCTCTCTTCTGGTAGGGTCACCAGATTCCCATCCTTTCCCCATCCCTTGCTCCCAGGACAGCACAAGCCATGGCCCCAAGCACCTGCCTTCAGCCTGCCTCCATCCAGGCAGTACCACAAAGTCATGGCCCAATGCACTGTGGTACAGCAAGATTTCTTAACCCGACCTCACTCAGCTGAGCACAAGCATTACATGCAGCTCTGCATCCCACATCACACTCAGTGCTGTTGGAAAGCCTGCTTGCTTCCCCTTCTCCCTCCCTACTCTTTCTCCTGTAACTGTTTCCCCTCTGAGCACACAGCTCCCTTCTTCCCCCCACCTGTATCAGACACAAGCAGGACATTCCTAACCGAATCAGGCCCACAACAGAATAAGAAGAGCTTCCAACCCTGGAAAAGGCAGGTCTGCTTCAGCAAATGTCTGACAGAGATTTCCTAAGGGTATGTGCTGGACTGATCTCCTACATGTGCATGCCTGCAGCTCCTGGTGGTGCCACTATATCCTGAGGGACACAGCTGAAGCATGACACGCTGTGCACACAGTGCACACCACACACAGCACTGGGTGCACACACAGGGCTGACTGGGATCCCTGATCACCACACCGCATCTCAGTGTGGCATGGCAGCTTCTGGCTTGCCTTCCCCACCATTCCTCCAGCCCACAGCAAATCCTGGGACAAAGGACCCATCCCAAGCAGAGCCCTGGTGTTACTTGCTGCCTGTGGGGTGTGCCAGAACTCTCTCCCTATAGCTAGCCTTTAGCAGGTCTTGCTTTCCCTCTAGTCCCTTCTCAGACTCTCTAGGGGTCATGCTGCTCTCAGCTGGCAGGAGGCAGCTCTGCCTCTATCTCCGGCTGCAGGCAGGAGCTTTCCACACAGTGCTAATGCCTTCCTTGCTGTCACAGTGCAGAGGAAGAGACCGCAGCAGGGGGTGCAGGAACTGCTGGGATATATTGCCCTGAGAGCTCCTGTCTGCCCCCTCCTTCCACTCCCTGAGCAGCTCTTGCTCCTTTCAAGCACTCCCTCTGCAAACCAAGAGGTCTTCTCCCAGCAGAGACCTGCCTTCCCTGCCATCCCACACCGAGTGCACGTTCAAGGCTCAATAAACCAACAGGAAAATACACAAAAAACTCTTGCTCCAAAGGCCAAAATCTCACACACTTTCCATGGCAATGAATGACATGTTCTTCCTATCTCCTGCCAGAAATTTTCAGGGCATTAAATGGAAACAGGTCCTTGGCATGTTAGGGACTATCTACCACAGCAGTCTGATCAGAGCCCCATTTTAGACAGGCTCTTACCTGTGAAACAGGTACAAGAACTGCCTAGGGCAGAGATGGAGGTGTCCTGCCATGCTGGAGAAATGGCTGTACTGCTGATGGGACTGTCACACAGCTTCCTCACCAGGACATGTAATGGCAATATCAAGGTGCAAAGCAATTAATATATTACAGGCTTTCCTGCAGAGGGAGCTGGGACAATTACCCTCCAGAGGAACCTTTGCTGCAATCCAATGCACCATGGAGGATATGGCCAGGATATTCCAGCAGAGACACGCAGCTTCTCTAATCTGTGCAGGACTCATGTTGTAAGTCCTGGCAGACTGTGTAAGCTCCCTGACTCTGCACTGAGAGGAGACTGCTAGCTATGACTCTTCCCTCCCCATCTCTGCCCCATGTGGCTCCAAAGAAGAAAGGCTAAAAACTCCTCAACGGCTCCCTTCCCTTCTGCTGGGAACATGGCTCCGCTGAGCATCTTCAAATCTCTGTCTTGGGAGCTAAAGGCAGGTGGGTTTCATGGACTGGGGGAGTACAACGTCCTGGAAGGGAGACAATCCTCCAAGCTGCACAGACTCTAAGTGCTAATGCCATGTCCTCCCTTACACAATATGAGAGGTTTGCACAAAACCTCAAAAGGCTTTAGAAATACAAGGACAAGACACTTGCACTGATCTGGGTCTGAAATAAGCACAGCAGGGCTTCGTCCCAAGGAGTGGTAGACCAGGAAACAAACTGCACAGGCACTGGTCTCCCATCACCATGCAGGTTCCTCTGCTGCTCCCCTCATGTCCCAAAAAGCAGCCTCTTTTTATTTCTCCATTCTGCTTAGTTTGGCTCCTTACCATCTGCTTGGGCTCTAACATATCTTTGTCCGTGGCCACTGGCAGAGCTACCTGAGAAGCTGGCATCTGCCTCCATCAGCAGGGAGAGAGAGGCTTGCTCACCTTCCCCATGCCTACTGGGGACAGTCTCACTGGAGCCTGAGTCTTTGGTGGAACACAAAGCTTGTCTGTCCCCAAAAGCGTGATTCAAACAGAAGCCCTCGCAGCTCTGTTTCAGGCTGTGGACAAAGGGCATGGGTGGAAGACTCTGGCTGCGGCGAGCTCTTTCTTCAAGGAAGGTTGGGCAATCTCGCTGTGTCTCAGGGATAGGGGAGAACTCCAAGGAGGAATTGCCACTGCACCAGAGCGGTGGGGAGGTGCCGTTCTTTTTCCTGCCTTTAGCCAGTTCAGCAAAAGATGTCACTTGCTTTGGGGGGGAATTCTGGATGGGTATTGCTGGACTTTCACTCAGCTTGACTGGACAGCTCACCATGTGCTCGAAAGAGCACAGCCAGCTGCTAGGACTCCTGTCCAGGTTCTGATCATAGCTCCTGGACCGCTGCTGGCTTGTGTTGAGGTTAGGTGGTGACACATTCACATAGGCCTGACCCTCAATCATGTTCTGGGTGGCTTCTCCCTTTGCCTCCTCTTCATTGCACTCCACATTCCTTTCTTCTTGTCTCAGGTCAGGTCTTCTAAACAGATAGTATTCAGTGGGCTGGGCTGGGCTATCTTTGGTATGGTCTTCCGAGCAGCTAGTTATGGAAGATCCTGCCAGGCTGGGGGATGATTGGGAAGACAAGTCACACGTGACTAATTTATAATAATTCTGAGTAGCCGCAACAAGCCGTGCTTGGCTCTGGAAGCAGGCAGTGAGAACTGAGCTCTCCAAAGTACAAGGCTCACAGTGGAGGTGGTAGGAGTTATAGTTAGCATCAAGGACAGGTGAAGAGGAGTGTTGACACCCACACACCTTCCCCGAACTCTCTGGGTGATGTAACTCACAAGACATCTTGGATTCTGTGGGTGATGAATGCAAATCCAGGTAAAAAGCCCTTGTGCCTGAGTGGCTGCAGAAAGAAGAGTCACAGGACAGGTTGGCTGAATTCAGGTTAGATCGAGAATGGCCATTCATCTTGTTGTAGAGAGCACTGAAGTTCACCAGCACCCCATCAGAGCTGTTGCAGGAAGAGTCACTTATGTAGCCCATCTGTTGGTCAGTCACTTCGGACTGACTTGATGAACTGTAGCAGTGACAGTGCTGGAGCTCTGATCTGGAACAGCTGCATGTCCATTTCTGCAGGGCATCCAGATTCCCCAGCAATTCACCCATGTTCTGGTTCCACTCCTGGTCACCACTGTCGAAAGAGAAGCTGCCACAATGGCAGCTGCATTCATCCAGCTCCATGCATTCTGAGGCCTGGTGGCACTGGTTCGCATTGTTCCTCTTCTGGATGTCGTCACTGTTGATTTTGTCCTCTTGCCCATCTACCACACCGGACCGGCTGGGCATGTCCCAGGATTTCACAATGTGGTTGGAGTCATGGAGGTGGAAAGGGGGCAAGGCCAACTCATGCAGATGAAAGGGAGGTTTGCCAGCCACAAGGGAATTGGGAAGGTGGAAAGATTTTTGACCCAAGTCATCCCCAAAGATGCTGAAGTTTTCACCCTCATTCAGCAGGAAAGGGTTGTGTTGCTTACTGACACTATGGACAATCAAGTCCCTTGCTTTGCCATCTTTGTTGTCTGAGGCCTCTGCTGAGGTTTTGGAGGCCTGGAGAAAGCTGCTGTACACCAAGGAGTCAGTTTGTGAAAGGTTTCTATCCGGAAGGGCAGAGGTCTGTGTAAGGCCTAGCTCTGGCTGGCAGAAGGGGTTGGTCCTTTTGCTCACGGAGCAGCACTGTCTATCAGGGACCTGGCAATGCACCAGGGGAATGTGATGGACAATCAGTGTCGCACCAGTCAGTTTGGGTGAACTATCCATGGTGAGGAATGCTCTTCAGGACATCAGTTAAGCTGGTGCTACCCATGGACAGGTAGGGGTGTGCATGAGAGGCTGGGAGGACACTTCTCATTCTCATATCTCATTCAGATACCTAGAGAGAAACAAAAACACAAAGGAAGTCACCTCTCAGGAAAGGCAGTGACTATTTAAAGCATCCTTGGTTTGACTGAAGACTTCATGACCTAAACAGACTGGTCCTTGCAGCACGAGTACCTGAGCACAAGGTCCCAAGTTCTTCTTCGGGGAAAGCATGATGTAAGACAAATGTCCCCCCTCCCTGCAGACTCCTGGGACAACACTTGTGCTTCCAATTGACCCCTCTCAAACTTATCTGAAGTGAGTAACTGATTCCACTCAAGTCCTTTGGCCACTGCACAGGCTTTGGGCCAAATGAAGACCTCAATGCTGATGCCAATGCATGCTCAGAGGAAAACATGCAGACAGCACAAGGTCTGAAATGAAGTGATGCACTCTGATGAGAGTAGTCCATCTTCTCGCACTGGATTCAATATCTTCGTCTGCCTTTAGGTACCTTTAAGAACCAAACGCTTAACTGCACTGCCAGACCTTGCAACACTGGAGAGACACAAGTCCAAGCAGAGACTGGAAAGCAGGAACAGACTGGAACAGGAAAGCAGCAACAACTGTTTTTCTCCAAAACCCAGGAGTCCACATGAGGTCCTGAGCTCTTTTAATGGTGCCAGGGGAGCAAACCAAAGTATGCAACTACTTATGCACACAAGGGCCTCTCATGAAAAGGAGCAGATGACTTCAGTGAGGCCATGGGGAGCTACTGCTGACAGTTAAATAGGTCCCATACAGCACATTGCCTTCTGCTAACCCTTTGCTGATGATTAAGCCTCAGCTCAGGCTGGTTCCTCTTGCGGTCCTAGGTGCCTAGTTTACAGTTTCCTGACACTCTGCCACATTATCTATAGCACTTATCTGTTTATCTTATAACCTACTGCATTTCACAACAGTACCACTGCCACAGCCCACAGTCCCAGGAGCTGTACAGGCAGGACACTAAGAGTCCAACTCCCTCACTGCTCAGTAAATAGCAGGTTGTCATAAAGCTAGAGGAAGATCATAGAATCATCTAGGTTGGAAGGGACCTTGAAGATCATTAAGTACAACCATCAACCTAACACTGCCAAAACCACCACTAAACCATGTCCCTAAGCACCACATCTACCCATGTCCTGGTTTGAGCAACACAGGACTAATTTGTCTTCTAATACTTGAGATGACTGCACTTTTAGACGACTCTAGTGTCTGAATTTGTGAAAATATTTACTTTCTAGCCAGCTGTGGTGTGTGGGTTTCAAGGTCTCAGTGTTTTTGAGCTCACCAGGTGCAGGGATGAGAAGGAGCGAGACCTGGGCACTTGACCCAAGCTGGCCAACGGGATTATTTCATACTATGAACATCGCAGCAAACTTTCTAATTTATATTGAATGTGAAGTTCTCTCCCTCCCTTGATGGCGGCGATCCTGAGAACTTCATGCCCTGGTGCCGGACTACTGAGGTCTTCCCTTCCTCCTGAAGCCATAGCGCTCGCAGTGTCCCACATTTGCTGTCCACTGCTGGGAGTGCACAGCTTCCTACGGATAGAATTGGCTGAGTATAATCCTTGTGTATTTTATATTGGTATCAGGATCAATATTGGTTCTTTAGTGCTATTAATGTTAATTATCTAATCTTACTCTATTAAATCTGTTTATACTTCAACTCCTGGATTTCCTTGTTTTACCCAATTCCCTTTCACAGGTGGGAAGGGGTCATTGGGTGACAGAATGATTGTCTAAATGACAATAACTTGTTATGGGTTTCTCAAAACATAACAACCTGTCTTTTAAATATCTCCAGGGATGGCAAATCCACCACTACCCTGGGCAGCCTGTTCTAATGCTTATCAACCCTTTCGGTGAAGAAATTTTTCCTAATATCCAATGTAAACCTACCCTGGCATAGCTTGAGGATGTGTCCTCTTGTCCTATCGCTTGTGACTAGCAAGAAGAGGTCAACCCCCACCTCTCTACAACCTCCTTTCAGGTAGTTGTAGAGAGCAGTAAGGTCTCCCCTGAGCCTCCTTTTCTCCAGGCTAAACAACCCCAGTTCCCTCAGTTGCTCCTCATAAGACTTGTTCTCTAGACCCCTCACCAGCTTTGTTCCCTTCTCTGGACATGCTCATCCACCCCAATGTCTTTCTTGTAGTGAGGGGCCCAAACTGAACACGGTACTTGAGGTGGGGCCTTACCAGTGCTGAGTACAGGGGTAAAATCACCTCCCTGGTCCTACTGGCTACACTATTCCTGATACAGGCCAGGATGCCATTGGCCTTCTTGGCCAGCTGTGCACGCTGCTGGCTCATATTCAGCCAGATGTCAACCAACACCCCCAGGTCCTTTCCTGCCGGGCAGCTTTCCAGCCATTCCTCCCCAAGCCTGTAGCGCTGCATGGGATTGTTCTGACCCAAGTGCAGGACCTGGCACTTGGCCTTGTTGAACTTCATACTATTGGCCTCAGCCCATCGATCCAACCTGTCCAGAACTCTCTCTAGAGCTATCCTACCCTCAAGCAGGTTGACACTCCTGCCTAACTTGGTGTCGTCTGCAAACTTCCTGAGGGTGCACTCAATCCCCTTATCCAGGTCATTGATAAAGATATTGAAGAGAACCAGCCCCTATACTGAGCCCTGGGGAACACCACTTGCGACCGGCCGCCAACTGAATTTAACTCCATTCACCACCACTCTCTGGGCCCGGCCATCCAGCCAGTTTTTTACCCAGCGAAGAGTATGCCCATCCAAGCCATGAGCAGCCAATTTCTCCAGGAGAATGCTGTGGGAAATGGGGTCAAAGGCTTTACTAAAGTCCAGGTAAACAACATCCACAGCCTTTCCCTCATCCACTAAGCGGGTGACCATGTTGTAGAAGGAGATCAGGTTTGTCAAGCAGGACCTGCCTTTCATGAACCCATGCTGTCTGGGCCTGATCACCTGCTTGTCCTGCGTGTGCCGTGTAATGGCACTGAGGATGATCTGCTCCGTGACCTTCCCAGGAACCGAGGTCAGACTGACAGACCTGTAGTTCCCCGGATCCTCCTTCCGGCCCTTCTTGTGGATGGGTGTCACATTCGCTAACCTCCAGTCAACTGGGACCTCCCCAGTCAGCCAGGACTGCTGACAAATGATGGAAAGTGGCTTGGCGAGCACTTCTGTGAGCTTCCTCAGTACCCTTGGGTGGATCCCATCTGGCCCCATAGACTTGTGTATGTCTAGGTGCTGGAGCAGGTCCCTCACCATTTCCCCTTGGATTATGGGGGCTTCATTCTGCTCCCCACCCCTATCTACTAGCTCAAGGGGGTGGGTACTCAGGGAACAACTGGTCCTACTGTTAAAGACTGAGGCAAAGAAGGCATTAAGTACCTCAGCCTTTTCCTCATCCTTGGTCACTGTGTTTCCACCCCCCGTCTACTAAAGGATGGAGGTTATCCTTAGTCCTCCTTTTATTGTTAATGTATTTATAGAAACTATTTTTGTTGTCCTTAACAGCAGAAGCCAGGTTAAGTTCTAGTTGGGCTTTGGCCCTTCTAATTTTCTCCCTACATAGCCTCACAACATCTCTGTAGTCCTCATGAGTGGCCTGCCTTTCTTCCAAAGACCATAAACTCTCCTTTTTTCCCCTGAGTTTCAACCATAGCTCTCTGTTCAGCCAGGCCGGTCTTTTTCCCCAACGGCTCTTTTTTTGGCACATGGGGATGTCCTTCTCTTGTGCCTTTAAGACTTCCTTCTTGAAAAACGTCCATCCTTTCTGGAATCCTTTGCCCTTGAGGACTGCCTCCCAAGGGACTTTGTCAACCAGGCTCCTGAAAAGACCAAAGTTTGCCCTCCAGAAGTCCAAGGTAGCAGTTCTGCTGACCCCCAACCTTGCTTCTCCAAGAATCAAAAACTCAATCATTTCGTGATCGCTATGCCCAAGACAGCCTCCAACCATCGCATCCCCCACAAGTCCTTCTCTGTTCACAAACAACAGGTCCAGCAGGGCACCTTCCCTAGTTGGCTCCCTCACCAGCTGTGTCAGGAAGTTATCCTCAACATACTCTAGGAACCTCCTAGACTGTTCCCTCTCTGCTGTATTGTATTCCCAGCAGATATCTGGTAAGTTGAAATCCCCCATGAGGACAAGGGCTCGCGATCTTGAGACTTCTCCCAGCTGTTTATAGAATATTTCATCTGCCTCTTCATCCTGGTTGGGCGGTCTATAACAGACTCCCACCATGATGTCTGCCTTGTTGGCCCTCCCCCCGATTCTTACCTATAAATACTCAACCCTATTGTCACCATCATTTAGTTCTAGACCTTCATAACACTCCCTAACATTCAGGGCCACCCCACCGCCTCTCCTTCCTTGCCTATCTCTTCTGAAGAGTTTATAGCCACCCATTGCAGCACTCCAGTTGTGCGAGTCATCCCACCACGTTTCTGTGATGGTGACTACATCATAATTTTCCTGCTACACAATAGCTTCCAGCTCCTCCTGTTTGTTGCCCATGCTACGTGCATTAGTGTACAAGTGTGGAGAGATTCTTAAATGAAAAAAGGCATGGTTTGTTTCTGGTGAGCAACCCAGGGTTTGAACTAAGCACCCAGACTGAGGGAGAAAAGATCTAAGTAAACAAGAAAGGTGACATCACCCTGCCCGGGAGAAAAGTTAAACAGAGGCACGTGAACAGAGGGTCTTAGCCAATCGGGCTGGGGGGCGTTGTACGTGAACAGGGGAGCTGGACCAATCATAGCGTTGTTGATTATGCATGCTTTGCTGCGAGTCTATATATACTCTGCAAAAATATGCAATAAACGAGGACGATCATACTCACATTGAGATCGCGTCGTTACTCCGGTTCCAATCCCACTCCGACATCTGGTAGCAGAGGATGTCAACTGTAACCCTTCAGCAGGACTGAATCCTCCGAGACTGCGGTAAGCAGCGAGAGGAGGGGAGTGGGAAACACGGCTGGAAGGAGTGCTGCTCGGGAGCAGAGACTACGGCAGACACGGTTCGAGGTGGCCTCTCGCTTTCCAGGTTTAAAAAGGTGAAGTTACTATCATGGAGCTTGAAGCAACAGCGACGCTGCTCGCAAGTATCCTCTCTAAGAGAGGGATTGAGGCAGCGCCCAAACAGCTGATTAAGCTGATTAAGTTGGGACAACGGTGGGGGCATTTTAAAGATACGCATATGATGTTTTCCCCCATGGAAGGGCGATCTTTCGGTGATACAATGTGGGAAAAAAACGATAACCAGGAACGAGAAAGAGGAGAAGGAGATAAAGGCTGTTTGTGAGTTGTGGCGCACGGTGTTATCTTTCAAGGCCATGAAGGCGGAGAGGGAGGTAGCCTGTGCCGCTGCTCAAATGCTGGGTCCAGACCCGAATAGAGCAGAATATAAGAGCACTGAAACGAAACCTGGTGCGTGGGCACGGTTCTTCGGGCAGCCGGCGGTGAAAGGGATGACCGGAGTTACGTGTAAAACTGTTGCCGAGGTCCGCGCGGGCGCCGACCCTGCTCCGGCGACACAAAGGGCGGAAGTGGCCGCTCCCGAGCCGAGGCGGCCGACTGAACAGAAGGCGGAAGTGGCGCCTCAGGAGACCCGAGAGGGGGTGCGGCCGCAGTCGCCGTCGCAGCCAGGAGGAGAAACCTGTCGGCCTGTGCCTTCGGCTCCTCCTCTGCCCCCCCTCCACTGACTCATCTGATCCTGCAACACCACCTGCTGACGACTGCCAGGATCAGTCACACGAGAATACAGATAAAGTGTTACGAACAGTACTGCAACGTCTTGATAACCTAGACTTACAATTAAAGGGCACGACGTTACAGGCCGAACACCCCTTGATGCGCAAAGAAGAACTGAACCCTCCTTCCTACCCTGAAGCCCCGCCAGCACCTCTGAAGCCTAAACGGTGGAGCGGAATCATTAGAGACGCTATCTTGGAGGGACAGTGGACTGCCGCTGCCAGCTTAGGTAATACCTCGCAGTTGGCTTTTCCAGTGATTCAGAATCAACAAAATGGCACCGCAAAATGGGAGCCGCATGACTGGAAGATCCTGCAACAAGCTCGTACCACTATCTCCAACTATGGACTAAAATCGGAAGCTACTAGGCAAATTGTCAGCTGGATTTTTTCTGCCGATTTGATGTGCCCCTACGACTGTCGAAACCTGATGAGGTTGCTGCTCACACCAACACAATTCTTGCTATGGGAATCATCTTGGCAGCAACGCGCGATGCAGGAAGCAGCACAGAGACAATTGCAAGGTGACCCACTGCTAGGGGTCACCACAGAAATGCTCACTGGCAGTGGGCAATTTGCCACCCTAGAAAAACAGCTGACTTTCCCCTCCAATCTCCTGCAGCGAGCCGCGCAACTTGCCCTGGACGCATTTTTTGGTTTGCCTGGATCGGCAATTCCGTTATTCGGAACTGTAAAACAGGGAACAACAGAAAAATATGACAACTTTATTGATAGGCTATGGGAAGCACTGATGCAAACACCCTGACCTGAATGACGAAAACAAAAACCAGATGTTTAAAATATTGGCCTTTGATAATGCCAATAACGCCACCAAGCAACTACTAGCCACCTTACCCAGAGGGGCAGGAGTTGAAGACATGTTATTAAGAGTCGGCAGGGCCCGAAGGCCAAAAACAGACCGCTACAGTTGCAGCAGCAGTCCAAGGAGCGGTAAGAGAGATCATACAGCCATTAGCCGCGGTTGTGCAGAAACAACAAATGAAAGACTGTGCAAACCCCAATAAACAATTCACAGCAAAATGCTTTCGGTGCGGAGATCAGGGGCATGTTAAAGCTCACTGCGAAAAAGCAGTATGGTGTGAAAAGTGTCAGAAAAATACTCATGCTACAAAAGCGTGTACGGGAAACGGGAGGCAGAGCGCGGAAAGAGGCCGCGTGATGAAACAAATGAAACCTCACGAGGGACCAAAGGTTTTCTACAACAGCGCCGACCAGCAACCAGGGGAAGCCTGGGATTCGACTTACATCATGGTCTACACCGTCTGTCCTCCTCTGTTTATTCCAAAGGGTAGCCGTATAGCTCAAATAGTCTCTACAGATAATTTGTTTTGCAACCCACTTGAATCTAATGTCTACCGTGGAAATCAAGGCTTTGGATCCACCGGACCAGCAGTGTGCTTTACCACAAAGATGGACCATCGACCAATGATGACTATAATTATGTCCCAAGGAAACATGTCCAAACAAATCATCGCCATGCTGGATACTGGCGCAGATGTCACAATCGTGAGTCACTCAGTATGGCCAAAAGACTGGTCACTTGAGATGCCTACATCCTCGATTTCCGGGGTTGGAGGACAATCAGTCCCATATGTGAGCGAATACCCGGTAACCTTGCAGTTCCCGGAAAAACAGCAAGTCAATATTAAAGTTTATGTCATGAATCTACCCGGGACTTTAAACGCCTTGATCGGTCGCGATGTGCTTAGCCAGCTGGGTGCCGTCCTCACCACAACACATTTTCGATAGTGGACACTGGTAAGCAGTTGCCCAACCCACCATTGGTCTGGCTCACGGATAAGCCAGTGTGGGTTGACCAGTGGCCCATGACAGAGGAGCGACTGCAAATTGCCAAACAATTGATAGCCGAACAACTTGAAGCTGGACATATCAAACCCTCGGTCAGTCCATGGAACACCCCTATTTTTGTAATCCCGAAAAAGAGCAGAAAGTGGTGACTTTTGCATGACCTACGAAAAGTTAACGACCAGATGCAAACCATGGGGGCATTGCAACCTGGAATGCCTTCCCCTGCTATGCTACCAGAAGGATGGCACATACTGATAGTAGATCTAAAAGACTGTTTCTTTACCATCCCGCTGCACCCACAAGATACGCAGCGATTTGCCTTTTCGTTGCCAGCAATAAATAAGGAAAAACCAGCGGAATGTTACGAATGGGTAGTCTTGCCACAAGGCATGAAAAACTCACCTACTTTGTGTCAACTTTATGTAGCCTGGGCATTGCAGCCACTTAGGGAGCAATGGACTAACACAATTTATCATTACATGGATGATATCCTTTGTTGTCAAAAAGAGCCATTTACAGAGGAATCCCTGCAACAGCTAGCTGAGACCTTATCCAAAAAGGGACTCGTCATAGCACCAGAGAAAGTGCAGCGAGCGGCCCCCTGGAAATATTTGGGGTGGTCTATTTCAGACGCGAAAATTCGCCCGCAGAAGACGGACTTGACAACTCAATTGAGGACATTGACAGACGTACAGACTTTACTAGGAGACATCCAATGGGGGCGCAACTGCATTGGCATTTCGAACACTGCAATTGCACCATTAACGGAACTATTACGAGGACGACAACCGGCCGACATCGTCACACTGTCCACAACACAGCGAGCCGCATTGCAACAAATTCTACAGAAACTACAAGAGGCATGGTCAGCCCGGCGTATCCTTGAGTTGCCAATTTCTCTGTTAATTTGTAATACTGTTGAATCGCCGTATGCAGTTATTTGTCAGTGGCAAACAGGAAAGGGGGAAATTCTCCCCCGCCCCACCTGTGCCACTGACAAAGCATCAGGTGACAAATCATCAGCTGACATGTTTAAGATTTTAGAATGGGTCTTTTTAAGAGTACAACCCAAGTCTAGCATTCAAACAAGACCGGAGGCAATAGGGGAGTTAATCAGGAAGGGCAGAACAAGAATCATAGAGATTAGTGGAATGGAACCTGATGATGTCAGTATTCCAGGGAATGGTGCCGATTTAGAATGGTGGTTGCGTAACTCAACTTCCCATCCAAGAAGCATTAATAGGCTATAATGGTCGTATACATTCGCAACAACCAAAAGGGAAAATGTGGCAAGTATTAAAACGAAATCAGTGGATGACAAAAGATAAAGTCAGGCGAGAACCACTGGCTGATGGTCTCACAGTGTATACAGACGCTGGAAAGCGGCTTTGCCGTGCGGTGTGTGTCTGGCAGGATAAAGGACAATGGTGCCAGCACATACTGGAGGGGCAGCCACAAGACTCCCTTCAAACATTAGAACTTACTGCGGTAGTCTGGGCACTAACCAACTGGCTGACAGCCCCCTTAAATGTAGTAACAGACTCCCTGTATGTGGCTGGGGTAGTGCCGCGACTAGAAGGTGCCCTCCTTAGGGAAACAACCAACCCAAGGTTGGGGAAATTATTTATCCAGCTGAGATCCACTCTGGGTCAACGAACTGCGTCTTGTTGTATCATCCATATTCGCAGTCATCAGTTGAATTTAGGTTTAGGACTGGGTAATCAAATTGCCGATAACCTGGTCAGTGCAGTGCGACATTTACCTCCAATTGACAAATTTCAGCAAGCCAGACAAAGTCATGACAACTTCCATCAAAATGCTAAAGGTTTAAAAAGGCAATTTGGATTAACCGAAAATGAAGCACGCTCTATTATACAAGCATGCCCTAGGTGTGGGAATAATGGACCAGGAGTGGGACTAGGGGTGAACCCGAAAGGGTTAAAGGCGCTGGAAGTATGGCAAATGGATGTAACACACATTACAGAATTTGTCCGATTGAAATATGTACATGTTACAATTGATACTTTTTCAAAAATGATATGGGCTACAGCATTACCAGGGGAAAAAGCGCATCATGTATGCAAGCATTTACTTGCATGCTTTGCCGTGTTAGGAGTGCCCGAACAGATTAAAACAGACAACGGGCCTGCATATATTAGTCAAAAGGTGAGAACTTTTCTATTGAGATGGGGAATTAAACACGTAACAGGAATACCCCACTCACCAACCGGGCAAGGCTTGGTTGAGCGAACCCATCAAGTGCTAAAAGATTATCTAAATAAGCAAAAGGGTGAAGACACAGATGCACAACAGTGATTACACAGAGTATTGTTTACGCTAAATTACTTGTGTCTTATGGGTGATCAAGAGGAACCGCCAGTAGTGATACACCATCAAAACATTAAGCTGAATAGTACCACTACCCTGCCTAAATTTATGGTACATTATAAAGACCCGACCACCGGAGCATGGGTGGGACCAGTGCCAGTCATTTTTAATGGTCGAGGGTACATGTGTGTCTCTACGGGAACAGATCCAGTGTGGGTCCCGAGCAGAGCGATAAAACCAGCATTGGAAAGACGACGGACAGACCAAGACCAAGAGATGTCGCAACTAAATGGGCCCAAAGAATCTTAAGAGCTTGCTAATAAGTAGTTGCGTCCTTCTTTTGGATGCAGAAACGGCAGGGCTTGATCACCCCTGCAGTTTCAAAGGAATGTCTGGGTGACCTTGGCAAATATGACCCGTCAAGATTCCATCTGCCTATCCACAGCATCACCCGAGAATCCATTTTCCACCTGTCTAGTCGGTCTTCTGTCTGACCAATGGCCTTCCAACTTACAAACGCAGTTCCTAGGTATTGGCTCTGCAACTCTTGCTGATAGCCGGGATGGATGGGCTGCATATCTGCCACCCCTCCATGCCGAGCCGCAAGAGCTAGAACTTGTAGGATCACTCATGATAGATAGCTGTGTGTACTATACAAACAATTTTTGCCTTGGTTTTTTTGCACCAGGAGTAGCAGCAGCACACGCTTTAACCACGCATAATAAATTAGGATATTGGCTTGCTAAACAATCTAACGCTACACTCCAGAATAAGGGCTGCCATAGATTTTTGTTATTAACGCATGTCATGGGTGTGAAGACTTTTGACGGGATGTGTTGTATGAACCTCTCAGACCACTCCAAATCAGTACACCAAAGCATCAGAGAATTGTATCAAGGAATGCAAAAGCTGAGAAAAGATGATGAATGGGGATGGTTGAATCAAATACTATCAGGTTGGGGAATCAAAAGTTGGATAGCCATGATTGTGAAAACTAGCTTGCTTATATTGCTCATTGTAGTTGTTATAATATCAGTTGTATTATGTATCTTCTCTTGTCTACAGCGCATGCTCATGAAAATTGTGCACCAAGCCTGGGTTGCTCAAAAAGAAGAAGGGGGAATTGTGGAGAGATTCTTAAATGAAAAAGGGCATGGTTTGGTTCTGGTGAGCAACCCAGGGTTTGAACTAAGCACCCAGAGTGAGGGAGAAAAGATCTAAGTAAACAAGAAAGGTGACATCACCCTGCCCGGGAGAAAAGCTAAACAGAGGCGCGTGAACAGAGGGTCTTAGCCAATTGGGCTGGGGGGCGTTGTATGTGAACAGGGAAGCTGGACCAATCATAGCGTTGTTGATTATGCATGCTTTGCTGCGAGTCTATATATACTCTGCAAAAATATGCAATAAACGAGGACGATCATACTCACATTGAGATCGCATCGTTACTCCGGTTCCAATCCCACTCCGACATACAAACACTTCAGTTGGGCTATTGGTCCCACCGCCTTTTTACTGGGAGAAGCCCTAATTCCTGCCTGACCATTCCCTGGCACAGCCAAAATTTCTAACCCATCAATGGCGCTCACATCTCCGCTGCTGCGTGAATCTCCATCCCCTACTTCAATGAGTCAGCAGACCGAGGGACCTCACTAGCATCCTGTCCCACAGACATTGGCATGCCACCCCCATCCTTACTCCTAAAGAGCCTGGTTTCATCCCCTTCCCCCTTCAAATTTAGTTCAAAGCCCTTTAATGAGCCCTGCCAACTCCTGTGCCAAGAACCTTTTCCTCCTTTGAGACAGGTGTACCCCGTCAGTCACCTGCAGGCTTGGTGTCATGTAAACCAACCCATGATCAAAGAACCCAAAGTCTTGCTGCTGACACCAGGCTCGGAGCCAGGTATTGATCTGCTGACTCTTTCTGTTTCTTCCCTCATCCTTCCCTGCAGCTGGAATGATAGAGGAGAACAATACTTGTGCTCCTCCTGATCCCTTGACCAGTCGTCCCAAGGCCCAGAAGTCTCTCTTGATCACCCTCAGGTTTCATGTTGTCAGTTCATTGCTGCCTGTCTGAAAAATCAGTAGTGGGTAGTAATCTGAAGGATGTACCAGGGAGGGAAGCTTTCTCTTTGTATCTTTAGCCCAGGCCCCAGGAAGGCAGCAGACTTCCCTGAGAAGTGGGTTCAGTCTGCATATTGGGCCTTCCGCTCCCCTCAGGAGGGAGTCACCTACAATGATGACCTGTCTTTTCTTCTTTACTGAGGAGGTTTTGATGCGGGGTGTAGTTTGGCTTAACCTCGGTGACACCTCTGCACCCATTGAATCATCTTCCTTGTCGTGGTTCGGTTCCACTTGCAGAACTTCATACCTGTTTTGCAAAGGTACCTGAGAAGGTGGGGGAGTGACTGAGGAGACATGCCTGCTTCACCAGGCAGGAACTTGTTCCCATTGCCCCCTATCCTCTGACTTACCTCATTCGGCCAGGCAGAGAGAGGACAGAGGATCCTCTGTATCATGCACCCTGTGTGTCTGTGGGGCCTGGTTCAGGGAAGGTATGCTGCAACTCCAGCAGTCTATCTCCCTCTTGCCCTTCCTGATAGTTCTCGATCTGCTTAACTCCTCCCGGAGCTCCATCCCTAGGCAGAGGAAGTCCTCTACCTGGGCACACCTCCCACAGGCATGCTCACTGCTGCCATCTGATACTGGCGTCAGAGTAGGGCACACCCTGCAGCCTGACACCTGGATGGCAGCGTGCTCCCACGAGAGCTCTGTTTGGGACGCTGCCTCAGTCCTGCTGGGTGCAGAGCTTGGGGGGGGGAAGCAAGGCTTTCCGCCAGGTGGATACCATGGCTCCCTGGTCAAGCTGATACTGCTTTCTGCGCCCTTCCGCGCAAACTGGCACACCCCGCTCTGTTTGCCCCCTCTGGTCGCTGTGCTTCCTAGGGCTGCCTCTTATGGGAGTGGGGGGGTGCCGTTACTGCTGACCCCGCCCCCGCCTCGTCAGCAATCCTCGTGCGAGCTGCCGGCTCCCTCGGGCTGCCTGCACTTTCCAGGAAGCTCAGGAAAAGCCCCTCTTTGCCATGAACCCCCGCTCCCTTGCAGACGTACTTGCACCAGAGCTGTCCCCTCAGCGAGTGACCAGATGGAAGATGTTCACCAGCATTTGATATGGGAGAGCAGAGAACATGCTCATTCCTCCTTCCCCATCTAACCCAGAGGTCCAACCTGCGAGCGCCTCCAGGACATTCTGGAGGGGGGTTTTCCCTCTTGCCTTCCCTGCTACATGTCAGAGAAGCCAATGCAGAGGAGTATATTGGAAGGCAGATAAGGCAGTAAGGAGAGGGAGAAACCACAAAAGACAATGCAGATCCATGATAATCCTGAGGGATTCCAAAATGAACTAGGGCTCATAGATCAATCCCTCATTCTGAAAACCCTGGTCTAAAAACCCTTGGTCAGCAATCCACATCCCATATCTCATCCAGGCATGCTCAGTGCTCGCAACACCCTGACACTGAATACTGTGATCCTGCTCTTGACTCCAGGACCCCATGTCTGCTGCCACCATTGACCTTCAGACTCCAGAAAGCAGCATTCACAATATCTGAGTCTTTGCCTACCTTATTCCTGCGTTTGTGACCGTGGGATGATAATGAATCTGGAGCAGAGCTACAAAGGCACATGAGAGCCCAGAAGGGAAATTAAGAAATGTGGGATAAGTGGAGTCAGAACAACAGCATAAGCAATGAGGCAGCTCCACAGAAAGATCAGGAACTTCAGTTCTTCCAGCTTTGTGGCATAAGGATAGCTATTAAAAGATGCTAAAAAAAAAAGGATCAAAAGAAGTGCTTTCCTCCCATGCATAATAGTGCTTCTCACAGACACAGAATAATGCTGGCAGGAAAAAAAATTAGAAAGATGGAAATCCCTGGAGGTGTTTAAGGCCAGGCTGGATGGGGCTTTGAGCAATCTGGTCTAGTGGGAGATGTCCCTGCTTATGGCAGGGGGGTTGGAACTAGATGATCTTCAAGGTCCCTTCCAACCTAAACCATTCTATGATTCTATGAAATGGACCTGGTGTTTACAGTAAACACCCAATGATGTAAAAGTTAATGCTAACACCAGCATTAGCGAGCAGACAAGCCTTGTGGTAGACTTTACCAGAGATCATCATGAGACCTACATGAGGGGCACACACACCCTCATACCTCGTTCTGCTGGGATGTTTCACCCAGGATTAGGCTCTGAAGTAGAGAGGTCACCTGGTCCACATCCAGCTGGACGATTGTGCCACCCTAAACTCCCCTTCAACCTATAGTCTCCCTGTATCACCCTTCACTCCACTTTCAGTGACTTCTTTGTCTTTAAAGCCTCTGGCTCCTTTCCCACAGCCTTCGCTACAGAGGCTAAAAGGAATGAGTCTGTCCTCAGCCCAGTTCCAGGGAGAAGATCTTTTACATCAGGGATTCCCAAGATTACATTGTTCAAGAACCACCATGGGTAACAGCAGCTCCTGGCTCTGTGCTTAGCACACACACATGCTGAAAGTGGTGTTCAAGCAGCTGGGGCAGTGTCCATGTCCCATTTTGAACCTTGTGCACCACTGATGGTACATGTAGGAGTAGGAGTTCCTATTTATCCTGTCACCTCCTCCCCCAGGACTATAGGAAAAAAACCCTGGCCCGGGTCCCCCAGTGTCTATCTACTCATCCAGACTTCCCCTTCTCTTGTTTACTTCCTTTGTAGCTGATTGTAACACTTAATCATGTCTCTCCATAAGGCTTTGCTATATTTTGAGTGTCGCCACAATACAACAGCTTGAAAAGTGTCACTTTGAGAATACAGACCATGACACACGGTGTGCACAGGTGGATGATCTGTTATGTCAGTGTCGTGGTTTGGTCATGTCAGGTGGCTGAGTTGCAAGAAACAGTTAAAAGGCTGCGCAGTATCAGAGGAGCTGAGACGGAGATAGATAGGTGGTTTCATAACCATGTTCCTGTAGTGGATACCACTGAGAATGAGGCACCTTGGACCCTGGTGACCCACAAAAGCAGGACTATGCTTCAGCCCCCACCCTCTGGCATCACAACCAAAACCAGGTATGAAGCTTTAACACCTATAGACACCCAGGAGCAAGGTCTGCCGGGAGGAACTGCACCAGCAGCACACACTGGATACCATGAAAAACAATGACGAGTGCTAGTAGTGGGCACTGAAGTGCCCATCTGCCATCCTGACAGGGAGTCATGTGAGGTATGCTGCCTTCCGGGAGCTAAGGTCTGAGATGTTGCTGAGAGGGTGCTACAACTTGTCAAGAGCACAGACTACTGTCCACTGTTACTCTTTCATGTGGGCATGAATGACACTGCAAGCCAGAACCTGTGCAGAATCAAGGAAGACTATAAAGCCCTGAGGGTGCAAGTGAAAAAAATTGGTGCCCAAGTTATCTTTTCCTCCATTTTACCAGTTAGAGGAAAGGGAACAGCGAGAAATGGACAGATAATGCATATCAACTCCTGGCTATGTGGCTGGTGCTGTCATGAGGGTTTTGGCCTTTATGACAATGGGACATTCTTTGATGAATATGGCCTGTTAGAGAGGGATGGAATCCACCTGTCTAGAAGAGGCAAGGGAATATTTGGCAGCAGCCTGGACAACTTGGTGAGGTGGGCTTTAAACTGAAGGACTTGAGGATGGGGTCCAAGGTGGCAATGCTCACGCCAACTTATAAACCAGGCCAATCAGAGCAGCAACAAATGTTCCTTAGCTGCCTCCCAAGATGAGAACCAGAAGGTCAACCACCTCAAGGGTGTGAATGGCTGTGGTAGATCCTCTTGCACCCCTCCAGGGGAACCCGCATGCTCGACTACCTCTCTGGAATGCCTGTACACCAACGCACGCAGCATGGGGAATAAACAGGAAGAACTAGAGATCTGTGTGCAGTTGCAGGGCCATGATCTCATTGCAGTTACTGAGACATGGTGGGATAGTTCACGACTGGAATGCTGTCATGGATGGCTATGTACTTTTTAGGAAAGACAGGCCAGCGGGGCAAGGTGGTGGAGTTGCTCTCTACATGAGAGAGCAACTGGAATGTATCGAGCTCTGCCTAGGGGTGGATGAAGAATGTGTTGACAGCTTATGGGTAAGAATTAAGGGGCAGGCTAATATGGGTGACACGGTTGTGGATGTTTACTACAGACCACCAGATCAGGAAAAGGAAGTCAATGAGGCCTTCTACAGACAGCTGGAAATAGTCTCACGATCACAGGCCCTGGTTCTCATGGGGGACTTCAACCACCCTGATATTTGCTGGAAAGGCAACACAGCCAGGCACACACAGTCCAGGAGGTTTCTGCAGAGTATTGATGATAACTTCTTGACACAGGTGGTGGAAGAACCAATGGGGAGAGGTGCGCCGCTGGACCTTGTGCTGACAAAGAAAGAACTAGTTGGGGATGTGAAGGCTGGGGGTAGCCTTGGCTGCAGTGACCATGAGATGGTGGAGTTCAGGATCCTGCGTGGAAGAAGCAGGGCAAAAAGCAGAATTACAACCCCGGACTTCAGGAGAGCTGACTCTCCTGCCTCTTCAAAGACCTACTTGGAGGAATCTCACGAGCTAAGGCTTTAGAAGGAAGTGGGGTCCAAGAGAGTTGGTTGGTGTTCAAGCACCACTTCCTCCAAGCTCAAGATCGGTGCATCCTTAGGAGCAAGAAATCAGGCAAAGGAGGCAGGAGACCTGCATGGATGAGCAAGGAACTTCTGGAAAAACTCAGATGGAAGAAGGAAGTTTGCAGAATGTGGAAAAAGGGACTGGCTACTTGGGAGAAGTATAGGAGCATTGTCAGAGTATGTAGGGATGCAACGAGGAAGGCTAGGGCCACTTGGAATCAACCCTGGCAAGGGATGTCAAGGACAGTAACAAGGACTTTTTCAAGTACATCAGGACAAAAAGGAAGACTAGGGAAAATGTAGGCCCACTGCTGAATGAGGTGGGTGCCCTGGTAATGGAGGATGCAGAGAAGGTGGAGTTACTGAATGCTTTTTTTGCTTCAGTCTTTACTGCTGAGGGCCGGCGCTCATGAATCCCAGACCTTGGAGGTAAGCGAGAGAATCTGGAAAAAGGAAGACTCTCCCTTGATCAAGGAGGATCGGATTAGAGATCATTTAGGCAAACTCGACACCCACAAATCCATGGGCCCTGATGGGATGCACCCACGAGTGTTGAGGGAGCTCGCAGATGTTATTGCGAAGCCACTCTCCATCCTCTTGCATCCTCAATGCAGATCCATGATAATCCTGAGGGATTCAAAAATGAACTAGGGCTCATAGATCAATCCTTCATTCTGAAAACCCTGGTCTAAAACCCCTTGGTCAGCAATCCACATCCCATATCTCATCAGATGTAGCAGACTTCCCTGAGAAGTGGGTCCAATCTGCATATTGGGCCTTCCACTCCTTCAGGAGGGAGTCACCTATGACAATGACACGTCTTTTTTTCTTTACTGAGGAGGTTTTGATGCAGGGTGTAGTTTGGCTTAACCTTGGTGACACCTCTGCACCCATTGAATCATCTTCCTTGTCATGGTTCGGTTCCACTTGCAGAATCTCATACCTGTTTTGCAAAGGTACCTGAGAAGGTGGGGGAGTTACTGAGAAGACATGCCTACTTCACCGGACAGGAACTTGTTCCCATTGTTCCCTGTCCTCTAAGTTACCTTGTTCAGCCAGGCAGAGAGAGGACAGGGAATCCTCTGTATCATGCACCCTGTGTGCCTGTTGGGCCTGGTTCAGGGAAGGTATGCTGCGACTCCAGCAGTCTATCTCCCTCTCACTCTCCCCGATAGTTCTCAATCTGCTTACCTTTTCCTGGAGCTCCATTACTAGTTGGTTGAGTTCCTCTACCTGGGCACACCTCCCACGGGGAAGGATCATCATGGGGGGGGCTGGTGAATCCTGCTGTTGTGAACGTGTCTGTGACCGGCATAACCCCACATATTACTGTGCCTCTGTCCTCCGATCCTCTCAGAAGGCAGGCTCAGTGGGGATTGGTTAGTCACCCCCTGGGGAAATGTAAGGACTGAGGGCAGGCATTGCCAGTACTCTAACACATGCTTTTCTCAATCTGCTTGGATTTTTGACCCCTCACTCAAAAACTCCCATATTTGTTCCCACCTTACACTGAACAGAAAAGTTGTCAAGCGCATATTGGTAATGATCAGCCTGTATTGATCTCTGTGTGTTTTAGAGAGAGATGTTGTTTGACCTTGAGGGTCAGGGCTTGCACGGATGGGGAATGATTTTTTTCCCCCCTCTTTTCTTTTCTGAGGATTTATAAAGTTTTCAGCACCTCCTGCTTTCCTGACGGTTATAGCTGTGAGCTGCAGTGGAGAGGCGGCAGCCCTGAGGCTGTCAGACTGTTGTGAGAGTGGGCAAATTGTGCACCATGCCTGACCGTGAGGCGTGATTAAAGACCTGTTCCTGCCCAATGCTTGGTGTCAGACCTACAGCCCAGACTGCCAGCTGGGATTTGGGGCTGAGCTGTTTCCAGTTCATGGCTCACCAGAGCAGATTTGTAGCAAATAGGTGGGAGGCTTGGGTTGCTGGTGAATAATTTTGCTGTACAATTGCAGTAAAAGTGGAAAGGTTTCTTCCTTCTTGTATGTGGGGGTGTGCTGACCTTAGTGGCCAATTCCTGCATGGTACATGTAGGCAGGTGAAGGAAGGTGACCAAGGCCAAGGCAGAAGTGTGTTGGGCTTTTTTCCACCTAGATGATCTGTTCGTGTCCTGGTTGTTGTCAGCAAGCGCTCCAGGTACGCACACAGCTCATGTCCAGTGTGAGTGCAGCACACGGGGCCCAGTGCTGAGAATGGGATGCACCTCCTGAACTGGAATTGATGGGTGGGAGAACGTGTTGTGCATTGAGTTCTCACACCCTTAGAGCAAGGTGGAAAGAGGCAAGATGGCAAAAACTCTGCCCTACACCTGGGATGCCTGTGAGTAATGAGACTAAAGTTGCTTGATAAGCAGTTTTCTCCTGACAAGCTGCACCCTGCAATGCTGGGGTGTGTGGGAAGCACCTAACCCTACCTCTCCAGGCCAAGCAGGATGGGGACCCCTGTTACTTGTAGGGGCAGGCATGTTCTGACACCTGCATCTCCCTCGCCTTGCTTCTCTAAGGAGCGCAGTCACCTGGCAGCAGTTTCTGCTGGCCAGCTAGCTAACCAAGAGCAACTGAACACCATGATTTAAAAGCACCTGCAGCTTAAATGATTGTTGTTCTAAACAAAGTAATATACCAATAAACTTCTTAACAGAGGTGAGCTGATGTGAGTAGGTGTGGTCCATCTTTTATTTGTCTGCAGCTGCCATTAGAACATGAATTATTTATCAAATAATAATTTTCAAGAATTCAAATACAGTATGAATATCAGAATAATGTATATAAGCTCAGCTGATTGATGGTATATTGCTAGTAAAGAACCTGGGAGAGTCATTGGTCTTCAGTAAAATGTCCCTGTGGTTTTATTTCCAACCCCACATCTTACATCTAATTCATGCCCTGAATCACGGGTATGTTTAATGACGTGCAGCTTTACTAGATTTATTACTTTTGCTCCTCCAAACATTTGTTGAATAGCCTGATATTGTATCTTGTCTATGTCAATATGTTAAAGATTTTTATATTAAAGCAGAGGTACATTAAAAAGGGATAGAAGAGTTGCTATATTACCATCCATACGTTTAGCAAAACTTCCAAAGGAAACAAGACTGAGGCAATTGTTCCTTAATTGCACCTACCAGTCAGTCTTCCTCAGTAATTTTTGAACCTAGTGGACAATTACTAGAAAATTTGATTGGGGTGGGGAGGAAGGATATTTCTCAAAGAAATTTCATGAAAAAAGGCAGCGGAGTTGAATAAACAAAAGGAAATTAGTGTCCCTGTTGAGGAAAATGTATTAATGTTAACTCAGCTATTCTACTAGACACCAAAAGATCTACATGGAAGCGAGATACAAGAAAACAGATTTCTTCTTAAAAGTTAAGAACAAAGGTATATGAGGGCTGAGGAGTTTGGAAACAGGAATGGTAAAAGCCATCAGATCAATGAGATCAGTCCCTTGCATATATGCAGTCCAGATCTTGAACAGTCCCCTGGAACCTTCTTTCCCTGCCTCCTGCTCACCACAAGTGGCCCTGAAGACTTTTCGTACCAAAGACCAAACATCACAAAAGAAAGCGGGAGAGAGAACTGTTCCCCAGGCCCCTACAGTAGGAGAGCATTTGAAAAGTGAAAGTGTGCTGATGACCAAAGAAAGTGAATCGCACCCTGTGCTACAAAGGAAGACCAAAATGCCTTTCACTGATTCCTGCCACCATGAACAGTTCCCTCCACACCACAGAAGTGGAAATAGGCTTCCACAAATTAATAGGCTTCCACAAATAAATGTTTCCAAGTGCAAAGATAGGATTTTCTCAATGGATGGAGCACACATGCACCTAGAATCCCTACAGTCTTCCTGGGACATTTCAGAAAGCCCCAAACCTAACACTTATGTACTTTACTGCACTGTGTACCTGGGATAATGCTGCTCTTGGTGGAAGATCTGATGTTACTGCCTCAGTGTGGGAGCAGCAGTAATCTTCATCAAGAGCAGAGCTATCAGATATCACGAAATCCCTAACAGACAGAGTAATTCCTCAAGAGCTGCACATGCAAACATTCCTGGTTAAAAAATAAAAACAGGATAGGCCTAGGGAAACCTACCATAGTCTGAGATTTAACCCTCGGTGTGACCAGGCATGCTGACCAAACATCTTTCCAGTACAGTTAGTATTCTCCATCTGACAAACAGACTTTTTCCCTAACATCAGAATCCTCCCTGTCCCATCATTAAAATCTCTTTCATAAATTGCTTATGTAGCATATGGAAACCTTAGTGATCTTCCTCCTCTATCCTCTTTGGAAGATCATTACTGAATATGAATGACTATAAATAAAATTTTGGCTAATTCCCACTTTAAATGTATTCACAACCTACTTACACCCATTTGATTTCAATCCTTTATATCTTAGTATAAATAATCATTCTTCCTTGTTACTTACAGTCCTCATCATATCCCCTTTCATCTCCACTTTATTAAGCTAGACAAGGCAAGATCTTTTAGTGTCCTTTCAGAAGCCAGGAAGGCCTTTCCCTACTCATCCCAGAAGACTTCACTTGTATGCCGGGTCCTGACTAACCGAGCTTTCAAGCTTTTAATAGAACATGAAACTTTTAACATTGTAGGCCAAAGAAACTGCAATGCCTCTGACATCACCTTAAATTGCTCAGAGTAGCAGCTGTGCCTGAATACTGTAGCCCTCTTTGCCCTTGATCTTTAGAAGCTACAGAGTATCAGTATAAACATGATAACTACCTCTTTGTCTAAACAGAATATGTAAGTCTCTACTCCTCATGAGATTGCAAGGCATTAGATAGTTTTAGGCTGCACCTTTATCTCGGGTACAGAGGCTGGGAAAGACACAAGAAGAGACAGCTGGCAGCTGGAAAAGGAGCCAAGAGTTGGAGTAACCATCAAGGACGGAATGATAACGGGACATTCCAAGATGTTTGCAACATAAAGGCAACATCAAAAGGAACCAATGGAAGACAAAGACGGGTCGCATAGACAGTTCGTGCCCGGGGGAATTAGCCAATTAACATTTAGCTAGTTGCGCAAACTAAGCTGATCTGTCTATAAAATCGGGCTTGTAGCGGAAATAAATGTTCGACTGTGCATCGCATCGGTGTGTCCTGTCGTTCCGGTCCTGCATGACTCACAGATCTCGGCGACGGCGGCAATTGGTGACCCCGACGTGATTCGCCTACGTGCCGAAGAAAGCAGGGATACTGCCGGCCGGCGTTGAGGTAAGCCGGGCTGCCCGAGAGAGGCAGGAGCGGATCCGCCCCTTGGAAATTAAGGGACTGTGGCAGTATGGGGTCCGCCGTATCGGCGGGTGAAAAAGCAGCGGTACAGAGTTTGCTGCAAGTGGCAAAAAGGCTGGGAGAAGACCTCACTACAGCCGAGATAGAGACATTGTTACTGTGGTGTCGGCGTCGTGGGCTTCTAAAAACCCCTAGCCAGCTATATGATATTGAAGTTTGGAAGAAGGTGGGCATGGAGTTATGGGAGTCAGTGCAAACGGGCAATAAGGACGCTAAACACTTAGCCCCCATATACCGGCGAGTCAAAACTATGGTGGCTACCCTGAGAGGGGAAGCAGCCATCGCATTCGCTGCCAGAGCCTCCCTCTCGGCGGAGACGAGCGGAGAGGAGGATTTAACCGCCTGGCCAGCGCAACGAAAGGAAGAAGGGCTTTGGGAAGAGGAAGACGATATCAATCACATTCCCCTCGGACCAAGTGTCCCTGCTGCTCCGCAGCCCGTGACTCCTGCGGCACCAGCAAACCCAGAGTATAAAAACACCACGGACCCGGAGTGCGACGAGCCCATGGAGTACGACAGTGCTGACAACACTTACCCAGCGAGTGACCTGCGACAGATGCTGCAAGGACAGGAAGAGTTAATGCTGGGGCTACTAGAGGAAATGAAACGATTAGACCGAGGCTCGAAAAACGCCGTGGTGAAGGACGCTTATAAGCGAGCGCAACAATCCATAGTTACTGGAATTAAAACTTTGGAACGTGCGGTGTTTGGGGATGTTTCTGATGGAGTGGGGGGGAGTGAAAAGGTCGCGCTTAATGAAGCGGAGGTGCCGAAAGCAAGGTCTGCTGAGGAGCCTTTGGGGGAGGCGGGGGTTTCTGAGCATAAGCAGCGTAATTGGGTCCGCTGCATGTTGGAGGATGGGGAAATGTCTTTGCAGGATGCAGATGAGTACTTACGGGGCCGGTTTGGTAGTGGAGTGGGGGAGGAGGAAAGAGCAGCGTGGAAACGGGGAATGGAGTGGCGGACCATGGAATATCAGTCCAAAAATGCAGAGAAGGGGGACAGAGGAGCCGAGAAGGGGGAAGCGCCGAAAAGGAGGGAGGAAGCCGAGGAGAAGAGGCCCAGGCGGGGAGCGGGGGGGGGACAGAGGTGAGGAAAGTTGGAGCGAGAGGGGAGAGGACAGGGCCGGAGCCGCGGGTGCGCGGCGGGAAAGCCCGGGGCCTTGTGCGGGGCTGGGCAGGCGGGAAAGCGCCCGGAGAGAGTCCCCGCCGCGGGCCACCCTGCTGGCAAGGAGCCTCAGCCTGCCGGGGCGAGCGCAGCCTGCCCCGGTGCGGCGGGGGACGCCGGTGGGGCTGGTTCGGGAGGCGGCCGGGCCAGAACGGTGTCCTGGGTGTGGGGGGGACACCGGCGGCAAGAAGAAAGCTTATCAGCAACGCTTTGCTAGGTGCTGCTCTCGCTACATTAGTGTCGCTCTGTGGTGCAGCTGGGCAGTCCTGCTCTGTGCTCTTGCTACTATAGGGCTTGCCGCATTTACAGGGAATTCGTTTGTCGCGTTAGTACAGAAGGCTGTCAATGTGACCAAGTTAAAGTCGTGTTGGGTTTGTGGGATGTCTGATCAGTTTAATAACCCGCTTCTAGGAATCCCGATTACAAATTGGAGTCGGTACAGCCCATATTCCATGTTAAGCACGAGCTATCAATGCCGAAACCTGTCCAGTCCCATTGTGCACCATCCTTTCACGTTACAGCTATTGAATAATACTGTTGTTTTTATCAACGACACCCAAGGCAATCCTGCTGTATCGTGGAATGAAGCCACCACTCCCTATTACGGAAAGTTTAATACTTCTGTAGGTAATTGGACTTCACTGAAGCTAAAATATGGAAAGTATGACCCAATCACGGCAGGGCCTGCAAATAGTACCAAGGGTGAGAATGTGCAACAGTGGAGTGATTTCCTTTACGCCCGAAGCGGTGTCAACCGGTCACTCCAGATTAATGCCACATGTGATTTACCAGCAGGTTTACGGTGGTTATGTGGCGATGGCTACGCCAAAAAACAGCTTCCCGGGAACTGGACTGGGCACTGTACGTTGGGCATGTTAATGCCCAACCTACAAGTATTCAACCACAGTGACCTGCGCGGTATTTTAAGAGGAGTTTGGGCTCAGACTCGCTATAAGAGGTATGTGAACCCCTTGGTTACCTATAGCACTGGTTTTCATAGTTTTGTACGGGCACTTTTCCCCTCGCTAGGTGTCCAGCAGTTAGAGCGTGCCATAGTCAATATCTCTGCTGAAATGGAGTTTATTGCTAATGCCACTGCAACAGCCATTACCGGATTACAAATTGAAGTTCAATCACTAAGAGAAACAGTTTGGAAGAACCGTGAGGCTCTGGATCTCCTCACTGCTCAAGCAGGAGGTGTCTGTACCCTTATTAACGCTTCTTGCTGTGCATTTGTCGACCAATCAGGGATTGTTTTGTCTAGTGTGCAGAAAATATGGGAACATGCGCATGTCTTACATGCAGTATCCACAGACAATGCATCATGGCTAGACTCGCTGTTTAAGTCTTGGGGCATCACAGGCTGGCTTGCTTCGCTAGTTAAGACCGGCTTATTGATCTTACTAATCATTGTCATTATTTTGGTTTTTCTACCCTGCCTATTGCAATGCCTACAACAAATGATAGAACGACTAGTGAGGCGAGTCTTTTTTAATCAAACGCCATTGATTGCCATAGTAGAACAACCGCTTACAGTTGTGCCATAAATGAATAAAAGAGGGGGAGATGCCGGGTCCTGACTAACCGAGCTTTCAAGCTTTTAATAGAACATGAAACTTTTAACATTGTAGGCCAAAGAAACTGCAATGCCTCTGACATCACCTTAAATTGCTCAGAGTAGCAGCTGTGCCTGAATACTGTAGCCCTCTTTGCCCTTGATCTTTAGAAGCTACAGAGTATCAGTACAAACATGATAACTACCTCTTTGTCTAAACAGAATGTGTAAGTCTCTACTCCTCATGAGATTGCAAGGCATTAGATAGTTTTAGGCTGCACCTTTATCTCGGGTACAGAGGCTGGGAAGGACACAAGAAGAGACAGCTGGCAGCTGGAAAAGGAGCCAAGAGTTGGAGTAACCATCAAGGACGGAATGATAACGGGACATTCCAAGATGTTTGCAACATAAAGGCAACATCAAAAGGAACCAATGGAAGACAAAGACGGGTCGCATAGACAGTTCGTGCCCGGGGGAATTAGCCAATTAACATTTAGCTAGTTGCGCAAACTAAGCTGATCTGTCTATAAAATCGGGCTTGTAGCGGAAATAAATGTTCGACTGTGCATCGCATCGGTGTGTCCTGTCGTTCCGGTCCTGCATGACTCACAGATCTCGGCGACGGCGGCACTTGTACCTGTGTCAGTTTAAATTCATGGTCACTCAACATAGTTGACTAGAACTGCACACAACACTCTAAATGAGCTCTCATTGGTGCTCTATACAAAGTCTTTTCCTGTATCTCCTCAAAATGATTTGCCTACTGTGCCCTCAAATCACATGAGCTTTTCACATGTCCATGTTGTGTCAGTGACTCATACTCATTTTACAGTCAGTCAATGCATTCAGATACCAGTTCTCCTTCATTGTCTCCCTGGCTCAAAGCAAAAATTCTTGTTCTTAGCCCGAAGTATACGACTTCATTATTAAACTTTGGTTTACTTATATCATTCCAATATACCAAGTCTTCTCATTCTTCCTGTGTAATGACCTGATTCTCCCCAGTATTAGCAGTACCATTCAGTTTAATACATCATCAGATAACATTAGCTCTTGAACCAGATTCCTGACCCAAGTAATGAGCAGGATCAGTCCCATGACCTATGCCTGCAGAACACTGCTAGTAATCCCAGTTAAACTCATTAATTCCCCTTCCACTTCTAAACTGATGTTGCTTCAGACAGCTCCTTTTCTACCTTGTAGTCTTTCTGACTGGTCACATCCTCTCCCTATTCTCATCATTTAAAATTCATCAAAGGACATTGTATGAAATACTCCGCTTAAATCTAGATAGATAAAGTTAATTGTACTACCTTTGTCTAAAATGCCAGTTAAACTTTGTAACAGATATTAAGCTATTCAGACGTAATCCATCTTTAATGAAACCTACCTTAAATGTAGCTACATGTACTTGATATTTTCTCTTTCAAATTGTTTTTTTCAAATCTGTTCTTAGAGTTGCATAATGTTGTGCTCAAGCAAATAAGCCTGTATCTGCCCTAGTAATTTTCTGATTTTTAGAACATAGGTAATATTTTTGCTAATTGCCACTATAGGTATCTGTAGTGATATTTGCTATTATCACTATATTGATATATTGCATTGAAAGCTTAATTGAAAACCAATGGTTTGGGACTGACTTACAGCAATGAAGCAATCCTTTCAGTGCTCTACTACTAAGGTTCTAGGGAAATCCTGATTTCATCACAGAATGCAGTTTAAATCTTGCTTGTGACACAGATATGGTATTTTTGTTACTTTACTATCATTTTTATTTGTCCCCTACATACAGAGAAGCTTGATTACTGAAAACTCAACTGTTTTTTTTTATTTAGTATTTGGACATCACCGAAAATACATCAATGCCCCACTTTCCCCTGCATTTAGCGTGTACTTAACTCCTCTCCTTCCTTCCTTCATCTCTTTTCATTCAGTTTACTGAAGAACCTCTGTTTTAGCTTTCTTTGCTAGATCCAGCTCAGTGAGGTTTATGGCCATATGCCCTTTCTTCTTTCACTTTTTGTGCATAGGAAGTCTGCAGAGTGCAGAACTTAAATATCCTGCTGGACCAGGACAAACCTATTTTTTCTGATAACATCAGCTATGGAGAGCTGAGTAGTCAAAGGTTAATGGACAGAAATATACTTCAGCTTATTAGAGGAAGAAAATTACTTCAGATTTTAAACATCCATGAAAATCTGAGCCAGAAGGAGAGGTGCGTGAGGTTGGTAGTGAAGCCTGAATACATGAAAATTCAGGAACCCCGAGTATAAAAGACAAAACCAAAAATATATTTGCTTTTTTAATTCAGTCAAAGATTAGTGAAAACATAACTATATAATTTTCTCATCAGCATAGACCTGTTTTTCATTATAATCTTGGAGGTCATAAAATGAATGAATGCTCATTCACTGTCATTTGTCCTTCACAGTGCTGCTGTGTATGCCAAACAAATGCTGTTAAAAATTCTGTTAGGTCTCTGATAATACGCAGAACAAGGATTTTCATAGAATCATAGAATGGTTTAGGTTGGAAGGGACCTTAAAGACCATCTAGTTCCAACCCCCCCTGCCATGGGCAGGGATGCCTCTCACTAGACCAGGTTGCTCAAAGCCCCATCCAACCTGGTCCTGAACGCTTCCAGGGATGGGGCATCCACAACTTCCCTGGGCAACCTGTTCCAGTGCCTTACCACCCTCAGAGTGAAATATTTCTTCCTAATATCTATTCTAAATGTACCCTCTTCCAGTTTAAAGCCATTACCGCTTGTCCTATCACTACATGCCCTTGTAAAAAGTCCCTCTCCAGCTCTCCTGTCGGCCCCCTTCAGATACTGGAAGGCTGCTGTAAGGTCTCCCCAGAGCCTTCTCTTCTTCAGGCTGAAAAGCCCCAACTCTCTCAGCCTATCTTCATAGGAGAGGTGCTCCAGCCCTCTGATAATCTTCGTGGCCCTCTTCTGGACGCGCTCCAACAGGTCCATGTCCTTCTTATGTTGGGGACTCCAGAGCTGGATGCAGTAGTCCAGGTGGGGTCTCACGAGAGCAGAGTAGATGGGTAGCATCACCTCCCTCGATCTGCTGGCCACACTTCTTTTGATGCAGCCCAGAACATGGTTGGCCTTCTGGGCTGTGAGCACACATTGCCAGGTCATGTTGAGCTTCTCATTCACCAACACCCCCAAGTCCTTCTCCTCAGGGCTGCTCTCAATCTATACTCTACCCAGCCTGTATTTGTGCATGGGATTGCCCCAGCCCACGTGCAGGACCTTGCACTTGGCCTTACCATTGACCATTGCATCTTATTTTGATTCAGAAGTATTTTGTAACTAAAAAATGAAAAAAAACCCTAGATTTATGCATTTATGTTTAAATTTTCAGTATAGTTGGGTTTTTTTTTACTAATCTTTAGAATTTGTTTCCTTAAAAAGACAATTTCTTTAAAATTACAAACCTTTATATATGTAGCTGTTTTATAAGTATTTTATTAATAAACTGAATCAATAATTTCAAAGCAAGTGATTTTACAGATAAATGTTAAAAAGTGTGAAATCTGAATAGCTTTTCAAACCACCTTTGCTCTAGGAAATAATTTAGAACTTTCATTATGGTACATATGCCCAAATAAAGTAATCTTTCCCTGAAGGTAGTATTCTTTATTTGAACCTGTCAATCTTGTTTGAAGAGATAAAAGGTATCTATCTATCTCATGAAACTTTGAGAACCCAAGCTATAGAATTCAGTATCTTCATGGGGAAAAAGGTCTAACTTTGTCCATTGCAAGTAGCACATGAAAAATGACAATGTGAAATAGGACTGAATGCAGAATACAGTTTACACTTAACAGCGCTTCACAAAGTTTGGAGGATTTGGGATGAGTTTGTCTCTGTTTTAAACAATGATCAAATTCTTCCTGAATCTGAAGAAATGTCCTCAAATTTTTAACATAAATAACATTTTGGATATTTAAAATATAAACCAGATATTTCTTGTTCTATTTATTTCTGTTGTAATGAATCCCACTGTGTAGAATCAAGTACTAAAAGGCAAAATACTATGTTTGTTTACACCAATAACTCAATTCAAGTCATGACTTACTCTGGATTTACACATGGATAAGTGGGATCTGAACAGGCACAATGGTTCTACCAAACTAACATCTCACTGTGCTGTTGCCTGCTGATTTCCAGTTGCTGCAGAGGTTCTTTAACTTGAGCTAGTCATTCAGGAGCCCAAATATGCATGGAGCCTTTGTGTTTGCAAACCCCTGCGTTAAAATTTGCAAGGCGAACACACAGTTACTCTTCTGGCATGATTCAAACGTCTAGATGTTTTCACAAAAGGGTTTGTTTAGAAAAATATGCAAATATGCATATATGCAAATATGTTGAACACAGGATTTCTGCTGTTGCCAAATGCAGTTTGAAAATAAGCAGTTTCACTTTTTTGTGAAAGCTCTTTCAAAGAAAGAAAAATCTTTGAAAATCTTTTCAAAGCTCCAGGTTTTTTTCTCTGAATCCAAATATGAATGACAATTCAAAGTAATGCAAACCATGAATTCTTACACTTACTATATTTTACTGACAATGTTATATAGCACTATGGGGAAAGGAGTGCTTTCATCTTTGCATCACAGGCAAGCCAGAAGCCTCACCAAGGAAGCAAATCACATTCTTTGATGCTACATGGGTGGAAATTAATATTATAGCAATATGAGAAGACAGAAAAAAAATTTAGGAGGAGAGCAAAACAAGTAACTGGAGGTGGAGTGAGGAGTAACATAGGGAAGTTTGTTTTCTGGCAGTTTTACAGAAGACAGAGGTTGGAGTGGTTGGGAAGACAAACTTATTCCTAAAAAAAGCCAATGAAACTTTTGAACACGCAATCAGGCATAATCTGGCTGAGGCTGGTTCTGCTTTTACTGCATACAGGAAGAGATGGAAGGAGCAGAGACAGGTCCTGCGGAATCCCGAGATCCAAATGAAGACCAAAAAACAGAGTTCACCATTTCCAACCATCATAACAGAGCCAAGTTTAAACCAAAACATTTAGACATAATACCAGATGAAAAAATACTAGAAATACACTAACAGCTGGTGGCAGGTGTAGCTTCATGTGAGACTGAAGCTGATGAATGCAAAGGAAAAAAGTTGCCTTTTCCTTTGACTTCAAGCCAAGACAAGCTGTGTTGATTTCTGACCTAGAGAAATAGCACTTAACGTACCTGTCTTCTTGCAGTGATACAGGAGATGCATCCTGCAGAGATGCAGGATGGCATCCCTCCCCTCCAGCGTGTCTGCCTCACCAAACAGCTTGGTATCATCAGCAAACGTGCTGAGGGTGCACTCTACCCCACTGTCCATGTCGCTAACAAAGATGTTGAATAGTACAGGTCCCAGTACCGACCCCTGAGGAACGCCACTCGTCACTGCTCTCCACTTGGACACCGAGCTGTTGACAGCAACCCTTTGAGTGCGACCATCCAGCCAGTTCTTTATCCACCGAATGGTCCATTTATCGAATCCATGTCTCTTCAATTTAGAGACCAGGATATCATGTGGGACAGTGTCAAATGCTTTGCACAAGTCCAGGTAGATGACATCAGTAGATCTCCCCTTGTCCACTGCCGCTGTAACCCCTTCGTAGAAGGCCACCAAATTTGTCAGGCATGACTTGCCCTTGGTGAAGCCATGTTGGCTGTCGCCAATCACCTCTTTGCTTTCTATGTGCCTCAGCAGAGTTTCCAGGAGGATCTGCTCCATGATCTTGCCAGGCACAGAGGTGAGACTGACTGGCCTGTAGTTCCCCGGGTCTTCCTTGTTTCCCTTTTTGAAAATAGGGGTTATGTTTCCCCTTTTCCAGTCGGCAGGAACCTCGCCAGACCGCCACGACTTCTCAAATATGATGGCTAGTGGCTTCGCAACTTGATCTGCCAGTTCCCTCAGGACCCGCGGATGTATCTCATCAGGTCCCATGGACTTGTGCATATTCAGGTTCCTCAGGTGGTCTCGCACTTGATCTTCATCTACAGTGGGCGGTGCTCCATTTTCCCAATCCTCTCCTTTGCAATCTGCGTCTTGGGCAATGTGGCTGCTGTCCTTGTCAGTGAAGACTGAGGCAAAGAAGTCATTGAGTACCTCAGCTCTGTCGCTGTCCCGGGTCACCAGTTCTTGCGTTTCCTTCCGGAGAGAGCCTACATTTTCCCTAGTCTTTCTTTTCTCACTGACATACCTATAGAAGGATTTTTTGTTTGTCTTAATGTCCCTGGCCAGATTTAGTTCTAGCTGGGCTTTAGCTTGTCTAACCCGCTCTCTGGCTGCTCGAACGATTCCTCTGTAATCCTCCCAGGCTACCCGCCCCTGTCTCCACTCCCTGTAGGCCTCCTTTTTTCTTTTGGTCACTTCCAGGAGCTCCTTGTTCATCCACGCAGGCCTCCTGGCTTTTCTGCCTGCCTTCCTCTTTGTAGGAATGCATTGTTCCTGTGCTTGGAGGAGGTGGTCCTTGAATATTAACCAACTTTCTTGGACCCCTCTTCCTTCCAGCGCTTCATCCCATGGCACCATACCAAGCAGATTCTTCAAGAGGCCAAAGTCGGCTCTCCTGAAGTCCAGGGTTGTCAGCCTGCTGCGCACCTTGCATAATCCTCACATCTTTCATGCAAAGTAAATCACCATCAACAAAAGAGATGGAAAGTTCTGCCACCAACCATTTATCACCTTTGATCTGGTGTTTAGGGCACTCTCAGGAGAGCTGTGGGTTTCCCACACCTTGGGGTGTGTTTTCTGAAAACTACGTACAGGTAAATGAAGGTAAAGAGCAGTTGACTATTTTTAAAAAGAAAGGACTCAAGCACAGGGATGCCTCTAATTCTCCTCTGGCATGAGCAAAAACAGGGATATGAGGGACATAAGGCCATCACAATACATTTTAAGATCATTAGTTTCACCAGAAAAAAAGAAAAAAAAGTCCCTGTCTTTCAGTGCAATATTTTGCAGCCAACTTTTGTGTCTCAATAGTTGAGAAACATGTTCCTGTGCAATGATTCTGCACAGGAACATACAATAGTTGATTAGTTGACAGGCTGAAGGTCTAAGCACACTCAGAAGGACCAGTCTTGCAAGGAACCCTGTGTGAAGGGACCTCTACCTTCCTGCAAATCATTGAGGTCACTGGACTTCAGATAGCCACAAAAGTCCAGCAGGTCCATGTGTCTTGCATAACTGGGAACACAGCAGATTTTGAAATTGATTTGTGCAGAACACAACTCACAGGGCTAATAATAATAAAATGTTCAGGATGCTATTGTCTTTGTGAGCCAGGCACAATTTTCTGTCCATCAAGCCCAAGTGGAGCATAAGCAGTAGAGAAACACTGACAGTGAATATTTTTTTTCCTGATCTTTAGGCTACTTTCAAAAATGCTATAAATATAAATGAACATCTGTCCCAAAGAAATTAAAAAATGCTTTTCTACTCACTGTATAAGTCACCAGGGAAAACATTTGTCCTGGTTTGAGTGACACAGGATTAATTTCTCTTTCAGTGATTTTACTTTTCAGGAAGGTCTCTTCTAATGCTTGGGAAAACTGCATTTTTAGAAGACTCTAGTGTCTGAATTTGGGAAAATATTTACTTTCTAGCCAGCTATGGTACACAGGTTTCAAGATCTCAGTGTTTTTGAGCTAGCCAGGTACAGGGATGAGGAGGAGCGAGACCCGGGCACTTGACCCAAGCTGGCCAACAGGATTATTTCATACCATGGATGTCATATTCAAAATAAATTAGAAAGTTTGCTGCGAAGTTCTCTCTCTCTCTTCCTTGATGGCAGCGCTCCTGAGGACTTCTTGCCCTGGTGCTGGACCCCGTAGGCCTTCCCTTTTTCTTGAATCACAGAATCTCCTAGACTGGAAAAGACCTGTAAGATCATCTAGTCCAATCATTAACCTAACACTGACAAGCCCACCACTAGAGGATGGGGCCAGACTCTTTTCAGTGGTGCCTGGCGACAGGACAAGAGGTAACGGGCACAAACTGGAACACAGGAAGTTCCATCTGAACATGAGGAAAAACTTCTTTACTTTGAGGGTGGCAGAGCACTGGAACAGGCTGCCCAGAGAAGTTGTGGAGTCTCCTTCTCTGGAGATATTCAAAACCTGCCTGGATGCATTCCTGTCCAACCTGCTCTAGGTGAACCTGCTTTGGCAGGGGGGTTGGACTAGATGATCTCCGAAGGTCCCTTCCAACGCCTACCATTCTGTGATTCTGTCATGACAGCACGCTTCACTGCTGAAGCACCTGGTCTCCGCTGCCTCTGAGAAATGGCTGCTTGGAGCAGGCTTCCATCACCGATCTGCTGACAAACCCTGCTGAGCAACACGCACTTCATGTTGGTGCAGATGCTGCTGCGGGCTGACAAGCTTTGCACAAGCACGCTTTGACATTTGACAACAAAATGTCAAGAGAGCTGACACACAGCCATTTCCCAGCTGTCTCTCCAGAGCTCTGGCTGCGACATGCAATGCTGCCCAGCTATTTGGTTTCAGTGGCAGCACAGGCTCCCCGGGTGGACTGTGTTTCACTGGCTATCACAGATGCTGCAGCAGATGATTGCCTCCTCTGCCTGCACTCACAGCCTGCTCCCAGTACAAGGCTCTGAGGTCCAATATCACAGGAGGCACGCAGCCAGCTTCTGCCAGAAGCTATTCTGAAAGCTTCCCTAGGGATATGCATGACACTTTTTCTGCCTTATATGCCTCTTTCTCCCTTGGGACACCTCTCCTGGCTTCCTCCTGTCTCAGGGATGCAGAGAGGTTAGGCAGTGGCACTGTCAGCATAGGGATTATTCAGTTCCCAACACCAGAGCACCCTCCTTGGCCATACTGTCCCTCAGCTCTCCCTCCTCAATTCTGGAAGATTGTAGAAGGATCATCCCTCTTCTGTTTAGGTAGGCTGGGATTGACACTGGGGCATAAAACCCAGCAAGCAGAGTAGTTTCAGATTCTGCTAGCTTTGATCAACTCCTTGTAAAGCCCTCACACTCCTCTGCAAGGGGAAGTTTCCAGATGTGGAGATAGGCAGTCTGTACCTGAATACTTTTTGCCAAATCAATTCATTCTTCTTATTTATCATTTGCAATAACGCAAGCCCGCAGTGTACTGAATCCTGCTCAGTCCTACACACACATCAGCAAACACAGCATCCAGCAATGATCCCTGCCCAGAAAAGTGTGTTGTGGCAGTGCGAGGCAGGGAGGCACGCAGGGAGCACAATGACTCTAGCCACATCAGTGCAACAGCCATTTTGATTGCAAATGCCAAAATTCTTTACCTTCTCCATACTGACACCATCTGCTGCTACATGTGAGATATGGATTGTTTATTCAGTCAGCTTGCTCTCGAGGTGCTAAGGGTTATCTGGAGAAGGTGAGAGCCAGACATTTCATCACCTATGGATGCTTCACTCCAGTCAAGATAATACAGAACAGAGAAGGATGGCATGTTGTGAGACACCTATGATGTGGTGTGGCATTGATTATCAATGCTTATACTCCCAAAGCAAAGCTCTAGGTAAGTAGTGGGAGAGGAGTGCTGAACAACAAAGGATGGTTCAGCACTGATCTGAGAGCTGCCTGCCAAGCCGTGTCTGTGCTTTAGAAAGGAGGCAGCATGCTGCAGGTAACAGGGGCATGCAGCACCTTGCAGAGCTGAGCCTTTCAGCATCTGCACCTCATGCCTTGTAAGTCCTTGCTGGCACTACATAGAGGCCCCCAAATCCCTCCTCTGTTCTATCCTCAAAGACTGAGGACATGCTGATTTAAGGGTGGTTGGTGCAGGTCCATGGTTTCTGGAGTACAGCCTCCTGCCTCTGCAACACTGCTGAGAAGATGCAGAAGCTATCAGAGCCAGCTCCAAACTGGCCTGCAAGGATCTGCTTCAATTAAGAGGGGGCTGGTGCAAACACCCAGCCTTGCCTCCAAGTGCTGATGCGTTAGGTGTGGTGGTCACATACTGCCAGGCATACCCTGCTATCTGTTACCACGCTGGCCACCCTTTTGGAGGTCCATTGCTGACTGCTTAATATCCTGCTCTCTTCAACGCTCTCAGCTGCACATGTGGGACAACTGGGTTCAACACAGAGTGACACAAGTTTCCTCATAAAATATAATGCAATAGTGGGGGAGGCATGTAGAGATTTAAGAAATAAATGTATTTTAAATACAAAAAGATTGCACATATAGCATGGAGAATGAAGAGGTGAGAGCAAGATCATCAGAACTGCCAGCTAGAGGCAATGCTGGCTTTTTGGAGGGTGTCTTTTCTGAACAAATTACTGTTTCTACAAATCTCAGCCACTTCATCTATGAAATTGAATGCCCAATGTAAACCTTTAATTGTGAGGATTCTTGCTGCCTCTTTCTGAATGGCTATGGTTTCACTGTCATCATTATCTTCCTCAGATAGACCAAGATCCATCAAGTCACTCAAGGGTGGAAGATGGAAAAACAGAGTTACAAGCTGGGCATTCAGTTTCATAGATGAATCAGCAAAAATCCTTTTGTATTGGAGCTGTTTGTTCTTTGAGGGTTGTTCCATATAAAACCCTGAGTCCTATGGAGCATTTGCATTAACATGCTTAAAGAAACCAACACAGCTCTACAAAACAAGCATGAGCAGAAATGCTGCAAAAAGCAATGGTTTGTGTGAGCTTATAGACATGGGCACAATACAGACATTTCTTTGCTCCACGGGGAGAGATACATTCAGTTTACTCTCTGTAAGTCTACCTCCAGGCAAAACGGCTGGGAGAAGAATCCAAACTGAAAGCCACTCTTCTGACATTCAACAGGACAGGCAGCGTGAGGGATCTCAGGGCTCACTGGTTCCAGCACCAGTTTCCAGGAACCCAGTAATGCAGTTCATCCCTGCCCCAGCTTTGCCACTCCAAAAGCTGCCAGAAAGTACTGAATGGTTTTAAAAAAACTCAACAGGAAAATTCCAGCAAGCTGGAGGACATTCGGGGAGCAGCGTGAGCAAATAGGATGGGTCGAGGGGCACAGGATGAGTGGCCTGGGGACGGGACTGGACCATCTGGGTGAGTAAGAAGAGGATGGATGTGAGGACTCAGGAAGCCTATAAGTTGTTGTAGGGTGGGACTAGCTAGTGGTATTTGTTTGGACATTCATTCATTTCTCACCAGCTAATACATCTCTGCCAAATTCATGCCTTCATTAAATGCTTTAGTAAATCATCCAGCATGTTTAATGAAAGAAAAGGTATAAAAAGAAATACTAGTTGTTTGATTCATCTTAAACCTCCAGTTCTCCTTCCCTGCCTCAGGGAACAGGGAGCATAGTGAGGGCGGTCTGTCTGGTCCCAGGGTGAATATTCCAGCACTCAGTGTTTAAAGAGGGCTGCCACAAGACAGAAAGATAAATACTTCCTGAATTTCTGCCTCAGCTCAGGCTAGTTCCTCTTGTGGTCCTGAGCAAACAGTGATTCCTGAAAAGACCACTTCCCTTTTCTTCCTACAGCAAGGTGTTGCCTGGGCCAGTGCTTTTTCCAGCAGTTTCCAGGACAGCCTGACTAAGCCCATTATTAATGTATCATTACATCCCATAACTATATAGGATTATGATGTGTTCAAAATGGAAACTGCAGCACGTGATGATCAGTCACAGCCCTTGCGCACGTGACAGCAAGGAACTGCTCAGGTCAGGGATGAGGGACTTGCCAGCAGAGATGAGGGTCGGTACTGGGACCTGTACTATTCAACATCTTTGTTAGCGACATGGACAGTGGGGTAGAGTGCACCCTCAGCAAGTTTGCTGATGATACCAAGCTGTTTAGCGAAGCAGACACGCTGGAGGGGAGGGATGCCATCCAGGGGGACCTGGACAGGCTGGAGAGGTGGGCCCAAGCCAACCTCATGCAGTTCAACAAGGCCAAGTGCAAGGTCCTACATCTGGGTCGGGGCAAGCCCAAGCACAAATCCAGGCTCGGCGGGGAATGGCTGGAGAGCAGCCCTGTGGAGAAGGACCTGGGGGTGATGATTGATGAGAAGCTCGACATGAGCCAGCAATGTGCGATCGTAGCCCAGAAGGCCAACCGTATCCTGGGCTGCATCAAAAGAAGTGTGGCCAGCAGGTCAAGGGAGGTGATTCTGCCCCTCTACTCTGCTCTCGTGAGACCCCACCTGGACTACTGCATTCAGCTCTGGAGTCCCCAACATAAGAAGGACATGGACCTGCTGGAGCGTGTCCAGAGGAGAGCCACGAGGATGATCAGAGGGATGGAGCACCTCTCCTATGAGGAGAGGCTGAAAGAGTTGGGGCTGTTCAGCCTGGAGAAGAGAAGGCTCCGGGGAGATCTTATTGCGGCCTTCCAGTACCTAAAGGGGGCCTACAGGAGAGCTGGGGAAGGACTTTTTACAAGGGCATGTAGTGATAGGACGAGTGGGAATGGCTTTAAGCTGGAAGAGGGCAGGTTTAGATTAAACATTAGGAAGAAGTTTTTCACTTTAAGGGTGGTGAGGCACTGGAACAGGTTGCCCAGAGAGGTTGTTGAAGCCCCGTCCCTGGAGGTGTTCAGGGCCAGGCTGGACGTGGCCTTGGGCAACCTGGTCTAGTGAGAGGTGTCCCTGCCTATGGCAGGGGGGTTGGAACTCGATGATCTTCAAGGTCCCTTCCAACCTAAACCATTCTATGATTCTATGATAGGCTGAGTGAGATGAAAATAAGTAGCAGTATGTGTATTCCTGCTGATGACACAACTAGCATGAGGCAGGTACTGCCTCCCAGTCAGAGGAAAAGAAGCCACAGCTGATTTGGGCTTTTTGAGTTACAGAAGACATCAGAAATAGCTCAAGCAGCAGATCTATACCAGCTAACACAGGAGCCAGACAGCGACTGAACTAGTTTTTCCCATTTCTGCGCTCCCTTGCTCCATGACTCATCCTCTGGCATGTGACACGAGCCACTTATAGGCCGTGACTCACAGGCATTGGGGCAGAGGTGATCTGGGTTGGAACCTGCTCCTCCTTCTCTCCACAGCCTGTCCTCTGCCCCAGGCCCCACCCCATATGCTCTTAATTACCATATGCAAATCCAGATGAGCAAAAACTCTGATGTTTCTAGCTGTTACTATCACACCGAAATTGCTGTTGAATTAAACTGCAGACACAGTAAATCCTTTCTTATCACAGACACTATAGTAGCAGCAGCAGGAGGGCTATGCACTTCTATAGCATCTTTCTGCCTGAGCACTCTGAAAGCATATTGAAGATCTTACA